>OX401932.1:3858035-5058035 GCA_947859195.1 Drymonia ruficornis | reverse complement strand
ACTTGTCGTAATTTGACAAATGAGGTATCGTCAGAAGCAGCTTAATGGCGCGCTGGTTATAGGCTATGTGACGTCACATAAAATTGCATATGGCGCCCTCTAGAGGACATAATGTCATGAACTAAAAAAAAAACATTTTTTAATGAAACCGTGTGGGGTATCAAATGAAAGAGCTTTATGAGCACATTTCAAAAATATATATATTGTTACCTATAACTCCAAAATAATTAAATAAAAAGTAAGTTTAAAAACTAAAACCCGACTACGGAAAAAACGCGCTCTAAAAAGTATGAAACAAGAAAATATTCTTAGAGGATAGCCGTGGTCCGTGTTCATGTGCCATTTGGCTCTAAAAGACCTACACGGACCACGGCTATCCTCTAAGAATATTTTCTTGTTTCATACTTTTTAGAGCGCGTTTTTTCCGTAGTCGGGTTTTATAGCACATTAATTTCATGAAGGTTTTCTCTGTACTTCATTGGTATTTTCTTAATTTTATTTTTTTAAACGTTTCATGTTACCATAAATTATCATGTCCTTCAATATGTAAAGTGCTTAACCAGTCAGCCTGTATAGATTATTAAATAGTTAGCTTGCAAGAAAAATTACACTTACAGTTACCGTAGCCTATAGATGCTTGCAATACCAAAGGCATCGCACGTTACCCACCTGAAGGGAAGGATGGGCTTCCGGCTCTCTCACTCATCGTACGACACGCAGCTGTAACTTTACGCCGATCATCTGTGGGTGGTACTACCCCAGACCAGCCAGCCCATATATGAGCTGTTGTCAATTGGCCACAACTTAGCTCTACCATCCATGCATTTAGATTTTGCATACATTAGATTATGAATAAGTGGGTTTAACCGTGACCTCACAGTTTAGCAAATAATGTCTAATGGCGGCGTCTTCATCAGGCGCATGCCTCGCGCGAGCACTCACTTTTGACGTCGGAACGCATAGACGTAATGTCATAATATGAGTGCTCGGGTGAGGCATGCGCGCCATATGGACACATCTAATCAATAATGATTAGACATTATTTGCTAAACTGTGAGGTCACGGTTAAACCCATGGCATAAGCCAGACGAGTGTGTACATAAATTGAATTAAATTAAATACATAAGTAAGTGCGATATAATAATAGTTTAAATATAATTATCAGTTAAGTATACAAGTAGGTAGTCTCATATCCTACAAAATGTATAAGATAAGTTTTTAACCTTACCTTGAAGAACGATTGACGAAAAGAGTGTATAAGGCGAGTGTGAATGAAAGTGTTGGAAGCGGTAGACCTAGGCGGACGTTTCGAGACCAAATCAGGGACGTCTTGAAAAAAGGCCAGGTCAAGAGTACCCTAAGCCGAAGAGCATGTATGAAGGGAATAATGAAAGTGGACGAAGCGAAACAAGTGTGTAAGGATCGTAGCAAGTGGAAAGAAGTGGTCCCTGCCTACCCCTACGGGAAACATATTCAGACGATACAAGGAAAAAATGAATTTTAGTTTCGGGGTGTGGCTAGCGTCGCGTGAGCTGCCGAAGGATATATCCCTCTCGCTTAGCTAGGACAGAACAGCTATGGAGTAGACTATAGTATAGTTATTTTTTGAAGGAACAATATTGTTTAATTCGTACAATTAAAATAATATGTCCCAGTGCACCTTTTAAAATAGATGAAATGGATGAAAATATTCAAATATATTTTTTTCGTTTTATATGGGATTTTTATGTCGAGTGTATTTGAAAAAAAAAAAATTAATTTCTATGTTGTTTTTATTGCTGAAGACAAAGTAAGTCAAAAGAAGACAAACGATACCTACAATATGCTGATAGATACGTATAACAATATTTCGATCGTATAATAGCCTATAACCAGCGGACGATCCAGACGCGTCCAACGATATCTCATTAGTCAAATTATTATGATATAAAAATAGTTTGGACGTTATACGGGAGCAGATGAACATACATACATATCGGTCAAAATCATAACCCTCCGCCCACCGTAGTCGGGTAAAAATGTACATACTCTGTGTCAGTGACTGACTGCCGGATATGAGTATCTTTTTCATGTTTCGTAGGCAAAGGAATACTTTGGTACTTAACTTCGATGCCGATCATGAAGTCATCAGCGGTGTCATAATATTTTTTTTTACCATATTTAATTTATTTTTTAATTTAATTTTCAGTTTTTATTAATTTTATTGATTTAACCATGCATTTATTTTTTGTTTATCTTTTTATCTTTATTTTTTTATCTATCAAAATCACCCTTAGACTGGTTACCGCCACAGGTGACAAGAGGGCTGGCTCTTTCCTTGCTCAAAAAATTCGCTTGACAACAGGAACAGCTTGAATACAGGGAGGACATGCAGCCAGTATCCCACGCGGACGGTATTTGTTTAATTTGGGGTAGGTTTTTATTTTATTGTATTTTATTTTAATTTATGTTATATTATATTGTATTTTAATGATAAAACATGAAAAATAAAAATAAATATATATATTTTTTTAAATTTAATTTTACTTTTATTTATTGTTTTATATTTATTGTGAAATTATAATAATTTTAATAATCAATATTGGACTATGTCTGAAACAAATACATTGAATTGAATAATTTAAATACTAAAATTATCACATTAACTCGTTAAATCACGGTTTACACCCGCTAGAACGAAAAAGATCCTAACATGGTAGGTAGGACCTGAGGGTTGGCCAGTTAATTACTTAAAATACACTATATTTATTTCAAGAAAACATTCATAAGATCTGAAGGCGTCGGACTCGCACATAAAGGGTTCCGTACCACCGTAGAATAAACACATCAAAAATATCAAGTTTGAGACTTGATATTTATTTTTAAATGTTATTATATTTTTAGTATTTGTTCTGCACCGGCAACAGAAATACACATTCAGTGAAAATTTCAACTCTCTACCTGTTACGGTTCGTGAGATACAGCCCGCGCTGACAGACGGACAGACAGACAGACGGACAGCGTAGGCCTAGTAATAGGGTCCCGTTAGCACCCTTTGGAACCCTAAAAAGTAGCCTATGTTCTCCGCCAAGACCCAGTCTATCTCCATACCAAAATTCATCAACATTGGTTCAGCGGTTTAGCCGTGAAAAGGTAACAGACAGAGTTACTTTCGTTTATAATATAATAGATTGAATAGGACGGACAAACATTTTCCTATCCATATCTGTAATGTTATTTTTTACGATAATTTATTGATGTATGATATATTTATTACTTGCCCATCCATACCTACAACAAACGCAATAAAGCGACTCCATTGGTTTGACAAGCAATGTATTCCCACTGTCGGCCCAAGACCATGCTGCAAGTATATAACAGTAAGCGAAATAGGGAGTTTTTACAGAAATGACACGAATAACTATGAAATGACAAGAGATGACACAAAATGACAAGAGATGAAAAGAAATTACACAAGACAAGGAAAAGCAAACGAAAATCACGCTGCAGTGCAGGTCATAGGTTCGATTCCTGCCCAGGACATGCAGTTGTGTGCATGAACATGTCCGCATGTCCCGAGTCTAGGTGTAATTAAGTGTATATTTCGTTTGTATTTACAAACAAAAAGTAGTATATGTAGTAATATCAGTTATCTGGTTTCCATAGTACAAGCTCTGCTTAGTTTGGGATCAGGTAGTCATGTGTAAAAGAATTTCCAAGGATATTTATTTATTTATCATAGGCGTCGGCGGACTGTAAATACTGTACTGTACCTGTAATGTGGCACGACCGTAATATTTTTTCGTAATATTTTTTAAAAAATCCTTCACAGGTCCGACGTCGAACAAGTCCGAGCGGACACTGACAATACAAAGTTAGAGAGAGACATGGTTAGTTCAAGTACTTAAAATGTGAGATGGCGATATTGTGCGCGCGCTCGGAAATAAACAACGTAAGCGCCAAACCACATTTTCTTGAATTAAAAAAAAACTACTTCATGAATTAAAATATGGTTGAAGGGTAGTTTAGATATCATTATTTGCTATGTTTTAGAAATAATTTCGTGATCTAAATCGTAAAATCATCGTGGTAGCAAGGAAAATTGTAAATAATTAGAGCTCATTTCATAATTTTTTTTTATCGAGAAAATTTCGTCAAATCGTGATTTGGATTTAAAGATACTCAAGATAATATAGTCAAAAATCATACATCTAAATATAAGATTCCTAGTCCACATACTTACTTAAAGAAAAAGTAGAATAGAAAATCAACCAAATTTCGAACCCTCATCTTCATTCTCTCGACATGGCCAAACCATCTCAGCATACCTTTCTCAATTTTTGTCACTACATCTTCTTTCAGACCACAACGTTTTCTTATCTCACTATTTCTTATCCTGTCACTCAGTTTAACTCCTATCATACTTCTTAACGCTCTCATCTCAACCGCATTTATTCTGCTTTCATGTTTCTTCTGCCATACCCAACTTTCACTTCCGTACATGAGTGTCGGAACCAACACCCCCCCATGCACAGCCAAACGAGCCTTGTTAGACACCTTCCGACTGTTCATAAAGGAGTGCAAAGCTCCATTCACCATATTTCCTGCATTCACTCTTCTTTCAATATCACTCTCACACTTTCCATCTCTTGTAAACTTTGAACCCAGATACACAAACTCATTCACCTGTTCAATTTGTTCATCTCCAATCACGATATTGCAGTTTGTCACTGCCTGATCTCTTTCAAACACCATCACTTACGTCTTTTTTACATTCATCTTCATTCCCTTTCTAACAAAAGCTCCACTCATAGCAGTTACCATCTCCTGCAACTCCTCGGCCGAAGACGCAAGTAATACTTGGTCATCAGCATAGAGAAAACATTTGACGAGTAACTCATTCCTTCTCAACCCACTTTCATTCTCTTTTAAATCTGTCAAGCAATTGTTCATGAACAGATTAAACAGCCACGGTGACGCTACACATCCCTGTCTCTCCGGGAAACAGGCGTGATTATATGTATGTATGTATGTTAACCTTAGTTGGTTCATTACCAGCTGAAATCCCTGATCGGCAAACGATCGGAGGTTAAGCAACGCTTGGCACGGTCAGTCAGAGATGGGTGACCATTAAGTGGCATTTGAACTGAGCGTGTCCATGCTTCGAAGGGCACGTAAAAAGTAAGTGTCGGATTTTGTCATCTAGGCAGCTTTCGTTAAGCCTTTTCAGAGGCCTTCGGGCGGCTTAAACAGAGCTGGAAGTCCAGGAGAGGGGGAGGGGGAGGGGGAGAGAGGAGGTCTCTTCAGTATAAAAAGGTATGTAAAGTGGGGGTAACTTTTTCGCACGATCTGGCCACTACATAGACGGTCGAGTCATCAGCAGTCACCATCCATGAATGCGCGTGGCACGCTGTAACACAAACACACACGAACATTCGCGCAAGCGCCCTGCGCAAACTGACGAATTTTTCGATCAGGACACGTGACCCTGACGCGAGTTTAACATATTTTACCCATCTCAAGAAAAGTGCACAACGCCGCTAAAGAAGTTTTCACTTCAAAAAACTGACCCAATGGGATAACGTTAGTAAGAGGAGAAAAGTAACATAATGTATTATGCAAATACTTATAAAGGCGCTAAAAGTAAAAACGTGCTATTACATAAATACAAGTGTTATAATGAGTGTTTTAAAAGTACGAAATAATAATTAAACTGTAAATACGGTAGCTGATATGTACATGCTTAGTGAAAGCAGACTATATGTAACAATCGCCGCCAACTGGTTTAATACGCTATTCAATTGGGCGGCTAGGCCGTCCATTAAACGCCGACACTCAATTGGACGCCTAGGCCGTTCGTTGAATTGACACATATAGCAAAACGTCCAACGAATTGGCTGGTTGAAAGCTAGCCTTTTGGAGAAAGCTGAAAAAAAAGCGGGCGGGTCATTTAAATTTAATTCCTTTTTCCGCCACTGCAGCGCCAGTAGTCATCTAACAAATATGGCGTCCCTGTTTTGTCAAAAGCTGATTAAATGTGTATTGTTTTTTTGGCGAATTACCGTGTTTAGTGATTTTATAGTGTGTTAAAAAGTTCAATTGATAATTATTAATAGTAAACAAGACCATAACATGGATTTAACTACGAATAATGCGACGGAACCGAATTTTAAACTAATTGAGGTTATCAACAATGTTCGAAAGGCTAAGGTGACCTATTAAACCAGTTGGCGGCGACATAACTATAATATTTTTTGAGTTATAGGCCTTGGTCCCAAACTAAGCAACGCTTTTACTATGGGTACCGTAAAATGGACTGGGGGCGATCCCAGTGACACACAGACTAGGGCAAATAACGAAAAGGCCGTTTCCGAAATTTTCCTCTGTCGGGAATCGAACCCGCAACCACCCGATGCAGTGAACCGAGCGGGCAACGCTCGAACCACTGCGCCAATCGGTCGTTAATGCATCTTTCATTTTTTTTCTTTTTTTTATAGGACTGCGGTGGCAAAAAAGCGTACGGTCCACCTGATGTTAAGCAGTTACCGTAGCCTATAGATGCTTACAATACCAAAGGCATTGCTCGCACATTGCCGACCTGAAGGGGAGTGGGATGGAGGGAGGGGGAGGGGGGGTGGGCTTACGGCTCTCTCACTCATCGAACGAAACGCAGCTGTAATATGTAATAGCTGCTTTACGTCGATCTTCTGTGAGAGGGTACTACCCCGGTCGAGCCAGCCCGTTTATGAGCTTGGCTCTACCACCTTCATCCATCTAAAATCATCTTAAATCTATCATAAATTAAGGACATTTGGAACCACGCTGTATATAGACATTACATGCAATGCACCGTATGAATAATCGTATCGTACGGTCAATGATGCATTACTTAGTGATGAGCGTTTCTTTGAAACGGTCTTGTGTTTCATAATAATTACACAATAATACAAGGTTAGTGAGCATTTTATATTATAATTCAAATAATTGAAATAGAAAATATCTGTGTCCAAATTCGAAGAGTTTTTTATTATAATTATTTGGAGGATTTTTAATTGAATCAAAAGTAAATACTGTTTAATTTAGTGCGCTATTTTTATTTTAATTATTTGATAAATAAATAAAATTTATATAAGTGATAATTAATTATAAGGTAAGTAAGAACATTTTTTGTTTTAATTATTTGATGAGTAGGTAGGTATACAACAATTAAAATGAGCAATCAAAAATTAAAAAAAAAACATCTTTGGTTAGTATCCTAGTTTGAACCGATTTTTTATTATAATTATTGAGACAAGCTTACAGCTTTCTCACTCATCATACGAAACGCAGTAATAGCTACAGTACACCGATCTTCTGTGTGTGTGGTACTACCCCGTATGTAAGCTGCAGTCGATAGTTTTGTCCAACCTACCATCATTATTTAACCATAGTTATACACCGTGTTCATGATCATTTGCTTTAACTTTTAGGGAAAATTCCTTACGTCTTATTGAGTTATTTTCTCAAAGAAACTAAGTGCCTAAATCGTACCGTTTTCAAATTATTTAAAATCTAAATTTAATCACTAATCTAAGTTAAACCAGTGTAAAATCTTCTTAATTCATAACCAAATACTATTTTCGTCTCGTTCGTAAGTAAACAGTTTTGAATGTTCCTTATGCACGACAAAGTTTAAAAAATGTGTTCGTTTTGATGTTGTTTTTACTTTTCTCGCATGTGTCACGTCAAATTGACAATACTAATTTAATAAGGACCTTTTACTATAGCCATCAATTAAATATTTAATTATGTTGTATGGGATACCGAAAAAAATGTTTTTTTTCGAATTTCGTAAAACGGTTTAAGGGATAAGTTTATGGTAATGTTCTAAGCACTATGAGGTTAGAGATGAATTTATTTCCCAAAAGAATATTACAATTCACTTACATGAGAAATATATGATTAAAATAATAAAAAGTTTCGACGTACAGGTGGTTGTGAGTGCAAACATTTTTTTATTTTTTTTTCTAATTAATGTGGGGTAGTTACAAAATAAAATAAAATAAAGAACTCCAACCCAATATCACTGTTGCGCAGTCATTAGTAATTGTATGCGCATAGAACAAGGAAGCAAAATTTGCACGGATCAAGCGTAGCTGGAAGTGTCATGTACTAGGGTCCGTTTTGTTATTAATGAGACACTTTTAGTATTTTTTTAAATGTAATGATCGATTTTGCTTCTTTAATATCTTTAGGTAATTTGTTGTACAATTGGGCACCCTCGTACATGAGACTTTTTTTGCCATAATTTGTTCGTGGTGTGTGTAATTCTATGTCATTTGCATGCCTTAGTCGATTTTTTTGTATTTGCTGTTTTTTTGTGAATGTTATTTGAGTATGTATATCCCACAGAGTAAAGACTAAAGAAAGAGGTGCCCTTATTAGACATTTGTATGAAACAAAACGTGGTCATTGTTTTTTCATTTTCATTTTGCTATTTACCGGTAAATAGTTGAACTTCTCGCTTCGTTTTATGTCGATGTTAGTACTAGGCCGACCACTCGGCCGACTTGCTTAGGGCCAGTCCCCTTAGTAACTGGTCCATGGTATATCCCTATTTAATATTTTTCTTATTAGTATGCAGTTATTATATAAATATGTTTGTAATAATTTCATTATCTTAGTTTCTTTATAAATAATTTTAGTCGGTGTGCAATAGTCGTAGTGAAATAATGTTTTTTATGAAATAATGTTTTTATTAGTTTGTTTTGTGATATTTGGAAGTGTGGAAGTTAAAGCAAATGACCATAGACACGGTGTATAACACCAGCGGTTATGTCATACTCAGGTTGTCCTTCATAGGCCTCGTCTAGAGATCGCCACTCTTCTTTATCTCTGGCTTTCCTGCGCCATCCTGTCGGTAGGTCATCCTCCCATCTTCTCTTTGGCCGTCCCTTCGCCCTCTTGCCATCTCTGGGGTACTAGTCCTAGCCAAGTGTCAAATTCAAATCGTTTATTTTGTTTAGGCATACGGGGGCACTTACAAATCGTCATTTTACATTTTTTCCTTAAATACCGTCGGATCGGAAACGCGACCTCGACTGAGAAGATCCGGCAAGAAACTCAGCGGGCTTGTCTTTTTGAGATTGTTTTGTTTTTTTTTAAATCGCCATTTACTTATTTTAAAACAATTTATTTTGTTAAACAATAGCTCCAGTGTGCTGCCTTCCGAAATAAGCAAGGCAAGACACGCTACACTTTAACATGACACTGTTATTAACAAAGTGTATTTGAGCGATCAGTCCCAAGCTGATTTATCTTCCAAGTAATCCGAGATTTGTAATAGGCCTTTTGACAGAGTTTAGTTTTAACTATAGTTGTCTTCGTCTACATTCGTTTCTACAAATCGCTACGCTTTATGTATGGAATCGACTTGTAATATCATCTCCATACTAGCTCGTATTAATAAATGCATCTCAAAGCTGGGATCGATCTTAAGATGCTGTTTTTGTCAGATGTTCCATACATTTTCATACATTTCCATACTCGACGGGCCCGTTAGCGTGGTTGGCGCGGAGGCGACTTTCACGCTGCAGGTCGTAGGTTCGATTCCTACCCGTGACATGCATTTGTGTGCATGAACATGTCTGTATGTCCCGAGTCTGGGTGTATAAGTATATTAAGTATGTATTTACAAATAAAAAGTAGTATATGTAGTAATATCAGTTATCTGGTTTCCATAGTACAAGCTCTGCTTAGTTTGGGATCAGGTAGCCGTGTGTAAAAAATGTCCCAGGATATTATTATTATTATTATTATTAAACGTGAAAACTGGATCTTAAGATCGATCTCAACTTTGAGATCCATTTATTAATACAAGCAAGCCAAGGGATTAACACACTGGGACGCTATGGCAACGTCGCCGGCTACGTATCCAAAAAAATTATATTGATGGCGACGTCGCCAGTCCGGTAGTCAGGTGTTACCCGTCATACATTATAGTACGAATTAGTTGGATACGGTGGCTGGCGATATCGCCATGGTATCCTGTTGTGATATCTTCTTCCAACTCCTCCTATCCTTTCTTCTGATTAAATTCGTGCGGGTTCCAAGACAACTTAGCTTGTCCCCGGGACTCGTCGAGGGTCATAACTCGGCGTCATCGTTGGACACTGTCGATCCTGGCTTACAGGAGTCACAGTGGTGGGAGTGTGTGGCGGGCTTAGTCCTTAAGCGTAGCGATTTGTAGAAATGCTTGTGGACGATGCCACTTGGCTAGGGAGGCTGGGGTACCAGGATATCACTTCTTTGGTTCAATTTTCCTTAGGAGTTTTATTTTTTGTTTAATTGGTTTGCGTCGGCAAAAAATCGTACGGCCCGCCTGATGTTAAGCAGTTACCGTAGCCTATAGATGCTTACAATACCAAAGGCATTGATCGCACATTGCCGACCTGAAGGGGAGTGGGATGGAGGGAGGGGAGGGGGGGTGGGCTTCAGCTCTCTCACTCATCGTACGAAACGCAGCTGTAATAGCTGCTTTACGCCGATCTTCTGTGAGAGGGTGGTAGTACCCCGGTCGAGCTAGCCCGTTTATGAGCTGCAGTCAATTGGCTACAGCTTGACTCTACCACCTTGAATGTGTCAATGTGCCCAATCCAGCGGTATTTCAGTCACTTTATCATTCGTGAGATATGTATTACCCCCGTGGCCTCTCTGATCCTGGTATAAAATGTTAATTTAGCGATAATTATTATCGTTTATAAATATTTAAATGTCCCGAATTGGGCCAGTATAGTGAACTATGGCCCGAATTATCGTATTGAGGGGATTGATAAATAATAAATACAAAAAATCCTGGGAGATTCTTCTACACACGGCTACCTGATCCCAAACTAAGCAGAGCTTGTACTATGGAAACCAGATA
This sequence comes from Drymonia ruficornis, assembly GCA_947859195.1. Lineage (NCBI taxonomy): Eukaryota > Metazoa > Arthropoda > Insecta > Lepidoptera > Notodontidae > Drymonia > Drymonia ruficornis. The sequence continues at coordinate 5,047,153 of OX401932.1, read as the reverse complement.
ACTGATATTACTAACACTACTGATACTAAATTACATATACTTACTACTTTTTGTTTTGTACAGCTTTCTAGGCTAGTTTTTATTTATTTTTATTTAAATACCCAATTCTGGTTTTTTTAATTAACAATGTTGTAATGCATGCCTGCGCACTGTAAAAACCCCAACCCCAATTAAATATATAAATAGATATGAATATAAATACCTAAAATTATTATAACCATAAATAAATAATACCCTAAATGAATATACACTAAATTAAATATTTACCTACCTCTAAATAAACCCAACATACATACATACCGATGTAGCTGATGTAAAACGACGTTGCTAACTATTTTGTTTGGTTGTGATCTGAAATTATATAATTGGCCAAGTGATCCGTATCGTCTAGTGGTTGTAGGACCTAACATAGTGAACCGCTTATAGTAACCTAAATTCTTTTAGTGAAAGATTGGTATTTCTACGCTGTACGTTCTACGCTTCTATGTTATTCCATCTATAAAGTGAACCTACAATACCTAACTAAAAGAAACAATGTAGTTGATTATAATATGACAAATATTAGTTAAAGACAAGGTCTAGAGCCCCTCCCCGCTCTTAGACAGTGACAACCTACTCGTATCTGTGTTGCCTCCTTTTGCATGTCTTTATAAAAACTATTTTGAATGAATATATTGATAAGATGTTTATCATTAAGTAATAACAAACATGATGAGTTGGTAAGTCTGTACTATTGACAGAGTATAATAGTAGAATATCTGTTCTACTGACAGAATAATTCTATTAAATTCCATTTACAGGAATAGTATAAATCCAACCATTTGGACAGTAAATAGACTCGCAAGATATCTCTGCTTCAAAGTCTTGTATAGGTGTAAACAGTATGAGTTTGGTCAATGTCAGCGAAGAATAGCATCTCGTTCATCGATAGTGAGGAGAATACTACAGGGACGATAGCCCTAGACACGACCAAAACATCATAATCGCGTGGACGAAGTAATCTGATAAGTCTGGACAGTGACTTACGTTGGAAACTCTATCATCTACTGTTTAGTGATTCCCAACAGGGTCATACGCCCCAAAGTGTAACCAGATCTACCAAATCTTAGGTAGTACAGCCAGAATAATACATGATGAGTAAATTGACTTATCCGTCAGATTCAATCTTTCCAGACTCTCAATACTGAGCCAAATGGTCTGAATATACTACTCAGATTCTTTAGGTTGTCAATAGACAATATAAATTTGCTTTTAAAATCAAGCAAGTATATGAATCACCATGGTGACTAAATTAAATGAATAAAGTAAGTACATCAAAAGATTATTTAAAATCTGGAATAATCAATAGTTACCGCCCGTTCACAAACCTAAACCAATAGGGAAGAAGGGCAAGAAACCCTATGGTTAAGCAAAAGGGTCCCTGCCTATACTACCTACTACCTTCCTGAAACGCCTGAGTTTATTCCTTCCTACCTACATGATGAATGTTACCTACGTACTTATTCTTTTATAAACTACATAGTAGGTATTCCTACCTATCTCCATGATGTAAGTTACCTTCGCACTTATATCTAAATTCCTTATGATCTATCAACGTCTAACATAACCTTATGATAAATACTGCATTACAACCTTCCTACCTAAAGAGCTCTTAAACCGTGAAAACGTCCTGCTCTACGATCGTAAGATCCGTCCTACATCCGACCTATCTACCTAAATAAACTAGCTATAGCTATCTATTTAACCTAACCACATCTACTTCCTCTAATGAACAAAACACAAGGATATTCAAAATGTAAATTGCACAAAAGAACATAAACAAAATGTAGAACATTTGAAATACACAATAAATAAAGGTAATTGGAACGAACTCACAGTATTTAACCAGCATAGTCACGACTTATCCTTGTAACTTGTTCATCCGAAGAGTGATGTCCTAGTTGTCCTGAAGTGAAGTCCGCCGGAAAAAGCCCGAAGCGAAGAGCCTCGATTATAGCCGTGCCAGGCCTTTTATAGGGATCCGCCGCCATCAATGCATCCTTCTACCTTCCCTCGTTTATCAACTAGAGTTGCGCAAAGTTCAAACTTCTACACATTCGATCTTCCAACTCCGACCTAAATTCGATCAAACTTTACATTATGAAACCAAATAGTCCAGCATCAGTCTTAACGCTATTGGAACCAAAAGAATGTTGATTTACTAATATTCTAGACATAAAATTAAGATCTAATTTCACGAACAACAATCAGAAATATGTATGAAAATATGTTGACTACTTTTAAATTCTACACTAGAACAAATACGTTTATTAACTGAACCCAGCGTATCCTTGTAATAATCCATGTAATTATATACTTTCCCTAATATAGTATAAATGTTCGAACGTTGATCGAAAACCTAAATATCGAAATCAGGAATTTGCGGATTCACCTCACCTCTAGTCTGTTTCATGTTTCCCTAACTACCCTCTACCTAAAATATTCGATTCCTGGAATGCGGCTTCCAGACAGTGACGCATACCTAGGCACCGAACAAGTCTCGACCTGCTCCAAACCTATAACCGCGGACGTATTTCTATACGATTCGAAATTTGAAAAGATGTTACTCTCAATATTCCTAAGAGCCACATTACACTGTCAACTACTACGTCATCAGCCGGATTTAATATGAAATATGGAATGTATTTTAGACAATTTGCTTTGGATATTTTGATGAATTATTTTAATTTAATTTAATGGAATTAAAGCCTATATAAATAGACATATATATATTTATATTTGTGCAAGTGACGGAACCACGACAAGTCCGTTCCGTTACAGCACATAGCGTTGCTGATTGAAAATGTATACAATTATTCTTTTGAAAAGAGTAACCATTGAGTTTCTTGCCGGCTCTTCTCAATGGAAGCAACATAACGAACCGGTGGTAACGTTAAAATATTGTTTATCTTGACTATTTATAAACGCTTTATTGAGCTTACATGTTTGTAAATACTTATATACATAATTACACCCAGACTCGGGACATGCAGACATGTTCATGGACACAAATGCATGTCCCGGGTAGGAATCGAACCTACGACCTGCAGCGTGAAAGGCGGAATACCAACTACGCCAACGGGCCCGTCATTCAGGATATTGCGTAAATTTCTGCCTTTACAAGCCACGAGCAATGGGCGACGTTATCTAGTCAGCCGTCAAAAATAAACAGCTTACGCCAACCATTGTTACACGTAATTGGTTTACAATTAGTATGATTGGCAATGTTTCCGACAACTGAACCAAAATGAAGCTTGTTGTAAATAAAAAACAATGTGCTTATAACTGTGTTAAAAATAATAATAAGTGCGTGTCGGATTCGCACATAAAGGGTTCCGTACCACCGTAGAATAAAGACGTCAAAAATATCAAGTTTATTATATGGGGCCCCCTTTATTTTAAAATTTTATTTACTTTTAATAATTTGTTGTTGTAGCGGCAACAGAAATACACATTCTGTGAAAGTTTTAACCCTCTACCTATTATGGCTCGTGAGATACAGCCCGCTGACAGACGGACAGACGGACGGACGGACAGACGGACAGACGAACAGCGGAGGCTTAGTAATAAGGTCCCGTTGGCAACCTTTGGGTACGGAACCCTAAAAACGTCAAAAATATCAAGTTTGTTGTATGGTTTCTTGTATGTTTCTTAGTTTTGAGTTGATTTGTTACCTCGAAATTATCCTCAATTTTGAAATCCTAGTTATCCCATCTAATGTTAGGTGTCTGTAAAATATTCCATGACCACTGATTAGTAAGTGCAATGACTAATAAAATATACAGTAGGTATCGATCCAAGTATTGTTTTCAGGGGTCATATTATTATCCTGAACATCCGGTTAAAACTTGTCAAAGGAAATGCTGAATAATAAAATACTTGTATTAAAAGATCGAATACTAATGTACGCAGTGTAGGCAGTGACTCATGCACAGACGTAGTTCTAAATATATGCCGCTAGTAATAATCATAATATAATAATAAATAATAATATCCTGGGACAATCTTTACACACGGCTACCTGATCCCAAACTAAGCAGAGCTTGTACTATGGAAACCAGATAACTGATATTACTACATATTATACTACTTTTTGCTTGTAAATACATACTTAATATACATAATTACACCCAGACTCGGGACATGAAGACATGTTCATGCAAATGCATGTCGCGGGTAGGAATCGAAACTACGACCTGCAGCGTGATAGGTGGAATCTAAACAAACCACGCCCGCCTTTGCCGCAGTTAGTGTACTAAGCGTGCCAAAGGGCAGTGCAGTGCACTTCCTTTTATGTCGTAGTATTCAGTCCGCGCTAGAAAGTGCCTAGTTGTGCCGTATTGAGCTGTTAAATCTCCATAAGAAAAATTGACCGAGATAAAAGGATAAGAGACCCTTGTGACGTCACAGTTGGTAGAAAAAGTGGCACGTTTGGTTTTCATACAAAACGAGGGATATGCGTCATCTATTTAGATATATGTCTGTGGTCTCATGACTGTCTATTCCTCTAATTACCCGACTACGGCGGAGGGTTACGATTTTGACCGGTATGTATGTATGTTCATCTGTTCCCGCCTAACTGCCAAACTACTTGTCGTAATTTGACAAATGAGGTATCGTTAGAAGCGGCTTAATCGTCCGCTGGTTATAGGCTATGTGGCGTTACGTAAAATTGCATATGGCGCCCTCTTGGGGATATAATGCCATGAACTAAAAAACTAATATTTTTTAACGAAGCCGTGTGGGGTATCAAATGAAAAAGCTTAATTAGCACATTTCAAAATTAGGTATATATTGTTTATTATAACTCTAAAATATTTAAACAAAAAGTAAGTTTAAAACTAATTCCCGACTACTGCCGGCATATGACCACGGACCAGGTCATATGCCATTTTGCCCTAAAGAATCTACACAAACCACGGCTATCCTCTAGATGAGAATATTTTCTTGTTTCATACTTTTTACAGCGCGATTTTTCAGTAGTCGGGTTTTAGTTTTTAATTTACTATTATAATTTATTTTATAACTAGCTTCTGCCCGCGACTTCGTCCGTTTTAACTTTAAAATCCCACAGAAACCTGTCATTTTTCCGGGATAAGTAGCCTCCTGTCTATCTCCATACCAAAATTCATCATAATTGGTTTAGCGGTTTAGTCATGAAAGCGTAACAGACAGACAGACAGAGTTACTTCCGAATTTATAAATTAAGTATAGATTTTTAGGGTTCCGTACCTCAAGAGGAAAAACGGAACCCTTGTAGGAATTATTTAATATTATTATTATAATTCGGTGCGTCCAGATGCCTCGCATGCCTCGGTCGAGCACTCATGTTATGACATTAGGGCGCGTCTATAAATTACGTGAGGCATTTAAGGGGGGGAGGGGGTCGAGCAAAAACTCACCAAATCTCACGTGGGGGATAGGGGAAGTCTCGGCAAATCTCACGTTATTTTTTTTACCGCAAGAAACAGTGTAAAATTGCAAGAAAACTGGGTTAAATTAAGTAAAACATGTTTCTCCTCTAGAATATAGCTCTTGAAAAATCTCACGTGAGATTAGAGGGGGAGGGAGGGGGTCGAGTAAAATCTAACGAAATCTCACCACGGGGGGGGGTCGAAAAATCACAAAATTCACCTCACGTAAATTATGGACGCACCCTTAGGTCTATGCGTTCTGAGTCAAAACCGAGTGCTCGGGTGATTATTTAGTTTCAGAATGACATCATCGGTGCCCGAATTTTATGAAGGAAAGAATGTGCTGATCACTGGAGGCACAGGTTTCGTTGGCAAGGTAAGAATGAAGGGCCTCCGCAGACTAGCTACTTTTAGCATCGGCGATCGGCGATTTTGATGCTGCGTCTCGCTCGTTCGCGCTCGACGAGACGCGACGCAGCATCGATACCTCACAAAATCGCTGGTCGCCGATGCTAAAAGTAGCAAGTCTGCAGAGGCCCTAATATCAAAATAGGTAATTTAATTACTATCAAATATCAGGAATTAGTATCAAAATGCTAATACCTAAATAAGCTTTTTTTATTATCTAAGGTGGCATACAAGCGTATGGCTCGTCTGATGTTAAGCAGTTACCGTAGCCTATAGATGTTTGCAATAACAAAGGTAAGGGATCTGAAGGGCAGTAGGACAGAGGGAGGGGAATGGGAAGGGGGTTGTGCTTCCGTCTCTCTCACTCATCGTACGAAACGCAATGCAGCTGCAACTGCAACTGCTGCTACTTTACGCCGATCTTCTGTGAGAGGTACTACCCCGGTCGAGCCAGCAGATATATCATCATCATCATCATCATCTCAGCCGAAAGACGTCCACTGCTGGACATAGGCCTCCCCCAAGGTTCGCCACAATGACCGGTCTTGCGCTGCCCGCATCCAGCGGATTCCCGCGACCTTCACCAGGTCGTCGGTCCACCTTGTGGGAGGCCTACCCACGCTACGCTTTCCGGTGCGCGGCCGCCACTCGAGAACTTTTCGGCCCCATCGGCCATCCGTTCTACGAGCAATATATATAGCAGATATATGAGCTGTAGTCAATTGGCTACAGCTTGGCTCTACCACCAATAAATATGGTATAGGTATACCGCAAGGGCTGTACCGCGCCTTAGGTACGCGAGCGGCGAGACGGGGGGGCTCATCGCTCTCGCCGTCCCACTCGCCCACCCGTCATCGCTCTCGCCGTCCCACCCTCCCACCTCCCCACCTCCCCGCGCATACCTAAAGCGTGGCACAGCGCTTGCGGTATACCTATAATAAATGGTGTTCATATTTCAGGCTTTGATTGAAAAGCTGTTGCGAAGCTGCCCAAATGTGAACACCCTGTACATGCTGATCCGACCAAAGAAAGGCATGTCAAGTGAGGAGCGATTAAAGGAGTTATGTAGTAAGAGAGTAAGTCGTATTTTAAATTACAAAAATGTGTGTTACGTCACGACTTTTATCCCCATTCGGGGGTAGTCAGAGGCTTGAGTGGCCATACACCACCACATCGTGGAGGTATTAACCAACTCAAAGCCCACGTTTCACCAGATAGTCAGAACCCAACGTGACAGGTGGTGAACCTTGTCGCCGTGTATACAGGAACTGACTATTACCTAATCCCGAGGGATAGGTAGGTTTCCTCACGATGTTGTCCCTCACCGTCAGCGAACTGTGAACGAACTGTATTTTAAATTACAATAAACCAGGAAACCTAGCTGGTAAAACGCCTGCATCGGAATCAAGAGATACAGGTTCAAGTCTGGGTCGTACCTCTATTTTAGGGTACCGTACCCAAAGGGTGCCCACGGAACCCTATTACTAAGACTCCGCTGTCCGTCCGTCCGTCTGTCAGCGGGCTGTATCTCACGAACCGAAATAGGTAGAGTTGAAAGTTTCACAGAATGTGAATTCCTGTTGCAGCTACAACAAAAACCGGCCAAGTACGTGTCGGACTCGCACATGGAGGGTTCCGTACCACAGTAAAATAAAAACGTCAAAAATATTAAGTTTCTTGTATGAGGACCCCCTTTATTTTTAAATTTTATTTTATTTTTAGTATTTGTTGTTGTAGCGGCAACCGAAATACACATTCTGTGAAATTTTTAAGTCTCTACCTATTACGGTTCGTGAGATACAGCCCGCTGACAGACAGACAGACGGACAGCGTAGGCTTAGTAATAGGGTTCCATTGGCACCATTTGGGTACGGAACCCTAAAAATACTAAAAATAAAAATTTCAAATAAAGGGACATACAAGAAACTTGATGTGTTTGACGTTTTTAATCTACGGTGGTACGGAACCCTATGTGCGAGTCCGACACGCACTCGACCGTATTTTTATACAAGTAAGCGCCGCCATACACGCGACTGCACACGACAGCTCTAGAGCTGTTGGTTGCTGTCGACAGCTCGCGACTGCAAGGCGTCAAGCAGTCGGCGGGCTGTCGCGAGCTGTCGGTTGCAGTCGAACTGCAGCTATCGTGTGCAGTCGCGTGTATGGCGGCGCTAAATCATACTCAACCAACAACATGCTCGCATGCATAAGAATCATACTCGCATGCATACCTTGCGTTGACTTTGTAATCAATGACGTCAAAGTCAAACGACAGTGCTCGCTCGAGGCAGCGCGTACGCCTCGAGTGAGCCACTCTCTGCCTCGCGAGGTTACTCCGTCACTACACAGCTAATTTTTTTCAGGTCTTCGATCTTCTAAGAGAGAAGAATCCGGATGGCTTTAAGAAGATTAAACTTATAAATGGGGATGTCACAGAAGATGGTCTTGGCATCTCAGAAGAAGATAGATTGGAGTTACAGAAGAATTGTAACATTATCTTCCATAGCGCTGCGTGTGTCAGGTATTTTTGAAGTGATAACTTCTTTAGCGGCGTTGTGCACTTTTCTTGGGATGGGTAAAAAATGGTAAACTCGCGCTAGGATACGTGACCTGATTGAAAATTCGTAAGACGGGATGCCTGATCGAAAATTCGTAAGACGGGATGGGTAACAATTTTTAAACACGCGTCCAGTTTTCACTTTTGCCGGCACTCCCGGAGTGCAACCCGTTGTTTTTTAATAACAAGGGTACGGCCCGCCTGATGTTAAGCAGTTTACGTAGCCTATAGATGAACCGACTTGAAGGGGAGTGTGGTAGAGGGACGAGAAGGGAGGGGTTGGGCTTCCGGCTCTCTCACTCACCGATACGCAGCTAAATAGCTACTTTACGCCGATATTCTGTGAGAAGCAGGGGCGGATTTGATACGGTGGCTGCCCTAGGCCTATGGAAGATTGCCGCCCCTCGACTCCCTGTAAAGCACGACAAGTTGAATGATAATGTATAACAATTAAAATTAAGAAATAATTAAATGATAAAAAATATCGCAATCAGTGCCTTAAGAGTAGGCATGCACAGCTTTCTAGGCTATATTTTGTTACAATACCTAATTTCTAATTATTCTTTTGAAAAGAGTAACCATTGAGTTTCTTGCCGGCTCTTCTCAACGGAAGCAACATTACGAACCGGTGGTAACGCTAAAATATTGTTTAATGTTGACTATTTATAAATGCTTTATTGAGCTTACCTGAAAAAAAAACTTTTGATTTGATTTGATTAGATACTGATGCATAAAATAATAATTTAGCCCTTTTTTTAACGTCCCACTGCTGGGCACGGGCCTCCCTTCAATGCGAGGGGGATTCAGGCCATAATCCACCACGCTGGCCCAGTGCGGGTTGTCGGATTTCACATGTCTAAAGACATGCAGGTTTCCTCACGATGTTTTCCTTCACCGCAAGCAAGTGATAATCATATTAAAGTTATGATTCACACATAGATTTCGAAAAATCTAGAGGTTTGAGCCAGGGTTTGAACCCAGGACCTTAAGCTCGCAAGACGCGTGCTTAACCAATCGGCTACCACTGCTAATATTGATGATGATGCATACCGTTTTTATTTGTGAGTTTTGTTAATTTCGCCAAGTTTTCGCCGCCCCTAGGCCCAGGCTTACTTGGAATATAGAGAAAGGTACCACACCGGTCGAGTCGTATATTGGCTACAGGTTGTATCTGATTGATGGACATGTAGACGCAGCAAATGATTGATGGTATTTTCAGGTTTGACATGAAACTGAAAGATGCAGTGAATATGAACACCACTGGGACGCTACGCGTTTTGACTCTAGCTCAAACTATGGAGAATTTAGAGGTATGTTATTTATCTAGAAAATCGATTTGCCTTGATGGGAATCGAACCCGGGTCCACACGGTGCGGTAAGCCGAGGGTTTTTTTCCCTACTGACCCGAGTGGTGGAATAGGTATTTTAAAATCATGATGAGATTTCTAAGACAGTTATTTAAAATTAAGCAATGTTTAAGAACATTTTGAGGTCTAAAGTGAATTTAGGAAACCTAAAGCACTATGCAGAAAAAAAACAGGAAACGTTTAAAATAAAAAACAGTCTAAAATGTCAAATAAGCAAGAGCTTGTGGCTGTTGACCTTGTTTTTGAGTTTTCAGGCAGTTTTTCCATAGTCGGGTTAATTATTTTTTTTATAATTTCTAAGTTTTATTATTATCTTACTAAAAAATTACGTAAGCGGCGTCTTGTATTATTGGTGTGTGATCATTTATTTCCGGTACGTGGTCCGTACCGGTAGACGCAGCGTGGGTAGGCCGACGACCTAGTGAAGGTCGCGGGAAACCGCTGGATGCAAGTGGCACAGGACCGGCCGTTGTGGGACACCTTGGGGGAGGCCTATGTCCAACAGTGGACGTCTTTTGGCTGACATGATGATGATGATGATGATGATTGTGATTATTGTGATGATGATGATGACCTTTTATATCAGGCGTTCGTACATCTATCGACGGCGTACTGCCGCTGCGATCTAGGTGTACTAGACGAGAGGGTATACCCCGCTGCGCACGAGCCGAGGAAGATCATTGATATTGTGCAATGGATGGACGATGACACACTGCAGTATTTGGAGCCGAAGTAAGTCCTTAACTTATGTACTTAACTAGCTATATACAATGTTTTTGTATGTTAGAAGAATGGGAATGGGAATCGGAATCGGAATCGGAATCGGAATCGTAATCGGAATCGGAATCGGAATCGGAATCGGAATCGGAATCGGAATCGGAATCGGAATCGGAATCGGAATCGGAATCGGAATCGGAATCGGAATCGGAATCGGAATCGGAATTGGAATCGGAATCGGAATAATATTTTGTTTATGTTTTCAGAATAATATCATCAGAACCTAACACATATTCTTATACCAAAGCCATAACTGAGGACTTGGTCGACGAATATAGCGCCAAATTTCCCATCGCGATTGCGCGGCCGTCTATTGGTGAGTCCTCCAAAACCCTGTTTTTAGGGTTCCGTACCTCAAAAAGAAAAAACGGAACCGTTATAGGATCACTTCGTTGTCCGTCTGCCTGTCTGTCAAGACGTGCACAGCCCAAACCGCTGGCGTTAGAAACATGAAATTTTAACATTAGGTGCCTTTTATAGCGTAGAAGAAAAGCATAGGAAAGATTCTGAAAAAATCCACCCCTAAGGTAAAATAAGGCGTGAATGTTTGTACGGGTCCCATTTTTTCTGAAGCTAAAGACATGAAAATTAATAATTAGGCTGCTCATTACAAATAAAAAATATCATTCAAAATTCCACCCCTAAAAGGGATAAAATAAGGGGTGAAAGTTTATACGGGGGTGCTATTTTGCCTGAAGCTAGAGACATGTAAATTTGTGTTTAGGCTACTCATAATGCTATGGGTTGCTCCAATAGCGGCGCCAATAACGGCCGCACTAGAACATTGGCTACGTAAACAGGTAGCGATCTAGGAAACCGCGTCATTTTTGTTTACATAGCCAACGTTCTAGTTACGGCCGTTATATGACGGCGCCGCTATTGGAGGAACCCAGCGTCTTATTACGAATAAAAATATTAATTTCAGCGTTTTTTTTTACATAGTGACGGCAGCATGGAAAGAACCAATGCCTGGATGGGTGGACAACATAAACGGGCCTACAGGCCTTATTATTGGGAGTGGCAAAGGTAACCTTAATAAAAAAAAATAAAAAAAAAAATAGAGTGGTCCAGAAGAATCGCATGGCGGGCGGAGCTAGTCGCTATCTATAGTTCGCGACAGGTCGAGATGACATTCGGGTTATGAGCTTTTTGCAGAATAAAATCCGAATCAAAATTAATAGGACCCGATAAACAATTAAAATCGGCCACAAAATTATTAAATTAAATGATTCTGATGCGTTGCGGGTCCTGGTAATTTCGATTCGGATTTTATTCTGCAAAAAGATCATAACCCAAATCTCATCAAGACCTGTCGCGAACTATACTAGGTCACACGCCGCGCGCGGCAGCATGCTCGGGCGAGCCAACCTACAGTGTAGACATAGAAGTGTATAACATTCGTTCTGTCTCATGACAAAGCCAAACTAGGCGAGGCAGACAGCGCTCGGGTGAGGCAGGGCGAGCGTTTGGTACGTGCGCGCCATGTCAAACTAAGCGAGAGCGAGGCAAAGCTGCCTCGCGCGGCATGCGAGCCATCTGGACACAGCAAATCACTTTTTTCATTATATGTTTACAAACTATTTTATTGATTCATATGAAGTTTCATTTTTAAGGTTGGCACTGATCTATCAACTCGGCACCCGACCAGCACGGCCTCGCCGCTCGGCATCCACTCGTTGTCGACAGGTGGTCCGCGGGCGGACGCTGCTTTTACACCATAAAAGTCACGTGATCATCCAGTGGACCGCGCGTGGTCAACGAGTGAACGCCGCGTGGTCAGCGCGTGGTCCAATTATTTCCGGTTCAGTTAGTGGATGCCGACTGACGAGGCGGTGCTGGTCGGGTGCCGAGTTGATATATGAGTGCCAACCTTTACTTGATAAAGATAAGTATACAGGGTTATTGGTAAAACACTAATAACCTTGCAGGGGCGTATTACTGAAATAAAAAACAACAACTTTTGTTCTATGACTTTTTACAAAACAAAAAAAAATAACATAAAAGCACGTTCTAAAATGTAAGATTTTTTTTTCTCATCTAGAGGTAAGCCTTGGTACGTGGTTGTATTCCACTTTGCCCTAAAGTACCTAAACGTACCACGGCTATTCTCTAGATGAGCATATTTTCTTGTTTCATACATGTTGTGATTTTTTTTAAGTTGTTGTTTTTGATGTCAGTAATACGCCCCTGGAAGGTTGTTAGTGTTTTACCAATAACTCTGTATAATATTATTTTTGACATTGTATACACCCTGTATAATGTATTTTGGCAGGTGTGATTAGAACTATGCACTGTGAACCTTCGTACACGGCTGATGCGATAGCTGTGGATGCTGTGGCCAATTCCTGCATCCTGATTGGCTGGGCAACTGCTACTGACAAGTAAGAACCCAACCCCCCCCCCCCCCCCCCGCATGTGAAATGGCTACGGAACCCTATATCTTAAGGTAGGAGTTCGTTGCAAGCGGCAGACAGCAGACGTCAGTCGGTCCATAGAAATTGTGGCGATGACATGTGCCGCGACGGCAGACGGTATGCAATTTCTGAGCCCGACTGACGTCCGCTCATGGACCAATTACTAAGGGGACTGGCCCTAAGCAACTCGGCCGAGTGATCGGCCTAGTACTAACATCGACATAAAACGAAGCTAGTAGTTCAACTATTTACCGGTAGATAGAACAATGAAAATGAAAAAACAATGACCACGTTTTTTTTCATACATATATCTAATAAGGGCACCTCATTCTTTAGTCTTTACTCTGTGCGTCCGCTGTCTTGCCGCGTTGACCGAACTCCCACCCATACCAATTGTGGTGATGACATGTGCCGCGACGGCAGACGGCATTACAATTTGACCGACTGACGTCTGCTGTCTGCCACATTCGTCGGAATCGTACCTTTAGAGGCTATGCATACGGAGCACCTTTAGTTGCCGAAAATGTCAACTTTTTATTAAAAAGTGTTTAATAGTTTTTTGGCAGTTGCAGCAACAGTTGCCGCGGTTGGCGCGATTGTTTTATATGAAAACAGCTAGTTGCGAGTTGCCAGTTGCCGCAAAAGTTGCCCGTGTGCATAGCCCCGTACGTAGCACGTACTTGACCGGTTTTATAAAACAAATTTTTCTATTTTTCCAGACTTAAAGAGACTAAAGTATACAATTTGACATTATCAGGAGCTCAAAAGATGACGTGGGCGGAAATTATAAAATGTGGTAAGTTCTTTGATCGGACGAGGCAGTGCGATGTGGCTCGGGCGGTCCACGCCTTGACTGAGCCACGTGAGGCAGCTTCGTCACTTAGTGCACGACTATATATACAGAGTGGTGACGACATAACGACAATTACTGAAACCACATACTGGGTATCACGTGAGTAGGTCGTACATAAAAAAAATATCAAAATATATTCAAAGCCACGGGATGGCTTTTTTACTTCTACCATTTTAACTTAACGCCTACAAATGCACCGCCAAATACACCGACACCGAAGTGATTTTGCCATCCTTGTACCTACAGGTCAGTCGATGAGGTCAGTAGACGATTATAAAGGACGTACCTAGTGTTACGTTTACATTATTTCCGCATTTATTTTGTGTGAACATTTAGATTTTACAATTTTGATGTAAACCTAATTTGACAATTTTAAAGTATTGTGATTGACTAGTAGGGGTCGTGTTTCAATTTATTGTCGTAATGTCGTCACCACCCTGTATACAGAGTGTTTTATAAGTCCGAAATAATGTTTGTGAGTTTGGATGAGAATGGTATACAAATTTTATTTAAATTGGATAACACATTTTTATATTTTCCGTACTTAAATTTAAAAAAGAATGTTAAAATACAACTTACGAATTGGGCGTTTTCCCACCAGCCGGCAGGAGCGATTCATTTTATAGATGGGGAGCCGTAGAAGGGTTTTCTGGATTTACTCCAGCGCGTCAGATTAAGATAAGGGAGATACCTTACATATTGATAAGAACCTTCACCCAGTATGAGCCCTTAATATTGGTGAGTACGCTCAGGGGAACCAAAAAAAATAGACCATCTTAAAATACTCGAACTCGTCAAATTAAGGATAAGCGGGATTCATTACTAGCTAAGAAGTGTCAAAAGTGTCAATTTTGCTAATTTGATCGTCAGTCTAAGAAATGGGAGCATCTGTAAGTTTCACTGAACACCCCCTCTGAAAATCTGACGCGCTCGAGTAATTTTTATTTTTTTTAATTGATCATGTTGGAGCATGAGAAATATCAATATCTGACACACTTGAGTATTTCCATGTCATTGCTTTTTTACAATTTTTAAATTATCATGTAGAAGCTTACCCCACCACTGAAAGTATCTATCATCTAATCTACCGAATCTAATAGGTTTGGGCGACGCTGGAGTAAATGCACAGTTTGCATCATGGGCTCCCGGTCCATTATGAAAAATCCATACTAGACAATTCAATTATTTGGCTTTTTGGCGGGAAGTGGAAAAGTGATGTAGTCATTTTTGTTTTAATTTCCAAAACTTGTGTTTCCGTGTATTATAATGTGTAATGTTGGTGGAATATTAACCATTATATGTTCATAGATGTGCGTGAGTGTGGGCAATTAGAACAAAAGTGGTAAAACATGATTTTCGGGTATCTCCAAAAAGTCTAGTAATTTGTCAGTAAAGTATCCGCCACTTTACTGATAGGGTTTGGGGGGGTATTTTAGGCCTAGCCAAAGGTCTTCCTGTGCTTGACGCAGTAAAAAATTGTAATATTATATTTTACTTGACACTGGCATATGCGAAAAGCGACGCCATAACGAAGAAAAGAAATTAAAAAAAAACAATTATTTTAATTACATATATACAACGTCACGACTGTTATCCCCATTCGGGGGTAGTCAGAGGTTTGAGTGGCGATCCACCACCACATTGTGGAGGTATTAAGCCAACTCAAAGCCCACGTTTCACCAGATAGTCAGAACCCAACGTGACAGGTGGTGAACCGTGTCGCCGTGTATACAGAAACTGACTATTACCTAATCCCGAGGGATAGGTAGGTTTCCTCACGATGTTTTCCCTCACCGTCAGCGAACTGTAAATTATGCACATAGATGAAAATTCATCCATTATTTTTATTCTTTGCAAAAATCTATATTTACAGGTGAAAAGTTCGTGAACGAGTACCCGTTTACAATTGCTCTGTGGTATCCGGGGGGATCGATCAAGTCCTTCAGATTGACCCACCAGATAGATGCTTTCTTATCCCACACGTTGCCTGCCTACTTCCTTGATGCGTTACTGTTTCTACTTGGGAAGAAAACTTTGTGAGTTAATCCATTTTTTTATCATCTGTCCGTCCGTCTGTCTGCCCGTCCGTCCGCCAGTCGGTCCTTCAATCCGTTAGTCCGTCTGTCCGTTCATCCGCCATCCTTCCGCTTGGACGGACAAGTCCGTCCGTCAGTTCGTTCGTCAGTCTGTTCGTTGGGCCGTCCGTCCGTCCGCCAGTACATCGATCAGTCCATAAGTTCGTCTGTCCATCCCTCACGGATCACGGTGCAACTCACACTTTGAGTACTAGAGTGGATACTCTAGCGGCAGGACCTAACGTAGATGGTCCCTGACGCCTCGTAAGGGGTTGCCAGGTATAGTGTGCCTCTTTTTGTAACCTTACGGTTGGTAAGGGGGCCACTATAATAAATCTCTTTTTTCTAATAGGTATGGGTGTTGTCCATCCCTCCGTCCACTCATTCATCTGCTTATCCGTCCGTCCGTGCGTCAGCCCGGCTGTCTGTCCGTCTGTTCGTACGTCGCCCTCCCCCTCGCTTCTCCTCCTTTATCCCATTCCCCTTCAGGTTACCAAAGTGCCAACGATACAATTGATATTGCAAACATCTATCTACTTAACATCAAACTGAGTGCCGCCTTAGTTATTAATATCCTGGGACATTTTTTACACACGGCTACCTGATCCCAAACTAAGCAGAGCTTGTACTATGGAAACCAGATAACTGATGTTACTACTTACACTACTTTTTTATTTGTAAATACATACTTAATATTACATAGGTATACACCCAGACTCGGGACATACAGACATGTTCATGCACACAAATGCATGTCCCGGGTAGGAATCGAACCTACGACCTGCAGCGTGAAAGGCGCCATCACGCCAACCACGCTAACGGGCCCGTCAATTATAAAAAAAACTTATTTGAGGAAGGTTCCATAGATAGGAACATGGAAATTGGGAGGTCTTTTTAGATGGTTTCCTACGATATGGGTCTTAAAAAAATATTTTCATTCTTTCAGCATGGTGAATCTACAGAAAAGAATAAGTCACGGCTTAAGCGTATTGCAGTTTTACACGACCAAAGAATGGCATTTCAGGAATAAGAATTACCTTGGTTTACGAAACCGGATAAGCAAGGTTTGCTGTTTTTATGTTATTTTAATATTAGGGCCACCGGACACATGCTACTTTTTGCATCGGCGATCGGCGATTTTGCGACTGCATCGCGTTTTGGCGACTCTCTGCGGTCGGATGCAGCGACTGCTCCGATGCTAAAAGCGACTAAATTGCCGGTCGCCGATGCAAAAAGTAGCATGTCTGCGGTGTCCCTACCTGCCTGCTTACATAGCGTTGTTTGAAATTTTCTTGGTGGTAGAGCTAATACCACCGGGGTAATACCACCCTCTCACAGAAAATCGGCGTAAGGCAGAATGAATCGGCTGCGATTTGTACGATGAGTCAGAGAACCGGAAGCTTTCAGGTCGGCAACGTGCGAGCAATGTCTTTGGTATTGCAAGCATCTATAGACTATGGTAACTGCTTCACATCAGGCGGGCCGTACGCTTGATTGCCACCTCAGTCCTATAAAAAATATTCAATTTTTCTTTTTCCGGTATAAAGAGTAACCATTGAGTTTCTTGCCGGCTCTTCTCAATGGAAGCAACATTACGAACCGGTGGTAATGCTAAAATATTGATTTTAAATTCATAAGTGCTTCCTCTATAGACTGATTTTTATTTAGACGACGTAAACTGACAGCTGAAAATTTAACTGTCTATGAATTTGAACCTTATTTGTTCTATTTATATCGAAAAGTGACATTAGCGACTGTCATGTCAGTTTACTTCGTCTAATTAAAAAAAAATCTGCCCCTTAACCAAGTGGCTACGTCTACGAGCGTTTCTACAAATCGCTACGCTTCATGTATGGAAATGACATAAGTAACATGATCTACTTATCGACTTGTTATCATTTCCATACATTTAAGCGTAGCGTTTTATAGAAACGCTCGTAGATAAAGCCACTTGGCTAGGAGGGCTGACCAGACTATAGCTACGATGAATAAATAAAACCTTTTTAGGGTTCCGTACCCAAAGGGTGCCAACGGGACCCTATTACTAAGCCTACGTTGTCCGTCTGTCCGTCTATCCGTCCGTCTGTCCGTCTGTCAGCGGGCTGTATACCTATCTCACAAACCGTAATAGGTAGAGAGTTGAAATTTTCACAGAATGTGTATTTCTGTTGCCGCTACAACTTGAGGTGGGTTGGATTGTAAAAATAAACGGGGCCCCCATACAAGAAACTTGATATTTTTGACGTTTTTATTCTACGGTGGTACGGAACCCTTTATGTGCGAGTCCGACACGCATCTGGCCGGTTTTAACTTTGACCTTTTGACTTTAAAGGAGGATAATGAGTTGTTCTACACGGATTTGTCACTGATACCACCTGACAGTTACCTGAAGGACTTTGTACTTGGAACAAGGGCCTTTGTCTGCAAGGAAGACCCAGCGAACTTGCCAAGGGCCCGAAGACTGCATACAATGTAAGTATGATGGTTGACGCTCTCATAACCAGTTTCTTCTTAGTGTGTGTGTGTGTAAGTGTAACTTCACGACTTTTATCCCCATTCGGGGGTAGTCAGAGGCTTGAGTGGCCATACACCACATTGTGGAGGTATTAACCAACTCAAAGCCCACGTTTCACCAGATAGTCAGAACCCAACGTGACAGGTGGTGAACCTTGTCGCCGTGTATACAGGAACTGACTATTACCTAATCTCGAGGGATAGGTAGGTTTCCTCACGATGTTTTCCCTCACCGTCAGCGAACTGTAAGTTATGCACATAGATGAAAATTCATCCATTGGTGCATGCCCCACCGGGGATCGAACCTGGGACCTGAGCCTGACCTGAACCTGGGGCCTGATCTGAGCTTCTTCTTATCGTATGGTTAGTGGCCAACCTAGTGTCAGAGTTGTTCAAGCCGCCCGAAGGCTGAACTTAACGATTGCTGCCTAGATGACAACCGGGACCGACTTTTGACGTGCCCTCCGAAGCACGGAGACGCTCAGTTCAAATGCCACTAAATGGTCACCCATCTCTGACTGACCTTGCGAAGCGTTGCTTAACCTCCGATCGTTTACCGATCAGTGGTTGCAGCTGGGTATGACCGCCTCAAACAGCCAGCCGGTCAGTCATAGCAGATGGGCTATGGGCGGATAAGTAAAAACACATAGTGCGATAGAGAATTAAATATATTATTAAAATAGAAAACGAGACATCGTTCATGTAGTGAAAAAAACAAAGTGAAGATCATTGACAGGTTCCATAGAGTTTTAAAAAACAACACTAGCCCTTAAAACGAAATAACCTAGAAATGAACTTATAATGCTTTTCCCTAGCTAAAGCTTTTGTCAGTACATCTGCTAACATCTCTTCAGTGCTAATATAACGTATACACATAAGTTTCTTATCTATTAGATCCCTAATGAAGTGATGTCTAATATCGATGTGTTTTGTTCTCGAATGAGATATTAAATTGTTACATAATTTTTGTGCAGACTGATTGTCGTTATACAGAATAACGTTGCATATGACACCCATACACTCAGCGACAAAAGTCTTAAGGAACATAGCTTCCTTACTAGAATCAGACATCGCCATGTACTCCGCCTCGGTACTGGAAAGAGCAACAGTTCGCTGTTTGCGACTTTCCCACGATACTAATGAGTTCCCTAGGCTAAATACATATCCAGTATATGACTTACGATCGAGCATGTCTGCGCCCCAATCAGCATCCGCAAAACCCGTAATCAACATTTCACCTTTCTCAAAGACTAGGCTATAATCCATAGTACCTTTTAGGTATCTAAGAACTCTTTTTGCACATTTCCAATGAGTCTCCGAGTAGCAGTTATTAAATTGACTTAAATAACTTACACAGTGCGCAATATCCGGTCTGGAGCACACCGCCAAATACATCAGACAGCCAATAAGACTTCTATAATCAAAATTATAAGTATTTACACTCTCCTCCCGTTGTAATTTTAATCCAACTTCCATAGGAGTCTGTGCTGGTTTACTGTCTGACATTTTAAACTTATCCAAAAATTTACGGATATGATTTGACTGGTCCAGTTTGAACGAATGATCACTGGTTTTCGTAATCTTCATGCCCAAAATATAACTAGCATGACCTAGATCCTTCATCTCAAAGCTGGCCATGAGTTGTTTCTTGATCACGTCCTTCTTTCGAGATGATTTTAATGAAAATAACATGATATCGTCGACATACAGAGCAATAATGATCATTTCATCATCCTGATTATAAACATAAACACATGGTTCTGAAGATAACCTCTTGAACTTCAATCCGTTGGTTAAAACATCATTTATTCTGTCATACCATGCCTTCGCAGACTGTTTAAGACCATAAATTGCTTTATTCAACTTATATACCTTCCTCTTGGTATCTTTTGCAATAAAACCTTCCGGTTGTTCCATGTATACAGACTCTTCTAGATTTCCATTTAAAAATGCAGTTTTTACATCTAGATGTTCAATTGTCATTCCATATTGAGCAGCCAGAGCCAGTAGTATTCTTATCGTTGAATATCTAACAACTGGTGAGAAAGTTTCGTAGTAGTCAACTCCATACTTCTGAGTATATCCCTTTGCTACTAAACGAGCTTTATATTTGAGTAACTCACCATTAGGGCCTCTTTTCTTAGTAAGCACCCATTTACATTTTACAGGTTTATGACCTTCAGGCAAATCGACTAATGTCCAACACTTATTTGTTTGAAAGGAGTTATATTCATCTTGTATAGCTTCTTTCCAGTGCTCCGCTTCAGGGCTCAGCATCGCTTCCTTGACAGATCTGGGAATATCGTCCTCCATCATAATTTCTGTAAGTCCAGCGAATCCAGATTCCGTTTCAGCGTCTTCGAAGGATGACAGCATTGAATCTTCACTGCTGCTGGAGCTTTCTGGAACGTAAGTATGGTCCGACGGATCATCTGTACATTCTGATTCCACTGTCTCATCCAGACTGAATATAGTTCGTCGGCGAGGGTTTGTTGTGTCATCAGAATTTAATTCACCATCAGAAGAACCTGACTGAGGAGAAGATTCTGAAGATTCAGCATCTCCATTGCCATTAGTCGGACTAGATGAACTCTCCAACAAAATCATTGTGTCTCCGTTATCATCATGTGACACACCCTTATTCAGAAATGTATCCTCTAAGAATGTAACATGTCTTGCCTGTTTACATTTCTTTGGATATTTAGGATCTATAAGCCTATAGCCTTTACTATCATCGCAATATCCAACGAAAATATATTCCTTGCTTCTAGGATCCAATTTCCTACAATTTTCATCTATAGCATATGCTATACAGCCAAATATACGTAAAAAGTTTAGATCTACCTTCTTGGAAGTCCATTTTTCCTCAGGTATCACTCCTTTTACAGCTTTTGTAGGTACACGATTTTTCAGGTAAACCGCCGTATTAGCAGCTTCAGCCCAAAAACGTTTATCCAATCCTGAATGTTGAAGCATGCAACGAGTTTTGTCCATAATGGTTCGATTAGCTCTCTCCGCTACACCATTCTGTTGACTGCAGTGAGGAATTGTAGTCTGATGTCTAATCCCGCAGCTCATCAGATAATTCTGAAAAACAGTACTCATGTATTCACCACCGTTATCACTTCGCAATACTTTTATTTTCATTTCCGTTTCATTTTCAACGCGAGCTTTGAATAATTTAAATTTTTCAAAAACTTCACATTTTGTTTTTAGAAAATAAATAAAAGTTTTCCTAGAAAAATCGTCAATAAATGTTACAAAATATCGTAGACCATTAAGTGACGCTTGCTGCATAGGACCACACACATCCGTGTGTACTAGCCCTAATATCTTATCAGCTCTAGTATGACTTTCCTTCGGAAATGGCAGTCTAGTTTGCTTTCCAAGAATGCAACTAACACAAGCTTTAAAAGACGCATTATCGTATTTATATCCAATGCTCATACCTTTTAATTGCTTCATACTTCGCGCGTTAAGATGCCCAAGCCGCCTGTGCCAAGTTTCTTGTGACACATCGGTGACTCCGGATGCAGTCGCTTGCTCCTTCTTATTAGAAACCTGTTTTGTGGACAAAGTCATAACCTTGCTCTCCCCACATACAGATGGAGTACATGGCGCATCTTCCGCTACAAGAACAGCCTCACCTACCTTATCTAGTACATAGACACCATTGAAATGCCTAGCTATAGCAACAACTTCCTTACCATCGCACACTTTACATAATTCGTGTTGAAATGTTACAGTAAAACCTTTACTTGTCATAGAACTAACCGACAGTAGATTGACAGCTAGCCCTGGTACATATAACACTTCACTTACAGTCCTTATAGTGTTCTGTAAAGAAATTTTTACGTTTCCCTTGCCTGATGACAGCAATTTCTCTCCGCTTGCTATCTTTACAGCAACAGGTGTCCCAGATACAAAATCATGAATAATATTTTTGTTATTACACATATGGTTGGTAGCTCCTGAATCCACATACCAAATATCGTTGTGTAAGTTGACCGACAAAGCACAAAACAAAGACTTCTTAGTTTGGTCATTGCTTTTAGTTTTATCCGTGCATTGCTTATAGCTGTGACCTGGCTTGTTACACTTTTTACAGCGAAATGCCTTCCACTTAGTCTTCTTGACAGCTAATGCCGAACTCGTACCTGTGTCATCTTTCTCAATCCTTCTTTTCTAAGCGTGCTGGGCCCATAACCAGATGGGCTATGGGCGGATAAGTAAAAACACATAGTGCGATAGAGAATTAAATATATTATTAAAATAGAAAACGAGACATCGTTCATGTAGTGAAAAAAACAAAGTGAAGATCATTGACAGGTTCCATAGAGTTTTAAAAAACAACAATAGCAAGCTTTTTTTACGGTTCCGTACCCAAAGGGTGCCAACGGGACCCTATTACTAAGCCTACGCTGTCCGTCTGTCCATCTGTCTGTCTGTCCGTCTGTCAGCGGGCTGTATCTCACGAGCCGTAATAGGTAGAGAGTTGAAATTTTCACAGAATGTGTATTTCTGTTGCCGCTACAACAAATAAAATAAAATTTAAAAATAAAGGGGGAGTCATACAAAAACTTGATATTTTTGACATTTTTAGTCTAAGGCGGTACGGAACCCTTTATGTGCGAGTCCGACAAGCACTTGGCCGGTTTTTTGGGACTAGGCCCGCCACACACTCCCACCACTGTGACTCCTATAAGCCAGGATCGACAGTGTCCAACGATGACGCCGAGGTTTGACCCTCGACGAGTCCCGGGGACAAGCTAAGTTGTCTTGGAACCCGTACGAATTTAATCAAAAGAAAGGATAGGAGGAGTTGGAAGAAGGTTCTCCACTTGGCAAGGTTGGCAAGTTGGCAAGACACGCTTGCCAAAGTCATTTAGTGGCATTTGAACTGAGCTCCGTGCTTCGGAGGGCAGTTAAAAAGTCGGTCCCGGTTTTTGTTATCTAGGCAGCAGTCGTTAAGCCTTGTCAGAGGCCTTCGGGCGGCTTTAACAACTCTGACACCAGGTTGGCCACTAACCATACGATAAGAAGATAGGTGGTAGAGCCAAGCTGTAGCCAATTGACTGCAGTTCATAGGTATACGGGCTGGCTCGACTGGGGTAAAATATAAAGTAGATCTTCTGTGAGAGCGTGGTACTACATTTATTTGCCTGTGTCATGTTCCAGCCGTTACATCGCTGACAGACTAGTGAAGATTGTATTCTATGGTCTGGTCCTCTGGTTCTTGTACACCAATAGTCAAGTCTTCGCCGCGGCCGTGGACTATCTGGACACCACGATGAAGAGGATAGCTCGTATGGACGCTGGGACTGACGTAGTCGATGTTTAGGGTTATCAAAATTAGGGCATTGGCCCGTACCTATTAATAAATCGATCTCAAGATTGAGCTTAAGATGCTGTTTTTGACAGAAGTTCCATCATAAATTAAACGTCAAAACTGCATCTTAAGATCGATCTCAACTTTGAGATAGATTTATTAAATATGGGCTTAAATAGGTTCGTAATAGGTAAATAAATCTCAAGTTTACTTTTATTAAGCTTTTGTATGAATGGTGCGTTCCATTCACTGTTAATTTTGTTACTTTCGTCCACAAAAAGTGTTAAAAACGATAATAATGATCACTTTCAGTACAAGTTGGTGCGAGTGGAACGAGATTTGTGAACGAAAATAACGAAATTTACAAAATTAACAGTGAATGGAACGCACCAGAAGTAAGAATAGAAGTGGGTGCTTAAACGAAAAGCCGTTTGAAAAGTTCGCTTTTTTAAGTATGCGCCCAAGCGCGCTTACAAATTAAAGCGTGTTGCTTTTAAGCAATGACGGCAAGAAAGAGGAGGAAATTCCAAAAATTTACAAAAACTTACCTTATTTGTATGACAATATAGCTCAAATCAATATTTAATTAAATTGAACCTTATTTCTTTACCCATAAAAAGCGTTGATAATATATTATATTAGATTAACAACCATATTTCCATGCACATAAGACTCACTATCCATTTTTCAGCGGATAAGTTTTTGGCTTTTTGACTGAACTTACGTTTAGTAAGCATTTTGCTTTTGTTGCCGGATTATTGACGGACGAATTTTTGTTTAATTTATAAAAGCAGAAAAGCAGAAAAGCAGAAAAGCTCTTTTTACAACGACTTTTAAAAACAAGCACAAGCGTAACAACGTGCTTTTAATATAAAGCCGTTTATTACATCTTTAAGTAAGAATGACATTCATTTCGGACTTGATATCGATACGAGTAAAGAATTATGTTGTAGCATTAAAATTAAATTTTATTATAATAATTCTGATCACTCTCCGAATGTGAGAACATTTTGCTAGTTTTAGTGGTTGACCACAAGATGTCACACTATACGCCACACTACGCCATCTTTTAAATTATTTTCAGAACTACGTAGTACAGCTACTCGCTCATAGATGGCGCTAACATATAAAATAAAAACTTCAGTAGGTATTCGTTGAAAAATTCGTTACGAAAATCAGAAAGATAACGACAGTACCTATATTATTATTTCCTCACACACAAGTGTGTGGTTGTATAACGATGTTATGTATGATAACTATATACAAAATAAAGTAAAATGGGAATGGGAATGTAAATAGTTTTATTTTAATTCCAATAGATGGCGCTACCAATGAGAAATCTTCCATTTTTTACCAATGAAGTACTTTTACCTAGGTACCGATCTATATCTGTTATTTTCATTTATTAGGTAAAACATTATCACACGAGTAAATTGTATGTATGGAGTTTATTATTTAAAATCCTGAATAATTTTATTAAAATTGTGGGTATCATGAATATTCCAGTAAAAAGTTCTAGTTTTTACTAGTTTTTATCAATGTCATTTGCCAGACAGGTAGACCAATCACGTCCCTCGATTTTCTTTACACCAATCATCTGTTTTGTTATTGATATTTTTGCCCAGTCATTATTTCGGTAAAGTGACGTCAAGAACAGATTTATCCACAGTAATAGAGAACGAAATATTGCATCAGAAAAGTACAAAAACATCTACATTGTCCATGTTTCTTTCAATAGGGATGTACATTTTAAGATAGAAATCGATAAAATAAACAGTACATCATACCTACATCTATTACTAATTTATTTTATAATAAAGTTATCCGCAATACGGTTTCGAGAAGTAAGCTTTGGGCTATTGATTCTATTCCGTAGACAGTTTTTAAATTAAATTAATATTTAAAAAGCCTTTTATTCCATGCACTTACAAAATAATTTTAAAATATTGAATTCAAATCACATGCTTGATTATTATATTCTTATTATTTTCCTTTGAAATATTACAGAATCATTTCGGTTATATGAATCTAATAGAAAATTGGAATAATCAAATATATCATAATATTCCGTAGACAGTTAATGGGGGTAAATTAAGTTGGCGACAATTTTATTCTCTAAAATGAAATAAATATCTATGTATTTTATAATACACGTATCGGAATGAATATTTAAATAAAAACACACTTCTACTCCTGGAGTTTTATGTATTAGAAAATAAATTTATATTATCATCATTGCGTCAAAAATACAAAACTAACACGAGTAATTTCAAGGTATCGATTATAGTATCGAGTAATAATCAGTACATCACTAGTGGGCCACAGACAACAGAACCAATATATCCAATGTCAAACTGACAATTGCATATTTTCCTCAAAATGGCTGAACTGTAAAGACGTGTATTTATATTTCTGCTATTTTTGTCATAATGGAGCTAAAAAGTGTTTATTATTTCGACAACAACAAATCTTCGAGTTGTAATTCGATCGCAGACGTGTTGATTTGCGGTGATAAATCTTCAAACGTGTGTAAAACTGACGTTTTATCCTTTCGTGATCGTGTCTGGTTCACTGATAGTGACTTACCATTGAACTGCTGCGATAACTTTAATTTAACAAAGTGTTGCAAATTCGTGCACAGTCCTTCACCTGACATTATTAAGAACTTGCTCGCGACTATGTGTGCGTGAGTGAAAATGCCCTATCGTTGATTCTAGAGTACGTGTAAAATAAGATTGTTTAAAACATGAATTTTCCGACTTCTCTGCGCGACAGGCGCCACTTTTTCGGCCCTACCCACTACTCCATCGCCAACTATTGTACAGAAACTAAGAACGAAATGAAACCCACGTTCGGAGAAGAATATTTTTTGGACAACCTACACCACCTTATCCCGGAAAATCTGAAGAAGAACCTCGCGGACACGATCATCACCGAAGAGAAAATGCTATCAAAAAACGAATTTACCAATATCGATGTGAAAAACGAAAACAACCGGACCGAAAACTCCCCACTAGCAGGTATCACCAACTTTTTATCTGGAGTTCTAAACGTAATCTCTGGCGCGATGTTTAGTAGACGGAAACCTGATTTTAGTACCGACACTGGCGGAGAGATGGCGCTAGGGAGCGCGTGGCATGCCGCCAAATCGGGCGATGAAAATAAAATTTTACAAAATCAAAAGTGCCCAAATATCCCATCGGATGGAAGTTCGATCGGCGAAATGGGCGAGTGTAGGAACGCGGCCGCCCATTGCCAAAACAAATTAGATCAAGTCCGTTTATTGCTTAGCAAACCAGTCCCTTGTACTGTACATTCTCGTGTCAAAAGACGACCTAGAAAAGTCTTCGTAGAACCTGGCTCAGTGGAGGACTGTTTCGAGGACGCTTTCTCCCCGGAAGACTTTGAAAACCTATCCAACTACCCATATTTGGAGTATACAAGTCCATATTGCTACCACGATGAAGTTTTCCATGAAGTCATTGCGCCTAAAATCAGAATTGAAACCAGCCCAACGTTTGATAACACTGGTATCGTTAAAAACTTACCTGAGACAACAAGTGAGACACTAGAATCTGTGAGTCACAATAAAAAGGAGGAATTAATTAATTCATGTGAAGATAAACTGTCAAAATTAAAAGTGTTACTTCAGGAAAGAAAGAAGAAAGTTGTTGCACCTGAACCTGTAATTGAATTAGTCACGGAAACCGGCCCACTGTTTGAGAGAACAGATATCGTTAAAAACGTACCTGAGATGACTGAAAAACCTTTAGAATCTGTTGGCAACGATAAAAAGGAGGAATTAATCAGTACATGTGAAAATAAACTGACAAAATTGAAAGCGTTACTGCAGGAAAGAAAAAAGAAACTTATCGAACCAGAACCTGTTATTGAGGTAGTCACTGAAACCTCAAAACAAACAGCAAACCAAATCAAAGATAAACATTACAAAAATCCGAGTTGTTGCACCGATAAACGGAGAAAATCCAAAATGAAACAGAATATTGATAAAGATATGCTATTTGTCAACGAAATCAATAACGATGATTTGTCGAGTGTTGAAAACTCACCGGTAACGAGAAACATTGACAAATACATCCCTAAGACATCAAATCTGGAATATTTCAATGAAATCTCGGGACGTTTCCATTCCACATCAGTGACAGACAGCGAGGATTCTTTCCAGATTGTCTTCAACGATATTCCGAGACTCCGTAGAACCTCGGACTGTGAATCCGAAGACTCATTCATCATCTTCGATGACTCCCAAGACAGTTGTCACGGATCAAACACTTGCTACACCACAAACGATGTGTTCGGAGATTCCAGTGACTCTGACAGCTGCGACAGTGATTCAGAGCTTTCCGACTCCGGTTGTGGGAATTTAACATTCAGACTGTCACATTCCCTGTCAAAGAGTGTTGGTAACTTGACAGATGACAGTTTGTATAACAATGCTAGTGAGGATGAGGTTGACTGTTCGACCGTGGAATTGACAGTTTGTGAGAAAGTGACAGGAAATGACTTTAACAGTGGACTGTTGATTGACAGCAGAAAAAAGGAAATTCGAAGAAGTCTACCACCAAAAAAGGTAAGTTATAGATTTAACTTTGGTATTATTATTTCTTTATTTGTGTTCTAGGTTCTTCGGTAATTTTCACTGGTCTGGGTGTTGATACTGGATCTGGGATCTAGACCTACTTGACTAGACTACTAGGTCTAGTATCCTACTATCTGGATTCTAGACCGGTTGATCACCCCCAGTTCATTGTATGGTACCCACCTTAGATAAAGAATGTACCTGTAGATTTGACAAGCGCGTACACCCGTAAGGGACAAAAGATGTATAATCCTGCTAAATTACGCTTAACCCTAATGTCTATGGAACGTGATCTGACGTATATTACTTCTAAATTTGGTTGGGTGATGCTTTGTTTGGCTCATCCTGGACCAAAGACCTACCAAAAGTTTGTGCCCAACAAACTTAGGGCGATACGCAGAAAGTGACAAAAGATGTACGTCTATCTCTTTCACTCTTAGGATATCGGGCGTAAGCATGTCTCGCTCAAGCACGGTATTACTATTACCGTGTCATCTCTATTGATGCTTTCTCTATGGTACCCATAGTACAAGCGTTGCTTAGTTTGGGACCATACAGTTGTGTGTAGTTTAGTGTTCTTTTAACTAAATGTATTTTAGCTAAGACTTAAATCACACTTCAGACATGTTGATGAGAGTCTAAACATTTGTGAACACAAAACTGACACTGATACTTCCATTGTCTTAAAAGAACCTTTAAAATGAGTCCTTAGGAATCTAGTAATCCCTAAATTTCTACTAACCAACAATTTACTAGAGAACTGCTAGGTACTAGGAAGTCTAGGAATCTATGAAACAAAGGAACAAAACCAACAAACGATTTCATTATATTTACGCAACAAATGACTTTGTTTACTAATGATGACTCATTACTTTATTGACCATTGTGTTATAACTGAAAACAAACAAAAAATATGTGACAGCCAATTCACTTATTTTAAGTTTATTTTGGTGCGTGACGTCACGACATGCAGGATCATGTACAACGCTTTGTGGCCTCAAAACTAGATATTCGTTAAATGGTCAATTCACATAAGGACATTCTTAATATGGCCAATTTATTCAAGGATGGATTTGCTAAATGTCCAATATTGAAAGGACTAATTTGTAAAATGGCCAATTCTTAAAGGACTAATTTGTAAAATTATGGCCAATTTTTGAAAGAACTATTTTGTGAACTTGTCTATTCTCAAAGGACTAATTTGTTATGATGAATGAACATGTCCTCATTTGAGTCCATTTATTAGGCCATTTTACAAATAATTTATTTGAGAATTGACCATTTTATAAATTAGTCCTGAAAGAATATGCCATTGTACAAATTAGTCCTTTGAGAATAGACTATTTTACAAAATATTCATTTGCAAATTGGACATTTTACAAATACGTATTTTGGAGAAGAACAAAATATTCTTTTAAAATTTGGCCATCATTAACAAATTAGTCCTTTGAGAATAGACCAGTTCACAAAATAGTTCTTTCAAAAATTGGCCATAATTTTACAAATTAGTCCTTTAAGAATTGGCCATTTTACAAATTAGTCCTTTCAATATTGGACATTTAGCAAATCCATCCTTGAATAAATTGGCCATATTAAGAATGTCCTTATGTGAATTGACCATTTAACGAATATCTAGTTTTGAATGAACATGTCCTCATTTGAGTTCATGTTTTGTTCTTAATATTTGATTTTTAACCGTATTTTTTATGTTAAATCAATCCCTCCTATCAAACATTTCGCTACGCATTACGACCCACAAGGTCGCCACGCACGTGTCCGCCATAATAATTGTGTATTTATAAACCTTGACACGAACGTTGTAAGGTCTAATTTAGTTAAACATTCTTTTGATTGATTTTAACAGCTGGTGTAATGATAAAAAGTACTATAACTCATTATTTTAAGATTTTCACTTGATATACCTACGCAAACGAAAATATTGTGAGGAAACCAGGGGGGCTGGCACAACCGCCAAGACAAGAGTCTTATGACAAGACTAAAGCCGGAAACCCACCGCGGTGCACGGAGAAGCCACGACTACGTTTTGCAAGAAAATGTATGGATGACGTCATTTCGTGCGTAGCCTCTCCGTGCGCCGCGGTGGACACGGTGACATACATTTTCGTGCAAAGCGAAGCTTGACCCACGTGCGTAGCGTGTGCGTCGCCTCTCCGTGCGCCGCGGTGGGTTTCCGGCTTTATGTCGCACCGAATTGATCTCTCTCTCTACCTTAATGCATAGGAGAGAATGAGACAAAATCGCGTTTATGCTACTAGTGCAGACGTGTTACTCTTACTAACCACCAAGCCAACTACAGACCTGTCAAATGTGACGTCACCCGCACAACAAGGCGGTGGCGGTGTGCGGGAGGTGTGGCGGGCGGGAAGCCGCAGGCGGTGGCGGGTGTGCGGGCGGGGAAGCCGCATTCCATCCGAGTTCCTAGTTGGCTTGGTGGAGTGGTACTAACCTGCACTGGGCCGGCGTGGTGGACTAAGGCCCGAATAATAGTTAAGGCATCAGCTGTCACTTTGGGTCGTTGAACCTTAAAACCGGACAAGTGCGTGTCGGACTCGCACATAAATGGTTCCATTATTCCTGGATACCACCGTAGAATGAAAACGTCAAAAATATCGAGTTTCTTGTATGGGGACCCCCTTTATTTTACAATTTATTATATTTTTCGTATTTGTTGTTGTAGCGGCAACAGAAATACACATTCTGTGAAAATTTCAACTTTACCTATTACGGTTCGTGTGCTACCGCCCGCTGACAGACGGACAGCGTAGGCTTAGTAATAGGGTCCCGGTGGCACCCTTTGGGTACGGAACCCTAAAAACTCACTTGAGTTTGATTCATTCACTCTTCACACACAAACATGGAGTCATCGACCTAGTATCGTGACATTCAAAGATCAATCACAGAAGGTTCACCGCACTATGAATTGATTCAATCAATCAGTTGAAGTTAGCGGCAAACGACGGGTAATTCTTCTTAAGATACCTCTATCTCAGTTTATATAAAACCCGACTACGGAAAAAACGCGCTCTAAAAAGTATGAAACAAGAAAATATTCTCATCTAGAGGATAGCCGTGGTACGTGTAGGTCTTTTAGGGCCAAATGGCACATGAACACGGACCACGGCTATCCTCTAGATGAGAATATTTTCTTGTTTCATACTTTTTAGAGCGCGTTTTTTCCGTAGTCGGGTTTTAGTTTTTAAACTTACTTTTTTAAAATGATTATGGAGTTATAGGTAACAATATATATATTTTTGAAATGTGCTCATCATGCTCTTTCATTTGATACCCCACACGGTTTCATTTTTTTTTTTTTTAAGTTCATGACATTATGTCCTGTAGAGGGCGCCATATGCAATTTTATGTGACGTCACATAGCCTATAACCAGCGCGCCATTAAGACGCTTCTGACGATACGATCATTTGTCAAATTACGACAAGTAGTTTGGAAGTTAGGTGGGAACAGATGCACATACATACATACATACATACATACATACCGGTCAAAATCATAACGCCTCCGTAGTCGGGTAAAAATGTACCATGTAAGTCTCCTTGAGATTACCCGCCGTGGCCGAAATTCGGTCAAGATGACTTATTATTGCAACACGAGCTGCGCCCGCGACTCCGTACGCGTACATTTTTCAGTAAGATTACCCGCGACTATAATTATACATGTGGAATTTAATTTGAAATTACCAACAGACACTTCAATTTTATATGTTAATATACGTTATATAATTTATCCCCATTCGGGGGTAGTCAGAGACTTGAGAGGCCATACACTACCACATTGTGGGGGTATTAAGCCAACTCAAAGCCCGCGTTTCACCAGATAGTCAGAACCCAACGTGACAGGTGGTGAACATTGTCGCCGTGTATACAGGAACTGACTATTTAACTAATCCCGAGGGATAGGTAGGTTTCCTCACGATGTTTTCCCTCGCCGTAAGCGAACTGTAAATTATACATCCATCGGTGCATGCCCCACTGGGGATTGAACCTGGGACCTTCCGATTGCTAGCCCAACATGTTCGCCCCCAGGCTACAGCTCAGTTTTATGTATTTGTACTTATATACAGTGAATCAGTTAACTGATGTAATTACATGCAATCCCTTTCAAGTGCATTGTGTACGTGGCGTATGAACAGTGCCCTTCGCCACGTAATCATATCGTCATCGAGAAATAGTGTCGTCACTGTCGTTCGTACTGATGAAATCTGTTGTGCGAGAGGGATGATACAGTGTTTCAACTTGTTGCGTCAAATGTAAAACTGTTTCAAAACCGGCCAAGTGCGTGTCGGACTCGCACATAAAGGGTTCCGTAACACCGTAGAATAAAAACGTCAAAAATATCGAGTTTCTTGTATGGGGACCCCCTTTATTTATAAATTTTATTTTATTATTAGTATTCGTTGTTGTAGCGGCAACAGAAATACACATTATGTGAAAATTTCAACTCTACCTATTACGGTTCGTGAGATACAGTCCGCTGACAGACGACCAGACGGACAGCGTAGGCTTAGTAATAGGGTCCCGTTGGCACCCTTTGGGTACGGAACCCTAAAAAACACAGTCGAATTGAGAATTTTCTCCTTTCGGAAGTCGGTTATAAATGGAGACCGAACGAAAAGGTTAAAATCTCCTATCCTGTTTAGTTTGTGTGTTGACAGCGCCATCTATGTCGGGGAATACCCACACCACAAAACCGTGTCACACAATTCATTCAATTTCCTCTTCGTAACCTGCTTTTTATCAACGTTTTACGTACAATACCTATAATACAGTCAACGCGATAGCTTATAATAAACATCCTGGGACATTCTTTTACACACGGCTACCTGATCCCAAACTAAGCAGAGCTTGTACTATGGAAACCAGATAACTGATACATACATACATATACTCATGCCTGTATCCCAAGGGGGTAGGCAGAGACTATAGATTGCCACATGCTACGATTTTGACACACCTCTTTTGGTTCATCCACAGTCTTACATCTTCTCATGCACTGCCGTCGGTTGAGGGTGCTACGGACTTGACCTTTCTGGAAGAGACCATTAATCTGGTCGTGAAAAGTTCTCCTTGGGCGCCCTCTTCCGACACATCCACTCACTTTCGCTCCGTATATCTCTTTCGTCAATCGACTTTCACTCATCCTCTATACGTGACCAAACCATCTAAGCATACTCTTTTCGATCTTAGTCACCACATCATCCTTCAGCTTGCATCTCTCTAACTGATAACTGATATTACTACATATACTACTTTTTGTTTGTAAATACATACTTAATATACATATACACCCAGACTCGGGACATACAGACATGTTCATGCACACAAGGAATAGGTAGGTTGGGCTTCCGGCTCTCACACTCATCGTACGAAACGCAGCTGTAATAGCTTCTTTACGCCGATTTTCTGCGAGAAGGTGGTACTACCCCGGTCGAGCCAGCACGTGAGCTGCAGTCGACTGACTACAGGCTCTACCACCAGGAAGCCCTTAAATGCCCTTTTACACCTTTCACCTTTTCATCTATGTGCATAATTTACAGTTCGCTGACGGTGAGGGAAAACATCGTGAGGAAACCTACCTATCCCTCGGGATTAGGTAATAGTTCCTGAATACACGGCGACAAGGTTCACCACCTGTCACGTTGGGTTCTGACTATCAGGTGAAACGTGGGCTTTGAGTTGGTTAATACCTCCACAATGTGGTGGTGTATGGCCACTCAAGCTTCTGACTACCCCCGAATGGGGATAAAAGTCGTGACGTTATATTTTTTTGTTATTTTATTTATTTATCTTCTGAAGCATGTTAAACTTGGCATAAACCTCATTAAACATGCAAGTATGCTGGTTTTAATTGTTTTTAAGATTGAAAGGTAGGATAACATCACCCAAAATAAAAAATTCTCACGAGTAAGTTTCCGAGGGTGAGAATGTTCTCGAGAACATCCCATCACTAGTCACAGTGCCATAACTTCTACAGTATTTGACGAACGTTTTAACGAGATTTTAAGTCAAAACGATGTGTAACTGATAACGTTTTCGTTATTAATACGGCTACGGAACTCTACATTGTGCTTGGTCTGATACCATGGACCAATTACTAAGGGGACTGGCCCTAAGCAACTCGGCCGAGTGGTCGGCCTAGTACTAACATCGACATAAATCAAAGCTAGTATTTCAACTATTTACCGGTAGATAGAACAATGAAAATGAAAAACAATGACTACGTTTTTTTTCATACATATATCTAATAAGGGCACCTCTG
The DNA here is from genome assembly GCA_947859195.1 of Drymonia ruficornis. Taxonomy (NCBI): domain Eukaryota; kingdom Metazoa; phylum Arthropoda; class Insecta; order Lepidoptera; family Notodontidae; genus Drymonia; species Drymonia ruficornis. Next base: position 5,012,511 of record OX401932.1, on the reverse strand, counting down.
TCTTTAGTCTTTACTCTGTTTCTGAAACTCACTTGACCGGGTTTCAGGACCAGCGTGGTGGGTTATGGCCTGAATCCCCCTCGCATTGAGGGGAGGCCCGTGTCCAGGAGTGGGACGAAGAGCTTTTTTTACTGACTGACTTCCACCCATCACCGTTCTCCACACGCACCGTGACCATGAATTACAAAGTCATCGGTCCACCTTGACAAACCTGTCTTATGAAATATCGAAGGAATATTTGTATTATTATTGTCACAAGTATAATTAGTTATCGGTGTGGCGACATTCAAGCCAGAAATGCCACGTTTTATTGATAAGCTTGACCACAAAATTATTGAGAAATTGTACATAATTACCTACTGCTAAACATACATTAAATAACTTTGCCCATCTAAAACACGAAAGTTAATTTTAGATTCGCCTTATCGTATGGTTAGTGGCCAACCTGGTGGTTCAAGCCGCCCGAAGGCCTCTGACAAGGCTTAACGACTGCTGCCTAGATGACAACAACCGGGACCGACCTTTACGTGCACTCAAAAGCTAGCTATTAGTTTGAGCGTAGACCACACTGTTCACTGCAACGAGTGATTGCGGGTTCGATTCCCGCCCGGGTAATTCGGAAATATGTATGTTATTCGTCATTTGCCCCGGTCTGTATGTCACTGGGCTTGCCCTGAGTCATCGGTTTTTCCAAAATTATGTAGCATATGCCGCAATGGTTGCTGTCGGGTTTTTTATGTGACAAAATTAGTAAACAAGCATACGGCCCGCCTGATGTTAAGCAGTTATCGTAGTCTATAGATACTTGTAATACCAAAGGCAGCGGTCACACGTTGCTGACCTGGAGGGGAGCGGGACATAGGGAGAGCAAGAGGGGGGTTGGGCTTCCGGCTCTTTCATTCATCGTATGAAACGCAGCTGTAATAGCTACTTTACGCCAATCTTCTGTGAGAGGGTGGTACTACCCCAGTCGAGCTAGCCCGTTTATGAGCTGAAGTCAATAGGCTACAGCTTGGCTCTACCACCAAAGATCGGTTCTTGGATTTATAGTGATAGGGGGCGTCCATAAATTACGTGAGGCATTTATGGGGGGGAGGGGGTCGAGCAAAATATCACCAAATCTCACGTGGGGGAGAGGGGGGGGGGTCTCGGCAAATCTCACGTATTATTTTTTTTTAAATCTCACGTGAGATTAGAGGGGGAGGGAGGGGGTCAAGCCAAACCTCACAAAATCTCACCAAGGGGGGAGGGGGAGTTGAAAAAATCACAAAAATCACCTCACGTAATTTATGGACGCCCCCATATGCCTCGTAAATCTTAATACCGTGATTCAGGATTTCTGTAGAGAATCGCATCTTGTATCGGAGCGTTGCACTCAGCGCCATCTGTTGGAGGCATCGTGAACGTGTAGGCTGTAGCGAGTAGTGATGGGATGTTCTCGAGAACATTCTCACCCGGAAACTTACGCGGAAACTTACTCGTGAGAATTTTTGAGAATCTTATATTTTGGATGACGTTATCCTAACTTTCCATCTTAAAAACAATTAAAACCACCATACTTGCATGTTTAATGAGGTTTATGCCAAGTTTAACATGCTTCATAAGATAAATTCTCGAAAATACTCACGAGTAAGTTTCCGAGGGTGAGAATGTTCTCGAGAACATCCCATCAGTAGTAGCGAGATGTGACGGGGCTACAACTACAGTTGCTTAGTTTGGATACAGTTGGTGTGTTGGTTTGGCATAGACGTCAACATTGGTCAGCTTGGTCTTCCATCTTATTCCAAGCCCAATAATTGCCATAACCAACATTGGCCATCTTGGTCTTTTGGGGCCCGTATTAATAAATGGATCTCAAAGTTGAGATCGATCTTAAGATGCAGTTTTGACGTTTAATGTATGGAACATCTGTCAACAACAGCATCTCAAGTTCGATCTCAGTCTTGTGATCGATTTAGGGGGCGTCCATAAATTACGTGAGGCATTTATGGGGGAGAGGGGGTCGAGCAAAATCTCACCAAATCTCACGTGGGGGAGAGGGGGGGGGGGTCTCGGCAAATCTCACTTTTTTTTTTTACCTCAAGAAATAGTGTAAAATTTAAAGAAAACTGGGTTAAATTAAGTTTTTTTGAACTAAACTTATTTTAACTTTTTTTTTGTTAAATTAAGGAAAACATATTTCTCCTCTAGAATATAGCTTTTGAAAAATCTCACATGAGATTAGAGGGGGAGTGAGGGGGTCGAGCAAATCTCACGACATCTCACCAAGGGGGCGGGGGGTCGAAAAATCTCAAAAATCACCTCACGTAATTTATGGACGCCCCCATTAATACGGGCCTAGAGCGTGAACCTCACTTATTTCAAGTCCAATAATTGCCACATTGCCCAATATACCAATAACCAACATTGGCCAGCTTGAGAAGTACATCAGAGATGCATTAATCTGTCAGCGACCAAATTATAACGCAATCGTGTCTCCGAAGCTCCGACCTTAAGAACGACGGCCGTGAGTTCAATTCCCTATGACTCATACTGCTGGGTCAGTATTCTCGGAATATGAGTAACTGATGCTTCTGTAAGCATCGAGAAAGTGCGCGAAATTGTTGGCTCGCGGTAGTACCACCCTCTCACAGAAGATTGATTTTGAAGGTGGTAGAGCCAAGCTGTAGCCAATTGACTGCAGCTCATAAACGGGCTGGCTCGACCGGGGTAGTACCACCCTCTCACAGAAGATCGGCGTAAAGCAACTATTACAGCTGCGTTTCGTACGATGAGTGAGAGAGCCGTAAGCCCACCCCCCCTTCCCCTCCCTCCATCCCACTCCCCTTCAGGTCGGCAACGTGCGAGCGATGCCTTTGGTATTGTAAGAATCTATAGGCTACGGTAACTGCTTAACAACAGGCGGGCCGTACGTTTGTTTTCCACCTTAGTCACAGTGTGTGTATAGCTTACTGTTATATTGTATCAGTTATTTGAGGTCCAAATAGTCTAATAACTGTCCGTGGCGCGTTACAACTGGTCTTCCACTAGTTGTAACAGTCTTATTTCTGTGGCTACCAGCCTATACTGTTATTATTGTCTCCCGCTTTGTTATGGAGGGAAGTGGATAATCTTCTTCCAACTCCACCTATCCTATCTTTTGATTAAATTCGTGCGGGTTCCAAGACAACTTAGCTTGGACACTGTCGATCCTGGCCATAGAGTAAAGACTTAAGAAAGAGGTGCCCTTATTAGATTTCTCTATTAAACAACGCGTGTTAATTTGCCCGGGATGGCGCGGGTGGTGGGGGTTAAGAAATGCGTGGCATCTATCTACCGGGAAATAGCTGAACTACTCGCTTCGTTTTATGTCGATGTTAGTACGTAGTTTAATTATTTGCACTAGATGTCACTAAGTGTATGATCATGAAAAATTACGTACAACGGGACGCCATCTAGTGTCGAATATAATTATATTTGGGATGCGAACGTTGGCAAGACGTCTGCACAGGACGAACGCCAACAGCACACTGACTTAAGCCACGCCTACTGTGATGACGTCACCGGCCTAGTTGTGCGATGTTTAAGCAACGCGGCTTAGCTGCTTAGACCCAGTCCTTTAGTATTAGGTTCATGATCCTGGCTTTCAGGAGTCACAGTGGTGGGAGTCTGTGGCGGGCCTAGTCCCTAAAAAAATAGCTTACTCTTGCGACTTTGTGGTCAAAATTCACAAAACTAATAGGCGCTCATAGCCAGCTGCAATCACTGATCGGTAAACGATCGGAGGTTAAGCAACGCTTGGCAAGGTCACTCAGAGATGGGTGACCATTTAGTGGCATTGGAACTGAGCGTCTCCGTGCTTCGGAGGGCACGGCAAAAGTCGGTCCTGGTTGTCATCTAGGCAGCAGTCGTTAAGACGAGGGTTCGAAATTTGGTTGATTTTCTATTCTACTTTTTCTTTAAGTAAGTATGTGGACTAGGAATCTTATATTTAGATGTATGATTTTTGACTATATTATCTTGAGTATCTTTAAATCCAAATCACGATTTGACGAAATTTTCTCGATAAAAAAAATTTATGAAATGAGCTCTAATTATTTACAATTTTCCTTGCTACCACGATGTTTTTACGATTTAGATCACGAAATTATTTCTAAAACATAGCAAATAATGATATCTAAACTACCCTTCAACCATATTTTAATTCATGAAGTAGTTTTTTTTTAATTCAAGAAAATGTGGTTTGGCGCTTACGTTGTTTATTTCCGAGCGCGCGCACAATATCGCCATCTCACATTTTAAGTACTTGAACTAACCATGTCTCTCTCTAACTTTGTATTGTCAGTGTCCGCTCGGACTTGTTCGACGTCGGACCTGTGAAGGATTTTTTAAAAAATATTACGAAAAAATATTACGGTCGTGCCACATTACAGGTACAGTACAGTATTTACAGTCTGCCGACGCCTATGATAAATAAATAAATATCCTTGGAAATTCTTTTACACATGACTACCTGATCCCAAACTAAGCAGAGCTTGTACTATGGAAACCAGATAACTGATATTACTACATATACTACTTTTTGTTTGTAAATACAAACGAAATATACACTTAATTACACCTAGACTCGGGACATGCGGACATGTTCATGCACACAACTGCATGTCCTGGGCAGGAATCGAACCTATGACCTGCACTGCAGCGTGATTTTCGTTTGCTTTTCCTTGTCTTGTGTAATTTCTTTTCATCTCTTGTCATTTTGTGTCATCTCTTGTCATTTCATAGTTATTCGTGTCATTTCTGTAAAAACTCCCTATTTCGCTTACTGTTATATACTTGCAGCATGGTCTTGGGCCGACAGTGGGAATACATTGCTTGTCAAAACAATGGAGTCGCTTTATTGCGTTTGTTGTAGGTATGGATGGGCAAGTAATAAATATATCATACATCAATAAATTATCGTAAAAAATAACATTACAGATATGGATAGGAAAATGTTTGTCCGTCCTATTCAATCTATTATATTATAAACGAAAGTAACTCTGTCTGTTACCTTTTCACGGCTAAACCGCTGAACCAATGTTGATGAATTTTGGTATGGAGATAGACTGGGTCTTGGCGGAGAACATAGGCTACTTTTTAGGGTTCCAAAGGGTGCTAACGGGACCCTATTACTAGGCCTACGCTGTCCGTCTGTCTGTCTGTCCGTCTGTCAGCGCGGGCTGTATCTCACGAACCGTAACAGGTAGAGAGTTGAAATTTTCACTGAATGTGTATTTCTGTTGCCGGTGCAGAACAAATACTAAAAATATAATAACATTTAAAAATAAATATCAAGTCTCAAACTTGATATTTTTTATGTGTTTATTCTACGGTGGTACGGAACCCTTTATGTGCGAGTCCGACGCCTTCAGATCTTATGAATGTTTTCTTGAAATAAATATAGTGTATTTTAAGTAATTAACTGGCCAACCCTCAGGTCCTACCTAAATGTTAGGATCTTTTTCGTTCTAGCGGGTGTAAACCGTGATTTAACGAGTTAATGTGATAATTTTTGTATTTTTTAAATTATTCAATTCAATGTTTTTGTTTCAGACATAGTCCAATATTGATTATTAAAATTATTATAATTTCACAATAAATAAAAGTAAAATTAAATTTAAAAAAAAAAAAAATATTTATTTTTAAACCGACTTCAAAAAGGAGGAGGTTTCTCAATTCGACCGTATATATTTTTTTTTTATGTGTGTTCGCGGATAACTTCGTTGTTTATGAACCGATTTTGATGATTCTTTTTTTGTTGGTAAGGAGATATCCCAGCGGTGGTACCATGATAAGGAAACCAGGATCCGATGATGGCATCCTAGAGAAATCGAGGGGAACCTTCGAAAATCGTAGGAGCGACTAGTGCGTTTGTAATTTTTTTCATTAAGTATTTTAAAGCACTACTATTTTATGAAGGTCTGGAGTCGATCTGATGATGGAGCCGAAAGACAGTCGAGGGAACTCCTCAACGATTTACAACAATTACCTGGTGTTTGGGCTTGATTAATTTGTATTGATGAGAGCTTTACACCTAGATGGGTTGTGACTGTCATTAGGGGTCTGATGATGAAGACGAAGGACAGTCAAGTGAACTCCTCAACGTTTTACAGTAGCTACCTTGTGTTTGGGCTTGATTAATTTGTATTGATGAGAACTTTACACCTAGATGGGTTGTGACTGTCATTAGGGGACTGATGATGAAGACGAGGGACAGTCAAGGGAACTCCTCAACATTTTACAGAAGCTACCTTGTGTTTGGGCTTGATTAATTAGTATTGACGAGAACTTTACACCTAGATGGGTTGTACCCCAAATACTCGATAACACACCATCACGTCCGGTTTTCCCGAAGGGGTAGGCAGAGGTGGTAGGTAATAGAAATATTATTTCAGGCTTTTTAGTGATTTTTTTTAATTTTTCATGTTTTATCATTAAAATACAATATAATATAACATAAATTAAAATAAAATACAATAAAATAAAAACCTACCCCTAATTAAACAAATACCGTCCGCGTGGGATACTGGCTGCATGTCCTCCCTGTATTCAAGCTGTTCCTGTTGTCAAGCGAATTTTTTGAGCAAGGAAAGAGCCAGCCCTCTTGTCACCTGTGGCGGTAACCAGTCTAAGGGTGATTTTGATAGATAAAAAAATAAAGATAAAAAGATAAACAAAAAATAAATGCATGGTTAAATCAATAAAATTAATAAAAACTGAAAATTAAATTAAAACATAAATTAAATATGGTAAAAAAAAATATTATGACACCGCTGATGACTTCATGATCGGCATCGAAGTTAAGTACCAAAGTATTCCTTAGCCTACGAAACATGAAAAAGATACTCATATCCGGCAGTCAGTCACTGACACAGAGTATGTACATTTTTACCCGACTACGGTGGGCGGAGGGTTATGATTTTGACCGATATGTATGTATGTTCATCTGCTCCCGTATAACGTCCAAACTATTTTTATATCATAATAATTTGACTAATGAGATATCGTTGGACGCGTCTGGATCGTCCGCTGGTTATAGGCTATTATACGATCGAAGTATTGTTATACGTATCTATCAGCATATTGTAGGTATCGTTTGTCTTCTTTTGACTTACTTTGTCTTCAGCAATAAAAACAACATAGAAATTAAATAATTTTTTTCAAATACACTCGACATAAAAATCCCATATAAAACGAAAAAAATATATTTGAATATTTTCATCCATTTCATCTATTTTAAAAGGTGCACTGGGACATATTATTTTAATTGTACGAATTAAACAATATTGTTCCTTCAAAAAATAACTATACTATAGTCTACTCCATAGCTGTTCTGTCCTAGCTAAGCGAGAGGGATATATCCTTCGGCAGCTCACGCGACGCCAGCCACACCCCGAAACTAAAATTCATTTTTTTCTTGTATCGTCTTAAGCCTTGTCAGAGGCCTTCGGGCGGCTTGAACAACTCTGACACCAGTTTGGCCACTAACCATACGATAAGAAAACAATAACTAAGGCGGCAAACAAGCGTACGGCCCGCCTGATATTAAGCAGTATATAGCGTTGCTGTTTGAAAATGTATACAATTATACTTTCTGTTTTGAAAAGAGTAACCATTGAGTTTCTTGCCGGCTCTTCTCAACGGAAGCAACATTACGAACCGGTGGTAACGCTAAAATATTGTTTTTTGACTATTAATAAATGCTATATCTACCTTCGTCAGCATTAGCCTTGTCGGAGGCCTTCGGGCTTGAACAACTCTGACACCAGGCTGGCCACTAACCATACGATAAGAAGACGAAACTATACCCCTAAAGCGCTGGGTTCCTCCAGAACGGTGCCGTCATATAACGACCGCATTAGAAAATTGGCTATGTAAACTATGGCGCGGTTGCCTAGAGATAGGTTTGGACACCGTTTTAGACATAGCCAATGTTCTAGTGCGGCCGTTATACGATTCCTAGGAACCCAGCGCTTTACTAAAGAATCTATTATCCTTATAAAGCAACCAATAGTAATCGTCGGCAATCATCGTGTTCACTCGTGCGTGTTCGTCTAATTTGCGGACGGAATGAGGAATGTATTCATTATGTACACAATGCGAACTGGCGAGATTCCAATAAGTCTTTCGATCGAAGGCCGGACGGACGATGGTCAGACTCGTATGGTCAGGGGCCACGGTAAATGAGGCCATCGATCTATGGACGATGTCGTCACGTCATTGTCTATACAAATAAAATAATAATAATAATATCCTGGGACATTTTTTACACACGGCTACCTGATCCCAAACTAAGCAGAGCTTGTACTATGGAAACCAGATAACTGATATTACTACATATACTACTTTTTTATTTGTAAATACATACTTAATATACATATACACCCAGACTCGGGACATACAGACATGTTCATGCACACAAATGCATGTCCCGGGTAGGAATCGAACCTACGACCTGCAGCGTGATAGTCGCCTCCGCGCCAACCAGTTGCAGTATATGTTTAATAGCTTTTGTCCGCGCAGAATTCAAAATCGAACGTCCATACAAACTTTCATCCCCTATTTAACGCCCTTAGGGAATATCAAAAATCCCTTTCTTAGTGGATACCTACACTTCACAAAGAACACACACAAGATTAAGATTAGCCTATGTCGTATTCCAGAGCCTAGACTATCTACGTTTCAAATTTCATTAAAATCGGTTTAGTAGTTATGGAGATACGTGGTAATAAACATTCATACACACACACACGCACGCACTTACTCTCGCATTTATAATATTAGTAGGATAGTAGATATACAATATGTTAAAAAAACCCTGTCCGAGCCGAAACCGGTATTTAGGTTTCCCAATCACATGACCAAATAAACTAAAATAAATTAAATATTCATGATAGTAAACATATTAATGAATTAAAAATGACAATTATTTTGCCTTTGTCCCTCAAAATGTAGCAAATTTTAAAAATATGACAGCACCGTTACCGGACGTAATTATGTTAGATTTTGTGGCGGCACCTCTGACCACAAAGTATGTGATGACGTCGACGTATTTTTTTAAATGTAAACGGAGTATTTGTTTACCAAAAAAATATGGGAGGCCTTTGCCCAGCAGTGGGACACTTACTATGCTAAAATATATATATATATATATTATTATTATTTTTTTACAAAAACAGAATCTAATCTCGATACCCAAAAATACGTTTTCGGGTCGGACAGGGTTTTCTTAACATATTGTAGATATAGTAGTAGTATAGATATAGTATATATATATATGTGCGTCCCAAATAGATGAATGTAATTTCTAGAAATAAAACGAGTATACTGTTATTGGTATGACGTCATCAACAGTAATCTTGAATCATGAGTAAACATCTGAATTGAACTCGGTGACGAATCAGTGACGTCATAGTGTGGGTTTGATGATCGTGGGGTGTTCAGTATTCCGAGTATGTGATGGTGTGACAAGAATTATAATAATAACTATCGGCGGAATAACACACCCACTGTATGGTCCCAAACTAAGCGACGCTTGTACTATGGGTACCACAGAGTAAAGACTAAAGAAAGAGGTGCCCTATTTAGATATATGTATGAAAAAAAACGTGGTCATTGTTTTTTCATTTTCGTTGTTCTATCTACCGGTAAATATTTGAACTACTTGCTTCGTTTTATGTCGATGTTAGTACTAGGCCGACCACTCGGCCGAGTTGCTTAGGGCCAGTCCCCGTAGTAATTGGTCCATGATGGGTACCGTACAATGGACTGGGGGCGATCCCAGTGACACACAGACCAGGGGAAATTATGGAAAGGCTGTTTATATTACTAGGGGGGGGGGGGGGGGGAGGTTCCGGCTCTCTCACTCACGGTACGAAATCCGGGTGTAATAACTACTTTACGCCGATCTTCTGTGAGAGGGTGGTCACCTCAGTCGAGCCAGCCTGTATATGAGCTGCAGTCAATTGGCTACAGCTTGACTTTACCAAAAAAAAAAGATAAAATACTTCTACAACTCCACACATTCGTTGTAACTTCCTGAATCTAATAGGAGAGAACAATCTAGTACGTGGAAGCTTATTATTCGCTTATTATTCGTGACGTCACATATTTTTTACAATTTTCAGAAATTTTCTTAAAAAAATCAAATTTTGGTTTTAATACTTAGATATATTAGATTTTTAAATGTGACGTCACAAAACTTAAGACCCCTCCCACCCCCTTGTCACACAATGTCACATTTCGTCGACCCCCTCCCCCCTTTACGTGTGACGTAATTAATGGATGGCCCCTTATATTATACATACATCATTTTGTTCGTTAAGGTAGCGGCTCGAAGCAAGCGGCAGACGGCAGACGTCAGTCGATCTCATACAAATTGTAATGCCGTCGGCCGTCGTGGCACATGTCACCGCCACAATTAGTATGAGATCGACTGACGTCTGCCGTCTGCCGCTTGCATCGAACTCCTACCTTAAGTCTGTAAGCTTTCCTAAAATAAAATAAATCTCCTTTTCAGGTCCAATTTTCGTCTCAACCTCCAAAAGTCCACGTGATGAGGGTGTGGGCGTTTGCTGCGAAGCAGGCTCGCGCCGGACACTGGGAACGATACGCATTGGACCGGGAGCGATTCAAGCGAAGGTAAGCTTTGGCAAACGACGGGCCCGTTGGCTTGGTTTTTTATAGGACTGAGGTGGCAAACAAGCGTACGGCCCGCCTGATGTTAATCAGTTACCGTAGCCTATAGATGCTTGCAATACCAAAGGCACTGCACGCACGTTGCTGACCTGAGGAGTGCGACGGAGAAAGGGGACTTTTGGCTCTCACTCATCGTACGAAACGCAGCTGCTTTAAGCGGATTTTCTGTGAGAGGGTGGTACTACCCCGTCGAGCCAGCCCGTATATGAGCTGCAGTCAATTAGCTACAGCTTGGCTCTACCCCCAATCAAAACACTCCTCATTCGAGTTTTTCAATTCCAGAATCGCTGACGTGGAGATGGTCGTGTCCTGGGTCCTGAGACCACAGCACCGCTCCCGCGTCATGTTCCAACGGTTCATGCCGTGGTGGAACGCGCAGAAGAGAAGAGAACTTGCCGAGAAGAAACAGAAGGAACTAGAACAACAGCAGGTAAGACAGGTCGCAGAAGATGAGAAAAGAACCGGCCCTTCAGAGACTGAGAAGTTAGAAGAACAGGAAACTATTAAGAATGATGAACCTATCAGTGTATTAGATAATCCCTTGCAAGGGCTTAGTCCGATTACTGATACGAGTCTCAAGACTTCGATTGTAAGTCCATCTAATGATAGTCTCAACCAAGGGTTAAGTCCGATTGCTGATAGGAGTCTCAAGACTTCGATTGTAAGTCCATCTAATGATAGTCTCAACCAAGGGTTAAGTCCGATTGCTGATAGGAGTCTTAAGACTTCGATTGTAAGTCCATCTAATGAAAGTCTCAACCAAGGGTTAAGTCCGATTGCTGATAGAAGTCTCAAGACTTCGATTGTAAGTCCATCTAATGATAGTCTCAACCCTGAGCATATGTCAGATATTACTTCACTGACTAAAGTATTGGATGAAAAAACTGATGATGGAAATGATGAATTAAAAGATCTTAGCGTTTTAGAATCACAAGATGATAATTGTAATTTGAATCATAAAGAAGTTCAAATGGATGAAGATGAAACTGTTTTGCAAGATTGCAATTTAAGAGAAGATAGTAATACAGTTAATATTGTGACAAAAATAATTGGAGAATTCAAATCAAATAGTGATGCCACAAAATTACAGAATGGAGAATTCGATAATCAATTACATTACGACGGATCTAAAGATGGTGAATTATATGAAGAATTTCAAATTCAAGAATCAAGAGATATGCAAGAATCAAAATATGAGCAAGCAAGACTACTTCAACATAAACAAAAACAAAACGACAAAGATTCTGATGAAAACACTAAAATGATTGCAGATTGTAAAAATAATCAAATTATTCACAATTCGAAAGCGACTAATGATTCTAAAAATACTCTGAAATCTAAAAATAAATTAGTAAATGATTTTCTAGTAAGCATTACTAATAATGATATTAGAACTGAAAATGACACAGGGACCAATGGTAAGGCAGAAAATCAAATTGTACCATATAACGATAAAATAATTAGTAATGATTTAGTAACGTCTGGAGTGCCTGATATTTATTGATGTAATTTTAAATTAAGGGGGGCGCAGCGTGGGTAGGCCTCCCACAAGGTGGACCGACGACCTAGTGAAGGTCGCGGGAAACCGCTGGATGCAAGCAGCACAGGACCGGGCGTTGTGGGACACCTTGGGGGAGGCCTATGTCCAACAGTGGACGTCTTTTGGCTGACATGATGATTATGATTATGATTTTTATTGTATTATAGCCAGTCCAAAATATACAAAGCTCAAATCTGTGTCTTTACGAAAAAACAATTTCAACCCGTTGGTCCATGTGCTTTATAAATTACTAGCTTTTGCCCGCGACTTCGTCCGCGCATAATGTATCCCACGGGATAAAATGTAGCCTATGTGCTATTCCAGACTATAATCTATCTCTGTGGCAAATTTCATCCAGATCCGTTCAGCCGTTCTGGCGTGATTTAGTAACAAACATCTATCCATCCATCCATCTAAACTTTCACATTTATAATATTAGTGGTATACCGTAATTTATGTTTAAATGTTACAAAATGTTGAAGTATGTTGTTTTCAACCTAAATTGTAAATTCTCGATAACGGCTCACAAATACTATGTGAAATATATACCAAAATAATGCTTACGCCCATTTCAATATACACCCCCCTACCCCCCACAATCTACCTGCTCTAGAGTTTGCCTAAATTATTTTTAAAGTGTATATAATTCAATAGTTTGAGTGTTATCCGCGGGTCTGGCAATGGCGCGCTTTTAATGCTCAAATTATTGGTTTTGAAGCGCCATCTATGTTTGGATATATAAACTACTATAGTAGCGGTACGCTATGATGGCCGTTTTGACATGTGGTGGGGGGGGAGAAAATATACAATAACGGAATAAGAATGACCGTTTTAAAATTTAAGGATGTCTGAAATCATGAATCTTATTCCGTTATAATAAGGTTCATCCTCTCTAACCCCCCCCCCCTTGCCACATGTCAAAACGGCCATCATAGCGTGCCGTAACAAAGTCATAATCATAAGTCTATCTCAGTCTGGGAGCTGACTTGAGTACTCTTCTGACGCGTTGTGTATTACTATAACATTATTGACATTAGGGAGCGTCCATAAATTGCGTGAGGAATTTAAGGGGGGGAGCCAAATCTCACCTAATCCCACGTGGGGGAGAAGGGGGGTCTCGGCAAATCTCACCAAGTATCCCGCCTTGGTGTCGTGGTCAAAAAATCACAAAAATCACCTCACGTAATTTATGGACGCCCCCTAACAAGATCTCGCTGTCAGCCTTGAGATATTAATACCGGCCCCTACTCAATTTTATTTACATATTATACCCCCTTTTCGTTCCTTAAATTGTGTATAAAACTGTAATAAATAAATGTACAATACTGTATAAATAAATTGTATTTGTAAAGGCATTTTAATATAAATATGTTAAGTCCGCGTTCACTGCGGTCACTCGCTGACATTTAAAAATATAAATAAATATCGCCAGACTAACACACCAACTGTATGGTCCCAAACTAAGCAACGCTTGTACTATGGGTACCGTACAATGGACTGAGGATATGTTCGTACTGTTAATTCGTGTTTAGTATTGCTGATTGCGTAATGGCAACTTTTCACGTGAGCAAGAATCAGGGTTCAAAATATGGTGCAAGAATATATTCATTAATGCGCAAATTAAATTGCTAAATCATTTCAAAATCATTAAATTGCTAAACAGTCATTAACATTGTGCAATTCGCAATATGTCTAGGGCCCGCCAAAACGCGTAAATGTTGTGCAATAATATTGAGCAACATGTAAATATATTGAGCAATGTATTTGAGTCAGTTTAGTTGTTCAAAAAGCATTTTATTTGCGTGTTAACATCAAACATGTTGAAATTTGAGTCAAAAGTATTTTACAAGAACCTCTTGCTGTACTCAAATTTAAGTTTCGTTCGGATATTCAAACCTTAAGTAGAATAAAATTCAAAATGGCGGTTGAAATTTCTAAAGTTTATTTTTCTACTTACAAAATGTTGTCTGGTTTTTAGTTTAACTGTTCCATAATGTTTATAAGTAGTATATCTTAGCTCTTGAGTTCATTAAAACGAAGGCTCGTATTAATAAATGCATCTCAAAGTTGAGATCGATCTTAAGATGCAGTTTTGACGTTTAATGTATGGAACATCTGTCAAAAACAGCATCTCTAGTTCGATCTCTCGAAATCGATTTATTAATACGGGTCTTACCGCCGAATACTCGTACGCTACTTAAATTTGAGAGCTGCTTAACATTGACGCGCCATACAAAAAATACAGTTAACGACGTCTCAAACTGCTAAGTGGGACTTAAATATTTAAGTAGCCTTTGGGTATTCGGCTGTTAGGGTCGTATTAATAAATGCGTCTCAAGTTGAGATCGATTTTAAGATGCTGTTTTTGACAGATGTTCCATACATTTAACGTCAAAACTGCATCTTAAGATCGGTCTCAACTTTGAGATGTATTTACTACGAGCCTGAGTGTTCAAGTGTCTAATTTTCATCGTGTATCCTTGGCATTAGAAGGATGGAGGCCTAGTTTGGTCTGCGTTTAAGTGCTATATCGCACGAGGACACCAGTGGTAGCGCAACCAGTCGCTCCACCAACAAAATGTATAGAGCTCTATGGAGCGTATCGCACCTGGTGTCCGCTTGGTAGCGCAACCAATTCGGTGTCGGCTACCGAATCACCCGCTGGTGGCGCAACCATGGTTGCCTCGTGCGATATCGCACAAAATTTTATGAATTCGGAGCTAAGATATTTATGTTATCTATATTTTATTATTTTACTCTTAAACTGTTTTCATTTTCATATCGATTTCTACAAAATTATGTTTACAAAATGTATATAGATATACCTGTCGTGTATGTAGTTAAGTTAAAATTAAATAGTGTACATTCGGTTTCGGTTTTAATAAAGAATATAATATATAAATGTTTTCTTATTGGGACGGGATAAAAAAATTAAATTAGGAAAAATGAATATTCTCAATTTTTTTAATCTCTTAACGATTTAATTTTGCATGAAATTCATTATTTTTCTTGATCTAAGGGCGGAAACCCACCGCGGTGCACGCTACGCACGAAAAACGTCAATCATGATAATTTTGTTCGACAATGACGTCATTTCGTGCGTAGCCTCCCTCCGTGCACCGCGCTGAGCTTCCGCCCTGATTCTTGATTCCAATAGTTTAATATGTTTGTAACATTTTGGTTTTGATAATGTTTACAGTTAATAAGACAGATACAGATAAAAAAAAAAAGAGAATGTTTGTATACAGCGCAACTGGTAGTAAAAAGCTTAAAATCGGGACATACAGCGCCTCTAGTGGCAAATAACTTAAAGTTCATGTTAGTTCAAACAGCGCCCCTAGCGGACAATAGCTTAAACATTTTGGTAAGACATACAGAGCCTCTAGTGGAAAATAGCTTAAACTTCTTTTAATTCAAACAGCGCCCCTAGCGGACAATAGCTAAAACATTTTGGTAAGGTATACAGCGCCTCTAGTGGCCAATAGTTTAAACACTAGTACAGCAAACCACCACTAGATGGTCTGATACTACTTTCAGCTATTACCCGCTAGATAGCGCTGCTTGTCTCATAAAATAATGTCGGCGACGAATTTTCACGGTTATCTGAATTATAAAATTATAGTCTTGACGCAGTAGGTCGACTACTTCTATGGGGTTTCATCTTATCGTCGAATGGCGGCAAACCAAATAGTTCTGGTTTGAAATCGAGAAGAGAACGGATGACCATAGTCGCCTGCCGTGTCAGCTCGCGGTCCATGTGCCGATCCGGGATCATTACCACCTGGATAATCAATGAACTTTATATCGTATTGTACCTACATGTTAAAATAAAATAAAAATTTGCATACTACCGGTAGCGCCATCTATGTGTCACTCGACAATAATGAAAAAAAAGTAAGTTAAAAAACTAAAACCCAACTACTGAAAAATCGCGCTCTAAAACGTATGAAACAAGAAAATATTCTCATATAGAGGATAGCCGTGGTCCGTGTAGGTTTTTTAGGGCCAAATGGCATATGAACACCGTTTTTCAGTAGTCGGGTTTTAGTTTTTAAACTTACTTTTTATTTAATTATTTTGGAGTTATAGGTAACAATATATATATTTTTGAAATGTGCTCATCAAGTTCTTTCATTTGATACCCCACACGGTTTTATCAAAAAATGATTTTTTTTAGTTCATGACATTATGTCCTCTAGAGGGCGCCATATGCAATTTTATGTGACGTCACATAGCCTATAACCAGCGCGCCATTAAGCCGCTTCTAACGATACCTCATTTGTCAAATTACGACAAGTAGTTTGGAAGTTAGGTGGGAACAGATGCACATACATACATACATACATACATACCGGTCAAAATCATAACCCTCCGCCGTAGTCGGGTAACTAGTGGAGAGACAATTCAAATAATTAACATGCTACAGGTAGCGCCATCTATACGCTGTTTCCGGTTCTAGTAAAACTTTTTAGGGTTCCGTACCCAAGGGTGCCAACGGGACCCTATTACTAAGCCTACACTGTCCGTCCGTCTGTCCGTCTGTCAGTGGGCTGTATCTCACGAACCGTAATAGTTAGAGACTTGAACATTTCACAGAATGTGTATTTCTGTTACCGCTACAACAACAAATAAATCTTAAAAATAAAGGGGGTCCCCATACAAAAACTTAATACTTTAAACTTATTTGTTTTATGGTCGGTTTCCATACAAAAGACTTCAACGTGTGACTCTAAATATTACCATTTCAGGGATGTTTCTTTATATATTCTACGGTGGTACCGAACGCTTTAAGTGCGAGTCCGACACGCACTTGGCCGGTTTTCTGTACACGTGACGAGGATGCAACCAAAGTCATTTTAATAACAAGAACAATGTGATGTGAGCGTGATCGAAATCGATAACTATCGATAGCGATAACGCGTACTAGTGCAGCGCGGCGGCTAGGATCGCGCGGGTGATGCGCGGATATGCGGGGTGTCACCTCCCCCGCGCCTCAGCTCTTACCCCGCTTTTCTTCTTGACCTGTCGCCTACTATGTGAAATATCTCTAACCAAATAAGTAGGCGTATTCTTATAATGATGTCGATATTAGTATTATGTTATGTCATCGTCAATGCCGAACCGTGATAAGCGTGATACACGTGATAATATTGATAGTGTACGTAATGGCACCCCGGGACTTTGATACCTGCATTCCTGCTGCTTTAGCCGCTTCTACACCCACCGGCGAATCTTCGAACACGAGACACTGAAATCAATATTGATTTGTTGACACCGACATTTATTTATTAAGTATATTATTTTATAAGCCAAATATCTACTTATATTAATAAAAAAATTTGATAGTTTATACTTGCTCCGCGAGTGACACATAAAAACTTTGCTAATTGTCCAACTTGAGCTCAGTCTCGCGTGGTCTCGCGTCACTGATAGACACGAAGACAGTGTCGTAATAAACTATTGTCACCTTTCCCGGTTTGGGCTTGTCTGGGAACCTCTCGGCCGCGATCAGGTATATATCTGGGTTCGGCTTGCCTCGGTCGATCTCTGGGTCCGTCGCGCTCACCTGGAATATTAACATACCTTGGGGTCAAAGGTCATTCAAGGTCAATGACATCTAATAATTTAGCGTCAAATATAACTCAAACTCATTGTTAAGGTCAAAGGTCATTCGAGGCAAAGTCGACCCGTGTCCTTTTCCCCACATTGATACTCCCAGTCCCATTAGATCCCGAATGTAAATAGTATGATTAGGCGTTAATTTTGTAATACATTTTCCTAAGAAAATTCCTTAGCGCCCTTAAGGTTACACACTCTCCTGACTTGAAAAGAGTACCCATTGAGTTTCTTGCCGGCTCTTCTCAACGGAAGCAACATTACGAACCAGTGGTAACGCTAAAATATTGTATCTAACTATTCATAAATGCTACCTCTAGCTAACTTATTATTATTTTTATTCCTATTATATATTATTCCTCCTCTTTATTGAGACGCTCGTAGCTATCTGCAACCTCAGATCGGTAAACGATCGGAGGTTAAGCAATGCTTGGCAAGGTCAGGCAGAGATGGGTGACCAAATAGTGGTATTTAAACTGAGCGACTCCGTGCTTCGGAGGGCACGTAAACTGTTGATCCAAGTTGTTGTCATCTAGGCAGCAGTCGTTAAGCCTTGTCAGAGGCCTTCGGGCGGCTTGAACAACTCTGACACCAGGATGGCCACTAATACGATAAGAAGACAATAACTAAGGCGGCAAACAAGCGTACGGCCCGCCTGATATTAAGCAGTATATAGCGTTGCTGTTTGAAAATGTATACAATTATACTTTCTGTTTTGAAAAGAGTAACCATTGAGTTTCTTGCCGGCTCTTCTCAATGGAAGCAACATTACGAACCGGTGGTAACGCTAAAATATTGTTTTTTGACTATTAATAAATGCTATATCTACCTTCGTCAGCAGTCGTTAAGCCTTGTCAGAGGCTGGGCGGCTTGAACAACTCTGACACCAGGCTGGCCACTAACCATACGATAAGAAGAAGATTGTACCTTATGGTGGAACATTCCGAACAGCTTGGGACGTGCTGAAGCGTGCAGTGTCACAGTTTGTTCAGTAGAATTGGTCGCCAGAGCCATGGGGGTGTTGTGTTCAAACAGATGGGTTAGCAGCCGTTCAGCGCCTGGCAAACAGTGGTGGAGACCAGCTAGAGTTAAACATTATATTTTTTTTTTTTTTTTTTAACTAGCTTTTCCCCGCGACTTCGTTCGCGTAGAATTTAGCGTAGTACGCGTAATTAAAAAAAAAACGGATCTCAGATCCCGTATCCCGGATCCCGTTTGCTGGATCCCATAGCCCGGATATCCTGGATCTCGTATCCCGGATCCCGTATCCCGGATATCCCGGATCCCAAAAAATATGTATAGCCTATGTTATTCAGGGATAATGTAGCATTCTAATGATGAAAGAATGTTTGAAATCGGTCCATTAGTTGAGTTTATTCATTACAAACATCCATACAAATCTTCTCTCTTTATAATATTATTATTATATTATATATTATATGTATTATATATTATTATTATTAGTGTACATGGGCTTGCTCATGACCTCAATCATGCCGCAGGGGCAAAGATGAGGTCGACGATGCAGCGAGCGCACCCAGAAGATGCCTATTCACCCTACTTTTGAAAAGATTTGGGTTGTATGCACTCAGAAATACAGACGCAGGCAGGGAGTTCCACTCCTTGGCTGTGCGCATTATGAAGGATGATTTGAAGCTCTGTGTGCGAATATGAACAAGATGTATGATATCCTGCGGTGCGTCTGGAGCTATGATGGTAGAAGGGGGAAGGAGGGATGAGCTCATGAAGCTCTTGTGCATTTCTACTGATTGGATTGGTTTGACTTCATCTGCCTTCTCATTCTTCTTTTCGTGTCAACAGCGAGTATTAACAATTGTCCATTGCGAAACCAACGCGTTAACGACGTTTTATCTTACACATGTGATTTTAACCTGTATCTGTACCTACACATGTACCTGCATGGTACCTGTACCTGTGCCTGTTACTTTACCTGTTCCTGTTTCTGTGCCTGCACCCGTTATTTTACCTGTAAGGGGGCGTCCGCCGTCCATAAATCACGTGAGGTGATTTTTGTGATTTTTCGACCCGCCTTCCGTCCTTGGTGAGATGTCGTGAGATTTTGCTCGACCCCCTCTCTCCCCCTATAATCTCACGTGAGATTTTTAAAAAGCCATAATCTGGTGGAGAAACATGTTTTACTGAATTTAACCCAGTTTTTTCGCAATTTTACACTGTTTCTTGCGGTATAAAAAAGTGAGATTTTCCGAGACCCTCCCTCTCCCCACGTGAGATTTGGATCGACCCCCTCCCCCTAAATGCCTCACGTAATTTATGGATGCCCCCTTAGCAATTGTCCATTGCGAAACCAACGCGTAATCTTATTGATCTGTGATTTGAACCTGTATCTATATCTGTATCTTTACCTATACCTTACCTGTACCTGTTCCTGTAGATGGATAACACTTTATTGTACACCGTTGGAAAGAAATACATAAACAAAAATGACAAACAAAACAAGAAACAAACAACAGTAGTATACAGTGGGCGGTCTTATCGTAAGCTGCGATCTCTTTCAGACAACCTGTACCCCACTTTACCTGTAACTGTAAATTTACCTATACATGTACCTGTAGTTGTACACGTACCTGTGCCTGTAACTGTAACTTTACCTATACATGTACCTGTAGTTGTACACGAACCTGTGCCTGTAACTTTACCTGTAACTGTAACTTTACCTATACATGCACCTGTAGTTGTACACGTACCTGTGCCTGTAACTTTACCTGTATCCGTACCTGTATCTTTAAGTAAAAAAGTCAAAGTCAAAGTCAAAAGGTTTTTATTCATGTAAGCTCATTAGAGCATTTATAAATAGTCAATATAAACAATATTTTAGCGTTACCACCGGTTCGAAATGTTGCTTCCATTGAGAAGAGCCGGCAAGAAACTCAATGGTTACTCTTTTCAAAAGAATAATTGTATACATTTTCAAACAGTAACGCTATGTGAGCAGGCATGCATTAACACAGTGTGAGTAAAAAAGAAAATAAGGTATTTAAATAAAAATTAATAAAAACTAGCCTAGAAAGCTGTGCATGCCTACTCCCACTTAACTGTCAAACCAAAAGGTGAATATTTAGAACGATTGTTTTGGTGTGATGCCTTCCGTGCTTAGGTCTTGTCTGTAAAAGTTTTGGAACAACGGTGTCAAGTGGAAAATGGGCGGACCAGTCCCCGCAAGCAGCGCCCGGAACCCGAGCATGACTTGAGCAGCGGCATCACCCTCCTCAACCATTTTAGAGGGAAGAGGGTGACCCGCTCCACAGAGCCACCGCAAGCAAGGACATTAGAGTGAGCATGACCGATCCATTACCGCAGCGACATAGTTCAACAAAGCTAAGTAAGCGTACGGCAAGACAACATCCGCTACAATTGACATACAAATGCTTGTCAATGGCTACATGATACATGATTTCCACAACTTAAAAAGGTGGTAATTGTGACTAATATGTCAATAGCGCTAAATTAAGAGAAGGAAGAGGAAAACAATAAATAAATAAGGAATAAATCAAAACAAGAAATTCTGAGGAATTATTCCCGTTCCGGTGGAGCTGGACCAGCACCTAGCCAAGCATCTTTATCTTTCAAATAATCATCTAATGTGTAGTAAGCCCGCTTACAAAGCGTACGCTTTACACAAGTTTTGAATTTAGTTTCACTAAGACTAAGTATGTTTGGTGGTATTTTATTATAAAACTTGACACAGTATCCCATGAAAGATGTGTGAACTTTCGCAAGTCGAAAGCGCGGTTGATCTAATTTGTCTTTATTTCTAGTGTTATATCGATGACTCTCACCTAACTTTTTAAAGAGATGTAAATTTTTCCTAGTGTACATTATGTTTTCATAAATGTATTGGCATGGTACAGTCATAATGTTGATTTCCTTAAACCGTTCCCTCAAGGAGTCGCGACTTCCTAAATTATAGATGGCCCTAACGGCCCGCTTTTGTAAAATAAAAACAGATTCGATGTCAGCCGCCCTACCCCACAATAATATACCATACGACATGACACTATGAAAGTAACTAAAATAAACTATTCTCGCGGTGTCGATATCGGAAAGTTGTCTAATTTTCCTAACAGCGTAGGCGGCGGAGCTGAGCCGCTTCACGAGAGCTCTTATATGTGGGCCCCACTGTAATTTGGAGTCGAGCGTAATACCTAAGAAAACAGTATCATTAACGAATTCAAGTTTTTCTTTATTTAGTACTACATCGCATTCATTACTTCTAACATTAGGTAATGAGAATCTTACACATTTAGTCTTGTTACTATTCAATGCTAAATTATTAGTATTGAACCAGTTATGGACCTGAAGAATAGCATTATTCACGTTGTCCAAATTATTTACATGTCTACCTACTTTAAAAATCAAAGAGGTATCATCGGCAAATAAAACTATCTCTGCCCTACTTTGTATTATATGCGGAAGGTCATTTATATATACTAAAAACAGAAAAGGACCCAAAATGGATCCTTGAGGAACTCCCATTTTAACTAGAGAGCCTAACGATTTAACACCATTTATTTGAACGTTTTGTTTTCTACCTACTAGGTAAGATTTTATAAGTTTGAGCGCCCTATTTCTAACACCGTAATGTTCCAATTTAAGCAAAAGTATTTCATAATTGACGCAATCAAATGCCTTTGAGAGGTCACAGAAGATACCAATAGCATCCTGTGAGTTCTCCCATGCGTCGAAGATATGCTTGATTAAGGTGACACCGGCGTCGATAGTACAGCGGCCTTTGGTGAAACCATATTGTTGATCATGCAGGATGTTATTTGCGTTGAAATGATGTAACATTTGAGTAAGCATAATCTTTTCAAATATTTTGCTAAAAACTGGCAAGACGGATACTGGTCTATAGTTGTTGGGGTCTTTACTATTACCGGATTTAAAAAGGGGTATTACTTTACTGTATTTCATTAAATCCGGGAAGACTCCCTGATCAACACACTTGTTAAAAATCAAAGCTAAATATGGCGCCACAGTACCAATGATAGTTTTACATGCTTTTACTGACATTCCCCATAGATCTTCAGTTGGTTTAATTTGTATGTTACTGAAGGCTTTAACAATAGACCGATCGTTAATATAATCGAATTTAAATTCTACAGGACAAGTGGCTATGTTATCTTTAAGAAGTGAGAGTGAAAGTGAAGGAGAGCAGTTTAAAAATTCTGTTGTTTTTACAGGGACGTTTGTAAAGAACGTTTCGAATTCCTGTGCTACATCTTCATTTGAACTAATGAGACCACGCGAGGTCTCTAAAGTGAAATCTGTATTGCGTTGTTTGGTTTTTCCAGTTTCACTGTTAACTATATTCCAGGTGGTCTTGATCTTGTTATCAGCAGATATAATTTTTTGTCTAATGTGTATCGTTTTGGCCGCCTGGCATACTTTCCTAAACAATTTAGAATAATTTCTAACATACTGAGTAAAAGCTGCATTTTGAAGCTGGGCCTTCTGTTCATAAAGCTCAAATAGCCTTTCCCTACTCCTACGTATCCCTAGGGTGGCCCAGTCACTGAAGGTAAATTTTGGTTTTATTGTCTTTGTTTTAATAGGAAATCTATTATCAAATTCTGTATGTATAACTGCAAAAAAGTCTGCGTAAAAACTATCAGGATCATCTAAGTTATAATTGGGAAAACTTAATTTGGTAAACAAAGTAGTATTATATTTTTGTAAGTTCCCTGATGTTACATTCCTACATTTAATTTTTATGGTTTTTATAGGTATGGTAGAAGAATACAAAGAATTTTTATGGTTTAATCTGTATAAGTAGGTACTTACCCTGTTGCAGCGGCGCAGTGGGCAGCATCTTTTGGGACATATCGTTGAGTTCCATTTCAAACTCGTCCGCGGTGATCGGTAGCTTCAACTCCCGAACTACTGTCTCACATATCTCACTGTCTGTGCCCCCATTCATCTGGAAATTAGTTATAAATATCGCCAGACTTAAGCCTTAAGAAACTCGATTCTGCGCTCCAAAACACGAATAGATAGATAGATAACTCTTTATTAATCCACCACTAGAAAAATAAACATTTATAAATAATTACACAATTTACACAGAAAGTGGAAAATGGGCGGCCTTATCACTCAAAGTCAAAGTCAAAGTCAAAAGGTTTTTATTCATGTAAGCTCATTAGAGCATTTATAAATAGTCAATATAAACAATATTTTAGCGTTACCACCGGTTCGTAATGTTGCTTCCATTGAGAAGAGCCGACAAGAAAGTCAATGGTTACTCTTTTCAAAAGAATAATTGTATATATTTTCAAACAGTAACGCTATGTGAGCAGCCATGCATTAACACAGTGTGAGTAAAAAAAAACAAAATAAGGTATTTAAATAAAAATAAACAAAAACTAGCATAGAAAGCTGTGCATGCCTACTCCCACTTAACAGTCAAACCAAAAGGTGAATATTTAGAACGATTGTTTTGGTGTGATGCCTTCCGTGCTTAGGTCTGGTCTGTAAAAGTTTTGGAACAACGGTGTCAAGTGGAAAATGGTCACTAATAGTGATCTCTACCAGGCAACCTTTGGATGGAGAGGATCTAAAGAAAAAATAATACGGGGGTGTACTTACATAAATTACCACTTATACATACACATAAATTACATTACATAAACAAGAAAATATTACAGAGACTGATATACTTATACCTACTACATAATGGCTAAATTAATATAACAGCACGTAATAGCATGGGAATAGGCAAAATAAATACATAAATAAATTTAAGGAGCAGTACTTATGGAGAAAGAAATAATTTCTTTACCCGGTCTTTGAAAATGTGTAAGGAGGGAGCAATTCTGACAGAGACCGGTAAAGAGTTCCAGAGGCGAATAGCTGTCGTAGGCTAATCAGCTGCAAAACTGAAGTGGAACTGGGCGTGGAATCTTGATATCGTGATTCAGGATTTCAATCGCGTGGTATACTGGAGCTTGCACGAATGTTTAGGCTCGTATTAATAAATGCATCTCAAAGTTGAGATCGATCTTAAGATGCTGTTTTTGACAGATGTTCCATACATTAAACGTCAAAACTACATCTTAAGATCGATCTCAAATTTGTAATGCTTTTATTAATACGCGAAGCGACTGTAGCCTAGTGGTGAACAGGTTGGGCTAGCAATCAGAAGGTCCCAGGTTCGATCCCCGGTGGGGCATGCACCAATGGATGAATTTTCATCTATGTGCATAATTTACAGTTCGCTGACGGTGAGGGAAAACATCGTGAGGAAACCTACCTATCCCTCGGGATTACGTAATAGTCAGTTCCTGTATACACGGCGACAAGGTTCACCACCTGTCACGTTGGGTTCCGACTATCTGGTGAAACGTGGGCTTTGAGTTGGCTTAATACCTCCACAATGTGGTGGTGTATTGTCACTCAAGCCTCTGACTACCCCCGAATGGGGATAAAAGTCGTGACGTTACATTACATTATTTTTTATTAATACGAGCATAAAATACCTACTTACCCTCACTTCCAACGCTTTAAAATACTCTTTATCGTATTTTTTACATATTTTTCTTATCATTTCATGGTACATTACTTCTGAGTCTGTAAATAAATCAAATAAATAAATAAAATAAACTTCTAAGCCTTTTTATAGAACAGAGGTGGCAAAACAAGCGTACTGCCCGCCTGATGTTAAGCAGTTACCGTAGCCTATAGATGCTTGAAATACCAAAGGCACTGCTCGCACATTGCCGACATGAAGGCGAGTGGAATGGAGGGAGGGGAAGGGGGAGTTTGGGCTTTCGGCTCTCTCACTCATCGTACGAAACAAAGCTGGAGCTGCTTTACACCGATCTTCTGTGAGAGGGTGGTAGTACCCCGGTCGAGCCAGCCCGTATATGAGCTGCAGTCAATTGGCTACAGCATAGCTCTACCACGAAATAAATCTTGGCTTACCGAGAACAGTTCCATCCATATCAAATAGACAGTGGGTTACATTTTTAAAGCGCTTCTTTGCGTAACTCCTCGCGCCCTGGAACATATACCTAGGGGGCGAGAGAAATTACTAGGGAAATTTTGAATATATCGATGCATATCTACTGTTTGTAATTTTTATAATAATTTTATTATGCAATCCATCAATCTTAATGTCATTGATGCAATCATTTTTTTGTGTGACAAAAATTTCAGTGTCATTTTCTATGACAACCTCGAAGTTGGGGAGAGCGCCATCTGTTGCTTGTTGTACGAACTATTGCTATGGTACTGACATCTAGGGGTTGTTACGTGAACTATGTTAGATAAAATTTAGTATTTTAGTGATGAATTTGAATGGTAGAGGGAGATTATCGAAGGAAGGATTTCTTGCCGGCTCTTCTCAATGGAAACAACACTACGAATCGGGGTGGTAACGCTAAAATATAGTTTTTTGACAATTCATAAATGCTTTATCTAGCTTACATGAACAAAAAAAACCGGCAAAGTGCGTGTCGGACTCGCACATAGAGGGTTCCGTACCAACCACCGTATAATATTTAATTTTTAGTAATTGAGATTCATTCTGTGAAAATGTTAGTTTACACATATGCGACTAGATGGTACTACTGTCGCTTAAAAGTTAATTTATTGGTGAAAAAATTAGATTTATTATTATTATTTTTCAACAATTTATGTAAAGTTATTATAATGCTCACTAATGGTTAAAATATTAGTTTTCCCTTTATATATAGTTTAATTTATGAGTTATAAATAAAAACGTCAAAAATATCGAGTTTATTGTATGGGGACCCCCTTTAATTTTAAACTTTTTTTATTTTTAGTATTGTTTTAGTATAGTTGTAGCGGCAATAGTAATACACATTCTGTGAAAATTTCAAGTCTCTAGCTATTACGGTTCGTGAGATAATAGACCAGTGCTTTTAGCTAAAAAGTGAAAAACTAATAGTAGGATGAAACCCATTGGAAAAGCAAGAGAATAGAACAAAAGTTAAAGGAAAAATAATTTACGGGCGATCTGAGGTCGCGAAGTGGATGGGGGTGCGTTTTTAAAGACAAAAAACAGTTTATCTCGATTTCCGGCAAAACTACAAGTCCCATGGAAAAAAGTAATATGGCAAAGTTGTTGGTGATAAAAAGATCTACAACTTTTGTATTCACACTTTTTTCACATAACCTCAAAATCTATGTGAAAAATTCAAATAAGGTACCTAAGTTTTTATTCATGTAAGCTCGATAAAGCATTTATAAATCGTCAAATATAAACAATATTTTAGCGTTACCACCGGTTCGTAATGTTGCTTCCATTGAGAAGAGCTGGCAAGAAACTCAATGGTTACTCTTTTCAAAAGAATAATTGTATACATTTTTAAACAGCAACGCTATGTGAGCAGGGGGCTTACCACAAGCTCTTATTGCGATTCAATTATAGGAACGTTTTCACGACGTTTTAATGACGTTTCTTATTGTCATGACAATAAGGTACGTCATTGCATAAAAAGTCGCTGAAACGTTAATACGTTCCTGTAATTGAATCGCAATAAGAGCTTGTGGTAAGCCCCCAGGCAGGCATTACAACATTGTGAATAGTTATACTTATTTCCATTTTATTTGAATAATCATGTTTCAAAGTACGATATAATGAATAGGTAGGTAAGTAATAGTGAATATTAATACTAGATGTGCCCGCGACTTCATGCGCGTATATTTTTGAAAAAGATTATGCCGCTTTTTTTACCGCTGTGCACGCTACGCACGAAATGACGTCATTGCTAGTGGAAGCTACGTCATTTCGTGCGTAGCGTGCGCCGCGGTGGAAAAGCGGCCTTAAGGCGGAAACCCACCGCGGCGCACGGAGGCCACGCACACGGCCACGGCTATGTATTGCAAGAAAATGTATGCATGACGTCATTTCGTGCGTAGCCTCTCCGTGCGCCGCGGTGGACACGGTGACATACAATTTCGTGCAAAGCGAAGCTTGACCCACGTGCGTAGCGTGTGCGTGGCATCTCCGTGCACCGCGGTGGGTTTCCGGCTTTACCCACGACTACGTCCGCGTGAAATTTAATGTTTTTTTTTTGCGCGGCACTTTAATTAGTTATTTTTCTACAATAAAATTAGCGTATCTTACTCCTTATAACTTCAGCTATCTGCCAGTCAAAATCGATCTAGCCGTTTAGGAGATAAGCCGGAACAAACATGCAGACAGACAGAAAGACATTTGAAAATTGTTTTTTTGTCATAGTATGTGGTTGTGTCCGGCCTGTGTCACGGTAATGATATCACCGTGCCTGTGTCGCCTGATTATAAATGAATAAATAAATAAATAATGGTTCAATTGAGGCCTAAATTGAGCAAATATTTAAAATGTTACATTATAATGTAATTGTAATAATACTTAAGTAGTATTTTTCAGCAGCGGGTCGTGCCAACACGTGTTTTGGTAAGTTTTTTTTAGTCAAAATTCATTCAAAAATCATTTTGTTTAGGCCTATGGGGGCACTAACAAATTGTAATTTTACATTATGGCGCTATTAGATGACCTGGGGGCTTACCACGAACTCTTGTTGCGATTCAATTACCTACAGGATCGTTTTAACGTTTCAGCGACTTTTTGTGCAATGACGTACCTTATTGTCATGACAATAAGAAACGTCATTGTCAAGTCATTAAAACGTTCCTATAATTGAGTCGCGATAAGAGGTCGTGGTAAGCCCCCAGGAGGCACGATAGTACTAATAATGAAATAATTCGTTTTAGGTGTAGCTCTCACGATGTTTTCCTTCACCGTAAGCAAGTGATAATCCTATTAAAGTTATGATTCACACATAGATTTCGAAAAATCCAGAGGTGTGAGCCAGGGTTTGAACCTGCATGTCTTTAGACATGTGAAATCCACCAACTCGCACTGGGCCAGCGTGGTGGATTATGGCCTGAATCCCCCTCGCATTGAGGGGAGGCCCGTGCCCAGCAGTGGGACGTTAAAAAAGGGCTAAATTTTTTTTTTTTTTTAGGTGTAGCTCTAAGAAAAACAAGAAACATGGATCCAGCACAAGTATTGGAAGCCAAAGTGTTATCATACCAGAAGCCGATGAACTCGGTGATAGATCGGTTCGAGTCGCCCGTGCAGCAGTTCTATAGCGGCGCCGTGGTCTTCGTGACGGGCGGCTCCGGCTTCCTCGGCAAGCAGCTCGTTGAGAAGCTCTTCAGGTGAGGATAGACTCCCATCAGGACGCGATGAACGGACTAATCAATAAGTGCTTATCAGTACTTTGTTGATTTAATTGAATATGTTTTATTACCATTTGAAAAGTTTAATTTATTTCCAGATCAACTAAAATCGCTAAAGTGTTCATCTTACTGAGGTCTAAGAAGGGCAAGTCGATTGATAAGCGTCTCCTGGAAATGTTACAGGATCCCGTAAGTACTTACATTCAGAGTTTTGACTAAATCATAATAATAGATAACCGCTTGGTGTTGACAACATTGTTCCTTAAGGGTCTCCGCAGACTAGCTACTTTTAGCATCGGCGACCGGCGATTTTGTGACGTATCGATGCTGCGTCGCGTTTCTTCGAGCGCGAACGAGCGAGACGCAGCATCAAAATCGCCGATCGCCGATGCTAAAAGTAGCTAGTCTGCGGAGGCCCTAACTTTCAAGCCTGTTAAATTTTCAATTATCGTTCTCAATATCCACTTTTGGTTTCCCCGTAAAGTGGGAGTAGGCATGCACAGCTTTCTAAGCTAGCTTTCTATTTAAATATCTAAATCTAAGTGAGTTTGATAAAATTGAGTTACTGTATTTTGTTGTTTAATATTGTGGTAATGCCTGCCTGCTTACATAGCGTTGCTGTTTGAAATTGTATAAAAAAAATCTTTTCTATTGCAAAGAGTAACCATTGAGTTCCTTGCCGGCTCTTCTCAATGGAAGCAACATTACGAACCGTTAGTCAGGGCTGGGTAGTATTTGAATTACTTGTAATTAAAATACGTAATTGAAATACAAATACGTATTTTGTATTTGTATATTAATTCCTTCAAAATGTAATTTGTAATTAGTATTTCAAATACCTGTCGCTGAGGTATTTTATAGTTAGCATTTCAAAATACATTTGAACATAAATATTTAGCGATCTTATCAATGGGTGCGTTCTGCAGAAAATACCGCTCGATAGCTTTTGTAGGCAAAATGGCACCGCTAAATATGTCAATCTTTAAAGTTGGCAACACTACACCTGTACTATACGTCAAATTGTCGGTATCTTGTCAATTGTCATTTTCATTCTAACACATAACTGTATTTTTTTGTAATTTGGATTTTGTATTTTAAATACAAATAGTTAAAATACTGTATTTTGTATTTGATATTTCAAATACACGACTTAAAAGTATTTTGTATTTCGTATTTTAAATACATGCCAGATAGTATTTTGTAATTTGTATTTTAATTAAAGCAAATCATGTATTTTGCCCAACCCTGCCGTTAGTAACGTTAAAATATTGATGTTAACGATTCCTACCTCTAACTTAGATACATGAATAAACAACTTTGAATTTGAATTTAACGCCATATTGACCTCATTATTTTGCAAGGTTAGGTTCATTAATAATCAATTGATATATTCGTTTCCACCTATTTTCTATTATTATCATACAATACATTTGCCACTTAAAATAATTTGCAAAATCATTCTTCGAATAGAAACCTAACGCCTCTCAAAAGAAATGGTGTTGTTTGCCAACCGCGCCGAGTTTCTTGCCGTTTCTTCTCAGTCGAGGTCGCGTTTCCGATCCGGCGGTAGAATTTAAGAAAAAAAATAAAATGACAATTTGCAAGTGCCCCCGTAGGCCTACACAATATAAACGTTTTGAATCTTTGAATTTATGACATTTAGTCATCGACTCTCTGATTGTTCCGCCCGGCTGAACGGTCTCTGATTGGCAGCCGCGACGCCGAGTGCCGCGTGACTAAATAGATGTCGGGTAGTTACCTGGTATTCATGATGCCAAAATAAGCGCAGTAAGTCGGTTCTAACGTTTAATATATCTTTGAGTAACAATTCATCATTTTCTTCAGGTATATGACGGTCTACGCCAGAAGCAGCCCAATTTCGCTGACCTGATAGTTCCTGTTGAAGGAGACGTGGCCGAGCTCCGGTTGGGGATAGACGACAAGGATTGGCTGATGCTCACTGAAGAGGTATGAGACAAGAATTACAGACCAACTGTATGGTCCCAAACTAAGCAACGCTTGTACTATGGCCAGCATACATTTGACTGGGGGCGAGCGCAGTGTCACCCAGACCAGGGAAAATTACGAATAGGCCGTTTCCGATGCAGTGAGCTACCCGATGCAGTGAGCCGAACGGCCAACCACTGCGCCAAGCGGTCGTCATTATATATTCCATTAAAATTCCAGGTGGATATAATATTCCACATGGCGGCGACCACGAGGTTCGACGAGCAGCTCCGCGTGGCGACGCTGATCAACGTGCGCGGCACCAGGGAGGCGCTCGCGCTGGGCAAGGCCTGCAAGAGACTCAGGTTAGTCTCCGAGGGCTAGGCCCGCCACACATTCCCGCCACTGTTACTCCTGTAAGCCAGGATCGACAGTGTCCAACGATGACGCCAAGGTTTGACCCTCGACGAGTCCCGGGGACAAGCTAAGTTATCTTGGAACCCGCACGAATTTAATCAGAAGAAAGGATAGTAGAAGTTGGAAGAAGATTATCCACTTCCCTCCATAACAAAGCGGGAGACAATAATAACAGTATAGGCTGGTAGCCACAGAAATAAGACTGTTACAACTAGTGGAAGACCAGTTGTAACGCACCACGGACAGTAATTTGAGTATTTGGACCTAAACTCGTGAGCTAGTTATACTTGATTCCAATAATAGGTATGGCAAAAGCGCTTGAACGCACGGAAGTTCTCCCTGGTTTCCACAAGGTCCATATAATAAACTGCTCCAGACGACACTTGCAAGCTATTTAGCATAGAATTACGTTCGTTTTACCAGAGACTGCACTCCCAGAGGATGTGATGTGCAGATTGCTCGTGAACATTATGCGGCGACGAACATTGACAGAGAGGAGTAGGAACTAATTTGAAATAGAATAATTTGCTCCTAAAGTTGCCATGTCCCGTCAGAAATTGAGCACAGTGGTCCACCTCCAGCCACGTTTTCTCCAGACGCTCGCGGACGCTTGGAAAGAACTGATAGAGGTGGCGGCCCTTAGTTGTTATATCCCATCTGGACTGCCATTCGGTCAAAAGATCCTCGATCACGTCGGATATCGGATTAAATAATCTACTGATTCTAAAGCTCCAGTTCTAGATTCGGCTTCTCTGGCGTCCCCAGCGGGGATTGAACCGTTAGCATTCCATGGAGTGCGGGTGGTGAGCGACTCACGGCTCCGGTACCATTCTGGATAAATGGTAGTGAGCGATCACGGTGCAACTCACACGTTGAGTACTAGAGTGGATGCTCTGGCGGCAGGACCTACCGCAGATGGTCCCTGACGCCTCGTAAGGGGTTGCCAGGTATAGTGTGCCTCTTTTTGTAACCTTACGGTTGGTAAGGGGGCCACTATAATAAATCTCTTTTCTAATAGGTATAGGTGTTGATTCTAGAGCGGTCGCGTGGTTTTAGGAATTCAGTGTTCATGTTCTCTCGGGTGCAATAGTTCATTGCCGCGCGTCTCTGAATCTCCAAGTCTACTGGGAGCACACCCGCGAGTACCGGCAGGGCCTCGGTACTAACCGTGCGATAAGCTTTACACAAGCGTTGGCTTTGTAGTAATTTACGCCGTGCCGCCCCTATCGTGGCCCCTATCTCCGAGGTCTAGGCCACCAGTGCTGTAACTGCTTTGGAACACACTCATAAGGCGTTCATAGCCAGCTGCAATCAGTGATCGGGAAACGATCAGAGGTTAACGCTGGGCAAGGTCAGTAAGAGATGGGTGACCAATTACTGGCATGTGGCGACCGTTTGGCGCAATGTATTAAAATAAGTAAATGGCGTAATTATTGTATTAAAATAAGTAAATGGCGATTTAAAAAAAAATAACAATGAAAAAATGACAAGCCCGCTGAGTTTCTTGCCGGATCTTCTCAGTCGAGGTCGCGTTTCCGATCCGACGGTAGAAGTTAAGGAAAAAAATTAAAATGACAATTTGTAAGTGCCCCCGTAGGCAAAACAAAATAAATGATTTGAATTGAATTGAATTGAATGACTCGAGCGTAGGCCGTTCGGCTCACTGCATCGGGTCGTTGGTCACTAACCATACGATATGAAAAAGTAGAAAGAAGATAAGACGAAGTTTTTTCCAGGTCCTTCGTGCACGTATCGACGGCATATTCTCATGCATGTGAGGATCGCGCAGGGACTGATGTCCAGGACGACTTCTACCCCAGCCCAGTAGACCCTGAGGTGCTCATCAAACTTGCGGAGACCACGGAAGAGACCCGCCTGAATGATACTACGGCTGGGTGAGTAGAAATATTCCCCTTACCATCATTCTTGCTACTCAATTAGAGACCTGCCCCCCTAGCCAAGTGGCTTCGTCTACTACTGTATGGAAATGAGATGAGTCACGTGATCTACTTATCGACGAGCCCGTTGGTGTGGTTGGCGTGATGGCGCCTTTCACGCTGCAGGTCGTAGGTTCGATTCCTACCCGGGACATGCATTTGTGTGCATGAACATGTCTGTATGTCCCGAGTCTGGGTGTATATGTATATTAAGTATGTATATACAAATAAAAAAGTAGTATATGTAGTAATATCAGATATCTGGTTTCCATAGTACAAGCTCTGCTTAGTTTAGGATCATTTAGCCGTTTGTAAAAAATGTCCCAGGATATTATTATTATTACTTATCGACTTGTAATGTCATTTCCATACATTTAAGCGTAACGATTTGTAGTAACGCTTTGTAGAAGCCACTTGGCTAGGGGGGCTGAAATGAATTCCTACCCCATTGATGTGTAGCGACCTCACATATCGCTACCAACAGATGGCGTTGAGTGCATCGCTCCAGTACAACATACGATCCTGAATCGCGATATCAAGATTCACGAGGCACATCAATATAGCGGAAAAGGGAAGATCTTCCTGACAGGAGGCCGCTATGCCCCAATTGTTGTAGTCGGGGTTTCTTATAAATGTGCCTCAGGGTTCTCGATATCGCGATTCCCTTTATTCACCTTATTCCGATATCTTCAAGTGGCGGCTGACTGCTCTTATGGTTCTAGACTC
This sequence comes from Drymonia ruficornis, assembly GCA_947859195.1. Classification (NCBI taxonomy): domain Eukaryota; kingdom Metazoa; phylum Arthropoda; class Insecta; order Lepidoptera; family Notodontidae; genus Drymonia; species Drymonia ruficornis. The sequence goes on along the minus strand of OX401932.1, from coordinate 4,978,380 downwards.
ATCAAGAACTGGCCGAACACATACTCCTTCGCGAAAGCAGTCGCGGAGCAGCTCGTCAGAGATATGGACGACGAAATGCCGATCTGTGTTGTCAGACCTGCTATTGGTGAGTTGAACAACAATTTGTATTGACTGGCGACGTCGCCAGGCCGTCGCTAGGTGTGTTACCTCCATAGAGATTTTAGACAGAAGAGATGTTCTTAGTAGATATCTCTATGAAACAACGCGTGGATATTTGCGCGGGATGGCGCGGGTGGTGGGGGTTAAGAAATGCGTGGCATCTATCTACCGGTAAACAGCGGAACTATTCGCTTCGTTTTATGCCGATGTTAGAACGTAGTTTAACTTTTTGCACTAGATGTCACTAAGTGTAGAATGATAAAAAATGACATACAAAGGGACGCCATTTAGTTTCGAATAGAATTATATTTGGGATGCGAACATTGGCAAGACGTCTGCACAGGACGAACGCCAACAGCACACTGACTTAAGCCACGCCTACTGTGATGACGTCAGCGACCGAATTGTGCGATTTCTAAAGCAACGCGGCTAAGTTGCTTAGACCCAGTCCTTCTTTAGTATTAGGTTCATGGTTACCTCCCACACATTTCAATACGAATAGTCGGCTACGGTGGCTGGCGACGTCGCCATGGTTACCCGGTGTATTATGGCCCTAACTGACTTGGCAGATTTGCTGCCTCGCCCACAGTAACACTCGCTCCAGTGCGAAACATAATTTAAGAATCGTAAATTCGCTACAAACGTAATCGCCTTTTCAGTACCGTAGCTCACATAATTCGGCCTACCCTCCTGATAGATACCAGATGAAGATCAGCGCCAACATTATGCCTGGCATTAGGCTGATCTGGGATCCTATTTGGTCCAGCCGTGAGACACATTCGTCTTCTTCTGTTGCGATCTGTTTTTGTTTCCTGGGGGCTTACCACGACCTCTTATCGCGATTCAATTATAGGAACGTTTTAACGTTTCAGCGACTTTTTGTGCAATGACGTACCTTATTGTCATGACAATAAGAAACGTCATTGCACAAATGGCCGCTGAAACGTTAAAACAAAACTGCTATAAGAGGTGGTGGTAAGGCCCCTGTTCTATTTTGCTCGTCTACTTATTCCAGGGACAGGGACATCGAGGGACATTCTTTTACTCACGGCTACCTGATCCCAAATTAAACAGAGCTTGTACTATGGAAACCAGATAACTGATATTACTACATATACTACTTTTTGTTTGTAAATACATACTTAATATACATAATTACACCCATACTCGAGACATACAGACATGTTCATGCACACAAATGCATGTCCCGGGTAGGAATCGAACCTACGACCTGCAGCGTGAAAAGCCGAATCTTAGCCAACCACGGCAACGGGCCCGTCGTTATTGTTTGTTTTATTTATTTATTTATTTATTTATTTATTTATTTATTTATTTATTTATTTATTTATTTAGTAACATGGAAAACTTACAGCTAATTAGTAACGAAACATAGGACAATGGTATATACACTGGAAAGCCAATCACAAGTCCTCACTTATAGTAACTGAGTAGAACTATGAAATGTGAGAAGTACAAAGTTGAGTAGAATGCATGCAAGAATTATAAATTAAATAAATGAAATAAATGACAACCTATTAAATAAAAAAGCTACGGCTTAAGCATCTTCTAGCCGTTGAAACACTGGTAATATACAACATGTTAAGAAAACCCTGTCCGAGCCGAAACCGGTAATTAGGTTCCCCAATAACATGACCAAATAAAATAATAAAAAAAAAAACATAATAGTAAACATATTAATGAACATTTAAAGTTCCAATTTTTTTTGCCTTTTTCCTACATAATGTAGCTAATTTTAAAAATATGACAACACCGTTACCGGAAGTAATTATGTTAGATCGTGTGGCGTCACCTCAGACCACAAAGTATGTGATGACGTCATTTTATGAAAAAAAAAAATTATGTAAACGGGGTATTTGTATTACAAAAAAATAAAGGAGGCCTTTGCCCAGCAGTGGGACACATACTATGCCAAAAAAAATAAAAATAAAATTGAAAAATTAAAAAAAAAAAAAAAAACTAAAAAGTTTTTTTTTATAAAAATGGAATCTAATCTCGATACCCAACAATACGTTTTCGGGTCGGACAGGGTTTTTTTAACATATTGTATGGATCAATATCGTGCTGTTTACATAATTTGTTAAAGTTTCTGCTGGCACGCACCATGTAACTATTTTGCCTACTTATAATTAGTTGAAGAATTTGGTATCCGTAGCGGTGGGTTGTTACGAATTTACGTATGAGGTACATTAAAGTGGATTTTAGATAAGAGTTCCGGGCTGTCGATATCATTATTCAGTAACTTTAGTATGACCACAAAGTCAGCTATTTCACGACGGTTTATAAGCGGTAACAAATGGTGTTTCTTACAAAGTTTAAGGTAGTCATTCGACTTGGACGGGATCTTGCAGTGAAAACAAAGATACTTGATACTTGATAAACTTGTTTTATTTTAACTGTATTGTGTGTTTTGTATCCAAATAAATGTTTTTCTTTCTTTCTTAACTACACAATAGTGATGTAACGAATGTCATTTTTTAAACGTTCGCGAATGCGAATGCGTATGTAGAAGTGTTCAAATTTGGCGCCAAAAACGGATAAAAATTTCATAGAAGAATTTGTTTTTGGTTTGTTTACATTAGATTAATAATAATAATAATAATAATAATTTTGCCCTTTTTAACGACCCACTGCTGGGCACGGGCCTCCCCTCAATGCGAGGGGGATTCAGGCCATAATCCACCACGCTGGCCCAGTGCGGGTTGGTGGATTTCACATGTCTAAAGACATGCAGGTTTCCTCACGATGTTTTCCATCACCGTAAGCAAGTGATAATCATATTAATAAAATTTATGATTCACACATAAATTTAGAAAAATCCAGTGGTGTGAACCGGGGTTCGAACCCTGGACCTTAAGCCCGCAAGACGCGTGCTTAACCAATCGGCTACCACTGCTATTACATACATGCTATTACATTAGATTATTATACTTTTTTTCTTATAAGTTTTAATGAAAATTTAATTATTAAGCTGCATTGCCCAAAATAAAATAATGAATAAATAATACCAAATGATAAAGTGAAGACTGTTAATGTGCTTATGAGGTTAAGTTACTTTTTCTTGCATTAAAAATATGAGAAATATTTTTAATACGTATAAAGAAACCTAAACACAAATTTTCATTATGCTAACCTAAGAAATGACGAACTTACATACAAACTTTCGTCCCCTATTTTACCCCCTTAGGGGTTGAATTTTCAAAAACGCAGCAATTCAAGTTTGTTATTTTTAAAAAGGAACCTTAATACCAATTTTCATAATTCTAACTTCAAAAATGACGAACATCTATACAAACTTCCCAACGAACTTTCATCCCCTATTTTAACACCTTAGGGGTTGAATATTCAAAAACGACGGAAACCATATTTTTAATTTTTAAAAAAGACACCTCAACACAAATTTTCATAATTCTAACTTGAAAAATGACGAACTTGCATACAAACTTTCATCCCCTAATTAACCCCCTTAGGGGTTGAATTTTCCAAAATCGCTTCTTATTGCTTGTCTACGTCACAAAATACATCTACTTTCCAAGTTTCATGTCTCTAACTTCAGTAGTTTCGGCTCGGCGTTGATGAGTCAGTCAGTCAGTCAGTCAGGATTTCCCTCTTTATATATTAGTATAGATGAATGGATTTTGATTTTATTAACCTACCATTATCTTCAAATTGTATTTTTTTCTGATATTCATATTCGCAAAACATTCGCAGAAGCGAATGCGGATGCGAATGCAAATACGGATATCCAAAAATATGCGAATATCCGCGAATGCGAATATTCGTTACATCACTACTACACAATAACCCCTAAACTTGCTACTAAGTACTCTAAACTGGGGGCTTACCACAAGCTCTTATTGCGATTCTATTACAGGAACGTATTAACGTTTCAGCGACTTTTTGTGCAATGACGTACCTTATTGTCATGACAATAAGAAACGTCATTAAAACGTCGTTAAAACGTTCCTATAATTGAATCGCAATAAGAGCTTGTGGTAAGCCCCCTGCTATGTTTAGAGCAGGGGTCGGCAAGTAGTTGTAGGTGGGGTCAGGATACTGCGGGAAAATTTTAACGAGGTCCAGAAAAAATACAACTGATAATAATTAAGTGCTACCTATTTATTGTATGGTTTCAAATAAAATTCAGAATTTATGAAAATTAATGTGAAAAACTGCACCAACGGTCTTGAGCCAGTTTTTTAGTAATTTGGTTCTCGAGAAGAACAGGAAATTCGAAGTGTCTCTTCTTGGTATACAATACGGCCCGTTAGCGTGGTTGGCGCGGAGGCGCCTTTCACGCTGCAGGTCGTAGGTTCGATTCCTACCCGGGACATGCATTTGTGTGCATGAACATGTCTGTATGTCCCGAGTCTGGGTGTATATGTATATTAAGTATGTATTTACAAATAAAAAAGTAGTATATGTAGTAATATATGTTATCTGGTTTCCATAGTACAAGCTCTGCTTAGTTTGGGATCAGGTAGCCGTGTGTACAACAATGTCCCAGGATATTATTATTATTATTATTAATACATTACAATATTTGTCAGTTCCTGTATACACGGCGACAAGGTTCACCACCTGTCTCGTTGGGTTCTGAATGTCTGGTGAAACGTGGGATTTGAGTGGATTTAATACCTCCACAATGTAGTGGTGTATGGCCACTCAAGCCTCTGACTACCCCCGAATGGGGATAAAAGTCGTGACGTTATATTTTTTTTGCAATATTTGGCGGTCCGAAGTTCGACCTTTCGCGGTCCGCAAACGGACCGCGGTCCGCCTGTTGCCGACCATTGGTTCAGAGTAACAGCCCACCCTCCAACACACAAAACAAGCGCACTACGTCGATTTGTGGACACCGCCTGTTTGGGTCATAAACAGTAAAACTATTTTTAATAATATAAAATGTGTAATTATAGTCACACAATATTAAAATTATAAAAGGTAGCAGCTATTGGTGCCAACCGGAAACTTAAAAACTTACTAAAGTAGCTGGGTTGCCAGCACTAATATTAAATATAATGTTGCCACCGGGGTGGTAATATCTACTATTGTATATTATTTAGTAACATATTTATGTGTATTTATTATATTGTTGTTTACATATATATTTATGTTGTTTATGTTTATTTGTATTAGTTAAAGTAATTAATATGATTATATTCTATGTTTATGTATTTAACACCGCCCGTAGAAGATGAAGAGTGTGTGTGAGATAAGTGTGGGGATTCTCCCCACACTTATAGAATTATATTTATATTTAAGGTGGTAGAGCCAGGCTGTAGCCAATTGACTGCAGCTCATAAACGGGTTGGCTCGACCGGGGTAGTACCACCCTCCCACAGAAGATCGGCGTAAAGCAGCTATTACAGCTGCGTTTCGTTCGCCTCCCCCTCCCTCCATCCCAGTCCCCTTCAGGTCGGCAATGTGCGAGCAATGCCTTTGGTATTGTGAGCATCTATAGGCTACGGTAATTGCTTAACATCAGGCGGGCCGTACGCTTTTTTGCCACAGCAGTCCTATAAAAAATAATAGAATGTTGTAATGGACTTACAATGGCATTACAAATCACTTTGGTCGTAGAAACGCTTTGTAAAAGCATTGTAAACTGGCTAAACATCTGACGGTTCATCTATATTTTCAGTTTTAGCTGCTTACAAGGAACCAAACCCGGGCTGGCTCGACATATCTACCGTGTTTGGAGCGAGTGGGGTCAGTATCGTAACCATAGCGTTCATCATCAACATCATCATCATCATCATCATCATCATCATCATCATCATCATCAAAATCATCATCATCATCATCATCATCAAAATCATCATCATCATCATCATCATCATCATCATCATCATCAACATCATCATCATCATGACAGCCAAAAGACGTCCACTGTTGGACATAGGCCTTCCCCAAGGTTTTCCACGACGACCGGTCATATGCTGCTTGCATCCAGCGGTTTCCCGCGACCTTCACTAGGTCGTCAGTCTACCTTGTGGGGGGCCTAATCAAGTGGGCCATCGTTTACTGTTCAGTAATTAGTAGTAACTGGCTAGCGTTCATAGCCAGCTGTAAGGGGCCATCCATTAATTACGTCACACGTAAAGGGGGGGGGGAGGGGCTCGACGAAATGTGACATTGTGTGACAAGGGGGTGGGAGGGGTCCTAAGTTTTGTGACGTCACATTTAAAAATCTAATATATCTAAGTATTAAAACCGAAATTTGATTATTTAACGAAATTTTTTGAAAATTTCTGAAAATTTTAAAAAATATGTGACGTCACACAGGGAGGGGGGTCTCGCAAATGTGACCAGCTGTGACAAGGGGGGAAAGGGTCCAAAAATCATGAAATTCGTGTGACGTAATTAATGGATGACCTACGACCTTGCTAGCTAGCTAATATAGTTGGCACCGACTCCAAATAATTCTAGAATTGTTTTTGGAGTCGGTATTTTTTTCACGCTCTTTACATTTTATTCTGAAGTTCGTTTGGTGCAATCGTAGTGGGCTTGATTCCCGCCACAGGCTAGTTTCAGGAACGACCTTTTCGTGATTTGCCCTGGTCTGGGTGTCACTGGGATCGCCCCCAGTTCATTGTATGGTAGCCATAGTACAAAGCGACTGTAGCCTAGGGGTGAACAGGTTGGGCTAGCAATCAGAAGGTCCCAGGTTCGATCCCCGGTGGGGCATGCACCAATGGATGAATTTTCATCTATGTGCATAATTTACAGTTCGCTGACGGTGAGGGAAAACATCGTGAGGAAACCTACCTATCCCTCGGGATTAGGTAATAGTCAGTTCCTGTATACACGGCGACAAGGTTCACCACCTGTCTCGTTGGGTTCTAACTATCTGGTGAAACGTGGGCTTTGAGTTGGTTAATACCTCCACAGTGCGGTGGTGTATGGCCACTCACGCCTCTGACTACCCCCGAATGGGGATAAAAGTCGTGACGTTACCATAGTAAAATCGTTGCTAAGTTTTGGATCATACAGCTGGTGTGTACGTCTGGAAATATTTATTTAATTATTTTCGGCATTTTTAAAGTCATTTTTTAAGGCATTTTTTAAGTCCCACTCGCAATTGGTTTTTTTATTGGTTTTTAGGGTTCCGTACCCAAAGGGTGCCAACGGGACCCTATTACTAAGCCTACGCTGTCCGTCTGTCTGTCTGTCTGTCCGTCCGTCTGTCTGTCAGCGGGCTGTATCTCACGAACCGTAATAGCTAGAGGCTTGAAATTTTCACAGAATGTGTATGTTTGTTGCCGCTACAACAATAAATACTAAAAAAAAGAAGTTTAAAAATAAAGGGGGGGACCATACAATAAACTCGATATTTTTGTCGTTTTTATTTATAACTCTTAAATTATTAAACTATATAGAAAGGAAAATTAATATTTTAACCATTAGTGATCATTATAATAGCTTTTACATAAATTGTTGAAAAAAAGAATATCGTAAAACTACATATTTTTTACCAATTATTTAACTTTTAAGCGACAGTGGCGCCATCTAGTCGCATATGTGTAAACTAACATTTTCACAGAATGAATATCAACTACTAAAAATTAAATAATATTATACGGTGGTTGGTACGGAACCCTCTATGTGCGAGTCCGACACGCACTTGGCCGGTTTTCATTATGCGATCTCCGCTGAGACGGGAAAGTTATCCCATACTTTTTAACAGAGCGCCTTTTACCAATTATTATTTTCAGATGGTACTAGGATTGGGCTTGGGAATAATGCATGTATTGCACGCCAATGTTGACATAGCGGGCAGTCTAATTCCCGTGGACTATGTTAATAACGCGTCTATATGCGCCGCATGGGCGACGGCGATGAGACGGCGCGAAGGAGTGAAAGAGAAAAATATATATCCCATGACGTCGCAGAGGAATCCACTGCGGTGGGGTAAGTCCACAGAGGACAATTTATAAACTGAGCCTCAAGACTCTAAAGCTCTCTGCCCACTACACAGTATCATACTATGACCGTGCTATGAACGTGTCAGGCAAAAAAATATTCTCTGTATTAAAAAGTATGAGACCATGCCCACTAGCCCGTTCCGTTACCGACCAGCACCGTAGCGTGTCATGCACGGAGCGGCAAGTATTGTCGGCGAGAATATTTTGCCGGTGGCGATACGCTCTGTGCATGACATTAAAGCCGATACATACGACTTTGATACGTAATTGATACGCTCTAGTGGGCATAGTAGAGCGTATCGTGTTGCTTGTCGTGTCTGATACGTCCATAGCACGGTCATGGTATGATACGTTGTAGTGGGTAGAGTCCTTAAAGTGTTCATTGCGAACACTTGTCTCTAATATTATCTTCGTTAATTCCTCATTAACGGCCCCGTAAACGATCAAACTTGTTTGTCAAGCTTCACGTTTTGATCAAGCAAGAGCGTACACGATCAAGCCGATGATCAAACTTTGTGAACTTGCCCGCAGAGACGGGCATGACGTGACGCTGACGTCACGTCTGTGCTACGACTGAGGTCTTCCTTGGCAAACATCGCCGTGCACGTTCAAACGTGCTTGTCAATCACGCCGTCAATTCAGGGGGCTTACCACCACCTCTTATAGCAGTTTTGTTTTAACGTTGCAGCGACTTTTTGTGCAATGACGTTTCTTATTGTCATGACAATAAGGTACGTCATTGCACAAAAAGTCGCTGAAACGTTAAAACGTTCCCGTAATTGAATCGCAATAAGAGTTCGTGGTAAGCCCCCAGATCATCATCAAGAGCGTCAAGGAAAGCTGCAGACGATCAAGATGCTTGTCAAGCAAGCACGTAAAGCTTGACAAGCAGCTTGATCGTTTGCAGGGCACTTTATAAAGCTATCCATGTAGAACCAAATTATAGCCAATTTACAGCAGCTCACATACAATATGTCAAAAAAACCCTGTCCGAGCCGAATCCGGTATTTAGGTTTCCGAATCACATGACCAAATAAAAAAATATTCATGATAGTAAACCAATAGTAAACATATTAATGACAATTTAAAATGCCATTTTTTTTGCCTATTCCCCTCAAAATGTAGCAAATTTTAAAAATATGACAACACCGTTACGGACAGTAATTATGTTAGATCGTGTGGCGGCACCTCTGACCACAAAGTATGTGATGACGTCATTTTATGTTTTTTTTTATGTAAACGGGGTTTTTTTTTCCAAAAAAATTTGGGAGGCCTTTGCCCAGCAGTGGGACTCTTACTATGATAAAATCTTTTTTTTTTTACATAAATAGAATCTAATCGCGATACCCAACAATACGTTTTCGGGTTGGACAGGGTTTTCTTAAAATATTGTATGAACTGGCTCGGCCGGTGTAATACCACCCTCCTTTTGCGTTTCGTATGGTGAGTGAGAGAGCCGGGAGCCCAACCAGCCCTTGCTCTCCCTGTCTCACTCCCTTTGAGGTCGGCAACGTGCGAGCAATACCTGTGATATGCCATCTTAGTTACACACAAATTAAGAAGAGCAAACTGTTTTGGACACTCTCATGTCACCCTTTTCTGGTAATATCATTGACCTTTTATCATCATCATCACCATCATCTCAGCCGAAAGACGGACACTGCTGGACATAGGTCTCCCCCAAGGTTCGCCACGATGAAAGGTGTTGCGCTGTCCGCATCCAGCGGATTCCCGCACCTCCACCAGGTCGTCGGTTCACCTTGTGGGAGGCCTACCCACGCTACGCTTTCCGGTGCGCGGTCTCCACTCGAGAACTCTTCGGCCCCATCCGCCATCTGTTCTACGAGCAATGTGCCCTCTAATAAAATCTTATTTTTTTCAGGCACATTGATGCATTATTTTAAAACTGAAGTGACAGCTTATCCTACCCCTAAACTGATCTGGTATCCTTGCTGCCTGGAAACTACTAATAAATATGTTTATCTGCTCATGTTTTGGCTCCTGCACCTCATTCCAGGTTATCTAGTAGACGGAGTATGCCTGTTGACTGGCAAGGAGAGAAAGTAAGTTTATAATAATATGTTTATAATCGAAGATAATCAATAAAAAACTAGATCGGTTATTCGTGCTTTGTAAGCACTGAGTAGGTACATTTTATAAACTGAGACAGAGGTATCACTCAAGCATGCAAGCTTACAGCGTACCCTGGTGTTATGTCAATGCATCAATTCAGGAAATAATAAAGTTACAAAATATGTGCATCCGTAAAGATTTGAACCGGAGTTGATCTCTATAAGGGCCTCCGCAGACTAGCTACTTTTAGCATCGGCGATCGGCGATTTTGATGCTGCGTCTCGCTCGTACGCGCTCGAAGAAACGCGACGCAGCATCGATACGTCACAAAATCGCCGGTCGCCGATGCTAAAAGTAGCTAGTCTGCGGAGGCGCTTACACGCGCTGCGCTGACTGAGCTACGTAGGTACTACTGCCATCTCATAATTTCACCCAAAAGACGTCTACATGTCTGTTTGACATTAGTCTTCCCCGATGTTTCCTACAATGCCCGGTCCTGTGCTGCTTGCATCCAGCGGGTTCCCCGTTTCCCGAGACCTTCATTAGGTCGTCGGTCCACCTTGTGGGGGCCTACCCACCCTGCGTCTTCCGGTACGTGGTCGCCACTGAAGAATCTTTCTGCCCCATCGGCCATCAATTCTTCCGGCTATGTACCCCGCCCACTGCCACTGCAGCCTACTAAGTCGCAGGGATATGTCGGTGACTTTGGTTTATCTACGTACTCCTCATTTCTGATTCGACGCTTACATGTTTGAGTGATACCTCTGTCTCAGTTTATAACAAAAATGTATTCTGTGGTATCGGATCTCATCAAAATAGGCCCCGAAACACCTTTGAAAATTTAACCTTTTAGGTAATCTTTCTAAAAAAAGCGACTGTAGCCTAGGGGTGAACAGGTTGGGCTAGCAATCACAAGGTCCCAGGTTCAATCCCCGGTGGGGCATGCACCAATGGATGAATTTTCATCTATGTTCATAATTTACAGTACGCTGACGGTGAGGGAAAACATCGTGAGGAAACCTACCTATCCCTCGGGATTAGGTAATAGTCAGTTCCTGTATACACGGCGACAAGGTTCACCACCTGTCACGTTGGGTTCTGACTATCTGGTGAAACGTGGGCTTTGAGTTGGTTAATACCTCCACAATGTGGTGGTGTATGGCCACTCAAGCCTCTGACTACCCCCGAATGGGGATAAAAGTCGTGACGTTATATTATTATATATATATTAGTAATCTTTCTAGTGGTCGCCCGTGGTCGAAATTCGACCATAATACATGCAAATTTTAAATTTGTACGTGTTAAGGTTCTATTTTTAAAGACCATACCATTGATTTACAACGTCTTCCATTTATCAATCACAAATAGTCCCTCCACTGAATCTATAATCACAGACTAAAACCACAGCTGAAACCATTCATAATGTTTGAAAAAGGACTGGGGCCCTACCACCACCTCTTATAGCAGTATTGTTTTAACGTTTCAGCGGCCATTTGTGCAATGACGTTTCTTATTGTCATGACAATAAGGTACGTCATTGCACAAAAAGACGCTGAATCGTTCAAACGTTCCTGTAATTGAATCGCAATAAGAGTTCGTGGTAAGCCCCTGGTCTTTAAAAAAACAAAGTGAAAATTTTCCAAAAATCTACGTCAGTATATTGTGTGGGTATGTGACTCTCATTATTCGCCATATATACCTTATTACCTAATATTCACCATTTGGCATTTATTTGACTGTTCACTTATGTATTTTTTAAGCTACTTACATCAAAACAGCAACTAAGACTTACAAGTAGACTGTACAAAAAAAAGTTTCCCATTTTTATTTACCTATTTCGTCCCACTGCTGGGCATAGGTCTCTCCCATCCTCCTCCACCTATCTCTGTCCTCAACGACTCTTTGTCAGTCCTTCTCTAAGGCGTCAAGATCATCGCACCATCTCTTTCTAGGCCTGCCGCAACGCCGTTTTCCATCTTCCGGAACCCACTCGCTTGAAATTTTAGCCCACTTGTCAGGATCCATTCTATTCTATGGCCTGCCCATCTCCACTTAAGTTTCGCAGTCTTTGATTCATGGGGTAAAAGTTTAGAAGTTGACCACACTATTTACTCATGCTTGTGTGCGTTGACGCAAATAGTTACACACATTACAATATTGAGATTGCCGCATTCAAGGAGCTATATTTCTTAGGAAGCGCTGAGGCTTCCTTTTTTTTTTTTTTTTTTTTTTGGGACTGCGGTGGCAAAAAAGCGTACGGCCCGCCTGATGTTAAGCAGTTACCGTAGCCTATAGATGCTTACAATACCAAAGGTATTGCTCGCACATTGCCGACCTGAAGGGGAGTGGGATGGAGGGAGGGGGAGGGGGGGTGGGCTTACGGCTCTCTCACTCATCGTACGAAACGCAGCTGTAATAGCTGCTTTACGCTGATCTTCTGTGAGAGGGTGGTACTACCCCGGTCGAGCCAGCCCGTTTATGAGCTGCAGTCAATTGGCTACAGCTTGGCTCTACCACCTTCTTCTTCCACTTCCTAAACAAGTCACTGATAATAATATTAGGTTTGTGCACATCTTCGCCATATACAATATGTTAAAAAAACCCTGTCCGACCCGAAAACGTATTGTTGGGTATCGAGATTAGATTCCATTTTTGTAAAAAAAACCTTTTTTTTTTAATTTTTCAATTATATTTTTTTCATTTGTTTAGCATAGTATGTGTCCCACTGCTGGGCAAAGGCCTCCCATATTTTTTTATAATACAAATACCCTGTTTACATTTTTTTTTTTTTCATAAAATGACATCATCACATACTTGTGGTCTGAGATGACGCCACACGATCTAACATAATTACTTCCGGTAACGGTGTTGTCATATTTTTAAAATTAGCTACATTTGGTGGGAAAAAGGCAAAAAAACTTGGCACTTTAAATGTTCATTAATATGTTTACTATCATGTTTTTTTATTTTTTATTATTTTATTTGGTCATGTGATTGGGGAACCCAATTACCGGTTTTGGCTCGGACAGGGTTTTCTTAACATGTTGTATACTTTTACTGTCCTAAATTTCATACTCCTTCGTCCACGCATCTTCGAAAAACAGGGAACGAACGGATTTGCTTCGCGTATTAATATTATGATGATGATGATTTCGATAGACCTATATTTAACACGATGTACTTGACTTTCAGATTCATAAAAATATATAACAAGGCGTATAAAATGAGTCAGGTGCTTAGTTACTTCAGCAACCATCATTGGAACTTCCTTGACAAGAACCTCGAGACGTTATACAACAGTCTACACCCTTTAGACAAAGATATTTACAACTTTAACGTCACGGACATTGATTGGAGGGAGTATATATGCGTCTGGGCTATCGGTCTACGCAAATATGTCGTTAAAGATGGTCTAATTGGTACTAGAAAGGCCATCAAAAAGATGAAAATGTTAGCTATACTTCACTACATAATATTGTTTTTGTACGCCTACGTGTTATATAAAATTGTTAGCACATTTTTTTATACTTTATATTCTTTTATTTAGTTGGTTTTATTAAATAAACTGGTTTTTGGGGTATTTTTTTTATTTACATTATTCACACATGTGGGGGATGAGCAGGTTGTAGCCTAGTTGGTTAGACGCCCGAAACACGCGTTAAGCCATGTTCGGCTCAGTCGGGCCTTGGACGGGTGACCGAATTATTACATCTGACCCTCCGTCTTTCAGAAGCCACGTTAAGTTTGCTGCCTTATGTCATTCTAAGCTCTTTGACAGTGGCTACAGGCAGTCAGAAGCCCGAAAAATCTGACAAAAATATGCTGTCCCACTAGTTGGGTCTCGGAGGGTAGATGGCAATCGCTCCGTGTATCTAAGGGCCATAACACACCGGGACACCATGGCGACGTCGCCGGCTACGTATCCAAACAATTTGTATTGATAGCGACGTGGCCAGTCCGTCGTCAGGTGTGTTACCTGTCATACATTTCAATACGAATTAGTTGGCCACGGTGGCTGGCGTCCTGGTGTATTATGGCCCTAAATATCGGTCATCAGACAAAACTGAGAGACTGAAAGCCGACCTCTAATGGGATCAGGGGCCTTACCACCACCTCTTATAGCAGTTTTGTTTTAACGTTTCAGCGGCCATTTGTGCAATGACGTTTCTTATTGTCATGACAATAAGGTACGTCATTGCACAAAAAGACGCTGAATCGTTAAAACGTTCCTGTAATTGAATCGCAATAAGAGTTCGTGGTAAGCCCCCAGGAAGAAGAAGAAACGAGTAATGTTTTATACCTATTACTGCTAGCCGGATAGTTATTAAACCGGCTCCGCACTCAGGTCGGCCGCTGCAGACTCAACATGTGCAAGTGGGGTTTCAGGGATCCTTCTATGACGCAGTGCGACTGCGGTGATCCCATCCAGTCGATACAACACTTGCTGGAGTGTTCCTTGTTCCGAACACCTGCATGATGGAGGACTTGAACGCGGCCACGCCCAACGCTAATAATGTGGGCAATGTAATGTAACGTCACGACTCTTATCCCCATTCGGGGGTAGTCAGAGGCTTGAGTGGCCATACACCACCACATTGTGGAGGTATTAACCAACTCAAAGCCCACGTTTCGCCAGATAGTCAGAACCCAACGTGACAGGTGGTGAACCTTGTCGCCGTGTATACAGGAACTGACTATTACCTAATCCCGAGGGATAGGTAGGTTTCCTCACGATGTTTTCCCTCACCGTCAGCGAACTGTAAATTATTCACATAGATGAAAATTCATCCATTGGTGCATGCCCCACCGGGGATCGAACCTGGGATTCTGATTGATAGCCCAACCTGCTCACCCCTAGGCTACATTCGTATTTTCGTTCGTAGGTATTTTTTTTTAATCAGTTAAAAATTTCTTTCGTTATTACGCGATCGCTATTTCTGGTGTAATTGACCCTGACCCACTTATTTGTCAAAACAAACGAGAATCGGAAGGTCGGTAAGGGCAGGGGGGAGGTGGGAGGGGGGAGGGGTTATTGTAAATGCATCTGCGAACGCAAGCGAGCTGACTTGTTACTTAACAACTGCATCTGTTCTTGTTAAGTTGTGAAACAAGTGATCCAAGTGACATAAGTCGGGTAAGGCAACTTATTTAATAATTTCTTAAGCTTACAAGTATACATACTGCTCCACCAAGCCAACTAGACACTCGGGTATAAATATCAAATGATAATAAGTCAATGATTCCGCGGTCCGTCCGCAACGTAGTGAGTCTGGGCCAATGCCGGCACTCCTGTGGCAGTAGCTCCCACGTTGCGGACGGACCGCGGAATCATTGACTTATTATCATTTGGTATTTATACCCGAGTGTCTAGTTGGCTTGGTGGCGTAGTACAGGGTGGTTCGAGCGTTGTCCGCTCGGCTCAATGCATCGGGTTGTTGCGGGTTCGATTCCCGCCAGAGGCAAATTTCTGAAACGGTCTTTCCGTAATTTGCCCTGGTCTGGGTGTTACTGGGATCGCCCCCAGCCTATTGTATGGTAGCCATACTACAAGAGATGCTTAGTTTAGGACCATACAACAGTTCGTGTTATATGTACTTAGGGGATATTTATTTATTACTAGTTGTGGCCCGCGGCTTCGCCCGCGTGGTATATGATGTTTAAGATTACCTAAACATCAATTTCCACGCGGGAGATACACAGATATAGGTACAGAATAAAAAAAAAATAGAAAAAAATAAGGTAACGGGAGTTAAAACACTATCACAAGGTGTAGATTTTCTCGTTTAAAAAAAAAACTGATAACTGTTATGACTTGGTCTATCACCCGCTTCCGGCTTGACGTCGACTTCTGGGACATCCTGTATACGTTCCTCCAAAACGGTGGCGTCATATATAACGGCCGCACTAGAACATTGGCTATGTAAACTATGGCGCGGTTGCCTAGAGACCGGTATTGGACACCGTTTTTTTCTTCTAGTGCGGCTGTTATATGACAGTACCTTTTTCCTAGGAATCCAGCGCTTTAGTAATAAGCTGTTATTTTGACATTACAAACAGACAGTTCCATTTTATTTATTTGTATACAGAGTGATGACGACATAACGACAATAACTGAAACCACATACTGGGTATCACGTGAGTAGGTCGTACATAAAAAAAAAATCATAATATATTCAAAGGTATAGCCACGGGATGGCTTTTTTACTTCTACCATTTTGACTTTACGCCTACAAATGCACCGCCAAACACACCGACACCGAAGCGATTTTGCCACCCTCGTACCTACAGGTCAGTCGATGAGGTCAGTAGACGATTATAGACTGTAGTGTTACGCTAAGATTATTTCCACATTTAATTTGTGTGAAAATTTAGATTTTTAAATTTTGATGTAAAAAACCTAATTTGACCATTTAAAGTATTGCGATTGACTAGTAGGGATCGTGTTTAAATTTATTGTCGTAATGTCGTCACCACCCTGTATACTTAGATGTCAAGAAACATAGTCATCGGTTGAATAGCGGTGCAATACGACAAGTCATCATTTTACGTTTAAAACGAGGTTAGAACAACAACGCGGTGACTACATAATATCACGACCGTAATTCTCATAGGGTTAGTCCATTGATGTATTATTTTAGCAGACATGGTACGTCCTCACATTGCAATCACAAATCTGTTATCACACTCGAAAATACAAAACCGGCCAAGTGCGTGTCGGTCGCATTTTAAGGGGTCCGTACCACCGTAGAATATAAACAAACATCCCACAAATGGTGATATTTAAAGTCACACGTTGAAGTCTTTTGTATGGAAACCGACCATAAGACAAAAATATTACGTTTTTTGTATGGGGACCCCATATATTTATTTTTTTAAACTTTTTTATTTTTAGTATTTGTTGTTGTAGCGGCAACAGAAATACACATTCTGTGAATATTTCAAGTCTCTACCTATTACGGTGCGTGAGATGCAGCCCGCCGACAGACGGACGGACAGCGTAGGCTTAGTAATAGGGTCCCGTTGGCACCCTTTAGTACGGAACCCTAAAAAAATACACTAATAAATGACAGAGAAAACTTAGAGCGAATATGAACTACCTTATCAAAGTAAATTACTTCGCGTAAATGACCTTAAATCCGTGTTCCTTCATAAATATTAATGTTAGCCCTTTTCGCGTCCCACTCCTGGGAACGGGCCTCCCCTCAATGCGAGGGGGATTCAGGCCATAATCCACCACGCTGGTCCAGTGCGGGTGATGGATTTCACATGTCTAAGACATGCAGGTTTCCTCACGATGTTTTCCTTCACCGTAAGCAAGTGATAATCATATTAATAAAATTTATGATTCACACATAAATTTAGAAAAATCCAGTGGTGTGAACCGGGGTTCGAACCCTGGACCTTAAGCCCGCTAGACGCGTGCTTAACCAATAGCTATCAGTGCTTCCGTATCACTTGCTTATCAGCTACTGTATTATGTAGCATACTTCTTTTTATTCATTTATTTTTCATTAATTAAGTAAAAAAAATAATGTATTTTATTCTATATATTTGTAATGACGAATACTGAATACCCTCCTTCAATACGTTTCGTCTTAACAATAGGGGATTTTATTCTTTCAATATTTTTAGGCTAATCAAAAGGAATGATGATGGATCCAGCTCTAAAGTTAGTGCAGGGGTATCTCCCCAGCCAGAAAGCAATGAACTCGGTGATAGATCGGTTCGAGTCGCCCGTGCAGCAGTTCTATAGCGGCGCCGTGGTCTTCGTGACGGGCGGCTCCGGCTTCCTTGGCAAGCAGCTCGTGGAGAAGCTCTTCAGGTGAGGACTCCCATCATGAAACGATGAACTCGGTGATAGATCCGTTCGAGTCGCCCTTGTAAAACGATTTACAAAATATTTTTGACTTCATTGCTCTGTTTGGCAGAATACATCAACGGATATAAGTCGTGGACAACTAATTAGGGACACAGTACAGAAGAAGGCAGATTTTCCTTAAAGACCTCGTAGCTTGTATAATCATAGGACTTTGATGCTTGTGTTAATTTTGACGTATAGGTACAGTAATGTCCTTTATACGCGTATGGTAATTATAACACAAAATTACAATGTCCCTAATTATTTGTCCAGAAATCAAGCAGTACACGGTAGTAGTATGTTTTAAGTTTGCATAATATAATATTATTAAGAATCTATTTCCCTAAGGGCCTCCGCAGACTAGCTACTTTTAGCATCGGCGATCGGCGATTTTGATGCTGCGTCTCGCTCGTTCGCGCTCGAAAAAACGCGACGCAGCATCGATACGTCACAAAATCGCCGGTCGCCGATGCTAAAAGTAGCTAGTCTGCGGAGGCCCTAATTTACTATACGCGTATTAAGCACATTAGTGGGCCTACATTTCAACATAGCATAATTATCAAACTCCTATGACCAATAAGCTACAATGTCTTAAAAAATCTGCCTTCTTTAGTATCTACTGTGTCCCTATTTAGTTGTCCACGACTATATCTGAGGATTATGTTAAGTACATTGTATATTTGTTAACAGGGCCTGCAATATCGGTAAAATATACGTCCTCATGCGACCGAAGAAGGGCATACCCATACAGGACAGACTGAATGAAATACTGAAAGATTCTGTAAGTGTTCTTTCATACTCTTTTTATAGCCTAGGATGGCACCCTGACAGACGGTCCACCTGATGGTAAGTGGAAGCCGCCGCCCAGGACATCTGCAGCTTAAGGAGCAGACTCGGCGCCAACCTTTTAGGGACCTGTAAACATGCCCTTTTAAGAACCCCATGTTGTGCAAAGGTCGGGTGTTTTCCCCACGGTGAGGGAAAACATCGTGAGGAAACCTACCTATCCCTCGGGATTAGGTAATAGTCAGTTCCTGTATACACGGCGACACGGTTCACCACCTGTCACGTTGGGTTCTGACTATCTAGTGAAACGTGGGCTTTGAGTTGGTTAATACCTCCACAATGTGGTGGTGTATGGCCACTCAAGCCTCTGACTACCCCCGAACGGGGATAAAAGTCGTGACGTTACACATGTTGTGCAAAGGAAAGACCTCGGGAGGGGAAGAGGGTGTTAGGGAGGAGACGAAGCCTTTTTCGGGCAACTTCACCGTATTACTGTTACTTCGGGTGGCCTGTAGACGTTCGATAGTCGGTCACTCACCTTCAAGATGGCATCATGCGAGCTATACCTTTGGTATTGCAAGCATCCATAGGCTACGGTAATTGCTTAACATCAGGCGGGCATATCCTTTGGACACCGCACTAGGAATAACTTAGGGCCTCTGCAGACTAGCTACTTTTAGCATCGGCGACCGGCGATTTTGTGACGTATCGATGCTGCGTCCCGTTTCTTCGAGCGTGAACGAGCGAGACGCAGCATCAAAATCGCCGATCGCCGATGCTAAAAGTAGCTAGTCTGCGGAGGCCCTTATATATAATAATGATAATTTTGCCCTTTTAACGTCCCACTGCTGGGCACGGGACTCCTCTCAATGCGAGGGGGATTCAGGCCATAATCCACCACGCTGGCCCAGTGCGGGTTGGTGGATTTCACATGTCTAAAGACATGCAGGTTTCCTCACGATGTTTTCCTTCACCGTAAGCAAGTGATAATCATATTAAAGTTATGATTTCGAAAAATCCAGAGGTGTGAGCCAGGGTTTGAACCCAGGACCTTAAGCCCGTTAGTCGCGTGCTTAACCAATCGGCTACCACTGCTTTTAACTTAACCACTGATTTTAGGAATAACTTGAATGTTTTTTTTTATGGGACTAAAGCGTACGGCCCATCTGATGCTACAGATGCATGCAATACTAAAGGCATTGCACGTTGCCGACTTGAAGGGGGAGTAGGACAGAGGGAGGGAAAGTGGGGGGGTTGGGCTTCCGGCTCTCTAACTCATCGTACGAAACGCAGCTGTAATAGCTACTTTACGGCGATCTTCTGTGAGAGGTACTGTCCCGGTCGAGCAACCCATATGAGCTGCAGTCAATTGGCTACAGCTTGGCTCTACCACCAATAACACCAGTTGTTCCGTATCTCAGACGACAAATTAGGGCCCCGCAGACTAGCTACTTTTAGCATCGGCGACCGGCGATTTTGTGACGTATCGATGCTGCGTCGCGTTTCTTTGAGCGCGAACGAGCGAGACGCAGCATCCAAATCGCTGATCGCCGATGCTAAAAGTAGCTAGTCTGCGGAGGCCCTTATATCTGGTGAGCATATTTTTCTCATTCCAGGTGTATGATATAGTACGAAGCAAGAAGCCAGAATTCCAAGATAGTATTATTCCGGTTGAAGGAGACGTGTCAGAACTGCGGCTGGGGCTGAGCGACCAAGACTGGTACACTCTCACCAACGAGGTAGGATATCCTCTGTCCTTGTCCCTCCAAAGCTAACAAAGTCGAACTCGAACACCAACTGTTTGATCCCAAACTAAGCAAAACTTGTAGAATGAGTACCGTACAATGGACTGGGGGCGATCCCAGTGACACCCAGACCAGGGTTTATGAATAGGCCGTTTCCGAGATTTGCCTGGCGGGAATCGAACCCTCAACCACGCGATGCTATCACCCGAGTGGCTAACGCTCGAACTCAAAGCGCCGACAAAATTAAAAAAAAAAATTTGCTTGATTTGTAAAAAAAAAACTACTTTTATCGTATGGTTGGTGGCCCAGCTGGTAACAGAGTTGTTCAAGCCCGAAGGTCTCTGGCAAGGCTTAACGACTGCTGCCTAGATGACAACAACCGGGACCGACTATTTAGGGGCCATCCATTAATTCCTTTACACGAATTTCAT
Organism: Drymonia ruficornis; assembly: GCA_947859195.1. NCBI lineage: Eukaryota > Metazoa > Arthropoda > Insecta > Lepidoptera > Notodontidae > Drymonia > Drymonia ruficornis. The sequence continues at coordinate 4,957,421 of OX401932.1, read as the reverse complement.
GATTTTTAGACCCCTCCCCACCCTGTCACAGCAGAGGGGGCTTACCACAAGCTCTTATTGCGATTCAATTACAGGAACGTATTAACGTTTCAGCGACTTTTTGTGCAATGACGTACCTTATTGTCATGACAATAAGAAACGTCATTAAAACGTCGTTAAAACGTTCCTATAATTGAATCGCAATAAGAGCTTGTGGTAGGCCCCCTGGTCACATTTGCGAGACTTTTTTACAATTTTCAGAAATTTTCAAAATTTTCCGGTTACAATTCAATTTCGGTTTTAATACTTGGATATATTATAGTCTGATTTTTAATTAGACGCACCAACTGACAGGTGAAAAGTTCGAATTTGAACCTTATTTGTTCTATTTATATTGAAAAGTGACATAAGAACCTGTCAGCCCACTTCCCCTAATTAAAAATCAGACTATAGATTTTTAAATGTGACGTCACTTAACTTAGGATCCCTCCCTCCTAGTCACACAATGTCACATTTCGTCGACCCCCTCCCCCTTTACATGTGATGTAATTTATCGATGGCCCCTTACGTGCCCTCCGAAGTACGGAGACGCTCAGTTCAAATGCCACTAAATGTCACCCATCTCTGACTGACCTGTTTATCGATCAGTGACTGCAGCTGGCTATGAACCCTTAAACTATTTGTAACTCAAAGAATAACCTATGAGAAAGTACAGACGTACGGTCAGCAACTAAAGTAATAAATAATAATAATAATAATATCCTGGGACATTTTTGTACACACGGTTACCTGATCCCAAACTAAGCAGGGCTTGTACTATGGAAACCAGATAACTGATATTACTACATATACTACTTTTTTATTTGTAAATACATACTTAATATACATATACACCCAGACTCCGGACATACAGACATGTTCATGCACACAAATGCATGTCCCGGGTAGGAATCGAACCTACGACCTGCAGCGTGAAAGGCGCCTCCGCGCCAACCACGCTAACGGGCCCGTCAGTCGCTGAACATTCTCAGTTTTTCAAATAGCTTGCACACGATTGTTTTGCATCAAATCCATAATTTTTCTTTATCGAAACAAAATGTAGACATGTTGCTAATGTTTGGTTTTATAAAGGTTTACCAACGTTTGTAGAATAAATAGTATTACCGATTTGAAAAATACAGAATGTTCAGCGACTTTCGTTGCTGACTATACCGAGGAACCCTAAAAGGGTCAATCGACTGGTCGGCCATGACCACAATAGCGCCGCCGTTCGGAAATGGACGTTGAAGTGACCCTCACCTTCAGAAGTTAACATTTGGGTCTGAGTTCTGAGACAGTATGTTTTATATAAAGGCTGTTTCAAAGGTTCAAAATAAAAATTAAGCTACAAATTACATTATTACAAATTACAAAGCAGCATGCAGCATGCTGCTGCATGCTGTGCTGGTTCTTGTCAACCAGCACATGCTGAATTGGGTCCGTTTGCGGCGAGCACAATCTGTTTATTTATTTATTCTCTTTTTTTTTGTTGTATTTTTGCTTAACGCAATAAAGTTTTTTGAAGTGAAAACTTCTTGAGCGGCGTTGTGCACTTTTCTTGAGATGGGTAAAATATGTTAAACTCGCGACAGGGTCACGTGTCCTGATCGAAAAATTCGACAGATGGCGCAGGGCGCTTGCGCGAATAAAATGCGACAGATTCGTAGCGACAGGTCACGTGTCCTATCTTGGGAAAGTATATAGGTAGTTCATAATTTCGCTTTCAACTTAAAACGTCTTAATGGATCTGGGTAAGTGCTCTATGGGGCGTAGGTTCGAATCCTATATTTTCGAATTTAATATTTTATTAATTATTTAATTCTTAATATTTTTTATTTTAATTTGTATTATTTCATATGATTATTTCAAAGAAAACGGCCAGTATTTTTTTTAAAGGTTTTCCATAACCATTTCAAAATATTTGAAAAGGCACAACGTTAATATTCAAGTTTTCTCTCCTGCCGGCACTCCCGGAGTGCAACCTGGCCGTTTTCCTTTCTTTTTCTTTCAAATTACATTTGACGGCCGCTTGGCGCAGTGGTTTTAAGCGTTGGCCGCTCGGCCCACTGCATCGGGTGGTTGTGGGTTCGATCTTTTCCTAATTTGCCCTGATCTGGGTATCATTGGGATCGCCCCCAGACAAATGGGTACCGTACAATGGACTGGGGTCCCAAACTAAGCAACGCTTCTATAGGTACAAGCGTTGCTTAGTACTACTTTTTGTTTGTAAATGCTACTGCCCGCGACTTCGCCGCGCATAATTTATCCCACGGGAACCATACATTTTACCGGGAAAAAAGTAGCCTATGTGCTATTCCAGGCTATAATCTATCTCTGTGCCAAATTTCATCCAGATCCGTTCAGCCGTTCTGGCGTGATTGAGTAACAAACATCCATCCATCCAAACTTTCACATTTATAATATAGCTTTTGTCCGCGACTTCGTCCGCGTTAACTTTTAAATCTCATAGGAACCTGAAATTTTTCCGGGATAAAATGTATCCTATGTGTTAATCCAGGTTATAAACTATGTGTGTTCCAAATTTCATCCAAATCCGTTCAGTAGTTTCTGCGTGAAAGAGTAACAAACATCCATCCAAATTTTCACATTTATAGTATTAGTGGGATGTATTTACAAAAAAATATATTAAGTATATGTTGTAATATCACTTAACTGGTTTCCATAGTACAAGCTCTGCTTAGTTTGGGATCAGGTAGCCGTGTGTAAAATAATGTCCCAGGATATTTATAATTTATAATGTCGGTTCCAGGTGGATGTAATATTCCACATGGCGGCGACCACCAGGTTTGATGAGCCACTCCGCGTGGCGACGCTGATCAACGTGCGAGGCACCAGGGAGGCCCTCACCCTGGGCAAGGCCTGCAAGAAGCTCAGGTATAGTCCGCGACAGGTCGAGATGACATTCGGGTTATGAGCTTTTTGCAGAATAAAATCAGAATCAAACTTACCAGGACCCGCAACGCAACAGAATAATTTAATTTAATAACTTTGTGGGCGATTTTAATTGTTTATCGGGTCCTGTTAATTTTGATTCGGATTTTATTCAGCAAAAAGCTCATAACCCGAATGTCATCTCGACCTGTCGCGAACTATAAGTCTCCCGAGGGCTAGAAACCCTTATTTCTGCTGGCATGCTAGCAGGGCCCAACTATAAACTATACCAGCAGAAAACCACAGGCCCCAAGTCGCTTAGCCAATAATATTAGCCCTTTTAACGTCCCATTCCTGGGCCTCCCCTCAATGCGAGGGGAGGCCCTCTTTCGAAAAATTTGAAGATTTCCTAAAACATGCAAGTTTCTTCCCGATGTTTTCCCTCACCGTAAGCAAGTGATAATCATATTATTAAGTAATTATTCGCACATAGATTTCGAAAAATCCAGAGGTGCGAGCCGGTTTGAACCCTGGACCCGTTTTTTATAGTACTGCGGTAGCAAAAAAGCTTACGGCCCGCCTGATGTTAAGCAGTTACCGTAGCCTATAGATGCTTACAATACCAAAGGCATTGCTCGCACATTGCCGACCTGAAGGGGAGAGGGATGGAGAGATGGAGGGAGGGGAGGGGGGGTAGGGCTTTCGGCTCTCTCACTCATCGTACGAAACGCAGCTGTAATAGCTGCTTTACGCCGATCTTCTGTGAGAGGGTGGTACCACCCCGGTCGAGTCAGCCCGTATATGAGCTGCAGTCAATTGGCTACAGCGTGACTCTACCACCTAAAAATTGCGATTAGATTGGCTGGTCCGATGGACCTGGATTCATTATGCCCGAAAGACGCGTGCTTAGCCTATCGGCTATCAGTGCTTTACCAAACAAACCTACCTTTTTAATTAATATTCCAGGTCGTTCGTGTACATATCCACAGCGTATGCCAATGCTAAGACGGAGAAGATAGGTGATGAGGTCTTCGAGAAGTTCTACCGGAGTCCCGTTCCACCAGACGCTATGATCAAGATGGCGGAAACGTTCGAGGAGACGAAATTGAACAGCTTAACTGATCAGTGAGTTTTTTTATGGGACTGAGGTGGCAAACAAGCGTACGGCCCGCCTGATGTTAAGCGGTTACCGTAGCCTATAGATGCTTACAATACCAAAATATTGATTTTATTAAGTAGATATATATTTTTATTTTTATTAGTCCTTTTCTCTTGGGTAGCCAGTTGACTTTTCTCTTGGGTTTGGCTGAAAATCAGCGCTGGTGGAGTCTCGTACCCCCCCAGCACATGCTGAGCCAAATACCTTTTGTTCGCGCTGACCCCTTTTTTTTTCTGTTTCCTCTGTCTATGTGTTGCGAGTGTGTCGAATAAATGTTTCTTTCTTTCTTTCTTTCTTTCTTTCTTTCAAAAGCATTGCTCGCACGTAGCCGACCTGAGGGGAGTGGGAAGAAGAGAGGGGAAAGAGAGACGTATGATCAATCATTTCCCTTGACCCTCATAATTGATTCCTATGGGGGATCATTCTTGGTCTGACCGTTTTCCGTGGGGCCTCTACATTGGGTGACAATTGGTCAAACTTAGATGACATTCAGCCAAAGGAAGAGACATTAATTTGGGTGATGAATGATCTAAATTTGGACAGTTGATCACAAACACGGATCCACGGATACTTGCTATTATCCGTGGACCCCCGGAACACCTGAAGTGTGCAAATGTACAATTTCCTACTATCCATGTGGCTACCCATGGACCTGGGGTCCACAGTCACATGGATTTTACAGATGGATGGATGGATGGACTTTTTGGACCCCCTAGGCATGTAATCAACTGTATAAATTTACTTAGATCATTCGTCACCCAAATTAGATCATTGGTCAAAATTATGTCCCATATTTTGGCTGACTATCATCTAAGTAAGACCAATTATTGTCACCTAAAGTCATACTTTAGCCGACTGGGATTCACATTTGACAATATATCACCCAATGTCTATCTGTCACTCAACTTTGGCTGACTGTGATCCACTTTTTACGAAATGTCACCCAATTTTGCCCAACTTTGGTCGACTACCAACTCATATTGACCAGTTATCACCCAATTTAGACTATACCACCCAATTTATTTTTCAGACTTATACACGGGTATCCCAATACTTATACCTTCGCTAAGTCTATAGCCGAGGAAGAAGTCCGGAGATCGTCGGGGTGTATGCCAATTTGCATCATTAGGCCAGCTGTGGGTGAGTTCATTCATACTGTGCAGTTCCAAAACCGCACCCAAACAGGGGGCTTACAATGAGGATCCGTAACGAATTTAGTTGAGTATGCAGATTTATAGAGCTAAGGAACCCATAACATACAGTGCAAACATTTTTGTTCTACGACAAAAATTGACGAAGTTATGACCAAAGTCCATTGACCTGGCGCGGTTGCTGTGACGTCACGAGGCCCACTCGCGCTTCGTAGTGAATGGCGGCGCGGTCATAGAGCGCCTTCGAGCCGATCCGGCCGCACGTAATATTAAATGTGTTATAAAATCGCAACGGATTGACTGATTTCGATGATTTCAAAATTATATTGATGAGAAAGATTATTATAATGTTGATTTGTCGACCTTGAAATGATCCTCATTGTTATTTCTCAGTGATCTCCTCATATCGCGAGCCGTCTCCAGGTTGGATGGATGAGAGCAATGCTTATAGCGCGAGTGGCGTAAGTACAATACACCATTATTCAAGGACGTATAAGGGAGGGAGGATTAGAGCCCTCTAAATTCACATCATGAAGACGGCGTTTTTTTCTACACATTTTTGACAGATAATAGCCGTATTTGGCAACCGTATACCGTAAGTGCCATAACCACGGATGTATAATGAAGGATTTATCACTTGAGTTTTTGGTTAAGAAGAAATTCAACTTTATTCTGCTGACTTAAGGTCTGTTATACCTTGACAATTCTTAAGACATTATTTAATTTATTATTTATCGTGACCATTGTTTATATGATAAAACAATAGTCACTATAAATAATAAATTGATTTATTTGCTTGATTTTAAAACTAACAATCACTACCCAACGATAATATTATTTTGGCATGGCAACTCGAAATGACAGGGACACGGTCCCAACTAGGGCCTCTCGCTCGGCTCGTTTTTTGTGCAGTAGTGAACAGTCCAGGTATGTATTTACGTTCGTGGCCATAACACACCGGGTCGCCATGGCGACGTCGCCAGCTACCGTAGATTTACCCGATATAATGGCAATATTAACGCAAAATAAAACCGACTTCAAAAACAATCATAGAACGCAAAAATTCCAGAAATAATCCATTAATTTTATCATTTGGAGTCGGTGTCAACTCTCTTCTTGCAAACTTAATCCTTACCGACTCCAAATAACGAATGAATGGATCGCTTTAAGATTCATTTTGAAGTAATTTTATAATAATTAAGGCGGCAAACAAAATACGGCCACCTGCTGTTAAGCATTATCCGTAGCCTATAGATGCTTGCAATACCAAAGTCATCGGTCACACATTCCCGATCTGAAGCGGGGACGAACGGCGGTGGTTAGGTACTCATCGTACAAAACGCAGCTAAAATACTATACCACCAAGCCAACTAGGAGCCTGTTAAATGTGACGTCACCCGCACCTTGCGGCGCTGTCGGTGTGCGGGAGGTGTGGCGGGCGGGAAGCCGCAAGCGGTGGCGGGTGTGCGGGCGGTATGCGGGCGGGGAAGCCGCATCCATCCGAGCGCCTAGTTGGCTTGATAGAGTAGTAGATTTACGCCGATCTTCTGTGAGAGGGTCATACTCCGCCTCGTGTTAAATTGATGAATTAATAAAAATTATGTTACAGGTCATTCTAGCTCCCGCTACGGGTCTAATTCACGTGTTATATGCCGATGATGACGTGAAACTAAGCTTAGTTCCCGTAGATTTTGTGAATAATGTCAGTATTGTGGCTGGGTATGAGACAAGTAGACGATATCAAGACGGAAACAGAGACACACGCATATATTCTATGTCTAGACTTACTTCTTGGTGTAAGTAAACTATTTTTATTTCTTTATCTAGCTTTGCCGCGCGGCTTCGCCCGCGTGGAAATTTATCGGTAAGATTAGCCTATATCTTATTGCAGAGCCTACACTATCTACGTTTCAAATTTCATTAAAATCGGTGCAGTAGTTATGGAGATACGTGGTAACAAACATTCACACACACACACACTTACGCACTTTCGCATTTATAATAATAATTAAGTAGGATTAGTAGGATAGGATAGTAGGAAGTAGGACAAGCTTCTGCCCGCGACTTCGTCCGCGTTAACTTTAGAATCCCACGGGAACCTAACATTCTTCCGGGATAAAAAGTAGCCTATGTTCTGCTCCAAGGTCTTGTCTATCTCTATGCCAAAATTTATCAAAATTGGTCGAGCGGTTTAGTCTTCAAAACGTTATAGACAAAGCGCATCGGTACACCATCAATATTTACCGACGTAGGTACCTACAGCGTCGTAGCGTGCGCGGGCGACTAGGTATGCGAGTGACGAAACATTAGCCGCTGCATTATGCTTTATTTTATTCTGTTAATTCTATTATATTAAATATAAGTAACATAATGTATTTTATTTATTATATACTTACTTAATATATTCTTCGCACGTACCTATGTCTTTTTACTATTTTATTGATTTTATTAAGTGGATATATGTATATTTTTATTAGTCCTTTTCTCTTGGGTAGCCAGTGGCCTTTTCTCTTGGGTTTGGCTGAAAATCAGCGCTGGTGGAGTCTCGTACCCCCCCAGCACATGCTGAGCTCTATGTGTTGCGAGTGTGTCGAATAAATGTTTCTTTCTTTCTTTCAAATGTTTCTTTCAGACAGGGTTACTTTCGCATTTATAATATTAGTAACTTGTACCGTTTTTTTTTTATGTTACCTGATCTTCATTTTCTTTCCAGATGACGTTTACAGCAGCGTGAATGATTTCGGAACAAATTTACCATCACCAGCGTCAGTGTACTACAATTTCGCGTGGAATACATCAAATTATTACGTGTTTTTTATATTCACTTGGCTCTTCCACTTCATACCTGGTTATATACTGGATGGACTGTGTGTGCTGCTCAGAAAACCACCAATGTAAGTTCACGTTGATTTTATACACATTTATGTGCCTATACAGGGTTATTAGTAAGCGACTGTAGCCTAGGGGTGAACAGGTTGGGCTAGCAATCAGAAGGTCCCAGGTTCGATCCCCGGTGGGGCATGCACCAATGGATGAATTTTCATCTATGTGCATAATTTACAGTTCACTGACGGTGAGGGAAAACATCGTGAGGAAACCTACCTATCCCTCGGGATTAGGTAATAGTCAGTTCCTGTATACACGGCGACAAGGTTCACCACCTGTCACGTTGGGTCCTGACTATCTGGTGAAACGTGGGCTTTGAGTTGGTTAATACCTCCACAATGTGGTGGTGTATGGTCACTCAAGCCTCTGACTACCCCCGAATGGGGATAAAAGTCGTGACGTTACATTTTTAGTAAAACACTAACAACCTTGCTGGACTGTAACTGACATCATAAACATTAACTTTTGTTCTATGGCTTTTTACAAAACTATAATACATTCAACAAAAAATCATGCTCTAAAAAGTATGAAACAAGAAAATGCTCTCGTCTATAGTCAGATTTTTTATTAGACGAAGCAAACTGACAGCTATAAATGTCACTGTTCTATGAATTTGAACCTTATTTGTTCTATTTATATCGAAAAGTGATATTAGCACCTGTCAGTTTACTTCGTCTAATAAAAAATCAGTATAGTGGATAGCAGTGGTCCGTTTAGGTCCTTTAGGGCGAAGTGGCATACTACCACGGACCATGGATATCCTCTAATTGAGAATATTTTCTTGTTTCATACATTTTAAAACGAGATTATTGTTAAAAGTATTATGTTTTGTAAAAAGTCATAGAACAAAAGTTGTTGTTTATGATGTCAGTAATACGCCCCTGCAAGGTTGTTAGTGTTTTACCAATAACCCTGTATACCTATTATGTTTTTATGTCACTAAGGTGGCAAACGTACGGCCTGACTGATTTTAAGCAGTTACCGTAGCCTATAGATGCTTACAATACCAAAGGCATCGCTCGCATATTGCCGACCTGAAGGGGAGTGGGACAGGAGGGACGAGGAGGGGGATTGGGCTTCCGGTTCCCTTAGTCATCGTACGAAATTCACCTATAATTAACTTTAGATAACCTTGCGCCGATCTTCTGTGAGAGCGTGGTGCTACAGCTTGGCTCTATCACCAATAAATAATGTAGTTATTTCTTCCAGGTTCATGAAAATCTACAAAAAAGTCTACAAACTGTCAACACTGTTATCCTATTTCACGATGCACACATGGTTTTTTAATAACGACAATACTTACAAACTGTACAAGAGTTTGACACAAAATGACAAGTTGATATTCAATTTTGACACCACAGCGGTGGACAACAAGGAATTTATGACGCTCTGGTGTCTCGGTATACGGAAGTACCTCATTAAGGACAGTTTGGAAGGGACAGAAGAGGCTAAAAGAAAACAATTCTGGTTCCAGAAGTTGCATTGTGTTGTTTTGATATTATGCTCCGTTTGTGCTTGGAAGGTGTTGTGTGTTGCTCTGAGAATTGTTTTGTATTTAATCAATATTGTTGTGTAATAATATGTCTGTGTAAAAATAAATATTGTTTGGTTATTTCGAACTTTTGTAAATTTTTGTTGTCTAAACAGCAGTCGCTAAGCCATGACAGAGGCCTTTGGATGGTTTGAATTATCATTTGGAGTCAGTGCCAACTTTTTCTCAAAACTCTGCCATCTTAAATTGGCACCGACTCCAAATAATGGAATAAATAAATATCCTGGGACATTCTTTTCCACACGGCTACCTGATCCCAAACTAAGCAGAGCTTGTACTATGGAAACCAGATAACTGATATTACTACATATACCTACATTTTGTTTGTAAATACATACTTAATATACATAATAACACCCAGACTCGGGACATACAGACATGTTCATGCACACAAATGCATGTATTGAGTTGTAAAAATTCTCTTCAAAAATTTCAATCACACTTCATTACTTTATTTACCTTGTCTTTACATTAGTTTCGCTAATTTTTAATGTTTTAATGACCACAAGTACATACGACTTTCACTAAGCGACTCCTAAACCCGAATGCTATATCAGCGCGTCCCCACTGAACACATAAGTGCCCTTTTTTGTAAGCTATTCAAATACCCGATCATGTGCCCGATCATTATAATTTCGTATAGCCTCTTAACGCTCTGAGATTGCTTTTGAGGTCGTTTTTTAATATTAACTTTATACCTAGTGACTGACTGACTGACTACTCGCGCTACCCATGTAGAACTGTAAAAATCTGCAAGCATAATAATAATAATAATATTCTGGGACATTTATTACACACGGCTACCTGATCCCAAACTAAGCAGTGCTTGTACTATGGAAACCAGATAACTGATATTACTACATATACTATTTTGTTTTATTTGTAAATACATACTTAATATACATATACACCCAGACTCCGGACATACAGGCATGTTCATGCACACAAATGCATGTCCCGGGTAGGAATCGAACCTACGACCTGCAGCGTGAAAGTCGCCTCCGCGCCAACCACGCTAACGGGCCCGTCAACAGTATATTCTCACGTAAAAAATTGGCTATGCTTCTTCTATGAATGAAACCAAGCGTGTCAGTAACCAACCAGTTTTATTTAATAAAACCAACTAAAAAAAGAAAATAAACCATTAAAAAATATGCTAACAACTTTATATAATGCGTATGCGTACAAAAACGATACTATATAGTGGAGTATACGTAACATTTTAACCTTTTTAACGGTATTTTCAGTATCAGTTAGACCATCTTTAACGATATATTTGCGTAGACCGATACCCCACACGCATATATATTCCCTCCAATCAATATCCGTGACGTCAAAGTTGTATATATCTTTATCTAAAGGGTGTAGACTGTTGTACAACGTCTCGAGGTTCTTGTCAATGAAGTTCCATTGATGATGGGTGAAGTAACCAATCGCCAGAGTCATTTTATACACCTTGTTATATATTTTTACGAATCTGAAAGTCAAGTGTTAAATATAAATCGAAATATTTGTGAAATATTGCTGGCGATTTCTAGCGACTCGTGAGCTGGTTATATTTGATTCCAATAATAGGTATGGCAAAAGAGCCTGAACGCACGGAAGTTGTCCCTGGTTTCCACAAGGTCCGTTTAATATACTGCTCCAGACGTCACTTGCAAGCTGTTTTTATAAACATCATCATCATTTCAGCTAAAAGACGTCCACTGTTGGATATAGGCCTCTCCCAAGGTTTTCCACAACGACCCGTCCTGTTTCCACAAGCTGCACTAGGTCGTCGGTCCACCTTGTGGGGTGCTACCATGAAGCATTAGTCTTTGGTCCATGGGTAGCGCAGCGTGGGTAGCACCGCACGCTGCGCGCACCAAGAACTTTTCTGACCCATCGGCTATCAGTCACTGAACTGCCCCCCTAGACAAGTGGCATGAACGCTAATCGAATAATATAGAATAGACTTCACAATGTATGGAAATGACATTACAAGTCGCTATGTAGATCACGTGACTTATGTCATTTCCATACATGAAGCGTAGCGATTTGAAGGAACGCTTGTAGATGCAGCCACTTGTCTAGGGCGGCTGTTCTTCGAGCTATGTACCCCGTCCATACAATATGTTAATAAAACCCTGTCCGAGCCGAAACCGGTATTTAGGTTTCCCAATCACATGACCAAATAAAATAAGTAAAAATATATTCACGATAGTAAACATATTAATGACAATTTAAAATGCATTTTTTTTTACCTTTTCCCTCAAAATATAGCAAATTTTAAAAATATGACATCACCGTTACCGGAAGTAATTATGTTAGATCGTGTGGCGGCACCTCTGACCACAAAGTATGTGATGACGTTTTTTATGTTTTTTTTTAGGTAAACGCGGTATTTGTTTTCTAAAAAAATATGGGAGGCCTTTGCCCTGCAGTGGGACACTTACAATGCTAAAAAAATATTTTAAAAAAAGTAAAAAAAAAATGTTTTTTTTTACAAAAATAGAATCTAATCTCGATACCCAACAATACGTTTTCGGGTCGGACAGGGTTTTCTTAACATATTGTATAAAAATATTATTGACATATTTTATTATAAACATATTGTGAAGATATTATGCACTCACTATCTCTCTTTCCCAATCAAAAGGCATACTCCGTCTACTAGATAAGCTGGAATGAGCTGCATGAGCCAAAACATCAGCAGATAAACATATTTATTAGTGATTTCCACGCAGCAAGGATACCAGATCAGTTTAGGACAAGCATAGGACGAAAAGGCGTCATTTTTGAGATAATGCGTCATATTGCCTGAAAACATAAGATTGTATTAGAGGTCAATGGCATTACCAAGAAAAAGGGACAAGAAGAGAGAGGAGGGGGAGGGGGCAGGGGCAGGGGCAGGAGGAAGGGGAGAGAGGGGAAAGAGGGAGGGGATGTGACCGTCCAAAATAGTTCGTTCTTCCTTATTTTTACCCGACTACGGCGGAGGGTTATGATTTTAACCGGTATGTATGTATGTATGTATGTTCATATGTTCCCGCCTAACTGCCAACCTACTTGTCGTAATTTGACAAATGAGGTATCGTTAGAAGCGGCTTAGTGGCCCGCTGGTTATAGGCTATGTGACGTCACATAAAATTGTATATGGCGCCCTCTAGAGGACATAATGTCATGAACTAAAAAAAAACATTTTTGAATCAAACCATATGGGGTATCAAAAGAGTTCAAAAATATATATATTGTTACCTATAACTTAGAGCCTTGCGCCTTAGAGTCTTGAGGCCCAGTGTATAAAATGTACTCTGTGGACTTACCAACCAGCAGTGAATTCCTCTGAGACGTCACGGGATATATCATTTTCTCTTTCACTCCTTCGCCCCATCTCCTCGCCGTCTCCCAGGCGGCGCATATGGTAGCGTTATTAACATAGTCCACGGGAATAAAACTGATCTCTTTATCATTATTACCGTAGGCTACTCGAACTAGACCTAAGCCAACTCCTACGATGAACTGGAAATAAAAAGTCAAGATTGAAGGTAGAGCCAAGCTGTAGCCAATTGACTGCAGCGCATATACGGGCTGGCTCGACCGGGGTAGTGCCACCCTCTCACAGAAGATCGGCGTAAAGCAGATATTACAGTTGCTTTTCGTACGATGAGTGTGAGAGCCGGAAGCCCAACATCCCCCTTCCCCTCCCTCCTTCCCACTCCCTTCAGGTCGGCAAAGTGCGAGCAATACCTTTGGTATTGCAAGCATTAGGCTACAGTAACTGCTTAACATCAGGCGGGCCGTACGCTTTTTTGCCACCGCAGTCCTATAAAAACACCAGCTGTATGGTCCCAAACTAAGCAGCGTTAGTACTATGGGTACCATACAATGGACTGGATCGATCCCAGTGACACCCAGACCAGGGCAAATTACGAAAAGGTCGTTCATGAAACTTCCCTCCGGCGGGAATCGAGCCCACAACCATTGCGCCAAACGTTTTTCAAAATAAAATGTATAAAAACGTGAAAAAAATTACCGACTCCAAAAACAATCCCAGAGCACTAAAAGGATAAAAAAAATATTCCTAATATTTGGAGTCGGTGCCAACTATCATCTTATATTTACTCAAGACTTTAGAAACTGAAATTGGCACCGACTCCAAATAATAGAATGAATGGATTATTTCCAGCCTTTTAGTGATAGCTATTAATCTTTTTTTTTAATTTGAAGTGGATTAAAATGGCCCACCAAGTGTCTTGGGCGTAGTATTTTGCTTCTTCTTATCGTATGGTTAGTGGCCAACCTATGGTCAGAGTTGTTCAAGCCGCCCGAAGGCCTCCAACATGACGACTGCTGGTTAGATAACCGGGACCGTTCTTTTTCACGTACCCTCCAAATGGTCACCCATCTTAGACTGACCTTGCCAAGCATTGCTTAGCCTCCGATCGTTCACCGTTCAGTGATTACAGCTGGCTATGAACGCTAGCCAGTTACTACTAATTACTGAACGGTAAACGATGGCCCACTTGGTTAGGCCCCCCACAAGCTAGACTGACGAGTGACGACCTAGTGAAGGTCGCGGGAAACCGCTGGATGCAAGCAGCATAGGACCAGTCGTTGTTGGAAACCTTGGGGCCTATGTCCAACAGTGGACGTCTTTTGGCTGACATGATGATGATGATGATGATGGTGGTGGTGATGGTGATGATGATGTTGATGATGGTGGTAATGGTGGTGATGGTGATGATGTTGATGATAATGATGATAATGATGATGATGATGATAATGATGATGATGATGATGATGATGATGATGATGATGATGATGATGATGATGATGATGATGATGATGATGATGATGATGATGATGATGATGATGATGATGATGATGGTGGTGGTGGTGGTGGTGGTGGTGGTGGTGGTGGTGGTGGTGGTGGTGGTGGTGGTGGTGGTGGTGGTGGTGGTGGTGGTGGTGGTGGTGATGGTGATGATGATGATGATGATGTTGATGATGAACGCTATGGTTATGATACTGACCCCACTCGCTCCATACACGGTAGATATGTCGAGCCATCCCGGGTTTGGTTCCTTGTAGGCAGCTATAACTGAAAATATAGATTAACCGCCATGTTTAGTCAGTTTACAATGGTTTTACAAAGCGTTTCTAGGACCAAACTGATTTATAATGCCATTGTAAGTTCATCGTAACTTTCTTAAAGGTGTTTATTTTGTAGGTATTTGTTTAGGATGCAAGTGGCACAGAACCGGTCGTTGTGGAACACCTTGGGGGATGCCTATATCAGTGGACGTCTTTAGGCTGAAATGATGATGATGATGATAATTTATTTATTTATTTCTTCACAAACCCGCGATTAATAATAATTAATAGGTATAAGTAAAATGTTAGGTTTATTTTGTGTACAATACGAATTGTAAGAAATTCTAGAACAAACAAGTGATTTGGTCTAGAAATTACATTTTACATTTATTTCGCGGAATGGTACAATCTAGAACTAGGTTTCGGAAAGTTCAGTTAGTCGAGTAACTAATGTCGAATAGTCTCGAACTTTCTAGAAGATCGAAGGGTATGAGACAGCAATATATATTAGAAAAGGATAGATGACCCGCACCGAGGTATAAAAGCCGGCCGTAATCGCCGGCACATGCATTCCAGTTTGAGCTATCAAAGCGGATTAACATCAGGCGGGCCGTACGCTTTTTTGCCACCGCAGTCCTATAAAAAAAAAAAAAAATTAAGCAACCCGAACACGAATTTCGTAGAATTCGATTTCCGCAGCCCACACCGCATCTCGCGTCCCGCGTTTGCCGGCGCGCGACTCTCGCGCCGCCCGCACCCCTCGTTCTTTGGCCGGCGCATAGCGCGCTTGCACTAGTGGTGGGTCGTTAACGATTTTTGGGTTAACGCAACGAAGCCGTTAAATTCATCATGTTAACCTGTTAAAAAAGCCATTAATGTAACAGATTTGTACCAACGGCAACGTAGCAGTTAATAGATGAAACTTTGTTCAAATTGAAAAAAGAGCTGACGTTACGCCGCAGGCTGCTAAAACCAAAGCAATGTTTTCGTGTTTTGAAGTTAGCTTGTTTGAGTGACCAGTCAATTTTAAATAATTAATGATCAAAAGTCGTCATCTAAATGAAATAAACTTGCCTTCATACTTTTCCAGGCTTTACTTAAAACATTTATTAGTTTATTTAGGTACACTGTACACTTAACAATACTAAAACTAAATAACAACGTCAAACTAGAAACCATTAATTAACTACGAAACGAAATCTACAACTTAAACTTTCACTTATCAAAATAAAAATGCGTTGACCTTCAACCTGTCACTCAAACAAACTAATTTGATTGTAATGTTTACAAGCAAAAACCTGTTCGTTTCGGCAAGACAGAGCGGCGCGAGCTATGGAGCAAGCGAACTTAGAAACATAGATATCTCTCACTCTCGCTCGTACAATTTTAAGCTAGCGGCGTCTCGCTCGCTCACGTAGGCGCCCTCGCGTCCACTCGGCATATTCCGTTTCTATTCGTTCTTTTAACGCAGAAGAAATATATAATTTTAGCTGGTTTTGCGTTAGCAGCTTCAGATTACGTTAGCGACTTTTGAATACCTTTTCGTTGAGATAATAAAAAAAGCGCATTGCCAAAATCGTTGAATGACACAGTTGATAGATTTAGCGGGTTTTGCAGTAAACAAAAAGCTGTTAATTCGTTAACATTAGATTAACAGTTAAAAAAAGCCGTTCGTTGAATTAACGCCCACTCCTAGCTTGCACCAGTCCAACTACGAACCTGATCGCGTAAGGGTGTATTTGTAACCCGCCCTCGGACGCGGCGCGCGAGCGACGCGGAGACTCGTCCCTATGTTATAATGTGTCTCTTGTGTATCCTATGTCTAATTATATTACTAATATTGTGACAGTGATTGTGAATTTATCTTAAATACATACTCCGCTATAAATCTTGTGTTTACCTACCAAACAACATACCTACCTACTCGTACTCGAGCGCGTCAGATTAAGATAAGGGGGATTCATTACTAGCTAAGAAGTGTCAAAAGTGTCAATTTGGCTAATTTGATCGTCAGTCTAAGAAATGGGAGCATCTGTAAGTTTCACTGAACACCCTCTCTGAAAATCTGACGCGCTCGAGTAATTATATATTTTTTAATTTATCATGTTGCAGCATGAAAAATATCAATATATGACACGCTTGAGTATTTCCATGTCATTGTTTTTTTCACAAGGTTCACCACCTGTCACGTTGGGTTCTGACTATCTGGTGAAACGTGGGCTTTGAGTTGGTTAATACCTCCACAATTTGGTGGTGTATGGTCACTTAAGCCTCTGACCCCCGAATGGGGATAAAAGTCGTGACGTTACAAATAGTTTTTTACAATTTTAAAATTTATACGGAGATGCTTCCCCCAAGCTGAAAGTGGAAACATCTAGAACCATTTATTCTTCCTATCATCTCATCTACCAAATTTAATAGGTTTCCGCGACGCTGGAATAATTCCACAGTGGCTCGACTGGGGTATACCTACCACCCTCTCACCGAAGATCGTAAAGTAGCGTACGATGAGTGTTAACCCCCCACCCGGTGTCCCACTCCCCTTCAGGTTGGTAGCGTGCCAGCGATGCCTTTGGCATTGCGAACGTCTATAGGCCACGGTAAGTTCTTAACATCAGGCGGGCCGTACGGTTGTTGTATTTTTAGTTGATGTTGTTGTTTTTTTATATTACCTTTATGAAGACTGAAACCCCCATTACATCATCCAATTTGCAGTACGCTAAATTAGTGCTGCAGTCTGAGATGAAAAAGAGCATCCTCATTACACTACACTAACTAGCTAGCTAATTAGTTTCACTTCTTCATTTTGGGAGTGATCGTCGTCCGACCCGCACCTTTAGCGAAGAGCGCTTACATTCTTGACTAAAAAGAAATGGCGCTAATTTCTTTAGCATTGGTGTCGACTTAAATTATGACGATTAAAAAAAATCTTAATTTCTCATGTCTTTGTTTTTATAATGTTTATGTTTTTATCCCATAAAAATAGCATGTCCTTATATAGTTCTATTACAATCAATAGAACTTCTTTCTCTTTAGTCTGCGGTTGCGTCATTGTGATTTCACGACAAATACGTCCTCCCATTCGAAAGCCCACCGACAGACTGACCTTGCACAGATAGCGTTAAGCACGCTAAACGTAATTACACCATCCAATCTGGTTGTCTAAGTAGCTAGCTAGATGAGCAAGAGCGGCAGAGTCCATACGATCGCTCTAAATTGGATGACTAGCTGTCTAACTGCCATGACACCATCCAATTTCAGCTTACGAGCTCACTTAGTGTTCTGCAAATTGGATGGTGTAATGGACGTTTGACTGAGTGACTGACTACTTGCCCTATCCGTGTAGAAAACTGCAAGAATAATTCTTACGTAAAAGATGGCTATGCTTTTTCCATGAATGAAACCAGGTGTGTCAGTAACCAACCAGTTTATTTAATAAAACCAACTAAAAAAGGAATATAAACCATAAAAAAATATGCTTACAAATTTATATAATACGTACGCGTACAAAGCCAATATTATATAGTGAGGTATAGCTAACATTTTTATCTTTTTGATGCCCTTTTTAGTACCAATTAGACCATCTTTAATGACATATTTGCGTAAACCGATACACCACACACATAAATACTCCCTCCAATCGATATCCATGACGTTAAAGTTGTAGATATCTTTATCTACAGGGTGTAGACTGTTGTATAACGTCTCGAGGTTCTTGTCAAGGAAGTTCCAATCATTGTTGGTGAAGTAACCAAGCGCCTGAGTCATTTTATACACCTTGTTACATATTTTTATGAATCTGAAAGTCAAGTAAACTGTGTTTATATTAACGGCACCTTACGAAGGCCGGTTTGACATGTGGGGGGGGGGGGGGGGGGCGAAGAAAATGAACCTTATTATAACGAAATAAGACTGGCCATTTAAAAAAATAAGAATGTCAAAAAATAATGCGAAAATGAATCTTATTCCGTTATAATAAGTTTCATCCTTTTCCCTCAAACATGTCAAACCGGCCTTCATAACGTGCCGCTACTTTAGTTTCAAATGAAATGTTTCTAGCGATAATATT
The DNA here is from genome assembly GCA_947859195.1 of Drymonia ruficornis. Classification (NCBI taxonomy): domain Eukaryota; kingdom Metazoa; phylum Arthropoda; class Insecta; order Lepidoptera; family Notodontidae; genus Drymonia; species Drymonia ruficornis. The sequence goes on along the minus strand of OX401932.1, from coordinate 4,938,618 downwards.
TATTATAGGTTAATTTTTCATAGGTGTCTCGGGGCCGATTTTTATGAAAACATGGAGTACATTGTTATTATAAACTGATTTAGAGGTATTATTACTTAGGCATGCAAGCGTTCGGCGCACCTTGGTGTTATGTTATTGTATCAATCCAGGAAATAAAAAAAAAAAACTAAAGCACTAAGCATTCGAATCCAAATAGGCAGGAATATAGGAATATATTTATAAAAAAAAATGACACAGTATTACCTACTCTATAACTTACGAAATATGCATATTAAAGAGTTCGATTTACATATCAATAGATGGCAGTAGTACCTACGTCACTCGAGCAGCTATAGAAGTAAATTTTCGTTGGGTAATTACATGTTCACGCAGCTCAGTATAAATCAACTCGGTTCAAATCTTCACGGCTGCAATCATTCTAAAACTTTGTTATTTCCTGAACTGATTCATTTACATAACACCAGGGTGCGCTGGAAGCTTGCATGCTTGAGTGATACCTCTATCTCAGATTATATAAAAAGTAAGTTTAAAAACTAAAACCCGACTACTGAAAAATCGCGCTCTAAAAAGTATGAAACAAGAAAATATTCTCATCTAGAGGATAGCCGTGGTCCGTGTAGGTCCTTTAGGGCCAAATGGCATATGAACACGGACCACGGCTATCCTCTAGATGAGAATATTTTCTTGTTTCATACTTTTTAGAGCGCGATTTTTCAGTAGTCGGGTTTTAGTTTTTAAACTTACTTTTTATTTAATTATTTTGGAGTTATAGGTAACAATATATATTTTTTTGAAATGTGCTCATCAAGCTCTTTAATTTGATACACGGTTTCATTAAAAAATGGTTTTTTTTTAGTTCATGACATTATGTCCTCTAGAGGGCGCCATATGCAATTTTATGTGAGGTCCATAGCCTATAACCAGCGCGCCATTAAGCCGCTTCTAACGATACCTCATTTGTCAAATTACGACAAGTCGTTTGGAAGTTAGGTGGGAACAGATGCACATACATACATACATACATACCGGTCAAAATCATAACCCTCCGCCGTAGTCGGGTAAAAATGTACTCTGTGCTTACGAAGCACGAATAAACGATCCACCTAATTATTAATTATCTTCGATATAAACATATTATTTTGAACTCACTGTCTCTCCTTGCCAATCAAAAGGCATACTCCGTCTACTAAATAAGCTGGAATGAGATGCATGAGCCAAAAAATCAGCAGATAAACATATTTATTAGTAGTTTCCACGCAGCAAGGATACCAGATCAGTTTAGGCGTAGGATAAGCTGGCGCTTCAGTTCTAAAATAATGCATCATAGTGCCTGAAAGAAATAAGATTCTATTAGAGGGCACATTGCTCGTAGAAGAGATGGCCGATGGGGCCGAAGAGTTCTCGAGTGGCGGCCGCGCACCGGCAAGCGTAGCGTGGGTAGGCCTCCCACAAGGTGGACCGACGACCGTGAAGGTCACGGGCAGCGCAACACCTTTCATTGTGGCGAACCTTGGGGGAGGCCTATGTCCAGCAGTGGCCGTCTTTCGGCTGAGATGATGATGATAATGATGATAAAAGGTCAATGATATTACCAAGAAAGAGGGAGACATGTGAGTGTACAAAACAGTTTGCTCTTCTTAATTTTAATGTGACTAAGGTGGCATATCACAGGCATTGCTCGCACGTTGCCGACCTCAAAGGGAGTGAGACAGGGAGAGCAAGGGCTGGTTGGGCTCCCGGCTCTCTCACTCATCGTACGAAATGTAGCTATAATAGCTGCTTTACGCCGATCTTCTGTGAGAGGGTTGTACTACGCCGGTCGATCCAGCCCGTATATGAGCTGCAGTCAATTGGCTACAGCTTGGCTCTACCACAAAAATGATCTGTGGACCTACCCAACTGCAGTGGATTCCTCTGAGACGTCACGAGATATATCTTTTTCTCTTTCACTCCTTCGCCCCATCTCCTCGCCGTCTCCCAGGCGGCGCATATGGTGGCGTTATTAACATAGTCCACGGGAATTAGACTTAACATTATATCAGAATTGGCGTAGAATACATGCATTACGCCTATTCCAACTCCTAGTATGAGCTGAAAATAAAAAAATTACAAAAAGGTGATGTTAAAAATTATATAATTTAATAAATTAAAAAAACACGGCTGCCCTGCCAAAAAACGAACTAAAAAGTATAAAACAAGTGCAGTGTCAATGCAGTCGGGGGACCGTTCAGTGGAACACTTTTTAATCTAAGAGGTCCCCCGACTGCAATGACACTGCACTAGTTTTATACTTTTTTAGTTCGTTTTTTGGCAGGGCAGTCGTGTTTTTTATTTTTTTTAATTATTAAATTTTATTATTTTATGCATTTTAGTGACAAGTTTTATATTAATAGTTTGCAGCCAAATATGAAATGTCTGTTTTGCATGTACCTACCTATGTGAAATTATGCCAATAAATTATATATTTTTTAAATGTGCTCATCAAGGCCTTCAATAATTTGATACCCATATTACAATAAATGAAGAATATATTTTTTTCATATTTGAAAATGGAGCCACAATGCTGCCATATTGTTTTTTTTTTCTTCAAATAATATACCCAGTGTTACCCGGAATGATGTAAGGATTCTAACGATATGCCATACATTCAAATCGGTTAAGGTATTTAATAGTTATGGTGGAATAAAGAAACATCACATACATACATACAAACATACATGAACCCTAAACACATATTATATAAAAATAATAATAATAAAATATAAATAATAATAATGTAATGTAATGTAACGTCACGACTTTTATCCCCGTTCGGGGGTAGTCAGAGGCTTGAGTGGCCATACACCACCACATTGTGGAGGTATTAACCAACTCAAAGCCCACGTTTCACTAATAGTCAGAACCCAACGTGACAGGTGGTGAACCGTGTCGCCGTGTATACAGGAACTGACTATTACCTAATCCCGAGGGATAGGTGGGTTTCCTCACGATGTTTTCCCTCACCGTCAGCGAACTGTAAATTATGCACATAGATGAAAATTCATCCATTGGTGCATGCCCCACCGGGGATCGAACCTGGGACCTTCTGATTGTTAGCCCAACCTGTTCACCCCTAGGCTACAGTCGCTTAAATAATAATAATAAATAAAATAATAAAAAATATATACTCCTTTTTTGGACATTCGTGTAAAAAGTACGGGATTGCTTTGACGTCTCAGCGATGATCACTAATGGTGCGTTCCATTCATATTAATTTTGTAATTTTCATTTTAATTTTGTAATTTTCATTTTAATTTTGTAATTTTCGTTCATAAATGTCGTTCCACTCGAACCAACTTGTACTGAAAGTGATCATTATTATCGTTTTTAACAGTTTTTGAGGACGAAAATAATAAAATTAACAGTGAATGGAACGCACCAATAATGAATAAAAACCCGGACATGTGCTAGTAGGAGTCGCATCCTGAGAGTTTTGTTCAAACTTAATAGGAGTTGATTTTTTATGGGACTGAGGTGGCAAAAAGCTTACAGCCCGCCTAATGTCAAGCAGTCGCCGCAGCCTATAGATAGATGCTTGCAATACCAAAAGGAAAATTAAAAAAATGCCGATAGTAAATAAATAAATATCGCCAGATGTACACACCAACTGTATGGTCCCAAACTAAACAGCGTTTGTACCATAGACGAACCATATAAAGGACTGGGTCTAAGCTACCAGGCCGCGTTGCTATTACATCGCACAGCTCGGCCGGTGACGTCATCACAGTAGGCGTGGCTTAAGTGAGTGTGCTGTTGGCGTTCGTCCTGTGCAGACGTCTTGCCAACGTTCGCATCCCAAATATAATTCTATTCGACACTAGATGGCGACCCTCGGTACGTTTTTTTATATGAACCTACACGTAGTGACATCTAGTGTGAAAAAGTTAAACTACGTACTAACATCGAAATAAAACGAACCCAGTAGTTATGCTATTTACCGGTAGATCGGGGGGGCGGGGCTTGTAAATTGCCCTACCAGTTTTTAACCCCCAACACCCGCGCCACCCCGCGCAAAATTTCCACGCGTTGTTTCATAGGGAAATCTAATAAGGGCACCTCTATCTTTAGTCTTTACTCTATGGTTTGTACTATGGGTACCATACAATGGACTGGGGGCGATCCCAGTGACACCCAGACCATGGTAAATGACGAAAAGATCATTTCTGGAACTTGCCTGTGGCGGTAATTAAACCCAATCCATTGCGCCAAACGGACTACAAAAAATAATATAAAAAGCGTGAAATAAAAGTAGCGACTCCAAAAACAATTCTAGAATTATTTGGAGTCGGTGCCTACTATCATCTTATATTTACCCAAAACTTAGCAAACTGAAATTGGCACCGACTCCAAAATATAATAGCATATTAATTATTTCCAGCCTTTTAGTGCTAGTTTTAGTTTTTTAAGAAGATGGTTAAAATGAACCGAGAAATTTACTTATTCTGGCTACCGGAGAATGAGAGCCGAGCACAGTCCTTCGAAATGGGGGAACGCCACTAAATGGCGGTCACCCATCTTAGACTGACCTTGCTAAGCGTTGCTTAGCCTCCAATCGTTCACCGTTCAGTGATTACAGCTGGCTATGAACGCTAGCCAGTTACTACTAATTACTGAACGGTAAACGGAACGGTGATGATGATGATGATGATGATGATGATGATGACGATGATGATGACGATGACGATGACGATGACGATGACGATGATGATGATGATGATAATGATGATGATGATGACGATGATGATGATGATGATGATGATGATGATGATGATGATGATGATGATGATGTTGATGATGAACGCTATGGTTATGATACTGACCCCACTCGCTCCAAACACGGTAGATATGTCGAGCCAGCCCGGGTTGGGTTCCTTGTACGCAGCTATAACTGAAAATATAAATGAAACGCCAGATGTTTTGCCAGTTTACATTGGTTTTACAAAGCGTTTCTAGCACCAGACTGATTTGTAATGCCATTGTAAGTCCATTATAACTTTCAATAAGTGTGAGGGTTCTCTTCTTCATCTTCTACGGGCGGTGTCCACAAATCGACGTAGTGCGCTTGTTTTGTGTGTTGGAGGGTGGTGGGCTGGTTACTCTAGAGATCCCAGCACTACCAGGAAGTTCCCCAGCATGTGTAGGGGTTATTGTGTAGGTAAGAAAGAAAGAAAGACAGAAAAACATTTTTTTGGACATAAAAGACACAATACAGTTAAAATAAAACAAACAATAAAGCCGAAAACCCACCGCGGCGCACGGAGAGGCCACGCACGAAATGACGTCATCCATATATTTTCTTGCAAAACGTAGCCGTGGCCGTGTGTGTGGCCTCTCCGTACACCGCGGTGGGTTTCCGGCTTAAGTAGACGAGCAAAATAGAGCAGGGGGCTTACCACAAGCTCTTATTGCGATTGCTCTTATAGGAACGTTTTAACGACGTTTTAATGACGTTTCTTATTGTCATGACAATAAGGTACGTCATTGCACAAAAAGTCGCTGAAACGTTAATACGTTCCTGTAATTGAAACGCAATAAGAGTTTGTGGTAAGCCCCCAGGAAACAAAAGCAGAACGCAACAGAAGAAGACGAATGTGTCTCACGGCTGGACCTAATAGGATCCCAGATCAGCCTAATGCCAGGCATAAGGTTGGCGCTGATCTTCATCTGGTATTTATTTAGGAGGGTAGGCCGAATTATGTGAGCTACGGTACTGAAAAGGCGACGACGTTTGTAGCGAATTTACGATTCTTAAATTTTGTTTCGCACTGGAGCGAGTGTGACTGTGGGCGAGGCCCAGCAGTTAGGGCCATAATACACCGGGTAGCCATGGCGTCATCGCCAGCCACCGTAGCCAACTATTCGTATTGAAATGTATGGGAGGTAACACACCTGGCGGCGGTCTGGCGTGGTCTGGCGACGTCGCCAGTCAATACAAATTGTTCTACAACTCACCAATAGCAGGTCTGACAACACAGATCGGCATTTCGTCGTCCATATCTCTGACGAGCTGCTCCGCGACTGCTTTCGCGAAGGAGTATGTGTTCGGCCAGTTCTTGATGAGTCTAGAACCATAAGAGCAGTCAGCCGCCACTTGAAGATACCGGAATAAGGTGAATAAGGGGAATCGCGATATCAAGAATCCTGAGGCACATTTATAAGAGACCCCAACAATAACAATTGGGGCATAGCGGCCTCCTGCCTGGAAGATCTTCCCTTTTCCGCTATATTGATGTGCCTCGTGAATCCGGATTCGCGATTCATGATCGTATGTTGTACTGGAGCGTTGCACTCAACTATAATGTAGTGGATAGTTCGGGGTTCTTCTTTGGACTGTATTTTCTTCAAAATAAAAGTTTTCGTTCAGTTGTAATTCGCAGCACAACATTCAACATGAATTTATTTACACAAACCGTTTCTTATATACAAAAGTTAGGGGTTACAACTAGTGGGTACCACGCGCAGTTTGCTTATACCTAATCTCCAATGATCGGGCATGTGAGGTCGCTTCACATCAATGGGGTAGGAATTAATTTCAGGTCTCCAATTGATTTGCAAGAAACATGGTGGGGGACTGTTTCTACTCACCCAGCCGTAGAATCATTCAGGCGGGTCTCTTCCGTGGTCTCCGCAAGTTTGATGAGAACCTCAGGGTCCACTGGGCTGGGGTAGAAGTCGTCCTGGACATCAGCCCCTGCGCGATCCTCACACGCATGAGAATATGCCGTCGATACGTGCACGAAGGACCTGGAAAACACTTCTTCTTACCTTCTTTCTACTTTTTCATATGGAGCATAGCCGAACGGCCTATGCTCGAGCCATTGCGCCAAGCGGTCGCTAAATGCCAGTAATTAGTCACCCATCTCTTACTGACCTTGCCCAGCGTTAACCTCTGATCGTTTCCCGATCAGTGATTGCAGCTGGCTATGAGTGCCTTAATTGTGACTAATTGTGTCACATCGTGTGTTCCAAAGCATGCTTTAACTGGTGGCCTAGACCTCGGAGACTAACCTGAGTCTCTTGCAGGCCTTGCCCAGCGCGAGCGCCTCCCTGGTGCCGCGCACGTTGATCAGCGTCGCCACGCGGAGCTGCTCGTCGAACCTCGTGGTCGCCGCCATGTGGAATATTATATCCACCTGGAATTTTAATGGAATATATAATGACGACCGCTTGACGCAGTGGTTGGCCGTTCGGCTCACTGCATCGGGTAGTTACGGATTCGATTCCCGCCAGAAGTTAATTTCGGAAACGGCCTATTCGTAATTTTCCCTGGTCTGGGTGTCACTGCGCTCGCCCCCAGTCAAATGTATGCTAGCCATAGTACAAGCGTTGCTTAGTTTGGGACCATACAGTTGGTCTGTAATTCTTGTCTCATACCTCTTCAGTGAGCATCAGCCAATCCTTGTCGTCTATCCCCAACCGGAGCTCGGCCACGTCTCCTTCAACAGGAACTATCAGGTCAGCGAAATTGGGCTGCTTCTGGCGCAGACCGTCATATACCTGAAGAAAATGATGAATTGTTACTCAAAGATATATTAAACGTTAGAACCGACTTACTGCGCTTATTGGCATCATGAATACCAGGTAACTACCCGACATCTATTTAGTCACGCGGCACTCGGCGTCGCGGCTGCCAATCAGAGACCGTTCAGCCGGGCGGACCAATCAGAGACTCGATGACTCAATGTCATAGATTCAAAGATTCAAAACGTTTATTTTGTTTAGGCCTACGGGGGCACTTACAAATCGTCATTTTACATTTTTTCTTAAATTCTACTGCCGGATCGGAAACGCGACCTCGACTGAGAAGATCCGGCAAGAAACTCAGCGGGCTTGTAATTTTTACATTGTTTTAATTTAATTTATTTTTTTAAATCGCTATTTACTTATTTAAATACAATGTATTTGCAGCTCAAGTGACTTAGGGAAGAGCCACCTGTAGTGTCGTAGGGGGGGGGGGGGGGGGGGGCTATTGCGATCATACCGGGCACACTCCCCCTCAATGCGAGGGGAATTCGGGCTCCGGCCATAGTCCACCACGCTGGCCCAGTGCGGTTGGCAAACAACACCATTTCTTTTGAGAAGCGTTAGGTTTCTATTCGAAGAATGATTTTGCAAATTATTTTAAGTGGCAAATGCATTGTATGATAATAACAGAAAATAGGTAGGAAGCGAATATATCAATTGATTATTAATGAACCTAACCTTGCAAAATAATGAGGTTAATAAGGCGTTAAATTCAAAGTCAAAGTTGTTTATTCATGTACCTAAGCTAGAGGTACGAATTGTTTACATCAACATTTTAACGTTACTAACGGCAGGGTTGGGCAAAATACATGCTTTGCTTTAATTAAAATACAAATTACAAAATACTATCTCGCATGTATTTAAAATACGAAATACAAAATACTTTTAAGTCGTGTATTTGAAATATCAAATACAAAATACAGTTTTTTAACTATTTGTATTTGAAATACAAAATCCAAACTACAAAAAAATACAGTTATGTGTTAGAATGAAAATGACAATTGACAAGATACCGACAATTTGACGTACAGTACAGGTGTAGTGTTGCCAACTTTAAAGATTGACATATTTAGCGGTGCCATTTTGCTTACGAAAGCTATCGAGCGGTATTTTCTGCAGAACGCACCCATTGATAAAATCGCTAAATATTTATGTTCAAATGTATTTTGAAGCCATAAGTATTTGAAATACTAACTACAAAATACCTCAGCGACAGGTATTTGAAATAATAATTACAAATTACATTTTTAAGAAGGAATTAATATACAAATACAAAATACGTATTTGTATTTCAATTACGTATTTTAATTACAAGTAATTCAAATACTGCCCAGCCCTGACTAACGGTTCGTAATGTTGCTTCCATTGAGAAGAGCCGGCAAGGAACTCAATGGTTACTCTTTGCAATAGAAAAGATTTTTTTATACAATTTCAAACAGTAAGCAGGCAGGCATTACCACAATATTACCTAAACAACAAAATACAGTAACTCAATTTTATCAAACTCACTTAGATTTCGATATTTAAATAGAAAGCTAGCTTAGAAAGCTGTGCATGCCTACTCCCACTTTACGGGGAAACCAAAAAAGTGGATATTGAGAACGATTGCTTTGGTGTGATGCCTTCCGTGCTTACCTAATTGAAAATTTAACAGGCTTGAAAGTTAGGGCCTCCGCAGACTAGCTACTTTTAGCAGTACAAGTAGCAAGTACAAGTAGCTAGTGTGCGGAGGCCCTTAAGGAACAATGTTGTCAACACCAAGCGGTTATCTATTATTATGATTTAGTCAAAACTCTGAATGTAAGTACTTACGGGATCCTGTAACATTTCCAGGAGACGCTTATCAATCGACTTGCCCTTCTTAGACCTCAGTAAGATGAACACTTTAGCGATTTTAGTTGATCTGGAAATAAATTAAACTTTTCAAATGATAATAAAACATATTCAATTAAATCAACAAAGTACTGTTAAGCACTTATTGAATAGTCCGTTCATCGCGTCCTGATGGGAGTCTATCCTCACCTGAAGAGCTTCTCAACGAGCTGCTTGCCGAGGAAGCCGGAGCCGCCCGTCACGAAGACCACGGCGCCGCTATAGAACTGCTGCACGGGCGACTCGAACCGATCTATCACCGAGTTCATCGGCTTCTGGTATGATAACACTTTGGCTTCCAATACTTGTGCTGGATCCATGTTTCTTGTTTTTCTTCGAGCGACCTAAAACGAATTCTTATATTAGTAGGTACTACCTATCAAACCTCTTAGCAGGGGGCTTACTACAAGCTCTTATTGCGATTCAATTATAGGAACGTTTTAACGACGTTTAAATGACGTTTCTTATTGTCATGACAATAAGGTACGTCATTGCACAAAAAGTCGCTGAAACGTTAATACGTTCCTGTAATTGAATCGCAATAAGAGCTTGTGGTAAGTCCCCTGGTCTTTCCAAGGTACTCACACATTATTTGGATACCGAGTCGAGTGCCTACTCAACGCGCTCTAGTAATCATACTCTATCTACTCTAGACATGATTTCATTTCACGATTTTTAGTGGAGCCATACAAACTTCATCGAGTGTCATACTGAACTTCGACAGTTCATTATATCGACACGGTCCCAATTTCGAAGAACAATAGTTTGACTACTCATTGCTTCGACAGAACATAATATTCGACGAGCATTACTTTGACAGAACTTACTTCGACAACACACAACTTCGAAGAACACTACTTCGATACTTGTTCGGCGGATCTCTATTTCGACGGAACATAACTTGGACATAATACTGCTCTGAAAAGTGACAACCCCGAGCAAGTGGACGGCTATTTCTGCGTTTAGGGTCAAAAGTAACCTAACACGAAGGGAATGACGGGGGTTTAGTCTGTCATTCCCTTCGAACCTAACCCAGCCAAGTCGAATGCCCCGAATTCCAGCTCTCGCGTCTCGCTCGGTATTTTTGTGTCGATGGTATGTTCCGTCGAAGTAGAGATCCGCCGACAAGTGCATATCGAATACTTCAAATTCAAATTCAACTTAACTAACTTACAACTTATTTAACTTTATTGCGTTAATTGTGGTAATACAATACTTCGATACTACTACTAGTGTTCTTCGAAGTTGTGTGTTGTCGAAGTAAGTTCTGTCGAAGTTATGCTCGTCGAATATTATGTTCTGTTGAAGCTGAAGCAATGAGTAGTCGATCGAACTGTTGTTCTTCGAAATTGGGACCGTGTCGATATAATGAACTGTCGAACTTATGAATGTAAGCCAACTTTATCACCCCAATTTACCCCTTTGGGGGTGACTTTTCCAAGATTTCAAAACGTTTTTTACCCGACTACGGCGGAGGGTTATGATTTTGACCGGTATGTATGTATGTATGTATGGCATCTGTTCCCACATAACTTCCAAACGACTTGTCGTAATTTGACAAATGAGGTATCGTTAGAAGCGGCATAATGGCGCGCTGGTTATAGGCTATGTGACGTCACATAAAATTACATACGGCGCCCTCTAGAGGACATAATGTCATGAACTAAAAAAAAACGTTTTTTAATGAAACCGTGTGGGGTATCAAATGAAAGAGCTTGATGAGCACATTTCAAAAATATATATATTGTTACCTATAACTCCAAAATAATTATTTAATTATTTTGGAGTTTAAACAAACTTTTTATTTAAAAAGTAAGTTTAAAAACTAAAACCCGACTACTGAAAAATCGCGCTCTAAAAAGTATGAAACAAGAAAATATTGTCATCTAGAGGATAGCCGTGGTCTGTGGTCATATGCCATTTGGCCCTAAAGGACCTACACGGACCACGGCTATCCTCTAGATGAGAATATTTTCTTGTTTCATACTTTTTAGAGCGCGATTTTTTTTATTTTTAACCAACTTCAAAAAAGGAGGAGGTTCTATGTTCGGCTGTATGTATGTTTTTTTTTTTTTTTTTTTTATGTATGTTCACCGTTTTCTCCGGCATTTATGAACCGATTCGAAAAATTATTTTGCTGTTCGGTAGATCGTAGCTCCAAGTTGGTCCCATAAAAAAATAATTCCTAGAATCAACCCCTAAGGGGGTAATTTAGGGGGGGGGAAAGTCGCCTGAAAAAAATGTTTTTGTCCGATTGACTTGAAACTTAATATGTATATTTTGCATAAGAAATAATGAAACTCATGTTTCAGGATTTTGGAAAAATCACCCCCCAAAGGGGTAAAACGAGGTGTTGAAGTTTGTATGGAGAGTTACCGTTTATCTCTAACGTTTATGAACCAATTTTTCTTTTTAAACTGTTATTTGGTAGGTGACTAAGTCGTTTTGGTCCCGTAAAAAAATCATTTCGGAAATCTACCCCCAAAGGGGGAAACTAGGGGTAGAAGTACGGTAGAAAAATATATTTGTGTCCGATTGACTTGAAACTTAGTATGTATACTCCATATAATAAATTAAGAAACTTTTGTTTTGGAATCTAGGAAAAGTCACCCCCCAAAGGGGTAATTTGGGGTGATAAAGTTTGTATGGCGCCACTAAAAATCATGAAATAAATTTATTTTTATAAAAAAATAAAAACCGACTTCAAAAAAACCAGGAGCACTAAAAAGCCTGAAATAATATTTCTATTACCACCACTGCCTACCACAGGAGCTGACTATTACCTAATCCCGAGGGATAGGTAGGTTTCCTCACGATGTTTTCCCTCACCGTCAGCGAACTGTAAATTATGCACATAGATGAAAATAAATAAAAATACTTACCAAAATACGTGTTGGCACGACCCGCTACTGAAAAATACTAGAAAGACTGAAATAAAATTCACTAGGAATCTAGTTATAGACTTAATAGTTAATAAAGTCTAGAAATTCAAATTAGCTGATAATTTATTAAGCATTGACACGCCATAATGTAATTCGCACCTTGATCGGCCCCCAATTGGGAAAACTACTAACCCCCCCCGCTTCCCCTCCCTGCTTCCCACTCCCCTTCAGGTCGGCAAAGTGCGAGCAATGCCTTTGGTATTTCAAGCATCTGTAGGCTACGGTATCTGCTTAACATCAGGCGGGCAAAATAACTTTTTTGGATAAGTAGCTTTTGTTTTATTTTTATTCTTATTACACGAACTGTCCAAAAATGAGTGTATAATTATGTATTCAGGGTTCATCAGCTCATCTTCAAATTTAAGGATTCTTTTAAAACATATAAACAATGAAGTATCAATTAAAAACGTTTTAGGGACTTTATTAGGGACGTCTTCGCACTCCCTATCCGATATCCTATCCATTATTTAGGGCATACTGGAGGCTTACCACCACCTCTTATAGCAGTTTTGTTTTGTCGACTTTTTGTGCAATGACGTACCTTATTGTCATGACAATAAGGTACGTCATTGCACAAAAAGTCGCTGAAACGTTAAAACGTTCCTGTAATTGAATCGCTATAAGAGTTCGTGGTAAGCCCCCTGTTTAATATTCCTTCCCCACACTATCTCAAGGGACGGTTTAAATTCCTCCACGCCTCGCGCGTTTACAAGATAAAGACTGGACGCGCGTTCAAAACGAGTTTAACATTTTTGTAATAACACCTAGTACTTTATTTTTAGCTCACCGTATGGTGCACTAAAAATAAAAAAAAACCAGCCAAGTGCGTGTCGGACTCGCACATAAAGGGTTCCGTACCACCGTAGAATAAAAACGTCAAAAATAACAAGTTTCTTGTACGAGGGCCCCTTTTTTTTAAATGTTATTTCGTTTATAGTATTTGTTGTTGTAGCGGCAACAGAAATACACATTCTGTGAAAATTTCAACCCTCTACCTATTACGGTTCGTGAGATACAGATCGCTGACATACGGACAGACAGACGGAAAGACGCACAGCGGAGTCTTACTAATAGGGTTCCGTTGGCCCCCTTTGGGTTTTTTTTACCTTTATTATCCCACTCCTGGGCAAAGGTCTCCCGCAATACACTCCACATGTCTCTATTTGAGGCCGCTTCCATCCATCCCTCCAGATAACAGTCGAGGTCATCACGCCATCTTTTCCTGGGTCGACCACGACGGCGACGTCCGTTATCTGGTACCCATCCTGTGCATTTTTTTGCTCATCTGGTTTCAATTCAATTCAATTCATTTATTTTGTTTAGGCCTCCGGGGGCACTTACAAATTGTCATATTACATTTTTTCCTTAAGTTCTACCGCCGGATCGGAAACGCGACCCCGACTGAGAAGATCCGGCAAGAAACTCAGCGGGCTTGTCATTTTTACATTGTTTTTAATTTTTTTTTTATTCGCCATTTACTTATTTTAATACAATGTATTTTGTTAAACAATAGCTCCAGTATGCTGCCTTCCGAAATAAGCAAGGCAAGACACGCTACACTTTAACATGACACTGTTATTAACGAAGTGTATTTGAGCGATCAGTCCCAAGCTGATTTATCTTCCAAGTAATCCGAGATTTTGTGATAGGCCTTTTGACAGAGTTTAGTTTTAACTATAGTTCATCCATACGACACAGGTGGCCCGCCCAACCAAACTACAGCATAGCAGTTTTCTTACCCACGCCTGCAATACGAGTCATGGAACGCAGTAAGGTAATTCTCACACGGTCGATCCGTTTGGAACCTAAGATACTGTGCTCCATTGCTCTGTGGCAAATCTTGAGCTTGGACTTTTGAGACTCGGTCTGTGACCATGTCTGAGCGCCTTAAGTGAGGACAGGCAGTATACACATGACGATGAGCCTGCGTTTGAGTGACAGACGAAGGTCACCCTTCATCAGTCCCTTCATGGAACAGTAGCTCGTCCAGGAGTTTTTGATACGGCGATCGGTTTCTTCGCCCTGCCTGTTATCGAAGGAGACTATACTCCATTTGTTATAGCATTAGACAGAAGTTGAAAAAGGTTATTTTTAGTGTCCACTTTGTAACAAAAGTACAAATAACATGTTACAGTTATAATTGACGTCGAATTTATTATAATCTATTTATATACCAGCTTGTTACACCTAACTATAATTATTTTAATTATTTATATTATAAAATAAATTGTCTTTCATTTAAATATTATCATTTCAGTCAAATTTAAAATTAAGTGTCAATGCTAAAAACCTAAAAGAAGCAGGGGTGAAAAATACCGGGAATGTGTTTCGTTCCACTATAATCCTAACAAATCTAAAATGTTACCTAATCCGTTCAGAGGTTATGACAGCAGGGTATTTCTAATTTTGTCGGATTATGTTGTCTATAAAATTGGCGTAAATAAATTTCTGTAAGTGTTTGTCATTGAGTCATTCACCATCATTTATTTTTTCATTATTTTTTTGTTGTCAGTTTAAAATGTGTGATACGATGTTATTATAAATAAAACATAGTATAAAAAGTACTTTTATTTTGGTTATCGAAATATTTAGCATTGTTTTATGTGAAAACAATTTAATGTAACCACTCTAAATAAAAGTTGTTTTGACTTTGAAATAAAATGTTTTGGATCCCTGCTTCTACGAGCCTCTTATTTCTAATGTTATTATAAATGGGGTATAGCTGGCCCAAGTAAACATACTCATTGACATTGTAAAACATGCCCGTTGACCTCAACTTTACGCTTGAAAACATGATCGTGCCAGAAACTCGATTCTGCGCTCCAAACACGAATAGCTGACGCAGGCCAATCAGCTGCAAAACTGAAGTGGAACTGGGCGGGCCACATCTGCCGAAGACCGGAAACGCTATGGGCAAAAGTAACCACGCAGTAATAATAATAATAATATCCTGGACCATTTTTTACACACGGCTACCTGATCCCAAACTAAGCAGAGCTTGTACTATGGAAACCAGATAACTGATATTACTACATATACTACTTTTTTATTTGTAAATACATACTTAATATACATATACACCCAGACTCCGAACATACAGACATGTTCATGCACACAAATGCATGTCACGGGTAGGAATCGAACCTACGACCTGCAGCGTGAAAGTCGCCTCCGCGCCAACCACGCTAACGGGCCCGTCAGTGGATCCCAAATAGCGGGAAGGGCCATAAATGATGGCGGGATGAGCTGGACTCCTACTAGACGGATTGGTCCCGGGTAGCCATAGACCGGCCATAGCATGTGCAAAAATGGAGAGGAGACCTTTGCCCTGCAGTGGAACAGAACAGGGGGCTTACCACGAACTCTTATCGCGATTCAATTACAGGAACGTTTTAACGTTTCAGCGACTTTTTGTGCAATGACGTACCTTATTGTCATGACAATAAGAAACGTCATTGCACAAAAAGTCGCTGAAACGTTAAAACAAAACTGATATACTAGGTGGTGGTAAGCCCCCAGGCTAGAAATGAATTCTCCATTGTAAAAAATAAACATCTTAATTACTGGGTACGTATTTTATTCAATAAAACAAACTAAACAAATAATATACAACATACAAGAATAAACAAACAACTTTATATAACGAGTACGCGTACAAAGGCAGAACTACGGTATAATGTAATACCCCTAACATTTGTGCTTTCTTATTGGCTTTAACGGTGTCAGTTGAACCATCTTTAATTATATATTTGCGTGTACCTATTAACCACATACATATATACTCCTTCCAATCGATATCCATGACGTTAAAGTTGTAGATATCTTTATCTACAGGGTGTAGACTGTTGTATAACGTCTCGAGGTTCTTGTCAAGGAAGTTCCAATCATTGTTGGTGAAGTAACCAAGCGCCTGAGTCATTTTATACACCTTGTTGTATATTTTTACGAATCTGAAAGTCAAGTGCACTGTTTCAATTCAATATGTTAAAAAAACCCTGTCCGAGCCGAAACCGGTATTTAGGTTTCCCAATCACAAGAACAACAAAAAAAATATTAATGACAATTTAAAATGACATTTTTTTTGCCTTTTTCCCTCAAAATGTAGCAAATTTTAAAAATATGACAACACCGTTACCGGAAGTAATTATATATTAGATCGTGTGGCGGCACCTCTGACCACAAAGTATGTGATGACGTCATTTTATGTTTTTTTTTAATGTAAACGGGCTATTTGTTTTCCAAAAAAATATGGGAGGCCTTTGCCCAGCAGTGTTACACATACTATGCCAAAAAATATTAGGTTTGTGATGATGATGATGATGACGATGACGATGACGATGACGATGACGATGACGATGACGATGACGATGACGATGACGATGACGATGACGATGACGATGACGATGACGATGACGATGACGATGACGATGACGATGACGATGACGATGACGATGACGATGACGATGACGATGACGATGACGATGACGATGACGATGACGATGACGATGACGATCACGATGATGATGATGATCATGATCATGATCATGATCATGATGATGATGATGATGATCATGATGATCATGATGATCATGATGATGATGATGATGATGATTATGATGATGATATTCAAAATAAAAAATTAAAAGCTTTAAATTAAATAAGGAATTATAGAGTGATATTTTTTAGGGATGTAGTAGACCTACCAAGCTTACTTGTGTATAAATATCATTTTATAATATGGTGGACTTTACGAGAAAAAAAATAAAAACGAAAATTTGAAAATCGTGATTTACATCGAAACTAATGACCTTACGACTACCCTGATTGCTCCAATACGTGGCCATTTGATTGCTTTACATAGTTTATTCAGACAATTTTTCTGTATTGCGTATAGTTTAAGATTTATAATTGATTTTGTAAAAATCTAGGTCTAATTTTAACGGTTTTCGGAGGATCATATCTCAAAAACTACTCGCATCTGTCACCTGGGAGTTTTACTCTTACATTTTTGTTGCTTTAAACTGACAGAATTTAAAATAAAAAGACGATGTCACAAAATCGGGCTCCAAATCAGACTGTGCGGCGCGCGAGCGACGCGGAGACTCGTCCTTATGTTATAATGTGTCTCTTGTGTATCCTATGTCTAATTATATTACTAAAATTGTGACAGTGATTGTGAATTTATCTTAAATACATACTCCGCTATAAATCTTGTGTTTACCTACCAAACAACATACCTACCTACTCGTACTCGAGCGCGTCAGATTAAGATAAGGGGGATTCATTACTAGCTAAGAAGTGTCAAAAGTGTCAATTTGGCTAATTTGATCGTCAGTATAAGAAATGGGAGCATCTGTAAGTTTCACTGAACACCCTCTCTGAAAATCTGACGCGCTCGAGTAATTATATATTTTTTAATTTATCATGTTGCAGCATGAAAAATATCAATATATGACACGCTTGAGTATTTCCATGTCATTGTTTTTTTCACAAGGTTCACCACCTGTCACGTTGGGTTCTGACTATCTGGTGAAACGTGGGCTTTGAGTTGGTTAATACCTCCACAATTTGGTGGTGTATGGTCACTTAAGCCTCTGACTACCCCCGAATGGGGATAAAAGTCGTGACGTTACATTTTGTTTTTTTACAATTTTCGGGCCGTACGGTTGTTGTATTTTTAGTTGTTTTTTTATATTACCTTTATGAAGACTGAAACCCCCATTACATCATCCAATTTGCAGTACGCTAAATTAGTGCTGCAGTCTGAGATGAAAAAGAGATCCCTCATTACACTACACTAACTAGCTAGCTAATTAGTTTCACTTCTTCATTTTGGGAGTGATCGTCGTCCGACCCGCACCTTTAGCGAAGAGCGCTTACATTCTTGCCTAAAAAGAAATGGCGCTAATTTCTTTAGCATTGGTGTCGACATAAATTATGACGATTAAAAAAAATCTTAATTTCTCATGTCTTTGTTTTTATAATGTTTATGTTTTTATCCCATAAAAATAGCATGTCCTTATATAGTTCTATTACAATCAATAGAACTTGTTTCTCTTTAGTCTGCGGTTGCGTCATTGTGATTTCACGACAAATACGTCCTCCCATTCGAAAGCCCACCGACAGACTGACCTTGCACAGTTAGCGTTAAGCACGCTAAACGTAATTACACCATCCAATCTGATTGTCTAAGTAGCTAGCTAGATGAGCAAGAGCGGCAGAGTCCATACGATCGCTCTAAATTGGATGACTAGCTGTCTAACTGCCATTACACGATCCAATTTCAGCTCACGAGCTCACTTAGTGTTCTGCAAATTGGATGGTGTAATGGACGTTTGACTGAGTGACTGACTACTTGCCCTATCCGTGTAGAAAACTGCAAGAATAATTCTTACGTAAAAGATGGCTATGCTTTTTCCATGAATGAAACCAAGTGTGTCAGTAACCAACCAGTTTATTTAATAAAACCAACTAAAAAAAGAACATAAACCATAAAAAAATATGCTTACAAATTTATATAATACGTACGCGTACAAAGACAATATTATATAGTGAAGTACACGTAACATTTTTATCTTTTTGACGCCCTTTTTAGTACCAATTAGACCATCTTTAATGACATATTTGCGTAAACCGATACACCACACACATAAATACTCCCTCCAATCAATGTCCGTGACGTCAAAGTTGTAGATGTCTTTATCTACAGGGTGTAGACTGTTGTATAACGTCTCGAGGTTCTTGTCAAGGAACTTCCAATCATTGTTGGTGAAGTAACCAAGCGCCTGAGTCATTTTATACACCTTGTTACATATTTTTATGAATCTGAAAGTCAAGTAAACTGTGTTTATATTAACGGCACCTTACGAAGGCCGGTTTGACATGTGGGGGGGGGGGGGGGGGGCGAAGAAAATGAACCTTATTATAACGAAATAAGACTGGCCATTTTAAAAAATAAGAATGTCAAAAAAATAATGCGAAAATGAATGTTATTCCGTTATAATAAGTTTCATCCTTTTCCCTCAAACATGTCAAACCGGCCTTCATAACGTGCCGCTACTTTAGTTTCAAATGAAATGTTTCTAGCGATAATATTTATTATAGGTTAATTTTTCATAGGTGTCTCGGGGCCGATTTTTATGAAAACATGGAGTACATTGTTATTATAAACTGATTTAGAGGTATTACTTAGGCATGCAAGCGTTCGGCGCACCTTGGTGTTATGTTATTGTATCAATCCAGGAAATAAAAAAAAAACTAAAGCACTAAGCATTCGAATCCAAATAGGCAGGAATATAGGAATATATTTATAAAAAAAAATGACACAGTATTACCTACTCTATAACTTACGAAATATGCATATTAAAGAGTTCGATTTACATATCAATAGATGGCAGTAGTACCTACGTCACTCGAGCAGCTATAGAAGTAAATTTTCGTTGGGTAATTACATGTTCACGCAGCTCAGTATAAATCAACTCGGTTCTTCATGGCTGCAATCATTCTAAAACTTTGTTATTTCCTGAACTGATTAATTTACATAACACCAGGGTGCGCTGGAAGCTTGCATGCTTGAGTGATACCTCTATCTCAGATTATATAAAAAGTAAGTTTAAAAACTAAAACCCGACTACTGAAAAATCGCGCTCTAAAAAGTATGAAACAAGAAAATATTCTCATCTAGAGGATAGCCGTGGTCCGTGTAGGTCCTTTAGGGCCAAATGGCATATGAACACGGACCACGGCTATCCTCTAGATGAGAATATTTTCTTGTTTCATACTTTTTAGAGCGCGATTTTTCAGTAGTCGGGTTTTAGTTTTTAAACTTACTTTTTATTTAATTATTTTGGAGTTATAGGTAACAATATATATTTTTTTGAAATGTGCTCATCAAGCTCTTTAATTTGATACACGGTTTCATTAAAAAATGGTTTTTTTTTAGTTCATGACATTATGTCCTCTAGAGGGCGCCATATGCAATTTTATGTGAGGTCCATAGCCTATAACCAGCGCGCCATTAAGCCGCTTCTAACGATACCTCATTTGTCAAATTACGACAAGTCGTTTGGAAGTTAGGTGGGAACAGATGCACATACATACATACATACATACCGGTCAAAATCATAACCCTCCGCCGTAGTCGGGTAAAAATGTACTCTGTGCTTACGAAGCACGAATAAACGATCCACCTAATTATTAATTATCTTCGATATAAACATATTATTTTGAACTCACTGTCTCTCCTTGCCAATCAAAAGGCATACTCCGTCTACTAAATAAGCTGGAATGAGATGCATGAGCCAAAAAATCAGCAGATAAACATATTTATTAGTAGTTTCCACGCAGCAAGGATACCAGATCAGTATAGGCGTAGGATAAGCTGGCGCTTCAGTTCTAAAATAATGCATCATAGTGCCTGAAAGAAATAAGATTCTATTAGAGGGCACATTGCTCGTAGAAGAGATGGCCGATGGGGCCGAAGAGTTCTCGAGTGGCGGCCGCGCACCGGCAAGCGTAGCGTGGGTACTGGGTAGGCCTCCCACAAGGTGGACCGACGACCGTGAAGGTCACGGGCAGCGCAACACCTTTCATTGTGGCGAACCTTGGGGGAGGCCTATGTCCAGCAGTGGCCGTCTTTCGGCTGAGATGATGATGATAATGATGATAAAAGGTCAATGATATTACCAAGAAAGAGGGAGACATGTGAGTGTACAAAACAGTTTGCTCTTCTTAATTTTAATGTGACTAAGGTGGCATATCACAGGCATTGCTCGCACGTTGCCGACCTCAAAGGGAGTGAGACAGGGAGAGCAAGGGCTGGTTGGGCTCCCGGCTCTCTCACTCATCGTACGAAATGTAGCTATAATAGCTGCTTTACGCCGATCTTCTGTGAGAGGGTTGTACTACGCCGGTCGATCCAGCCCGTATATGAGCTGCAGTCAATTGGCTACAGCTTGGCTCTACCACAAAAATGATCTGTGGACCTACCCAACTGCAGTGGATTCCTCTGAGACGTCACGAGATATATATTTTTCTCTTTCACTCCTTCGCCCCATCTCCTTGCCGTCTCCCAGGCAGCGCATATGGTAGCGTTATTAACATAGTCCACGGGAATTAGACTTAACATTATATCAGAATTGGCGTAGAATACATGCATTACGCCTATTCCAACTCCTAGTATGAGCTGAAAATAAAAATTACAAAAAAGTGATGTTAAAAATTAAAAAACACGACTGCCCTGCCAAAAAACGAACTAAAAAATAATAAAACAAGTGCAGTGTCAATGCAGTCGGGGGACCGTTCAGTGGAACACTTTTTAATCTAAGAGGTCCCCCGACTGCAATGACACTGCACTAGTTTTATACTTTTTTAGTTCGTTTTTTGGCAGGGCAGTCGTGTTTTTTAATTTTTTTAATTATTAAATTTTATTATTTTATGCATTTTAGTGACAAGTTTTATATTAATAGTTTGCAGCCAAAAATGAAATGTCTGTTTTGCATGTACCTACCTATGTGAAATTATGCCAATAAATTATATATTTTTTAAATGTGCTCATCAAGGCCTTCAATAATTTGATACCCATATTGTAATAAATGAAGAATATATTTTTTTCATATTTGAAAATGGAGCCACAATGCTGCCATATTGTTTTTTTTTTCTTCAAATAATATACCCAGTGTTACCCGGAATGATGTAAGGATTCTAACGATATGCCATATATTCAAATCGGTTAAGGTATTTAATAGTTATGGTGGAATAAAGAAACATCACATACGTACATACATACAAACATACATGAACCCTAAACACATATTATATAAAAATAATAATAATAAAATATAAATAATAATACTGTAATGTAATGTAACGTCACGACTTTTATCCCCGTTCGGGGGTAGTCAGAGGCTTGAGTGGCCATACACCACCACATTGTGGAGGTATTAACCAACTCAAAGCCCACGTTTCACTAATAGTCAGAACCCAACGTGACAGGTGGTGAACCGTGTCGCCGTGTATACAGGAACTGACTATTACCTAATCCCGAGGAATAGGTGGGTTTCCTCACGATGTTTTCCCTCACCGTCAGCGAACTGTAAATTATGCACATAGATGAAAATTCATCCATTGGTGCATGCCCCACCGGGGATCGAACCTGGGACCTTCTGATTGTTAGCCCAACCTGTTCACCCCTAGGCTACAGTCGCTTAAATAATAATAATAAATAAAATAATAAAAAATATATACTCCTTTTTTGGACATTCGTGTAAAAAGTACGGGATTGCTTTGACGTCTCAGCGATGATCACTAATGGTGCGTTCCATTCATATTAATTTTGTAATTTTCATTTTAATTTTGTAATTTTCATTTTAATTTTGTAATTTTCATTTTAATTTTGTAATTTTCGTTCATAAATGTCGTTCCACTCGAACCAACTTGTACTGAAAGTGATCATTATTATCGTTTTTAACAGTTTTTGTGGACGAAAATAATAAAATTAACAGTGAATGGAACGCACCAATAATGAATACAAACCCGGACATGTGCTAGTAGGAGTCGCATCCTGAGAGTTTCGTTCAAACTTAATAGGAGTTGATTTTTTTATGGGACTGAGGTGGCAAAAAGCTTACAGCCCGCCTAATGTCAAGCAGTCGCCGCAGCCTATAGATAGATGCTTGCAATACCAAAAGGAAAATTAAAAAAATGCCGATAGTAAATAAATAAATATCGCCAGATGTACACACCAACTGTATGGTCCCAAACTAAACAGCGTTTGTACCATAGACGAACCATATAAAGGACTGGGTCTAAGCTACCAGGCCGCGTTGCTATTACATCGCACAGCTCGGCCGGTGACGTCATCACAGTAGGCGTGGCTTAAGTGAGTGTGCTGTTGGCGTTCGTCCTGTGCAGACGTCTTGCCAACGTTCGCATCCCAAATATAATTCTATTCGACACTAGATGGCGACCCTCGGTACGTTTTTTTATATGAACCTACACGTAGTGACATCTAGTGTGAAAAAGTTAAACTACGTACTAACATCGAAATAAAACGAACCCAGTAGTTATGCTATTTACCGGTAGATCGGGGGGGCGGGGCTTGTAAATTGCCCTACCAGTTTTTAACCCCCAACACCCGCGCCACCCCGCGCAAAATTTCCACGCGTTGTTTCATAGGGAAATCTAATAAGGGCACCTCTATCTTTAGTCTTTACTCTATGGTTTGTACTATGGGTACCATACAATGGACTGGGGGCGATCCCAGTGACACCCAGACCATGGCAAATGACGAAAAGATCGTTTCTGGAACTTGCCTGTGGCGGTAATTAAACCCAATCCATTGCGCCAAACGGACTACAAAAAATAATATAAAAAGCGTGAAATAAAAATAGCGACTCCAAAAACAATTCTAGAATTATTTGGAGTCGGTGCCTACTATCATCTTATATTTACCCAAAACTTAGCAAACTGAAATTGGCACCGACTCCAAAATATAATAGCATATTAATTATTTCCAGCCTTTTAGTGCTAGTTTTAGTTTTTTAAGAAGTTGGTTAAAATGAACCGAGAAATTTACTTATTCTGGCTACCGGAGAATGAGAGCCGAGCACAGTCCTTCGAAATGGGGGAACGCCACTAAATGGCGGTCACCCATCTTAGACTGACCTTGCTAAGCGTTGCTTAGCCTCCAATCGTTCACCATTCAGTGATTACAGCTGGCTATGAACGCTAGCCAGTTACTACTAATTACTGAACGGTAAACGGAACGGTGATGATGATGATGATGATGATGATGACGATGATGATGACGATGACGATGATGATGATGATGATGATGATGACGATGATGATGATAATGATAATGATGATGATGATGACGATGACGATGACGATGACGATGACGATGACGATGACGATGACGATGACGATGACGATGACGATGACGATGACGATGACGATGACGATGACGATGACGATGACGATGATGATGATGATGATGATGATGATGATGATGATGATGATGATGATGATGATGATGATGATGATGATGATGATGATGATGATGATGATGATGAACGCTATGGTTATGATACTGACCCCACTCGCTCCAAACACGGTAGATATGTCGAGCCAGCCCGGGTTGGGTTCCTTGTACGCAGCTATAACTGAAAATATAAATGAAACGCCAGATGTTTAGCCAGTTTACAATGCTTTTACAAGCTTCTTCATCTTCTACGGGCGGTGTCCACAAATCGACGTAGTGCGCTTGTTTTGTGTGTTGGAGGGTGGTGGGCTGGTTACTCTAGACATCCCAGCACTACCAGGAAGTTCCCCAGCATGTTTAGGGGTTATTGTGTAGGTAAGAAAGAAAGAAAAACATTTATTTGGCACAGCACAAAAAACACAGTACAGCTAAAATAAAACAAACAATGTAGACGAGCAAAATAGAACAGGGGGCTTACCACAAGCTCTTATTGCGATTCAATTATAGGAACGTTTTAACGACGTTTTAATGACGTTTCTTATTGTCATGACAATAAGGTACTTCATTGCACAAAAAGTCGCTGAAACGTTAATACGTTCCTGTAAATGAATCGCAATAAGAGCTTGTGGTAAGCCCCCAGGAAACAAAAACAGAACGCAACAGAAGAAGACGAATGTGTCTCACGGCTGGACCTAATAGGATCCCAGATCAGCCTAATGCCAGGCATAAGGTTGGCGCTGATCTTCATCTGGTATTTATTTAGGAGGGTAGGCCGAATTATGTGAGCTACGGTACTGAAAAGGCGACGACGTTTGTAGCGAATTTACGATTCTTAAATTATGTTTCGCACTGGAGCGAGTGTGACTGTGGGCGAGGCCCAGCAGTTAGGGCCATAATACACCGGGTAGCCATGGCGTCATCGCCAGCCACCGTAGCCAACTATTCGTATTGAAATGTATGGGAGGTAACACACCTGGCGGCGGTCTGGCGTGGTCTGGCGACGTCGCCAGTCAATACAAATTGTTCTACAACTCACCAATAGCAGGTCTGACAACACAGATCGGCATTTCGTCGTCCATATCTCTGACGAGCTGCTCCGCGACTGCTTTCGCGAAGGAGTATGTGTTCGGCCAGTTCTTGATGAGTCTAGAACCATAAGAGCAGTCAGCCGCCACTTGAAGATACCGGAATAAGGTGAATAAGGGGAATCGCGATATCAAGAATCCTGAGGCACATTTATAAGAGACCCCAACAATAACAATTGGGGCATAGCGGCCTCCTGCCTGAAGATCTTCCCTTTTCCGCTATATTGATGTGCCTCGTGAATCCGGATTCGCGATTCATGATCGTATGTTGTACTGGAGCGTTGCACTCAACTATAATGTAGTGGATAGTTCGGGGTTCTTCTTTGGACTGTATTTTCTTCAAAATAAAAGTTTTCGTTCAGTTGTAATTCGCAGCACAACATTCAACATGAATTTATTTACACAAACCGTTTCTTATATACAAAAGTTAGGGGTTACAACTAGTGGGTACCACGCGCAGTTTGCTTATACCTAATCTCCAATGATCGGGCATGTGAGGTCGCTTCACATCAATGGGGTAGGAATTAATTTCAGGTCTCCAATTGATTTGCAAGAAACATGGTGGGGGACTGTTTCTACTCACCCAGCCGTAGAATCATTCAGGCGGGTCTCTTCCGTGGTCTCCGCAAGTTTGATGAGAACCTCAGGGTCCACTGGGCTGGGGTAGAAGTCGTCCTGGACATCAGCCCCTGCGCGATCCTCACACGCATGAGAATATGCCGTCGATACGTGCACGAAGGACCTGGAAAACACTTCTTCTTACCTTCTTTCTACTTTTTCATATGGAGCATAGCCGAACGGCCTATGCTCGAGCCATTGCGCCAAGCGGTCGCTAAATGCCAGTAATTAGTCACCCATCTCTTACTGACCTTGCCCAGCGTTAACCTCTGATCGTTTCCCGATCAGTGATTGCAGCTGGCTATGAGTGCCTTAATTGTGACTAATTGTGTCACATCGTGTGTTCCAAAGCATGCTTTAACTGGTGGCCTAGACCTCGGAGACTAACCTGAGTCTCTTGCAGGCCTTGCCCAGCGAGAGCGCCTCCCTGGTGCCGCGCACGTTGATCAGCGTCGCCACGCGGAGCTGCTCGTCGAACCTCGTGGTCGCCGCCAT
Organism: Drymonia ruficornis; assembly: GCA_947859195.1. Lineage (NCBI taxonomy): Eukaryota > Metazoa > Arthropoda > Insecta > Lepidoptera > Notodontidae > Drymonia > Drymonia ruficornis. The sequence goes on along the minus strand of OX401932.1, from coordinate 4,912,060 downwards.
GTGGAATATTATATCCACCTGGAATTTTAATGGAATATATAATGACGACCGCTTGGCGCAGTGGTTGGCCGTTCGGCTCACTGCATCGGGTAGTTACGGATTCGATTCCCGCCAGAGGTTAATTTCGGAAACGGCCTATTCGTAATTTTCCCTGGTCTGGGTGTCACTGCGCTCGCCCCCAGTCAAATGTATGCTAGCCATAGTACAAGCGTTGCTTAGTTTGGGACCATACAGTTGGTCTGTAATTCTTGTCTCATACCTCTTCAGTGAGCATCAGCCAATCCTTGTCGTCTATCCCCAACCGGAGCTCGGCCACGTCTCCTTCAACAGGAACTATCAGGTCAGCGAAATTGGGCTGCTTCTGGCGCAGACCGTCATATACCTGAAGAAAATGATGAATTGTTACTCAAAGATATATTAAACGTTAGAACCGACTTACTGCGCTTATTGGCATCATGAATACCAGGTAACTACCCGACATCTATTTAGTCACGCGGCACTCGGCGTCGCGGCTGCCAATCAGAGACCGTTCAGCCGGGCGGACCAATCAGAGACTCGATGACTCAATGTCATAGATTCAAAGATTCAAAACGTTTATTTTGTTTAGGCCTACGGGGGCACTTACAAATCGTCATTTTACATTTTTTCTTAAATTCTACTGCCGGATCGGAAACGCGACCTCGACTGAGAAGATCCGGCAAGAAACTCAGCGGGCTTGTAATTTTTACATTGTTTTAATTTAATTTATTTTTTTAAATCGCTATTTACTTATTTAAATACAATGTATTTGCAGCTCAAGTGACTTAGGGAAGAGCCACCTGTAGTGTCGTAGGGGGGGGGGGGGGGGGGGGGGCTATTGCGATCATACCGGGCACACTCCCCCTCAATGCGAGGGGAATTCGGGCTCCGGCCATAGTCCACCACGCTGGCCCAGTGCGGTTGGCAAACAACACCATTTCTTTTGAGAAGCGTTAGGTTTCTATTCGAAGAATGATTTTGCAAATTATTTTAAGTGGCAAATGCATTGTATGATAATAACAGAAAATAGGTAGGAAGCGAATATATCAATTGATTATTAATGAACCTAACCTTGCAAAATAATGAGGTTAATAAGGCGTTAAATTCAAAGTCAAAGTTGTTTATTCATGTACCTAAGCTAGAGGTACGAATTGTTTACATCAACATTTTAACGTTACTAACGGCAGGGTTGGGCAAAATACATGCTTTGCTTTAATTAAAATACAAATTACAAAATACTATCTCGCATGTATTTAAAATACGAAATACAAAATACTTTTAAGTCATGTATTTGAAATATCAAATACAAAATACAGTTTTTTAACTATTTGTATTTGAAATACAAAATCCAAACTACAAAAAAATACAGTTATGTGTTAGAATGAAAATGACAATTGACAAGATACCGACAATTTGACGTACAGTACAGGTGTAGTGTTGCCAACTTTAAAGATTGACATATTTAGCGGTGCCATTTTGCTTACGAAAGCTATCGAGCGGTATTTTCTGCAGAACGCACCCATTGATAAAATCGCTAAATATTTATGTTCAAATGTATTTTGAAGCCATAAGTATTTGAAATACTAACTACAAAATACCTCAGCGACAGGTATTTGAAATAATAATTACAAATTACATTTTTAAGAAGGAATTAATATACAAATACAAAATACGTATTTGTATTTCAATTACGTATTTTAATTACAAGTAATTCAAATACTGCCCAGCCCTGACTAACGGTTCGTAATGTTGCTTCCATTGAGAAGAGCCGGCAAGGAACTCAATGGTTACTCTTTGCAATAGAAAAGATTTTTTTATACAATTTCAAACAGTAAGCAGGCAGGCATTACCACAATATTACCTAAACAACAAAATACAGTAACTCAATTTTATCAAACTCACTTAGATTTAGATATTTAAATAGAAAGCTAGCTTAGAAAGCTGTGCGTGCCTACTCCCACTTTACGGGGAAACCAAAAAAGTGGATATTGAGAACGATTGCTTTGGTGTGATGCCTTCCGTGCTTACCTAATTGAAAATTTAACAGGCTTGAAAGTTAGGGCCTCCGCAGACTAGCTACTTTTAGCAGTACAAGTAGCAAGTACAAGTAGCTAGTGTGCGGAGGCCCTTAAGGAACAATGTTGTCAACACCAAGCGGTTATCTATTATTATGATTTAGTCAAAACTCTGAATGTAAGTACTTACGGGATCCTGTAACATTTCCAGGAGACGCTTATCAATCGACTTGCCCTTCTTAGACCTCAGTAAGATGAACACTTTAGCGATTTTAGTTGATCTGGAAATAAATTAAACTTTTCAAATGATAATAAAACATATTCAATTAAATCAACAAAGTACTGTTAAGCACTTATTGAATAGTCCGTTCATCGCGTCCTGATGGGAGTCTATCCTCACCTGAAGAGCTTCTCAACGAGCTGCTTGCCGAGGAAGCCGGAGCCGCCCGTCACGAAGACCACGGCGCCGCTATAGAACTGCTGCACGGGCGACTCGAACCGATCTATCACCGAGTTCATCGGCTTCTGGTATGATAACACTTTGGCTTCCAATACTTGTGCTGGATCCATGTTTCTTGTTTTTCTTCGAGCGACCTAAAACGAATTCTTATATTAGTAGGTACTACCTATCAAACCTCTTAGCAGGGGGCTTACTACAAGCTCTTATTGCGATTCAATTATAGGAACGTTTTAACGACGTTTAAATGACGTTTCTTATTGTCATGACAATAAGGTACGTCATTGCACAAAAAGTCGCTGAAACGTTAATACTTTCCTGTAATTATTAATAATAATAATAATAATATTTATTACCAAAAAGACATTACCATTTACAGAGCAGGCAAAACACCCCACACTAGGCAATGCCTGTCTTGTGGGGGGTTTTAAAGAAATAATAATAACAGTTTGGTACAGAAAAGAACAAAAAAGAAAGAAAGAAAAGGAAAGAAAGAAAGTACGGTAAAGAAAAGAAACATAAAATTAAAGAAAAGGAATAACACAATAATTGATTAAAGAATAAACAAGTATTAAATCGTAATCGTATTAAGTATTAAGTATTGAATCGCAATAAGAGCTTGTGGTAAGCCCCCAGGTCTTTCCAAGGTACTCACACATTATTTGGATACCGAGTCAAGTGCCTACTCAACGCGCTCTAGTAATCATACTCTATCATATTTATAGTGGAGCCATACAAACTTCAACGAGTGTCATACTGAACTTCGACAGTTCATTATATCGACACGGTCCCAATTTCGAAGAACAATAGTTTGACTACTCATTGCTTCGACAGAACATAATATTCGACGAGCATTACTTTGACAGAACTTACTTCGACAACACACAACTTCGAAGAACACTACTTCGATATGCACTTGTTCGGCGGATCTCTATTTCGACGGAACATGACTTGGACATAATACTGCTCTGAAAAGTGACAACCCCGAGCAAGTGGACGGCTATTTCTGCGTTTAGGGTCAAAAGTAACCTAACACGAAGGGAATGACGGGGGTTTAGTCTGTCATTCCCTTCGAACCTAACCCAGCCAAGTCGAAAGCCCCGAATTCCAGCTCTCGCGTCTCGCTCGGTATTATTGTGTCGATGGTATGTTCCGTCGAAGTAGAGATCCGCCGACAAGTGCATATCGAATACTTCAAATTCACATTCAAATAACTTTATTGCGTTAATTGTGGTAATACAATACTTCGATACTACTACTAGTGTTCTTCGAAGTTGTGTGTTGTCGAAGTAAGTTCTGTCGAAGTTATGCTCGTCGGACATTATGTTCTGTTGAAGCAATGAGTAGTCGAACTGTTGTTCTTCGAAATTGGGACCGTGTCGATATAATGAACTGTCGATTTTCTGAATGTAAGCCAACTGCATAATAATAATAATAATATCCTGGGACATTTTTTACACACGGCTACCTGATCCCAAACTAAGCAGAGCTTGTACTATGGAAACCAGATAACTGATATTACTACATATACTACTTTTTTATTTGTAAATACATACTTAATATACATATACACCCAGACTCCGGACATACAGACATGTTCACGCACACAAATGCATGTCACGGGTAGGAATCGAACCTACGACCTGCAGCGTGAATGTCGCCTCCGCGCCAACCACGCTAACGGGCCCGTCATCGTTTTTAAACTTATTTTTCCTTTCATTTTTGTTATACCTTCTCTCTTCTTTTTAAACCCCCGACGAAAAACGAGGGGTGTTATAAGTTTGAAGTGTGTGTCAGTGTATCAGTGTATCTGTGTATCTGTGTGTCTGTCAGTGGCATCATAGCGCCTGAACGGATGGACCGATTTCGATTCAGTTTTTTTTGTTTGAAAGGTGGGTTAATCGATAGTCTTCTTAGCTATGTTTCAAGAAAATCTGCTCAGCCGTTTGAAGATAATATCTAAAAAATAATATCTGAATATTTTCACCCAAGCGTCGTTGCGTCGGGGGACCACTAAGTACGTCGGTCATGGTCATAATCTACAGGTTACTCTAAATGTAATGTACTTAGCGGTCCCCCGACGCAACGACGCTTGGGTGAAAATATTCAGATATTATTTTTTAGATATTATCTTCAAACGGCTGAGCAGATTTTCTTGAAACATAGCTAAGAAGACTATCGATTAACCCACCATTCAAACAAAAAAAACTAAATCGAAATCGGTCCATCCGTTCAGGCGCTATGATGCCACTGACAGACACACAGATACACAGATACACTGATACACAGACACACACTTCAAACTTATAACACCCCTCGTTTTTCGTCGGGGGTTTAAAAAGAAGAGAGAAGGTATAACAAAAATGAAAGGAAAAATAAGTTTAAAAACTAAAACCCGACTACTGAAAAATCGCGCTCTAAAAAGTATGAAACAAGAAAATATTCTTATCTGGAGGATAGCCGTGGTCCGTGGTCATATGCCATTTTGCCCTAAAGGACCTACACGGACCACGGCTATCCTCCAGATAAGAATATTTTCTTGTTTCATACTTTTTAGAGCGCGATTTTTCAGTAGTCGGGTTTTAGTTTTTAAACTTACTTTTTATTTAATTATTTTGGAGTTATAGGTAACAATATATATATTTTTGAAATGTGCTCATCAAGCTCTTTCATTTGATACCCCACACGGTTTTATTAAAAAATGCTTTTTTTTAAGTTCACGACATTATGTCCTCTAGAGGGCGCCATATGCAATTTTATGTGACGTCACATAGCCTATAACCAGCGCGCCATTAAGCCGCTTCTAACGATACCTCACAGATGCACATACATACATACATACATACATACATACATACATACATACCGGTCAAAATCATAACCCTCCGCCGTAGTCGGGTAATAATTTACGGGCGATCTGAGGACGGGAAGTGGATGGGTGTATCAAGGGTAAAAAACGGTTTATCACGATTTCCGGCAACACTACAAATGAAATGTAACGTGAATGAACGAAAATGAAATGTCACGACTTTTATACCCATTCGGGGGTAGTCAGAGGCTTGAGTGGCCATACACCACCACATTGTGGAGGTATTAACCAACTCAAAGCCCACGTTTCACCAGATAGTCAGAATCCAACGTGACAGGTGGTGAACCTTGTCGCCGTGTATACAGGAGCTGACTATTACCTAATCCCGAGGGATAGGTAGGTTTCCTCGCGATGTTTTCCCTCACCGTCAGCGAACTGTAAATTATGCACATCGATGAAAAAAAAAAAAAAAAACTTACCAAAATACGTGTTGGCACGACCCGCTACTGAAAAATACTAGAAAGACTGAAATAAAGTTCACTAGGAATCTAGTTATAGACTTTATCTATACATATAATAAGAATGTAAAATTGGTCGCGTCTGTACATTCGAAATATTTGAAAAAAAAATAGTGGGGGGGACTTAGATTGACCAGCAGAATTCATTTTTATCATTTTTAGAATTTTTGTCTGTGGGTATGTTTGTATGTTTGTATGTTTGTATGTTTGCTCAGATTTTCGAAAGAGCACAACTTCGAATCCACCGGATGGATTTCAATGAAATTTAGCATGGATATGACTAATAGTCTAACTTAACATCTAGGATACTTTTTTTATAGAAAATGTTTAGGGTTGCCACAGAAAATTCAAAAAACTACTTAAAAATTCTAAATGTTTGAAAGAGCACAACTTTGAATCTACCGGATTAATTTCAATGAAATTTGGCATGGATATGACTAATAGTCTAACTTAACATCTAGCATATTTTTTTTTTTTCGGAAAATTTAGCGTTGCCACAAAACATTCAAAAACTACCTAAATATTCGAACACGCACAACTTCGAATCCAGTGGATTGATTTCAATGAAATTTGGCATGGATATGACTAATAGTCCAACTTAACATCTAGGATATTTTTTTATAAAATATTAGATTGTAAATTTTTATGACCACACGGAAATTCTAGCCAACAATAAGTTTTAGTTATTGAAATACGTCTATTTAGAGCGGAGCCCTACGGAGCCCTACGTTGTGTGTGATCCGACACTATTTGGAATACATAATCTTAATTTTAATAATAATAATAAATATTTTATTGCTGCGTTCTACCATCTTAAGTTTCGTTTTCTTAACTAGATGTCGCTATACTTAAAATCAGACAATACCTGCCTTGCACCACATGTCAAAATTTAATATCTTCCTTGCTTCAAGAAATTTAGTTTTTTTATTCCTAATTACGTATAAAAAATATTAAGCGGGTCTTTGTATCACGCGGAATCTTAGACGTTAACTCTGGAATTCATCTCCACAGTACTAATGCCGTAGGGAAGCTACCTACCTAAGAAGTAAGTCTAGAGGACCTGCTGATTTTGAATTAAGTAGTAATAGAAACACAGACATTGAACTCTGAACTCAAACCCCTCAGGAATGATGCTGCTGGGTAACTGCCTGCTTAAACCATAAATCTGGAGGACCTGCTAACTTTGAATTAGCAATGTGGGTATCAAGTAGAAACTTCTCAGGCGAGGTCGCGTTTCCGATCCGGCGCTAGAATTTAAGGAAAACATGTAAAATGACTACTTGTAAGTGCCCTCCTAGGCCTAAACATAATAAACGCTTTGACTATTGACTTAGACGATAAACTCCGGACTCTAACTTTTTAAGCACGATGTTGCGCAGTGACTCTTACCTAAGCCGTGAGTCTGGAGCACTCACTCATTTTAAATAAGGGACATGGGTATCAAGTACAAACTTAAACATTGAGCTCTGGAGTCCAACCGCTCAGTCGTGATACTGTGAGTAACTACAGATATAGATAGACGGATACAGATAGACTGGTACAGACAGAGATACTCACCTACCGATAGATTACAGACAGACCGATTCAGACAGACAGATACTTACAGCTAAACTGATACACACAGACAAATAAAGTCAAACTTTTGTTATACAACTAAGGCGCCAGGCAAGCGTACGGCCCACCTGTTGTTAAGCAGTTACCGTTCCCAATAGATGCTTGCAACCAAAGGCATCGGTAGCACGTTTCCAACCTGAAGGGGAGTGGGGTTAGTGGGAGGGGACGGGGAGGTGGCTGGGTTGCGCTTCCGGCTCTCTCCCTCATCATACGAAACGAAGGTAAATTAGCTACTTGAATGCCGATCTCCACCTTACTGGTATAGACTGGTACAGATAGACAGCCACGGACAGACGAACTCAGACTGATGCAGACTGACGTAATACAGATTAGACGATAGACAAAATTATATTTAAGGGCTTCACCGACTGGACGCGGACGGAGTCGCGGGCACAGCTATAGTTAATAAAGTCTAGAAATTCAAATTAGCTGATAATTTATTAAGCATTGACACGCCATAATGTAATTCGCACCTTGATCGGCCCCCAATTGGGAAAACTACTAACACCCCCCGCTTCCCCTCCCTGCTTCCCACTCCCCTTCAGGTCGGCAAAGTGCGAGCAATGCCTTTGGTATTGCAAGCATCTGTAGGCTACGGTATCTGCTTAACATCAGGCGGGCCGTACGCTTGTTTGCCACCTCAAAATAACTTTTTTGGATAAGTAGCTTTTGTTTTATTTTATTTTTATTTTATTCTTATTACACGAACTGTCCAAAAATGAGTGTATAATTATGTATTCAGGGTTCATCAGCTCATCTTCAAATTTAAGGATTCTTTTAAAACATATAAACAATGAAGTATCAATTAGAAACGTTTTAGGGACTTTATTAGGAACGTCTTCGCACTCCGTATCCAATATCCTATCCATTATTTAGGGCATACTGGGGGCTTACCACCTCTTATAGCAGTTTTTTTTAACGTTTCAGCGACTTTTTGTGCAATGACGTTTCTTATTGTCATGACAATAAGGTACGTCATTGCACAAAAAGTCGCTGAAACGTTAAAACGTTCCTGTAATTGGATCGCTATAAGAGTTCGTGGTAAGCCCCCTGTTTAATATTCCTTCCCCACACTATCTCAAGGGACGGTTTAAATTCCTCCACGCCTCGCGCGTTTACAAGATAAAGACTGGACACGCGTTCAAAACGAGTTTAACATTTTTGTAATAACACCTAGTATTTTATTTTTAGCTCACAGTATGGGGCACTAAAAATAAAAAAAACCAGCCAAGTGCGTGTCGGACTCGCACATAAAGGGTTCCGTACCACCGTAAAATAAAAACGTCAAAAATAACAAGTTCCTTGTATGAGGGCCCCTTTTTTAAAAATGTTATTATATTTATAGTATTTGTTGTTGTAGCGGCAACAGAAATACACATTCTGTGAAAATTTCAACCCTCTACCTATTACGGTTCGTGAGATACAGATCGCTGACATACGGACAGACAGACGGAAAGACGCACAGCGGAGTCTTACTAATAGGGTTCCGTTGGCCCCCTTTGGGTTTTTTTTAACCTATATTATCCCACTGCTGGGCAAAGATCTCCCGCAATACGACGGGCCCGTTAGCGTAGTTGGCGCGGAGGCGACTTTCACGCTGCAGGTCGTAGGTTCGATTCCTACCCGTGACATGCATTTGTGTGCATGCACATGTCTGTATGTCCGGAGTCTGGGTATGTATGTATATTAAGTATGTATTTACAAATAAAAAAGTAGTAGGTATATGTAGTAATATCAGTTATCTGGTTTCCATAGTACAAGCTCTGCTTAGTTTGGGATCAGGTAGCCGTGTGTAATAAATGTCCCAGGATATTATTATTATTATTAATACACTCCACATGTCTCTCTCTATTTGAGGCCGCTTCCATCCATCCCTCCAGATAACAGTCGAGGTCATCACGCCATCTTTTCCTGGGTCGACCACGACGGTTACGTCCGTTATCTCGTACCCACCCTGTGCATTTTATTGCTCATCTGGTTTCAATTCAATTCAATTCAATTCATTTATTTAGGCCTACGGGGGCACTTACAAATTGTCATATTACATTTTTTCCTTAAGTTCTACCGCCGGATCGGAAACGCGACCTCGACTGAGAAGATCCGTCAAGAAACTCAGCGGGCTTGTCATTTTTACATATTTTTTTTTTTATCGCCATTTACTTATTTTAATACAATGTATTTTGTTAAACGATAGCTCCAGTGTGCTGCCTTCCGAAATAAGCAAGGCAAGACACGCTACATTTTAACATGACACTGTTATAACGAAGTGTATTTGAGCGATCAGTCCCAAGCTGATTTATCTTCCAAGTAATCCGAGATTTTGTAATAGGCCTTTTGACAGAGTTTAGTTTTAACTATAGTTCATCCATACGGCACAGGTAGCCCGCCCAACCAAACTTCAGCAAAGCAGCTTTCTTACCCACGTCTGTAATACGAGTCATGGAACGCAGTAAGGTGTTTCTCACACGGTCGATCCGTTTGAAACCTAAGATACTGCGCTCCACTGCTCTCTGGCAAATCTTGAGCTTGGACTTTTGAGACTCGGTCTGTGACCATGTCTGAGCGCCGTAAGTGAGGACGGGCAGTATACACATGTCGATGAGCCTGCGTTTGAGTGACAAACGAAGGTCACCCTTCATCAGTCCCTTCATGGAACAGTAGCTGTTCCAGGAGTTTTTGATACGGCGATCGGTTTCTTTGCCTTGCCTGTTTTCGAAGGAGACTAGCTGCCCAAGTAAACATACTCATCGACATTGTAAAACATGCCCGTTGACCTCAACTTTACGCTTGAAAACTTGATCGTGCCAGAAACTCGATTCTGCGCTCCAAACACTAATACCTGACGTAGGCCAATCAGCTGCAAAACTGAAGTGGAACTGGGCGGGCCACATCTGCCGAAGACCGGAATCGCTATGGGCAAAAGTAACCACGCAGTAATAATAATAATAATAATAATATCCTGGGACATTTTTTACACACGGCTACCTGATCCCAAACTAAGCAGAGCTTGTACTATGGAAACCAGATAACTGATATTACTACATATACTACTTTTTTATTTGTAAACACATACTTAATATACATATACACCCAGACTCCGGACATACAGACATGTTCATGCACACAAATGCATGTCACGGGTAGGAATCGAACCTACGACCTGCAGCGTGAAAGTCGCCTCCGCGCCAACCACGCTAACGGGCCCGTCAGTGGATCCCAAATAGCGGGAAGGGCCATAAAAGATGGCGGGATGAGCTGGACTCCTACTAGACGGATTGGTCCCGGGTAGCCATAGACCGGCCATAGCATGTGCAAAAATGGAGAGGAGACCTTTGCCCTGCAGTGGAACAGAACAGGGGGCTTACCACGAACTCTTATCGCGATTCAATTACAGGAACGTTTTAACGTTTCAGCGACTTTTTGTGCAATGACGTACCTTATTGTCATGACAATAAGAAACGTCATTGCACAAAAAGTCGCTGAAACGTTAAAACAAAACTGATATACTAGGTGGTGGTAAGCCCCCAGGCTAGAAATGAATTCTCCATTGTAAAAAATAAACATCTTAATTACTGGGTACGTATTTTATTCAATAAAACAAACTAAACAAATAATATACAACATACAAGAATAAACAAACAACTTTATATAACGAGTACGCGTACAAAGGCAGAACTACGGTATAATGTAATACCCCTAACATTTGTGCTTTCTTATTGGCTTTAACGGTGTCAGTTGAACCATCTTTAATTATATATTTGCGTGTACCTATTAACCACATACATATATACTCCTTCCAATCGATATCCATGACGTTAAAGTTGTAGATATCTTTATCTACAGGGTGTAGACTGTTGTATAACGTCTCGAGGTTCTTGTCAAGGAAGTTCCAATCATTGTTGGTGAAGTAACCAAGCGCCTGAGTCATTTTATACACCTTGTTGTATATTTTTACGAATCTGAAAGTCAAGTGCACTGTTTCAATTCAATATGTTAAAAAAACCCTGTCCGAGCCGAAACCGGTATTTAGGTTTCCCAATCACAAGAACAACAAAAAAAATATTAATGACAATTTAAAATGACATTTTTTTTGCCTTTTTCCCTCAAAATGTAGCAAATTTTAAAAATATGACAACACCGTTACCGGAAGTAATTATATATTAGATCGTGTGGCGGCACCTCTGACCACAAAGTATGTGATGACGTCATTTTATGTTTTTTTTTAATGTAAACGGGCTATTTGTTTTCCAAAAAAATATGGGAGGCCTTTGCCCAGCAGTGTTACACATACTATGCCAAAAAATATTAGGTTTGTGATGATGATGATGATGACGATGACGATGACGATGACGATGACGATGACGATGACGATGACGATGACGATGACGATGACGATGACGATGACGATGACGATGACGATGACGATGACGATGACGATGACGATGACGATGACGATGACGATGACGATGACGATGACGATGACGATGACGATGACGATGACGATGACGATGACGATGACGATGACGATGACGATGACGATGACGATGACGATGACGATGACGATGACGATGACGATGACGATGACGATCACGATGATGATGATGATCATGATCATGATCATGATCATGATGATGATGATGATGATCATGATGATCATGATGATCATGATGATGATGATGATGATGATTATGATGATGATATTCAAAATAAAAAATTAAAAGCTTTAAATTAAATAAGGAATTATAGAGTGATATTTTTTAGGGATGTAGTAGACCTACCAAGCTTACTTGTGTATAAATATCATTTTATAATATGGTGGACTTTACGAGAAAAAAAATAAAAACGAAAATTTGAAAATCGTGATTTACATCGAAACTAATGACCTTACGACTACCCTGATTGCTCCAATACGTGGCCATTTGATTGCTTTACATAGTTTATTCAGACAATTTTTCTGTATTGCGTATAGTTTAAGATTTATAATTGATTTTGTAAAAATCTAGGTCTAATTTTAACGGTTTTCGGAGGATCATATCTCAAAAACTACTCGCATCTGTCACCTGGGAGTTTTACTCTTACATTTTTGTTGCTTTAAACTGACAGAATTTAAAATAAAAAGACGATGTCACAAAATCGGGCTCCAAATCAGACTGTGCGGCGCGCGAGCGACGCGGAGACTCGTCCTTATGTTATAATGTGTCTCTTGTGTATCCTATGTCTAATTATATTACTAATATTGTGACAGTGATTGTGAATTTATCTTAAATACATACTCCGCTATAAATCTTGTGTTTACCTACCAAACAACATACCTACCTACTCGTACTCGAGCGCGTCAGATTAAGATAAGGGGGATTCATTACTAGCTAAGAAGTGTCAAAAGTGTCAATTTGGCTAATTTGATCGTCAGTATAAGAAATGGGAGCATCTGTAAGTTTCACTGAACACCCTCTCTGAAAATCTGACGCGCTCGAGTAATTATATATTTTTTAATTTATCATGTTGCAGCATGAAAAATATCAATATATGACACGCTTGAGTATTTCCATGTCATTGTTTTTTTCACAAGGTTCACCACCTGTCACGTTGGGTTCTGACTATCTGGTGAAACGTGGGCTTTGAGTTGGTTAATACCTCCACAATTTGGTGGTGTATGGTCACTTAAGCCTCTGACTACCCCCGAATGGGGATAAAAGTCGTGACGTTACATTTTGTTTTTTTACAATTTTCGGGCCGTACGGTTGTTGTATTTTTAGTTGTTTTTTTATATTACCTTTATGAAGACTGAAACCCCCATTACATCATCCAATTTGCAGTACGCTAAATTAGTGCTGCAGTCTGAGATGAAAAAGAGATCCCTCATTACACTACACTAACTAGCTAGCTAATTAGTTTCACTTCTTCATTTTGGGAGTGATCGTCGTCCGACCCGCACCTTTAGCGAAGAGCGCTTACATTCTTGCCTAAAAAGAAATGGCGCTAATTTCTTTAGCATTGGTGTCGACATAAATTATGACGATTAAAAAAAATCTTAATTTCTCATGTCTTTGTTTTTATAATGTTTATGTTTTTATCCCATAAAAATAGCATGTCCTTATATAGTTCTATTACAATCAATAGAACTTGTTTCTCTTTAGTCTGCGGTTGCGTCATTGTGATTTCACGACAAATACGTCCTCCCATTCGAAAGCCCACCGACAGACTGACCTTGCACAGTTAGCGTTAAGCACGCTAAACGTAATTACACCATCCAATCTGATTGTCTAAGTAGCTAGCTAGATGAGCAAGAGCGGCAGAGTCCATACGATCGCTCTAAATTGGATGACTAGCTGTCTAACTGCCATTACACGATCCAATTTCAGCTCACGAGCTCACTTAGTGTTCTGCAAATTGGATGGTGTAATGGACGTTTGACTGAGTGACTGACTACTTGCCCTATCCGTGTAGAAAACTGCAAGAATAATTCTTACGTAAAAGATGGCTATGCTTTTTCCATGAATGAAACCAAGTGTGTCAGTAACCAACCAGTTTATTTAATAAAACCAACTAAAAAAAGAACATAAACCATAAAAAAATATGCTTACAAATTTATATAATACGTACGCGTACAAAGACAATATTATATAGTGAAGTACACGTAACATTTTTATCTTTTTGACGCCCTTTTTAGTACCAATTAGACCATCTTTAATGACATATTTGCGTAAACCGATACACCACACACATAAATACTCCCTCCAATCAATGTCCGTGACGTCAAAGTTGTAGATGTCTTTATCTACAGGGTGTAGACTGTTGTATAACGTCTCGAGGTTCTTGTCAAGGAACTTCCAATCATTGTTGGTGAAGTAACCAAGCGCCTGAGTCATTTTATACACCTTGTTACATATTTTTATGAATCTGAAAGTCAAGTAAACTGTGTTTATATTAACGGCACCTTACGAAGGCCGGTTTGACATGTGGGGGGGGGGGGGGGGGGCGAAGAAAATGAACCTTATTATAACGAAATAAGACTGGCCATTTTAAAAAATAAGAATGTCAAAAAAATAATGCGAAAATGAATGTTATTCCGTTATAATAAGTTTCATCCTTTTCCCTCAAACATGTCAAACCGGCCTTCATAACGTGCCGCTACTTTAGTTTCAAATGAAATGTTTCTAGCGATAATATTTATTATAGGTTAATTTTTCATAGGTGTCTCGGGGCCGATTTTTATGAAAACATGGAGTACATTGTTATTATAAACTGATTTAGAGGTATTACTTAGGCATGCAAGCGTTCGGCGCACCTTGGTGTTATGTTATTGTATCAATCCAGGAAATAAAAAAAAAACTAAAGCACTAAGCATTCGAATCCAAATAGGCAGGAATATAGGAATATATTTATAAAAAAAAATTACACAGTATTACCTACTCTATAACTTACGAAATATGCATATTAAAGAGTTCGATTTACATATCAATAGATGGCAGTAGTACCTACGTCACTCGAGCAGCTATAGAAGTAAATTTTCGTTGGGTAATTACATGTTCACGCAGCTCAGTATAAATCAACTCGGTTCAAATCTTCACGGCTGCAATCATTCTAAAACTTTGTTATTTCCTGAACTGATTCATTTACATAACACCAGGGTGCGCTGGAAGCTTGCATGCTTGAGTGATACCTCTATCTCAGATTATATAAAAAGTAAGTTTAAAAACTAAAACCCGACTACTGAAAAATCGCGCTCTAAAATTTTATTTTGCCGAAGACGGCTTAAACTTGAATAATGGATAATATAAAAACTAAACCCGACTACTGAAAAATCGCGCTCTAAAAAGTATGAAACAAGAAAATATTCTCATCTAGAGGATAGCCGTGGTCCGTGTAGGTCCTTTAGGGCAAAATGGCATATGAACACGGACCACGGCTATCCTCTAGATGAGAATATTTTCTTGTTTCATACTTTTTAGAGCGCGATTTTTCAGTAGTCGGGTTTTAGTTTTTAAACTTACTTTTTATTTAATTATTTTGGAGTTATAGGTAACAATATATATTTTTTTGAAATGTGCTCATCAAGCTCTTTAATTTGATACACGGTTTCATTAAAAAATGGTTTTTTTTTAGTTCATGACATTATGTCCTCTAGAGGGCGCCATATGCAATTTTATGTGAGGTCCATAGCCTATAACCAGCGCGCCATTAAGCCGCTTCTAACGATACCTCATTTGTCAAATTACGACAAGTCGTTTGGAAGTTAGGTGGGAACAGATGCACATACATACATACATACATACCGGTCAAAATCATAACCCTCCGCCGTAGTCGGGTAAAAATGTACTCTGTGCTTACGAAGCACGAATAAACGATCCACCTAATTATTAATTATCTTCGATATAAACATATTATTTTGAACTCACTGTCTCTCCTTGCCAATCAAAAGGCATACTCCGTCTACTAAATAAGCTGGAATGAGATGCATGAGCCAAAAAATCAGCAGATAAACATATTTATTAGTAGTTTCCACGCAGCAAGGATACCAGATCAGTTTAGGCGTAGGATAAGCTGGCGCTTCAGTTCTAAAATAATGCATCATAGTGCCTGAAAGAAATAAGATTCTATTAGAGGGCACATTGCTCGTAGAAGAGATGGCCGATGGGGCCGAAGAGTTCTCGAGTGGCGGCCGCGCACCGGCAAGCGTAGCGTGGGTAGGCCTCCCACAAGGTGGACCGACGACCGTGAAGGTCACGGGCAGCGCAACACCTTTCATTGTGGCGAACCTTGGGGGAGGCCTATGTCCAGCAGTGGCCGTCTTTCGGCTGAGATGATGATGATAATGATGATAAAAGGTCAATGATATTACCAAGAAAGAGGGAGACATGTGAGTGTACAAAACAGTTTGCTCTTCTTAATTTTAATGTGACTAAGGTGGCATATCACAGGCATTGCTCGCACGTTGCCGACCTCAAAGGGAGTGAGACAGGGAGAGCAAGGGCTGGTTGGGCTCCCGGCTCTCTCACTCATCGTACGAAATGTAGCTATAATAGCTGCTTTACGCCGATCTTCTGTGAGAGGGTTGTACTACGCCGGTCGATCCAGCCCGTATATGAGCTGCAGTCAATTGGCTACAGCTTGGCTCTACCACAAAAATGATCTGTGGACCTACCCAACTGCAGTGGATTCCTCTGAGACGTCACGAGATATATCTTTTTCTCTTTCACTCCTTCGCCCCATCTCCTCGCCGTCTCCCAGGCGGCGCATATGGTGGCGTTATTAACATAGTCCACGGGAATTAGACTTAACATTATATCAGAATTGGCGTAGAATACATGCATTACGCCTATTCCAACTCCTAGTATGAGCTGAAAATAAAAAAATTACAAAAAGGTGATGTTAAAAATTATATAATTTAATAAATTAAAAAAACACGGCTGCCCTGCCAAAAAACGAACTAAAAAGTATAAAACAAGTGCAGTGTCAATGCAGTCGGGGGACCGTTCAGTGGAACACTTTTTAATCTAAGAGGTCCCCCGACTGCAATGACACTGCACTAGTTTTATACTTTTTTAGTTCGTTTTTTGGCAGGGCAGTCGTGTTTTTTATTTTTTTTAATTATTAAATTTTATTATTTTATGCATTTTAGTGACAAGTTTTATATTAATAGTTTGCAGCCAAATATGAAATGTCTGTTTTGCATGTACCTACCTATGTGAAATTATGCCAATAAATTATATATTTTTTAAATGTGCTCATCAAGGCCTTCAATAATTTGATACCCATATTACAATAAATGAAGAATATATTTTTTTCATATTTGAAAATGGAGCCACAATGCTGCCATATTGTTTTTTTTTTCTTCAAATAATATACCCAGTGTTACCCGGAATGATGTAAGGATTCTAACGATATGCCATACATTCAAATCGGTTAAGGTATTTAATAGTTATGGTGGAATAAAGAAACATCACATACATACATACAAACATACATGAACCCTAAACACATATTATATAAAAATAATAATAATAAAATATAAATAATAATAATGTAATGTAATGTAACGTCACGACTTTTATCCCCGTTCGGGGGTAGTCAGAGGCTTGAGTGGCCATACACCACCACATTGTGGAGGTATTAACCAACTCAAAGCCCACGTTTCACTAATAGTCAGAACCCAACGTGACAGGTGGTGAACCGTGTCGCCGTGTATACAGGAACTGACTATTACCTAATCCCGAGGGATAGGTGGGTTTCCTCACGATGTTTTCCCTCACCGTCAGCGAACTGTAAATTATGCACATAGATGAAAATTCATCCATTGGT
The DNA here is from genome assembly GCA_947859195.1 of Drymonia ruficornis. NCBI lineage: Eukaryota > Metazoa > Arthropoda > Insecta > Lepidoptera > Notodontidae > Drymonia > Drymonia ruficornis. Next base: position 4,894,327 of record OX401932.1, on the reverse strand, counting down.
GCATGCCCCACCGGGGATCGAACCTGGGACCTTCTGATTGTTAGCCCAACCTGTTCACCCCTAGGCTACAGTCGCTTAAATAATAATAATAAATAAAATAATAAAAAATATATACTCCTTTTTTGGACATTCGTGTAAAAAGTACGGGATTGCTTTGACGTCTCAGCGATGATCACTAATGGTGCGTTCCATTCATATTAATTTTGTAATTTTCATTTTAATTTTGTAATTTTCATTTTAATTTTGTAATTTTCGTTCATAAATGTCGTTCCACTCGAACCAACTTGTACTGAAAGTGATCATTATTATCGTTTTTAACAGTTTTTGAGGACGAAAATAATAAAATTAACAGTGAATGGAACGCACCAATAATGAATAAAAACCCGGACATGTGCTAGTAGGAGTCGCATCCTGAGAGTTTTGTTCAAACTTAATAGGAGTTGATTTTTTATGGGACTGAGGTGGCAAAAAGCTTACAGCCCGCCTAATGTCAAGCAGTCGCCGCAGCCTATAGATAGATGCTTGCAATACCAAAAGGAAAATTAAAAAAATGCCGATAGTAAATAAATAAATATCGCCAGATGTACACACCAACTGTATGGTCCCAAACTAAACAGCGTTTGTACCATAGACGAACCATATAAAGGACTGGGTCTAAGCTACCAGGCCGCGTTGCTATTACATCGCACAGCTCGGCCGGTGACGTCATCACAGTAGGCGTGGCTTAAGTGAGTGTGCTGTTGGCGTTCGTCCTGTGCAGACGTCTTGCCAACGTTCGCATCCCAAATATAATTCTATTCGACACTAGATGGCGACCCTCGGTACGTTTTTTTATATGAACCTACACGTAGTGACATCTAGTGTGAAAAAGTTAAACTACGTACTAACATCGAAATAAAACGAACCCAGTAGTTATGCTATTTACCGGTAGATCGGGGGGGCGGGGCTTGTAAATTGCCCTACCAGTTTTTAACCCCCAACACCCGCGCCACCCCGCGCAAAATTTCCACGCGTTGTTTCATAGGGAAATCTAATAAGGGCACCTCTATCTTTAGTCTTTACTCTATGGTTTGTACTATGGGTACCATACAATGGACTGGGGGCGATCCCAGTGACACCCAGACCATGGTAAATGACGAAAAGATCATTTCTGGAACTTGCCTGTGGCGGTAATTAAACCCAATCCATTGCGCCAAACGGACTACAAAAAATAATATAAAAAGCGTGAAATAAAAGTAGCGACTCCAAAAACAATTCTAGAATTATTTGGAGTCGGTGCCTACTATCATCTTATATTTACCCAAAACTTAGCAAACTGAAATTGGCACCGACTCCAAAATATAATAGCATATTAATTATTTCCAGCCTTTTAGTGCTAGTTTTAGTTTTTTAAGAAGATGGTTAAAATGAACCGAGAAATTTACTTATTCTGGCTACCGGAGAATGAGAGCCGAGCACAGTCCTTCGAAATGGGGGAACGCCACTAAATGGCGGTCACCCATCTTAGACTGACCTTGCTAAGCGTTGCTTAGCCTCCAATCGTTCACCGTTCAGTGATTACAGCTGGCTATGAACGCTAGCCAGTTACTACTAATTACTGAACGGTAAACGGAACGGTGATGATGATGATGATGATGATGATGATGATGACGATGATGATGACGATGACGATGACGATGACGATGACGATGATGATGATGATGATAATGATGATGATGATGACGATGATGATGATGATGATGATGATGATGATGATGATGATGATGATGATGTTGATGATGAACGCTATGGTTATGATACTGACCCCACTCGCTCCAAACACGGTAGATATGTCGAGCCAGCCCGGGTTGGGTTCCTTGTACGCAGCTATAACTGAAAATATAAATGAAACGCCAGATGTTTTGCCAGTTTACATTGGTTTTACAAAGCGTTTCTAGCACCAGACTGATTTGTAATGCCATTGTAAGTCCATTATAACTTTCAATAAGTGTGAGGGTTCTCTTCTTCATCTTCTACGGGCGGTGTCCACAAATCGACGTAGTGCGCTTGTTTTGTGTGTTGGAGGGTGGTGGGCTGGTTACTCTAGAGATCCCAGCACTACCAGGAAGTTCCCCAGCATGTGTAGGGGTTATTGTGTAGGTAAGAAAGAAAGAAAGACAGAAAAACATTTTTTTGGACATAAAAGACACAATACAGTTAAAATAAAACAAACAATAAAGCCGAAAACCCACCGCGGCGCACGGAGAGGCCACGCACGAAATGACGTCATCCATATATTTTCTTGCAAAACGTAGCCGTGGCCGTGTGTGTGGCCTCTCCGTACACCGCGGTGGGTTTCCGGCTTAAGTAGACGAGCAAAATAGAGCAGGGGGCTTACCACAAGCTCTTATTGCGATTGCTCTTATAGGAACGTTTTAACGACGTTTTAATGACGTTTCTTATTGTCATGACAATAAGGTACGTCATTGCACAAAAAGTCGCTGAAACGTTAATACGTTCCTGTAATTGAAACGCAATAAGAGTTTGTGGTAAGCCCCCAGGAAACAAAAGCAGAACGCAACAGAAGAAGACGAATGTGTCTCACGGCTGGACCTAATAGGATCCCAGATCAGCCTAATGCCAGGCATAAGGTTGGCGCTGATCTTCATCTGGTATTTATTTAGGAGGGTAGGCCGAATTATGTGAGCTACGGTACTGAAAAGGCGACGACGTTTGTAGCGAATTTACGATTCTTAAATTTTGTTTCGCACTGGAGCGAGTGTGACTGTGGGCGAGGCCCAGCAGTTAGGGCCATAATACACCGGGTAGCCATGGCGTCATCGCCAGCCACCGTAGCCAACTATTCGTATTGAAATGTATGGGAGGTAACACACCTGGCGGCGGTCTGGCGTGGTCTGGCGACGTCGCCAGTCAATACAAATTGTTCTACAACTCACCAATAGCAGGTCTGACAACACAGATCGGCATTTCGTCGTCCATATCTCTGACGAGCTGCTCCGCGACTGCTTTCGCGAAGGAGTATGTGTTCGGCCAGTTCTTGATGAGTCTAGAACCATAAGAGCAGTCAGCCGCCACTTGAAGATACCGGAATAAGGTGAATAAGGGGAATCGCGATATCAAGAATCCTGAGGCACATTTATAAGAGACCCCAACAATAACAATTGGGGCATAGCGGCCTCCTGCCTGGAAGATCTTCCCTTTTCCGCTATATTGATGTGCCTCGTGAATCCGGATTCGCGATTCATGATCGTATGTTGTACTGGAGCGTTGCACTCAACTATAATGTAGTGGATAGTTCGGGGTTCTTCTTTGGACTGTATTTTCTTCAAAATAAAAGTTTTCGTTCAGTTGTAATTCGCAGCACAACATTCAACATGAATTTATTTACACAAACCGTTTCTTATATACAAAAGTTAGGGGTTACAACTAGTGGGTACCACGCGCAGTTTGCTTATACCTAATCTCCAATGATCGGGCATGTGAGGTCGCTTCACATCAATGGGGTAGGAATTAATTTCAGGTCTCCAATTGATTTGCAAGAAACATGGTGGGGGACTGTTTCTACTCACCCAGCCGTAGAATCATTCAGGCGGGTCTCTTCCGTGGTCTCCGCAAGTTTGATGAGAACCTCAGGGTCCACTGGGCTGGGGTAGAAGTCGTCCTGGACATCAGCCCCTGCGCGATCCTCACACGCATGAGAATATGCCGTCGATACGTGCACGAAGGACCTGGAAAACACTTCTTCTTACCTTCTTTCTACTTTTTCATATGGAGCATAGCCGAACGGCCTATGCTCGAGCCATTGCGCCAAGCGGTCGCTAAATGCCAGTAATTAGTCACCCATCTCTTACTGACCTTGCCCAGCGTTAACCTCTGATCGTTTCCCGATCAGTGATTGCAGCTGGCTATGAGTGCCTTAATTGTGACTAATTGTGTCACATCGTGTGTTCCAAAGCATGCTTTAACTGGTGGCCTAGACCTCGGAGACTAACCTGAGTCTCTTGCAGGCCTTGCCCAGCGCGAGCGCCTCCCTGGTGCCGCGCACGTTGATCAGCGTCGCCACGCGGAGCTGCTCGTCGAACCTCGTGGTCGCCGCCATGTGGAATATTATATCCACCTGGAATTTTAATGGAATATATAATGACGACCGCTTGACGCAGTGGTTGGCCGTTCGGCTCACTGCATCGGGTAGTTACGGATTCGATTCCCGCCAGAAGTTAATTTCGGAAACGGCCTATTCGTAATTTTCCCTGGTCTGGGTGTCACTGCGCTCGCCCCCAGTCAAATGTATGCTAGCCATAGTACAAGCGTTGCTTAGTTTGGGACCATACAGTTGGTCTGTAATTCTTGTCTCATACCTCTTCAGTGAGCATCAGCCAATCCTTGTCGTCTATCCCCAACCGGAGCTCGGCCACGTCTCCTTCAACAGGAACTATCAGGTCAGCGAAATTGGGCTGCTTCTGGCGCAGACCGTCATATACCTGAAGAAAATGATGAATTGTTACTCAAAGATATATTAAACGTTAGAACCGACTTACTGCGCTTATTGGCATCATGAATACCAGGTAACTACCCGACATCTATTTAGTCACGCGGCACTCGGCGTCGCGGCTGCCAATCAGAGACCGTTCAGCCGGGCGGACCAATCAGAGACTCGATGACTCAATGTCATAGATTCAAAGATTCAAAACGTTTATTTTGTTTAGGCCTACGGGGGCACTTACAAATCGTCATTTTACATTTTTTCTTAAATTCTACTGCCGGATCGGAAACGCGACCTCGACTGAGAAGATCCGGCAAGAAACTCAGCGGGCTTGTAATTTTTACATTGTTTTAATTTAATTTATTTTTTTAAATCGCTATTTACTTATTTAAATACAATGTATTTGCAGCTCAAGTGACTTAGGGAAGAGCCACCTGTAGTGTCGTAGGGGGGGGGGGGGGGGGGGCTATTGCGATCATACCGGGCACACTCCCCCTCAATGCGAGGGGAATTCGGGCTCCGGCCATAGTCCACCACGCTGGCCCAGTGCGGTTGGCAAACAACACCATTTCTTTTGAGAAGCGTTAGGTTTCTATTCGAAGAATGATTTTGCAAATTATTTTAAGTGGCAAATGCATTGTATGATAATAACAGAAAATAGGTAGGAAGCGAATATATCAATTGATTATTAATGAACCTAACCTTGCAAAATAATGAGGTTAATAAGGCGTTAAATTCAAAGTCAAAGTTGTTTATTCATGTACCTAAGCTAGAGGTACGAATTGTTTACATCAACATTTTAACGTTACTAACGGCAGGGTTGGGCAAAATACATGCTTTGCTTTAATTAAAATACAAATTACAAAATACTATCTCGCATGTATTTAAAATACGAAATACAAAATACTTTTAAGTCGTGTATTTGAAATATCAAATACAAAATACAGTTTTTTAACTATTTGTATTTGAAATACAAAATCCAAACTACAAAAAAATACAGTTATGTGTTAGAATGAAAATGACAATTGACAAGATACCGACAATTTGACGTACAGTACAGGTGTAGTGTTGCCAACTTTAAAGATTGACATATTTAGCGGTGCCATTTTGCTTACGAAAGCTATCGAGCGGTATTTTCTGCAGAACGCACCCATTGATAAAATCGCTAAATATTTATGTTCAAATGTATTTTGAAGCCATAAGTATTTGAAATACTAACTACAAAATACCTCAGCGACAGGTATTTGAAATAATAATTACAAATTACATTTTTAAGAAGGAATTAATATACAAATACAAAATACGTATTTGTATTTCAATTACGTATTTTAATTACAAGTAATTCAAATACTGCCCAGCCCTGACTAACGGTTCGTAATGTTGCTTCCATTGAGAAGAGCCGGCAAGGAACTCAATGGTTACTCTTTGCAATAGAAAAGATTTTTTTATACAATTTCAAACAGTAAGCAGGCAGGCATTACCACAATATTACCTAAACAACAAAATACAGTAACTCAATTTTATCAAACTCACTTAGATTTCGATATTTAAATAGAAAGCTAGCTTAGAAAGCTGTGCATGCCTACTCCCACTTTACGGGGAAACCAAAAAAGTGGATATTGAGAACGATTGCTTTGGTGTGATGCCTTCCGTGCTTACCTAATTGAAAATTTAACAGGCTTGAAAGTTAGGGCCTCCGCAGACTAGCTACTTTTAGCAGTACAAGTAGCAAGTACAAGTAGCTAGTGTGCGGAGGCCCTTAAGGAACAATGTTGTCAACACCAAGCGGTTATCTATTATTATGATTTAGTCAAAACTCTGAATGTAAGTACTTACGGGATCCTGTAACATTTCCAGGAGACGCTTATCAATCGACTTGCCCTTCTTAGACCTCAGTAAGATGAACACTTTAGCGATTTTAGTTGATCTGGAAATAAATTAAACTTTTCAAATGATAATAAAACATATTCAATTAAATCAACAAAGTACTGTTAAGCACTTATTGAATAGTCCGTTCATCGCGTCCTGATGGGAGTCTATCCTCACCTGAAGAGCTTCTCTACGAGCTGCTTGCCGAGGAAGCCGGAGCCGCCCGTCACGAAGACCACGGCGCCGCTATAGAACTGCTGCACGGGCGACTCGAACCGATCTATCACCGAGTTCATCGGCTTCTGGTATGATAACACTTTGGCTTCCAATACTTGTGCTGGATCCATGTTTCTTGTTTTTCTTCGAGCGACCTAAAACGAATTCTTATATTAGTAGGTACTACCTATCAAACCTCTTAGCAGGGGGCTTACTACAAGCTCTTATTGCGATTCAATTATAGGAACGTTTTAACGACGTTTAAATGACGTTTCTTATTGTCATGACAATAAGGTACGTCATTGCACAAAAAGTCGCTGAAACGTTAATACGTTCCTGTAATTGAATCGCAATAAGAGCTTGTGGTAAGTCCCCTGGTCTTTCCAAGGTACTCACACATTATTTGGATACCGAGTCGAGTGCCTACTCAACGCGCTCTAGTAATCATACTCTATCTACTCTAGACATGATTTCATTTCACGATTTTTAGTGGAGCCATACAAACTTCATCGAGTGTCATACTGAACTTCGACAGTTCATTATATCGACACGGTCCCAATTTCGAAGAACAATAGTTTGACTACTCATTGCTTCGACAGAACATAATATTCGACGAGCATTACTTTGACAGAACTTACTTCGACAACACACAACTTCGAAGAACACTACTTCGATACTTGTTCGGCGGATCTCTATTTCGACGGAACATAACTTGGACATAATACTGCTCTGAAAAGTGACAACCCCGAGCAAGTGGACGGCTATTTCTGCGTTTAGGGTCAAAAGTAACCTAACACGAAGGGAATGACGGGGGTTTAGTCTGTCATTCCCTTCGAACCTAACCCAGCCAAGTCGAATGCCCCGAATTCCAGCTCTCGCGTCTCGCTCGGTATTTTTGTGTCGATGGTATGTTCCGTCGAAGTAGAGATCCGCCGACAAGTGCATATCGAATACTTCAAATTCAAATTCAACTTAACTAACTTACAACTTATTTAACTTTATTGCGTTAATTGTGGTAATACAATACTTCGATACTACTACTAGTGTTCTTCGAAGTTGTGTGTTGTCGAAGTAAGTTCTGTCGAAGTTATGCTCGTCGAATATTATGTTCTGTTGAAGCTGAAGCAATGAGTAGTCGATCGAACTGTTGTTCTTCGAAATTGGGACCGTGTCGATATAATGAACTGTCGAACTTATGAATGTAAGCCAACTTTATCACCCCAATTTACCCCTTTGGGGGTGACTTTTCCAAGATTTCAAAACGTTTTTTACCCGACTACGGCGGAGGGTTATGATTTTGACCGGTATGTATGTATGTATGTATGGCATCTGTTCCCACATAACTTCCAAACGACTTGTCGTAATTTGACAAATGAGGTATCGTTAGAAGCGGCATAATGGCGCGCTGGTTATAGGCTATGTGACGTCACATAAAATTACATACGGCGCCCTCTAGAGGACATAATGTCATGAACTAAAAAAAAACGTTTTTTAATGAAACCGTGTGGGGTATCAAATGAAAGAGCTTGATGAGCACATTTCAAAAATATATATATTGTTACCTATAACTCCAAAATAATTATTTAATTATTTTGGAGTTTAAACAAACTTTTTATTTAAAAAGTAAGTTTAAAAACTAAAACCCGACTACTGAAAAATCGCGCTCTAAAAAGTATGAAACAAGAAAATATTGTCATCTAGAGGATAGCCGTGGTCTGTGGTCATATGCCATTTGGCCCTAAAGGACCTACACGGACCACGGCTATCCTCTAGATGAGAATATTTTCTTGTTTCATACTTTTTAGAGCGCGATTTTTTTTATTTTTAACCAACTTCAAAAAAGGAGGAGGTTCTATGTTCGGCTGTATGTATGTTTTTTTTTTTTTTTTTTTTATGTATGTTCACCGTTTTCTCCGGCATTTATGAACCGATTCGAAAAATTATTTTGCTGTTCGGTAGATCGTAGCTCCAAGTTGGTCCCATAAAAAAATAATTCCTAGAATCAACCCCTAAGGGGGTAATTTAGGGGGGGGGAAAGTCGCCTGAAAAAAATGTTTTTGTCCGATTGACTTGAAACTTAATATGTATATTTTGCATAAGAAATAATGAAACTCATGTTTCAGGATTTTGGAAAAATCACCCCCCAAAGGGGTAAAACGAGGTGTTGAAGTTTGTATGGAGAGTTACCGTTTATCTCTAACGTTTATGAACCAATTTTTCTTTTTAAACTGTTATTTGGTAGGTGACTAAGTCGTTTTGGTCCCGTAAAAAAATCATTTCGGAAATCTACCCCCAAAGGGGGAAACTAGGGGTAGAAGTACGGTAGAAAAATATATTTGTGTCCGATTGACTTGAAACTTAGTATGTATACTCCATATAATAAATTAAGAAACTTTTGTTTTGGAATCTAGGAAAAGTCACCCCCCAAAGGGGTAATTTGGGGTGATAAAGTTTGTATGGCGCCACTAAAAATCATGAAATAAATTTATTTTTATAAAAAAATAAAAACCGACTTCAAAAAAACCAGGAGCACTAAAAAGCCTGAAATAATATTTCTATTACCACCACTGCCTACCACAGGAGCTGACTATTACCTAATCCCGAGGGATAGGTAGGTTTCCTCACGATGTTTTCCCTCACCGTCAGCGAACTGTAAATTATGCACATAGATGAAAATAAATAAAAATACTTACCAAAATACGTGTTGGCACGACCCGCTACTGAAAAATACTAGAAAGACTGAAATAAAATTCACTAGGAATCTAGTTATAGACTTAATAGTTAATAAAGTCTAGAAATTCAAATTAGCTGATAATTTATTAAGCATTGACACGCCATAATGTAATTCGCACCTTGATCGGCCCCCAATTGGGAAAACTACTAACCCCCCCCGCTTCCCCTCCCTGCTTCCCACTCCCCTTCAGGTCGGCAAAGTGCGAGCAATGCCTTTGGTATTTCAAGCATCTGTAGGCTACGGTATCTGCTTAACATCAGGCGGGCAAAATAACTTTTTTGGATAAGTAGCTTTTGTTTTATTTTTATTCTTATTACACGAACTGTCCAAAAATGAGTGTATAATTATGTATTCAGGGTTCATCAGCTCATCTTCAAATTTAAGGATTCTTTTAAAACATATAAACAATGAAGTATCAATTAAAAACGTTTTAGGGACTTTATTAGGGACGTCTTCGCACTCCCTATCCGATATCCTATCCATTATTTAGGGCATACTGGAGGCTTACCACCACCTCTTATAGCAGTTTTGTTTTGTCGACTTTTTGTGCAATGACGTACCTTATTGTCATGACAATAAGGTACGTCATTGCACAAAAAGTCGCTGAAACGTTAAAACGTTCCTGTAATTGAATCGCTATAAGAGTTCGTGGTAAGCCCCCTGTTTAATATTCCTTCCCCACACTATCTCAAGGGACGGTTTAAATTCCTCCACGCCTCGCGCGTTTACAAGATAAAGACTGGACGCGCGTTCAAAACGAGTTTAACATTTTTGTAATAACACCTAGTACTTTATTTTTAGCTCACCGTATGGTGCACTAAAAATAAAAAAAAACCAGCCAAGTGCGTGTCGGACTCGCACATAAAGGGTTCCGTACCACCGTAGAATAAAAACGTCAAAAATAACAAGTTTCTTGTACGAGGGCCCCTTTTTTTTAAATGTTATTTCGTTTATAGTATTTGTTGTTGTAGCGGCAACAGAAATACACATTCTGTGAAAATTTCAACCCTCTACCTATTACGGTTCGTGAGATACAGATCGCTGACATACGGACAGACAGACGGAAAGACGCACAGCGGAGTCTTACTAATAGGGTTCCGTTGGCCCCCTTTGGGTTTTTTTTACCTTTATTATCCCACTCCTGGGCAAAGGTCTCCCGCAATACACTCCACATGTCTCTATTTGAGGCCGCTTCCATCCATCCCTCCAGATAACAGTCGAGGTCATCACGCCATCTTTTCCTGGGTCGACCACGACGGCGACGTCCGTTATCTGGTACCCATCCTGTGCATTTTTTTGCTCATCTGGTTTCAATTCAATTCAATTCATTTATTTTGTTTAGGCCTCCGGGGGCACTTACAAATTGTCATATTACATTTTTTCCTTAAGTTCTACCGCCGGATCGGAAACGCGACCCCGACTGAGAAGATCCGGCAAGAAACTCAGCGGGCTTGTCATTTTTACATTGTTTTTAATTTTTTTTTTATTCGCCATTTACTTATTTTAATACAATGTATTTTGTTAAACAATAGCTCCAGTATGCTGCCTTCCGAAATAAGCAAGGCAAGACACGCTACACTTTAACATGACACTGTTATTAACGAAGTGTATTTGAGCGATCAGTCCCAAGCTGATTTATCTTCCAAGTAATCCGAGATTTTGTGATAGGCCTTTTGACAGAGTTTAGTTTTAACTATAGTTCATCCATACGACACAGGTGGCCCGCCCAACCAAACTACAGCATAGCAGTTTTCTTACCCACGCCTGCAATACGAGTCATGGAACGCAGTAAGGTAATTCTCACACGGTCGATCCGTTTGGAACCTAAGATACTGTGCTCCATTGCTCTGTGGCAAATCTTGAGCTTGGACTTTTGAGACTCGGTCTGTGACCATGTCTGAGCGCCTTAAGTGAGGACAGGCAGTATACACATGACGATGAGCCTGCGTTTGAGTGACAGACGAAGGTCACCCTTCATCAGTCCCTTCATGGAACAGTAGCTCGTCCAGGAGTTTTTGATACGGCGATCGGTTTCTTCGCCCTGCCTGTTATCGAAGGAGACTATACTCCATTTGTTATAGCATTAGACAGAAGTTGAAAAAGGTTATTTTTAGTGTCCACTTTGTAACAAAAGTACAAATAACATGTTACAGTTATAATTGACGTCGAATTTATTATAATCTATTTATATACCAGCTTGTTACACCTAACTATAATTATTTTAATTATTTATATTATAAAATAAATTGTCTTTCATTTAAATATTATCATTTCAGTCAAATTTAAAATTAAGTGTCAATGCTAAAAACCTAAAAGAAGCAGGGGTGAAAAATACCGGGAATGTGTTTCGTTCCACTATAATCCTAACAAATCTAAAATGTTACCTAATCCGTTCAGAGGTTATGACAGCAGGGTATTTCTAATTTTGTCGGATTATGTTGTCTATAAAATTGGCGTAAATAAATTTCTGTAAGTGTTTGTCATTGAGTCATTCACCATCATTTATTTTTTCATTAATTTTTTGTTGTCAGTTTAAAATGTGTGATACGATGTTATTATAAATAAAACATAGTATAAAAAGTACTTTTATTTTGGTTATCGAAATATTTAGCATTGTTTTATGTGAAAACAATTTAATGTAACCACTCTAAATAAAAGTTGTTTTGACTTTGAAATAAAATGTTTTGGATCCCTGCTTCTACGAGCCTCTTATTTCTAATGTTATTATAAATGGGGTATAGCTGGCCCAAGTAAACATACTCATTGACATTGTAAAACATGCCCGTTGACCTCAACTTTACGCTTGAAAACATGATCGTGCCAGAAACTCGATTCTGCGCTCCAAACACGAATAGCTGACGCAGGCCAATCAGCTGCAAAACTGAAGTGGAACTGGGCGGGCCACATCTGCCGAAGACCGGAAACGCTATGGGCAAAAGTAACCACGCAGTAATAATAATAATAATATCCTGGACCATTTTTTACACACGGCTACCTGATCCCAAACTAAGCAGAGCTTGTACTATGGAAACCAGATAACTGATATTACTACATATACTACTTTTTTATTTGTAAATACATACTTAATATACATATACACCCAGACTCCGAACATACAGACATGTTCATGCACACAAATGCATGTCACGGGTAGGAATCGAACCTACGACCTGCAGCGTGAAAGTCGCCTCCGCGCCAACCACGCTAACGGGCCCGTCAGTGGATCCCAAATAGCGGGAAGGGCCATAAATGATGGCGGGATGAGCTGGACTCCTACTAGACGGATTGGTCCCGGGTAGCCATAGACCGGCCATAGCATGTGCAAAAATGGAGAGGAGACCTTTGCCCTGCAGTGGAACAGAACAGGGGGCTTACCACGAACTCTTATCGCGATTCAATTACAGGAACGTTTTAACGTTTCAGCGACTTTTTGTGCAATGACGTACCTTATTGTCATGACAATAAGAAACGTCATTGCACAAAAAGTCGCTGAAACGTTAAAACAAAACTGATATACTAGGTGGTGGTAAGCCCCCAGGCTAGAAATGAATTCTCCATTGTAAAAAATAAACATCTTAATTACTGGGTACGTATTTTATTCAATAAAACAAACTAAACAAATAATATACAACATACAAGAATAAACAAACAACTTTATATAACGAGTACGCGTACAAAGGCAGAACTACGGTATAATGTAATACCCCTAACATTTGTGCTTTCTTATTGGCTTTAACGGTGTCAGTTGAACCATCTTTAATTATATATTTGCGTGTACCTATTAACCACATACATATATACTCCTTCCAATCGATATCCATGACGTTAAAGTTGTAGATATCTTTATCTACAGGGTGTAGACTGTTGTATAACGTCTCGAGGTTCTTGTCAAGGAAGTTCCAATCATTGTTGGTGAAGTAACCAAGCGCCTGAGTCATTTTATACACCTTGTTGTATATTTTTACGAATCTGAAAGTCAAGTGCACTGTTTCAATTCAATATGTTAAAAAAACCCTGTCCGAGCCGAAACCGGTATTTAGGTTTCCCAATCACAAGAACAACAAAAAAAATATTAATGACAATTTAAAATGACATTTTTTTTGCCTTTTTCCCTCAAAATGTAGCAAATTTTAAAAATATGACAACACCGTTACCGGAAGTAATTATATATTAGATCGTGTGGCGGCACCTCTGACCACAAAGTATGTGATGACGTCATTTTATGTTTTTTTTTAATGTAAACGGGCTATTTGTTTTCCAAAAAAATATGGGAGGCCTTTGCCCAGCAGTGTTACACATACTATGCCAAAAAATATTAGGTTTGTGATGATGATGATGATGACGATGACGATGACGATGACGATGACGATGACGATGACGATGACGATGACGATGACGATGACGATGACGATGACGATGACGATGACGATGACGATGACGATGACGATGACGATGACGATGACGATGACGATGACGATGACGATGACGATGACGATGACGATGACGATGACGATGACGATCACGATGATGATGATGATCATGATCATGATCATGATCATGATGATGATGATGATGATCATGATGATCATGATGATCATGATGATGATGATGATGATGATTATGATGATGATATTCAAAATAAAAAATTAAAAGCTTTAAATTAAATAAGGAATTATAGAGTGATATTTTTTAGGGATGTAGTAGACCTACCAAGCTTACTTGTGTATAAATATCATTTTATAATATGGTGGACTTTACGAGAAAAAAAATAAAAACGAAAATTTGAAAATCGTGATTTACATCGAAACTAATGACCTTACGACTACCCTGATTGCTCCAATACGTGGCCATTTGATTGCTTTACATAGTTTATTCAGACAATTTTTCTGTATTGCGTATAGTTTAAGATTTATAATTGATTTTGTAAAAATCTAGGTCTAATTTTAACGGTTTTCGGAGGATCATATCTCAAAAACTACTCGCATCTGTCACCTGGGAGTTTTACTCTTACATTTTTGTTGCTTTAAACTGACAGAATTTAAAATAAAAAGACGATGTCACAAAATCGGGCTCCAAATCAGACTGTGCGGCGCGCGAGCGACGCGGAGACTCGTCCTTATGTTATAATGTGTCTCTTGTGTATCCTATGTCTAATTATATTACTAAAATTGTGACAGTGATTGTGAATTTATCTTAAATACATACTCCGCTATAAATCTTGTGTTTACCTACCAAACAACATACCTACCTACTCGTACTCGAGCGCGTCAGATTAAGATAAGGGGGATTCATTACTAGCTAAGAAGTGTCAAAAGTGTCAATTTGGCTAATTTGATCGTCAGTATAAGAAATGGGAGCATCTGTAAGTTTCACTGAACACCCTCTCTGAAAATCTGACGCGCTCGAGTAATTATATATTTTTTAATTTATCATGTTGCAGCATGAAAAATATCAATATATGACACGCTTGAGTATTTCCATGTCATTGTTTTTTTCACAAGGTTCACCACCTGTCACGTTGGGTTCTGACTATCTGGTGAAACGTGGGCTTTGAGTTGGTTAATACCTCCACAATTTGGTGGTGTATGGTCACTTAAGCCTCTGACTACCCCCGAATGGGGATAAAAGTCGTGACGTTACATTTTGTTTTTTTACAATTTTCGGGCCGTACGGTTGTTGTATTTTTAGTTGTTTTTTTATATTACCTTTATGAAGACTGAAACCCCCATTACATCATCCAATTTGCAGTACGCTAAATTAGTGCTGCAGTCTGAGATGAAAAAGAGATCCCTCATTACACTACACTAACTAGCTAGCTAATTAGTTTCACTTCTTCATTTTGGGAGTGATCGTCGTCCGACCCGCACCTTTAGCGAAGAGCGCTTACATTCTTGCCTAAAAAGAAATGGCGCTAATTTCTTTAGCATTGGTGTCGACATAAATTATGACGATTAAAAAAAATCTTAATTTCTCATGTCTTTGTTTTTATAATGTTTATGTTTTTATCCCATAAAAATAGCATGTCCTTATATAGTTCTATTACAATCAATAGAACTTGTTTCTCTTTAGTCTGCGGTTGCGTCATTGTGATTTCACGACAAATACGTCCTCCCATTCGAAAGCCCACCGACAGACTGACCTTGCACAGTTAGCGTTAAGCACGCTAAACGTAATTACACCATCCAATCTGATTGTCTAAGTAGCTAGCTAGATGAGCAAGAGCGGCAGAGTCCATACGATCGCTCTAAATTGGATGACTAGCTGTCTAACTGCCATTACACGATCCAATTTCAGCTCACGAGCTCACTTAGTGTTCTGCAAATTGGATGGTGTAATGGACGTTTGACTGAGTGACTGACTACTTGCCCTATCCGTGTAGAAAACTGCAAGAATAATTCTTACGTAAAAGATGGCTATGCTTTTTCCATGAATGAAACCAAGTGTGTCAGTAACCAACCAGTTTATTTAATAAAACCAACTAAAAAAAGAACATAAACCATAAAAAAATATGCTTACAAATTTATATAATACGTACACGTACAAAGACAATATTATATAGTGAAGTACACGTAACATTTTTATCTTTTTGACGCCCTTTTTAGTACCAATTAGACCATCTTTAATGACATATTTGCGTAAACCGATACACCACACACATAAATACTCCCTCCAATCAATGTCCGTGACGTCAAAGTTGTAGATATCTTTATCTACAGGGTGTAGACTGTTGTATAACGTCTCGAGGTTCTTGTCAAGGAACTTCCAATCATTGTTGGTGAAGTAACCAAGCGCCTGAGTCATTTTATACACCTTGTTACATATTTTTATGAATCTGAAAGTCAAGTAAACTGTGTTTATATTAACGGCACCTTACGAAGGCCGGTTTGACATGTGGGGGGGGGGGGGGGGGCGAAGAAAATGAACCTTATTATAACGAAATAAGACTGGCCATTTTAAAAAATAAGAATGTCAAAAAAATAATGCGAAAATGAATGTTATTCCGTTATAATAAGTTTCATCCTTTTCCCTCAAACATGTCAAACCGGCCTTCATAACGTGCCGCTACTTTAGTTTCAAATGAAATGTTTCTAGCGATAATATTTATTATAGGTTAATTTTTCATAGGTGTCTCGGGGCCGATTTTTATGAAAACATGGAGTACATTGTTATTATAAACTGATTTAGAGGTATTACTTAGGCATGCAAGCGTTCGGCGCACCTTGGTGTTATGTTATTGTATCAATCCAGGAAATAAAAAAAAAACTAAAGCACTAAGCATTCGAATCCAAATAGGCAGGAATATAGGAATATATTTATAAAAAAAAATGACACAGTATTACCTACTCTATAACTTACGAAATATGCATATTAAAGAGTTCGATTTACATATCAATAGATGGCAGTAGTACCTACGTCACTCGAGCAGCTATAGAAGTAAATTTTCGTTGGGTAATTACATGTTCACGCAGCTCAGTATAAATCAACTCGGTTCTTCATGGCTGCAATCATTCTAAAACTTTGTTATTTCCTGAACTGATTAATTTACATAACACCAGGGTGCGCTGGAAGCTTGCATGCTTGAGTGATACCTCTATCTCAGATTATATAAAAAGTAAGTTTAAAAACTAAAACCCGACTACTGAAAAATCGCGCTCTAAAAAGTATGAAACAAGAAAATATTCTCATCTAGAGGATAGCCGTGGTCCGTGTAGGTCCTTTAGGGCCAAATGGCATATGAACACGGACCACGGCTATCCTCTAGATGAGAATATTTTCTTGTTTCATACTTTTTAGAGCGCGATTTTTCAGTAGTCGGGTTTTAGTTTTTAAACTTACTTTTTATTTAATTATTTTGGAGTTATAGGTAACAATATATATTTTTTTGAAATGTGCTCATCAAGCTCTTTAATTTGATACACGGTTTCATTAAAAAATGGTTTTTTTTTAGTTCATGACATTATGTCCTCTAGAGGGCGCCATATGCAATTTTATGTGAGGTCCATAGCCTATAACCAGCGCGCCATTAAGCCGCTTCTAACGATACCTCATTTGTCAAATTACGACAAGTCGTTTGGAAGTTAGGTGGGAACAGATGCACATACATACATACATACATACCGGTCAAAATCATAACCCTCCGCCGTAGTCGGGTAAAAATGTACTCTGTGCTTACGAAGCACGAATAAACGATCCACCTAATTATTAATTATCTTCGATATAAACATATTATTTTGAACTCACTGTCTCTCCTTGCCAATCAAAAGGCATACTCCGTCTACTAAATAAGCTGGAATGAGATGCATGAGCCAAAAAATCAGCAGATAAACATATTTATTAGTAGTTTCCACGCAGCAAGGATACCAGATCAGTATAGGCGTAGGATAAGCTGGCGCTTCAGTTCTAAAATAATGCATCATAGTGCCTGAAAGAAATAAGATTCTATTAGAGGGCACATTGCTCGTAGAAGAGATGGCCGATGGGGCCGAAGAGTTCTCGAGTGGCGGCCGCGCACCGGCAAGCGTAGCGTGGGTACTGGGTAGGCCTCCCACAAGGTGGACCGACGACCGTGAAGGTCACGGGCAGCGCAACACCTTTCATTGTGGCGAACCTTGGGGGAGGCCTATGTCCAGCAGTGGCCGTCTTTCGGCTGAGATGATGATGATAATGATGATAAAAGGTCAATGATATTACCAAGAAAGAGGGAGACATGTGAGTGTACAAAACAGTTTGCTCTTCTTAATTTTAATGTGACTAAGGTGGCATATCACAGGCATTGCTCGCACGTTGCCGACCTCAAAGGGAGTGAGACAGGGAGAGCAAGGGCTGGTTGGGCTCCCGGCTCTCTCACTCATCGTACGAAATGTAGCTATAATAGCTGCTTTACGCCGATCTTCTGTGAGAGGGTTGTACTACGCCGGTCGATCCAGCCCGTATATGAGCTGCAGTCAATTGGCTACAGCTTGGCTCTACCACAAAAATGATCTGTGGACCTACCCAACTGCAGTGGATTCCTCTGAGACGTCACGAGATATATATTTTTCTCTTTCACTCCTTCGCCCCATCTCCTTGCCGTCTCCCAGGCAGCGCATATGGTAGCGTTATTAACATAGTCCACGGGAATTAGACTTAACATTATATCAGAATTGGCGTAGAATACATGCATTACGCCTATTCCAACTCCTAGTATGAGCTGAAAATAAAAATTACAAAAAAGTGATGTTAAAAATTAAAAAACACGACTGCCCTGCCAAAAAACGAACTAAAAAATAATAAAACAAGTGCAGTGTCAATGCAGTCGGGGGACCGTTCAGTGGAACACTTTTTAATCTAAGAGGTCCCCCGACTGCAATGACACTGCACTAGTTTTATACTTTTTTAGTTCGTTTTTTGGCAGGGCAGTCGTGTTTTTTATTTTTTTTAATTATTAAATTTTATTATTTTATGCATTTTAGTGACAAGTTTTATATTAATAGTTTGCAGCCAAAAATGAAATGTCTGTTTTGCATGTACCTACCTATGTGAAATTATGCCAATAAATTATATATTTTTTAAATGTGCTCATCAAGGCCTTCAATAATTTGATACCCATATTGTAATAAATGAAGAATATATTTTTTTCATATTTGAAAATGGAGCCACAATGCTGCCATATTGTTTTTTTTTTCTTCAAATAATATACCCAGTGTTACCCGGAATGATGTAAGGATTCTAACGATATGCCATATATTCAAATCGGTTAAGGTATTTAATAGTTATGGTGGAATAAAGAAACATCACATACGTACATACATACAAACATACATGAACCCTAAACACATATTATATAAAAATAATAATAATAAAATATAAATAATAATACTGTAATGTAATGTAACGTCACGACTTTTATCCCCGTTCGGGGGTAGTCAGAGGCTTGAGTGGCCATACACCACCACATTGTGGAGGTATTAACCAACTCAAAGCCCACGTTTCACTAATAGTCAGAACCCAACGTGACAGGTGGTGAACCGTGTCGCCGTGTATACAGGAACTGACTATTACCTAATCCCGAGGAATAGGTGGGTTTCCTCACGATGTTTTCGCTCACCGTCAGCGAACTGTAAATTATGCACATAGATGAAAATTCATCCATTGGTGCATGCCCCACCGGGGATCGAACCTGGGACCTTCTGATTGTTAGCCCAACCTGTTCACCCCTAGGCTACAGTCGCTTAAATAATAATAATAAATAAAATAATAAAAAATATATACTCCTTTTTTGGACATTCGTGTAAAAAGTACGGGATTGCTTTGACGTCTCAGCGATGATCACTAATGGTGCGTTCCATTCATATTAATTTTGTAATTTTCATTTTAATTTTGTAATTTTCATTTTAATTTTGTAATTTTCATTTTAATTTTGTAATTTTCGTTCATAAATGTCGTTCCACTCGAACCAACTTGTACTGAAAGTGATCATTATTATCGTTTTTAACAGTTTTTGTGGACGAAAATAATAAAATTAACAGTGAATGGAACGCACCAATAATGAATACAAACCCGGACATGTGCTAGTAGGAGTCGCATCCTGAGAGTTTCGTTCAAACTTAATAGGAGTTGATTTTTTTATGGGACTGAGGTGGCAAAAAGCTTACAGCCCGCCTAATGTCAAGCAGTCGCCGCAGCCTATAGATAGATGCTTGCAATACCAAAAGGAAAATTAAAAAAATGCCGATAGTAAATAAATAAATATCGCCAGATGTACACACCAACTGTATGGTCCCAAACTAAACAGCGTTTGTACCATAGACGAACCATATAAAGGACTGGGTCTAAGCTACCAGGCCGCGTTGCTATTACATCGCACAGCTCGGCCGGTGACGTCATCACAGTAGGCGTGGCTTAAGTGAGTGTGCTGTTGGCGTTCGTCCTGTGCAGACGTCTTGCCAACGTTCGCATCCCAAATATAATTCTATTCGACACTAGATGGCGACCCTCGGTACGTTTTTTTATATGAACCTACACGTAGTGACATCTAGTGTGAAAAAGTTAAACTACGTACTAACATCGAAATAAACCGAACCCAGTAGTTATGCTATTTACCGGTAGATCGGGGGGGCGGGGCTTGTAAATTGCCCTACCAGTTTTTAACCCCCAACACCCGCGCCACCCCGCGCAAAATTTCCACGCGTTGTTTCATAGGGAAATCTAATAAGGGCACCTCTATCTTTAGTCTTTACTCTATGGTTTGTACTATGGGTACCATACAATGGACTGGGGGCGATCCCAGTGACACCCAGACCATGGCAAATGACGAAAAGATCGTTTCTGGAACTTGCCTGTGGCGGTAATTAAACCCAATCCATTGCGCCAAACGGACTACAAAAAATAATATAAAAAGCGTGAAATAAAAATAGCGACTCCAAAAACAATTCTAGAATTATTTGGAGTCGGTGCCTACTATCATCTTATATTTACCCAAAACTTAGCAAACTGAAATTGGCACCGACTCCAAAATATAATAGCATATTAATTATTTCCAGCCTTTTAGTGCTAGTTTTAGTTTTTTAAGAAGTTGGTTAAAATGAACCGAGAAATTTACTTATTCTGGCTACCGGAGAATGAGAGCCGAGCACAGTCCTTCGAAATGGGGGAACGCCACTAAATGGCGGTCACCCATCTTAGACTGACCTTGCTAAGCGTTGCTTAGCCTCCAATCGTTCACCATTCAGTGATTACAGCTGGCTATGAACGCTAGCCAGTTACTACTAATTACTGAACGGTAAACGGAACGGTGATGATGATGATGATGATGATGATGACGATGATGATGACGATGACGATGATGATGATGATGATGATGATGACGATGATGATGATAATGATAATGATGATGATGATGACGATGACGATGACGATGACGATGACGATGACGATGACGATGACGATGACGATGACGATGACGATGACGATGACGATGACGATGACGATGATGATGATGATGATGATGATGATGATGATGATGATGATGATGATGATGATGATGATGATGATGATGATGATGATGATGATGATGAACGCTATGGTTATGATACTGACCCCACTCGCTCCAAACACGGTAGATATGTCGAGCCAGCCCGGGTTGGGTTCCTTGTACGCAGCTATAACTGAAAATATAAATGAAACGCCAGATGTTTAGCCAGTTTACAATGCTTTTACAAGCTTCTTCATCTTCTACGGGCGGTGTCCACAAATCGACGTAGTGCGCTTGTTTTGTGTGTTGGAGGGTGGTGGGCTGGTTACTCTAGACATCCCAGCACTACCAGGAAGTTCCCCAGCATGTTTAGGGGTTATTGTGTAGGTAAGAAAGAAAGAAAAACATTTATTTGGCACAGCACAAAAAACACAGTACAGCTAAAATAAAACAAACAATGTAGACGAGCAAAATAGAACAGGGGGCTTACCACAAGCTCTTATTGCGATTCAATTATAGGAACGTTTTAACGACGTTTTAATGACGTTTCTTATTGTCATGACAATAAGGTACTTCATTGCACAAAAAGTCGCTGAAACGTTAATACGTTCCTGTAAATGAATCGCAATAAGAGCTTGTGGTAAGCCCCCAGGAAACAAAAACAGAACGCAACAGAAGAAGACGAATGTGTCTCACGGCTGGACCTAATAGGATCCCAGATCAGCCTAATGCCAGGCATAAGGTTGGCGCTGATCTTCATCTGGTATTTATTTAGGAGGGTAGGCCGAATTATGTGAGCTACGGTACTGAAAAGGCGACGACGTTTGTAGCGAATTTACGATTCTTAAATTATGTTTCGCACTGGAGCGAGTGTGACTGTGGGCGAGGCCCAGCAGTTAGGGCCATAATACACCGGGTAGCCATGGCGTCATCGCCAGCCACCGTAGCCAACTATTCGTATTGAAATGTATGGGAGGTAACACACCTGGCGGCGGTCTGGCGTGGTCTGGCGACGTCGCCAGTCAATACAAATTGTTCTACAACTCACCAATAGCAGGTCTGACAACACAGATCGGCATTTCGTCGTCCATATCTCTGACGAGCTGCTCCGCGACTGCTTTCGCGAAGGAGTATGTGTTCGGCCAGTTCTTGATGAGTCTAGAACCATAAGAGCAGTCAGCCGCCACTTGAAGATACCGGAATAAGGTGAATAAGGGGAATCGCGATATCAAGAATCCTGAGGCACATTTATAAGAGACCCCAACAATAACAATTGGGGCATAGCGGCCTCCTGCCTGGAAGATCTTCCCTTTTCCGCTATATTGATGTGCCTCGTGAATCCGGATTCGCGATTCATGATCGTATGTTGTACTGGAGCGTTGCACTCAACTATAATGTAGTGGATAGTTCGGGGTTCTTCTTTGGACTGTATTTTCTTCAAAATAAAAGTTTTCGTTCAGTTGTAATTCGCAGCACAACATTCAACATGAATTTATTTACACAAACCGTTTCTTATATACAAAAGTTAGGGGTTACAACTAGTGGGTACCACGCGCAGTTTGCTTATACCTAATCTCCAATGATCGGGCATGTGAGGTCGCTTCACATCAATGGGGTAGGAATTAATTTCAGGTCTCCAATTGATTTGCAAGAAACATGGTGGGGGACTGTTTCTACTCACCCAGCCGTAGAATCATTCAGGCGGGTCTCTTCCGTGGTCTCCGCAAGTTTGATGAGAACCTCAGGGTCCACTGGGCTGGGGTAGAAGTCGTCCTGGACATCAGCCCCTGCGCGATCCTCACACGCATGAGAATATGCCGTCGATACGTGCACGAAGGACCTGGAAAACACTTCTTCTTACCTTCTTTCTACTTTTTCATATGGAGCATAGCCGAACGGCCTATGCTCGAGCCATTGCGCCAAGCGGTCGCTAAATGCCAGTAATTAGTCACCCATCTCTTACTGACCTTGCCCAGCGTTAACCTCTGATCGTTTCCCGATCAGTGATTGCAGCTGGCTATGAGTGCCTTAATTGTGACTAATTGTGTCACATCGTGTGTTCCAAAGCATGCTTTAACTGGTGGCCTAGACCTCGGAGACTAACCTGAGTCTCTTGCAGGCCTTGCCCAGCGAGAGCGCCTCCCTGGTGCCGCGCACGTTGATCAGCGTCGCCACGCGGAGCTGCTCGTCGAACCTCGTGGTCGCCGCCATGTGGAATATTATATCCACCTGGAATTTTAATGGAATATATAATGACGACCGCTTGGCGCAGTGGTTGGCCGTTCGGCTCACTGCATCGGGTAGTTACGGATTCGATTCCCGCCAGAGGTTAATTTCGGAAACGGCCTATTCGTAATTTTCCCTGGTCTGGGTGTCACTGCGCTCGCCCCCAGTCAAATGTATGCTAGCCATAGTACAAGCGTTGCTTAGTTTGGGACCATACAGTTGGTCTGTAATTCTTGTCTCATACCTCTTCAGTGAGCATCAGCCAATCCTTGTCGTCTATCCCCAACCGGAGCTCGGCCACGTCTCCTTCAACAGGAACTATCAGGTCAGCGAAATTGGGCTGCTTCTGGCGCAGACCGTCATATACCTGAAGAAAATGATGAATTGTTACTCAAAGATATATTAAACGTTAGAACCGACTTACTGCGCTTATTGGCATCATGAATACCAGGTAACTACCCGACATCTATTTAGTCACGCGGCACTCGGCGTCGCGGCTGCCAATCAGAGACCGTTCAGCCGGGCGGACCAATCAGAGACTCGATGACTCAATGTCATAGATTCAAAGATTCAAAACGTTTATTTTGTTTAGGCCTACGGGGGCACTTACAAATCGTCATTTTACATTTTTTCTTAAATTCTACTGCCGGATCGGAAACGCGACCTCGACTGAGAAGATCCGGCAAGAAACTCAGCGGGCTTGTAATTTTTACATTGTTTTAATTTAATTTATTTTTTTAAATCGCTATTTACTTATTTAAATACAATGTATTTGCAGCTCAAGTGACTTAGGGAAGAGCCACCTGTAGTGTCGTAGGGGGGGGGGGGGGGGGGGGGCTATTGCGATCATACCGGGCACACTCCCCCTCAATGCGAGGGGAATTCGGGCTCCGGCCATAGTCCACCACGCTGGCCCAGTGCGGTTGGCAAACAACACCATTTCTTTTGAGAAGCGTTAGGTTTCTATTCGAAGAATGATTTTGCAAATTATTTTAAGTGGCAAATGCATTGTATGATAATAACAGAAAATAGGTAGGAAGCGAATATATCAATTGATTATTAATGAACCTAACCTTGCAAAATAATGAGGTTAATAAGGCGTTAAATTCAAAGTCAAAGTTGTTTATTCATGTACCTAAGCTAGAGGTACGAATTGTTTACATCAACATTTTAACGTTACTAACGGCAGGGTTGGGCAAAATACATGCTTTGCTTTAATTAAAATACAAATTACAAAATACTATCTCGCATGTATTTAAAATACGAAATACAAAATACTTTTAAGTCATGTATTTGAAATATCAAATACAAAATACAGTTTTTTAACTATTTGTATTTGAAATACAAAATCCAAACTACAAAAAAATACAGTTATGTGTTAGAATGAAAATGACAATTGACAAGATACCGACAATTTGACGTACAGTACAGGTGTAGTGTTGCCAACTTTAAAGATTGACATATTTAGCGGTGCCATTTTGCTTACGAAAGCTATCGAGCGGTATTTTCTGCAGAACGCACCCATTGATAAAATCGCTAAATATTTATGTTCAAATGTATTTTGAAGCCATAAGTATTTGAAATACTAACTACAAAATACCTCAGCGACAGGTATTTGAAATAATAATTACAAATTACATTTTTAAGAAGGAATTAATATACAAATACAAAATACGTATTTGTATTTCAATTACGTATTTTAATTACAAGTAATTCAAATACTGCCCAGCCCTGACTAACGGTTCGTAATGTTGCTTCCATTGAGAAGAGCCGGCAAGGAACTCAATGGTTACTCTTTGCAATAGAAAAGATTTTTTTATACAATTTCAAACAGTAAGCAGGCAGGCATTACCACAATATTACCTAAACAACAAAATACAGTAACTCAATTTTATCAAACTCACTTAGATTTAGATATTTAAATAGAAAGCTAGCTTAGAAAGCTGTGCGTGCCTACTCCCACTTTACGGGGAAACCAAAAAAGTGGATATTGAGAACGATTGCTTTGGTGTGATGCCTTCCGTGCTTACCTAATTGAAAATTTAACAGGCTTGAAAGTTAGGGCCTCCGCAGACTAGCTACTTTTAGCAGTACAAGTAGCAAGTACAAGTAGCTAGTGTGCGGAGGCCCTTAAGGAACAATGTTGTCAACACCAAGCGGTTATCTATTATTATGATTTAGTCAAAACTCTGAATGTAAGTACTTACGGGATCCTGTAACATTTCCAGGAGACGCTTATCAATCGACTTGCCCTTCTTAGACCTCAGTAAGATGAACACTTTAGCGATTTTAGTTGATCTGGAAATAAATTAAACTTTTCAAATGATAATAAAACATATTCAATTAAATCAACAAAGTACTGTTAAGCACTTATTGAATAGTCCGTTCATCGCGTCCTGATGGGAGTCTATCCTCACCTGAAGAGCTTCTCAACGAGCTGCTTGCCGAGGAAGCCGGAGCCGCCCGTCACGAAGACCACGGCGCCGCTATAGAACTGCTGCACGGGCGACTCGAACCGATCTATCACCGAGTTCATCGGCTTCTGGTATGATAACACTTTGGCTTCCAATACTTGTGCTGGATCCATGTTTCTTGTTTTTCTTCGAGCGACCTAAAACGAATTCTTATATTAGTAGGTACTACCTATCAAACCTCTTAGCAGGGGGCTTACTACAAGCTCTTATTGCGATTCAATTATAGGAACGTTTTAACGACGTTTAAATGACGTTTCTTATTGTCATGACAATAAGGTACGTCATTGCACAAAAAGTCGCTGAAACGTTAATACTTTCCTGTAATTATTAATAATAATAATAATAATATTTATTACCAAAAAGACATTACCATTTACAGAGCAGGCAAAACACCCCACACTAGGCAATGCCTGTCTTGTGGGGGGTTTTAAAGAAATAATAATAACAGTTTGGTACAGAAAAGAACAAAAAAGAAAGAAAGAAAAGGAAAGAAAGAAAGTACGGTAAAGAAAAGAAACATAAAATTAAAGAAAAGGAATAACACAATAATTGATTAAAGAATAAACAAGTATTAAATCGTAATCGTATTAAGTATTAAGTATTGAATCGCAATAAGAGCTTGTGGTAAGCCCCCAGGTCTTTCCAAGGTACTCACACATTATTTGGATACCGAGTCAAGTGCCTACTCAACGCGCTCTAGTAATCATACTCTATCATATTTATAGTGGAGCCATACAAACTTCAACGAGTGTCATACTGAACTTCGACAGTTCATTATATCGACACGGTCCCAATTTCGAAGAACAATAGTTTGACTACTCATTGCTTCGACAGAACATAATATTCGACGAGCATTACTTTGACAGAACTTACTTCGACAACACACAACTTCGAAGAACACTACTTCGATATGCACTTGTTCGGCGGATCTCTATTTCGACGGAACATGACTTGGACATAATACTGCTCTGAAAAGTGACAACCCCGAGCAAGTGGACGGCTATTTCTGCGTTTAGGGTCAAAAGTAACCTAACACGAAGGGAATGACGGGGGTTTAGTCTGTCATTCCCTTCGAACCTAACCCAGCCAAGTCGAAAGCCCCGAATTCCAGCTCTCGCGTCTCGCTCGGTATTATTGTGTCGATGGTATGTTCCGTCGAAGTAGAGATCCGCCGACAAGTGCATATCGAATACTTCAAATTCACATTCAAATAACTTTATTGCGTTAATTGTGGTAATACAATACTTCGATACTACTACTAGTGTTCTTCGAAGTTGTGTGTTGTTGAAGTAAGTTCTGTCGAAGTTATGCTCGTCGGACATTATGTTCTGTTGAAGCAATGAGTAGTCGAACTGTTGTTCTTCGAAATTGGGACCGTGTCGATATAATGAACTGTCGATTTTCTGAATGTAAGCCAACTGTATAATAATAATAATAATAATATCCTGGGACATTTTTTACACACGGCTACCTGATCCCAAACTAAGCAGAGCTTGTACTATGGAAACCAGATAACTGATATTACTACATATACTACTTTTTTATTTGTAAATACATACTTAATATACATATACACCCAGACTCCGGACATACAGACATGTTCACGCACACAAATGCATGTCACGGGTAGGAATCGAACCTACGACCTGCAGCGTGAATGTCGCCTCCGCGCCAACCACGCTAACGGGCCCGTCATCGTTTTTAAACTTATTTTTCCTTTCATTTTTGTTATACCTTCTCTCTTCTTTTTAAACCCCCGACGAAAAACGAGGGGTGTTATAAGTTTGAAGTGTGTGTCAGTGTATCAGTGTATCTGTGTATCTGTGTGTCTGTCAGTGGCATCATAGCGCCTGAACGGATGGACCGATTTCGATTCAGTTTTTTTTGTTTGAAAGGTGGGTTAATCGATAGTCTTCTTAGCTATGTTTCAAGAAAATCTGCTCAGCCGTTTGAAGATAATATCTAAAAAATAATATCTGAATATTTTCACCCAAGCGTCGTTGCGTCGGGGGACCACTAAGTACGTCGGTCATGGTCATAATCTACAGGTTACTCTAAATGTAATGTACTTAGCGGTCCCCCGACGCAACGACGCTTGGGTGAAAATATTCAGATATTATTTTTTAGATATTATCTTCAAACGGCTGAGCAGATTTTCTTGAAACATAGCTAAGAAGACTATCGATTAACCCACCATTCAAACAAAAAAAACTAAATCGAAATCGGTCCATCCGTTCAGGCGTTATGATGCCACTGACAGACACACAGATACACAGATACACTGATACACAGACACACACTTCAAACTTATAACACCCCTCGTTTTTCGTCGGGGGTTTAAAAAGAAGAGAGAAGGTATAACAAAAATGAAAGGAAAAATAAGTTTAAAAACTAAAACCCGACTACTGAAAAATCGCGCTCTAAAAAGTATGAAACAAGAAAATATTCTTATCTGGAGGATAGCCGTGGTCCGTGGTCATATGCCATTTTGCCCTAAAGGACCTACACGGACCACGGCTATCCTCCAGATAAGAATATTTTCTTGTTTCATACTTTTTAGAGCGCGATTTTTCAGTAGTCGGGTTTTAGTTTTTAAACTTACTTTTTATTTAATTATTTTGGAGTTATAGGTAACAATATATATATTTTTGAAATGTGCTCATCAAGCTCTTTCATTTGATACCCCACACGGTTTTATTAAAAAATGCTTTTTTTTAAGTTCACGACATTATGTCCTCTAGAGGGCGCCATATGCAATTTTATGTGACGTCACATAGCCTATAACCAGCGCGCCATTAAGCCGCTTCTAACGATACCTCACAGATGCACATACATACATACATACATACATACATACATACATACATACCGGTCAAAATCATAACCCTCCGCCGTAGTCGGGTAATAATTTACGGGCGATCTGAGGACGGGAAGTGGATGGGTGTATCAAGGGTAAAAAACGGTTTATCACGATTTCCGGCAACACTACAAATGAAATGTAACGTGAATGAACGAAAATGAAATGTCACGACTTTTATACCCATTCGGGGGTAGTCAGAGGCTTGAGTGGCCATACACCACCACATTGTGGAGGTATTAACCAACTCAAAGCCCACGTTTCACCAGATAGTCAGAATCCAACGTGACAGGTGGTGAACCTTGTCGCCGTGTATACAGGAGCTGACTATTACCTAATCCCGAGGGATAGGTAGGTTTCCTCGCGATGTTTTCCCTCACCGTCAGCGAACTGTAAATTATGCACATCGATGAAAAAAAAAAAAAAAAACTTACCAAAATACGTGTTGGCACGACCCGCTACTGAAAAATACTAGAAAGACTGAAATAAAGTTCACTAGGAATCTAGTTATAGACTTTATCTATACATATAATAAGAATGTAAAATTGGTCGCGTCTGTACATTCGAAATATTTGAAAAAAAAATAGTGGGGGGGACTTAGATTGACCAGCAGAATTCATTTTTATCATTTTTAGAATTTTTGTCTGTGGGTATGTTTGTATGTTTGTATGTTTGTATGTTTGCTCAGATTTTCGAAAGAGCACAACTTCGAATCCACCGGATGGATTTCAATGAAATTTAGCATGGATATGACTAATAGTCTAACTTAACATCTAGGATACTTTTTTTATAGAAAATGTTTAGGGTTGCCACAGAAAATTCAAAAAACTACTTAAAAATTCTAAATGTTTGAAAGAGCACAACTTTGAATCTACCGGATTAATTTCAATGAAATTTGGCATGGATATGACTAATAGTCTAACTTAACATCTAGCATATTTTTTTTTTTTCGGAAAATTTAGCGTTGCCACAAAACATTCAAAAACTACCTAAATATTCGAACACGCACAACTTCGAATCCAGTGGATTGATTTCAATGAAATTTGGCATGGATATGACTAATAGTCCAACTTAACATCTAGGATATTTTTTTATAAAATATTAGATTGTAAATTTTTATGACCACACGGAAATTCTAGCCAACAATAAGTTTTAGTTATTGAAATACGTCTATTTAGAGCGGAGCCCTACGGAGCCCTACGTTGTGTGTGATCCGACACTATTTGGAATACATAATCTTAATTTTAATAATAATAATAAATATTTTATTGCTGCGTTCTACCATCTTAAGTTTCGTTTTCTTAACTAGATGTCGCTATACTTAAAATCAGACAATACCTGCCTTGCACCACATGTCAAAATTTAATATCTTCCTTGCTTCAAGAAATTTAGTTTTTTTATTCCTAATTACGTATAAAAAATATTAAGCGGGTCTTTGTATCACGCGGAATCTTAGACGTTAACTCTGGAATTCATCTCCACAGTACTAATGCCGTAGGGAAGCTACCTACCTAAGAAGTAAGTCTAGAGGACCTGCTGATTTTGAATTAAGTAGTAATAGAAACACAGACATTGAACTCTGAACTCAAACCCCTCAGGAATGATGCTGCTGGGTAACTGCCTGCTTAAACCATAAATCTGGAGGACCTGCTAACTTTGAATTAGCAATGTGGGTATCAAGTAGAAACTTCTCAGGCGAGGTCGCGTTTCCGATCCGGCGCTAGAATTTAAGGAAAACATGTAAAATGACTACTTGTAAGTGCCCTCCTAGGCCTAAACATAATAAACGCTTTGACTATTGACTTAGACGATAAACTCCGGACTCTAACTTTTTAAGCACGATGTTGCGCAGTGACTCTTACCTAAGCCGTGAGTCTGGAGCACTCACTCATTTTAAATAAGGGACATGGGTATCAAGTACAAACTTAAACATTGAGCTCTGGAGTCCAACCGCTCAGTCGTGATACTGTGAGTAACTACAGATATAGATAGACGGATACAGATAGACTGGTACAGACAGAGATACTCACCTACCGATAGATTACAGACAGACCGATTCAGACAGACAGATACTTACAGCTAAACTGATACACACAGACAAATAAAGTCAAACTTTTGTTATACAACTAAGGCGCCAGGCAAGCGTACGGCCCACCTGTTGTTAAGCAGTTACCGTTCCCAATAGATGCTTGCAACCAAAGGCATCGGTAGCACGTTTCCAACCTGAAGGGGAGTGGGGTTAGTGGGAGGGGACGGGGAGGTGGCTGGGTTGCGCTTCCGGCTCTCTCCCTCATCATACGAAACGAAGGTAAATTAGCTACTTGAATGCCGATCTCCACCTTACTGGTATAGACTGGTACAGATAGACAGCCACGGACAGACGAACTCAGACTGATGCAGACTGACGTAATACAGATTAGACGATAGACAAAATTATATTTAAGGGCTTCACCGACTGGACGCGGACGGAGTCGCGGGCACAGCTATAGTTAATAAAGTCTAGAAATTCAAATTAGCTGATAATTTATTAAGCATTGACACGCCATAATGTAATTCGCACCTTGATCGGCCCCCAATTGGGAAAACTACTAACACCCCCCGCTTCCCCTCCCTGCTTCCCACTCCCCTTCAGGTCGGCAAAGTGCGAGCAATGCCTTTGGTATTGCAAGCATCTGTAGGCTACGGTATCTGCTTAACATCAGGCGGGCCGTACGCTTGTTTGCCACCTCAAAATAACTTTTTTGGATAAGTAGCTTTTGTTTTATTTTATTTTTATTTTATTCTTATTACACGAACTGTCCAAAAATGAGTGTATAATTATGTATTCAGGGTTCATCAGCTCATCTTCAAATTTAAGGATTCTTTTAAAACATATAAACAATGAAGTATCAATTAGAAACGTTTTAGGGACTTTATTAGGAACGTCTTCGCACTCCGTATCCAATATCCTATCCATTATTTAGGGCATACTGGGGGCTTACCACCTCTTATAGCAGTTTTTTTTAACGTTTCAGCGACTTTTTGTGCAATGACGTTTCTTATTGTCATGACAATAAGGTACGTCATTGCACAAAAAGTCGCTGAAACGTTAAAACGTTCCTGTAATTGGATCGCTATAAGAGTTCGTGGTAAGCCCCCTGTTTAATATTCCTTCCCCACACTATCTCAAGGGACGGTTTAAATTCCTCCACGCCTCGCGCGTTTACAAGATAAAGACTGGACACGCGTTCAAAACGAGTTTAACATTTTTGTAATAACACCTAGTATTTTATTTTTAGCTCACAGTATGGGGCACTAAAAATAAAAAAAACCAGCCAAGTGCGTGTCGGACTCGCACATAAAGGGTTCCGTACCACCGTAAAATAAAAACGTCAAAAATAACAAGTTCCTTGTATGAGGGCCCCTTTTTTAAAAATGTTATTATATTTATAGTATTTGTTGTTGTAGCGGCAACAGAAATACACATTCTGTGAAAATTTCAACCCTCTACCTATTACGGTTCGTGAGATACAGATCGCTGACATACGGACAGACAGACGGAAAGACGCACAGCGGAGTCTTACTAATAGGGTTCCGTTGGCCCCCTTTGGGTTTTTTTTAACCTATATTATCCCACTGCTGGGCAAAGATCTCCCGCAATACGACGGGCCCGTTAGCGTAGTTGGCGCGGAGGCGACTTTCACGCTGCAGGTCGTAGGTTCGATTCCTACCCGTGACATGCATTTGTGTGCATGCACATGTCTGTATGTCCGGAGTCTGGGTATGTATGTATATTAAGTATGTATTTACAAATAAAAAAGTAGTAGGTATATGTAGTAATATCAGTTATCTGGTTTCCATAGTACAAGCTCTGCTTAGTTTGGGATCAGGTAGCCGTGTGTAATAAATGTCCCAGGATATTATTATTATTATTAATACACTCCACATGTCTCTCTCTATTTGAGGCCGCTTCCATCCATCCCTCCAGATAACAGTCGAGGTCATCACGCCATCTTTTCCTGGGTCGACCACGACGGTTACGTCCGTTATCTCGTACCCACCCTGTGCATTTTATTGCTCATCTGGTTTCAATTCAATTCAATTCAATTCATTTATTTAGGCCTACGGGGGCACTTACAAATTGTCATATTACATTTTTTCCTTAAGTTCTACCGCCGGATCGGAAACGCGACCTCGACTGAGAAGATCCGTCAAGAAACTCAGCGGGCTTGTCATTTTTACATATTTTTTTTTTTATCGCCATTTACTTATTTTAATACAATGTATTTTGTTAAACGATAGCTCCAGTGTGCTGCCTTCCGAAATAAGCAAGGCAAGACACGCTACATTTTAACATGACACTGTTATAACGAAGTGTATTTGAGCGATCAGTCCCAAGCTGATTTATCTTCCAAGTAATCCGAGATTTTGTAATAGGCCTTTTGACAGAGTTTAGTTTTAACTATAGTTCATCCATACGGCACAGGTAGCCCGCCCAACCAAACTTCAGCAAAGCAGCTTTCTTACCCACGTCTGTAATACGAGTCATGGAACGCAGTAAGGTGTTTCTCACACGGTCGATCCGTTTGAAACCTAAGATACTGCGCTCCACTGCTCTCTGGCAAATCTTGAGCTTGGACTTTTGAGACTCGGTCTGTGACCATGTCTGAGCGCCGTAAGTGAGGACGGGCAGTATACACATGTCGATGAGCCTGCGTTTGAGTGACAAACGAAGGTCACCCTTCATCAGTCCCTTCATGGAACAGTAGCTGTTCCAGGAGTTTTTGATACGGCGATCGGTTTCTTTGCCTTGCCTGTTTTCGAAGGAGACTAGCTGCCCAAGTAAACATACTCATCGACATTGTAAAACATGCCCGTTGACCTCAACTTTACGCTTGAAAACTTGATCGTGCCAGAAACTCGATTCTGCGCTCCAAACACTAATACCTGACGTAGGCCAATCAGCTGCAAAACTGAAGTGGAACTGGGCGGGCCACATCTGCCGAAGACCGGAATCGCTATGGGCAAAAGTAACCACGCAGTAATAATAATAATAATAATAATATCCTGGGACATTTTTTACACACGGCTACCTGATCCCAAACTAAGCAGAGCTTGTACTATGGAAACCAGATAACTGATATTACTACATATACTACTTTTTTATTTGTAAACACATACTTAATATACATATACACCCAGACTCCGGACATACAGACATGTTCATGCACACAAATGCATGTCACGGGTAGGAATCGAACCTACGACCTGCAGCGTGAAAGTCGCCTCCGCGCCAACCACGCTAACGGGCCCGTCAGTGGATCCCAAATAGCGGGAAGGGCCATAAAAGATGGCGGGATGAGCTGGACTCCTACTAGACGGATTGGTCCCGGGTAGCCATAGACCGGCCATAGCATGTGCAAAAATGGAGAGGAGACCTTTGCCCTGCAGTGGAACAGAACAGGGGGCTTACCACGAACTCTTATCGCGATTCAATTACAGGAACGTTTTAACGTTTCAGCGACTTTTTGTGCAATGACGTACCTTATTGTCATGACAATAAGAAACGTCATTGCACAAAAAGTCGCTGAAACGTTAAAACAAAACTGATATACTAGGTGGTGGTAAGCCCCCAGGCTAGAAATGAATTCTCCATTGTAAAAAATAAACATCTTAATTACTGGGTACGTATTTTATTCAATAAAACAAACTAAACAAATAATATACAACATACAAGAATAAACAAACAACTTTATATAACGAGTACGCGTACAAAGGCAGAACTACGGTATAATGTAATACCCCTAACATTTGTGCTTTCTTATTGGCTTTAACGGTGTCAGTTGAACCATCTTTAATTATATATTTGCGTGTACCTATTAACCACATACATATATACTCCTTCCAATCGATATCCATGACGTTAAAGTTGTAGATATCTTTATCTACAGGGTGTAGACTGTTGTATAACGTCTCGAGGTTCTTGTCAAGGAAGTTCCAATCATTGTTGGTGAAGTAACCAAGCGCCTGAGTCATTTTATACACCTTGTTGTATATTTTTACGAATCTGAAAGTCAAGTGCACTGTTTCAATTCAATATGTTAAAAAAACCCTGTCCGAGCCGAAACCGGTATTTAGGTTTCCCAATCACAAGAACAACAAAAAAAATATTAATGACAATTTAAAATGACATTTTTTTTGCCTTTTTCCCTCAAAATGTAGCAAATTTTAAAAATATGACAACACCGTTACCGGAAGTAATTATATATTAGATCGTGTGGCGGCACCTCTGACCACAAAGTATGTGATGACGTCATTTTATGTTTTTTTTTAATGTAAACGGGCTATTTGTTTTCCAAAAAAATATGGGAGGCCTTTGCCCAGCAGTGTTACACATACTATGCCAAAAAATATTAGGTTTGTGATGATGATGATGATGACGATGACGATGACGATGACGATGACGATGACGATGACGATGACGATGACGATGACGATGACGATGACGATGACGATGACGATGACGATGACGATGACGATGACGATGACGATGACGATGACGATGACGATGACGATGACGATGACGATGACGATGACGATGACGATGACGATGACGATGACGATGACGATGACGATGACGATGACGATGACGATGACGATGACGATGACGATGACGATGACGATGACGATCACGATGATGATGATGATCATGATCATGATCATGATCATGATGATGATGATGATGATCATGATGATCATGATGATCATGATGATGATGATGATGATGATTATGATGATGATATTCAAAATAAAAAATTAAAAGCTTTAAATTAAATAAGGAATTATAGAGTGATATTTTTTAGGGATGTAGTAGACCTACCAAGCTTACTTGTGTATAAATATCATTTTATAATATGGTGGACTTTACGAGAAAAAAAATAAAAACGAAAATTTGAAAATCGTGATTTACATCGAAACTAATGACCTTACGACTACCCTGATTGCTCCAATACGTGGCCATTTGATTGCTTTACATAGTTTATTCAGACAATTTTTCTGTATTGCGTATAGTTTAAGATTTATAATTGATTTTGTAAAAATCTAGGTCTAATTTTAACGGTTTTCGGAGGATCATATCTCA
Source organism: Drymonia ruficornis (assembly GCA_947859195.1). Taxonomy (NCBI): domain Eukaryota; kingdom Metazoa; phylum Arthropoda; class Insecta; order Lepidoptera; family Notodontidae; genus Drymonia; species Drymonia ruficornis. Next base: position 4,858,395 of record OX401932.1, on the reverse strand, counting down.
AAAACTACTCGCATCTGTCACCTGGGAGTTTTACTCTTACATTTTTGTTGCTTTAAACTGACAGAATTTAAAATAAAAAGACGATGTCACAAAATCGGGCTCCAAATCAGACTGTGCGGCGCGCGAGCGACGCGGAGACTCGTCCTTATGTTATAATGTGTCTCTTGTGTATCCTATGTCTAATTATATTACTAATATTGTGACAGTGATTGTGAATTTATCTTAAATACATACTCCGCTATAAATCTTGTGTTTACCTACCAAACAACATACCTACCTACTCGTACTCGAGCGCGTCAGATTAAGATAAGGGGGATTCATTACTAGCTAAGAAGTGTCAAAAGTGTCAATTTGGCTAATTTGATCGTCAGTATAAGAAATGGGAGCATCTGTAAGTTTCACTGAACACCCTCTCTGAAAATCTGACGCGCTCGAGTAATTATATATTTTTTAATTTATCATGTTGCAGCATGAAAAATATCAATATATGACACGCTTGAGTATTTCCATGTCATTGTTTTTTTCACAAGGTTCACCACCTGTCACGTTGGGTTCTGACTATCTGGTGAAACGTGGGCTTTGAGTTGGTTAATACCTCCACAATTTGGTGGTGTATGGTCACTTAAGCCTCTGACTACCCCCGAATGGGGATAAAAGTCGTGACGTTACATTTTGTTTTTTTACAATTTTCGGGCCGTACGGTTGTTGTATTTTTAGTTGTTTTTTTATATTACCTTTATGAAGACTGAAACCCCCATTACATCATCCAATTTGCAGTACGCTAAATTAGTGCTGCAGTCTGAGATGAAAAAGAGATCCCTCATTACACTACACTAACTAGCTAGCTAATTAGTTTCACTTCTTCATTTTGGGAGTGATCGTCGTCCGACCCGCACCTTTAGCGAAGAGCGCTTACATTCTTGCCTAAAAAGAAATGGCGCTAATTTCTTTAGCATTGGTGTCGACATAAATTATGACGATTAAAAAAAATCTTAATTTCTCATGTCTTTGTTTTTATAATGTTTATGTTTTTATCCCATAAAAATAGCATGTCCTTATATAGTTCTATTACAATCAATAGAACTTGTTTCTCTTTAGTCTGCGGTTGCGTCATTGTGATTTCACGACAAATACGTCCTCCCATTCGAAAGCCCACCGACAGACTGACCTTGCACAGTTAGCGTTAAGCACGCTAAACGTAATTACACCATCCAATCTGATTGTCTAAGTAGCTAGCTAGATGAGCAAGAGCGGCAGAGTCCATACGATCGCTCTAAATTGGATGACTAGCTGTCTAACTGCCATTACACGATCCAATTTCAGCTCACGAGCTCACTTAGTGTTCTGCAAATTGGATGGTGTAATGGACGTTTGACTGAGTGACTGACTACTTGCCCTATCCGTGTAGAAAACTGCAAGAATAATTCTTACGTAAAAGATGGCTATGCTTTTTCCATGAATGAAACCAAGTGTGTCAGTAACCAACCAGTTTATTTAATAAAACCAACTAAAAAAAGAACATAAACCATAAAAAAATATGCTTACAAATTTATATAATACGTACGCGTACAAAGACAATATTATATAGTGAAGTACACGTAACATTTTTATCTTTTTGACGCCCTTTTTAGTACCAATTAGACCATCTTTAATGACATATTTGCGTAAACCGATACACCACACACATAAATACTCCCTCCAATCAATGTCCGTGACGTCAAAGTTGTAGATGTCTTTATCTACAGGGTGTAGACTGTTGTATAACGTCTCGAGGTTCTTGTCAAGGAACTTCCAATCATTGTTGGTGAAGTAACCAAGCGCCTGAGTCATTTTATACACCTTGTTACATATTTTTATGAATCTGAAAGTCAAGTAAACTGTGTTTATATTAACGGCACCTTACGAAGGCCGGTTTGACATGTGGGGGGGGGGGGGGGGGGCGAAGAAAATGAACCTTATTATAACGAAATAAGACTGGCCATTTTAAAAAATAAGAATGTCAAAAAAATAATGCGAAAATGAATGTTATTCCGTTATAATAAGTTTCATCCTTTTCCCTCAAACATGTCAAACCGGCCTTCATAACGTGCCGCTACTTTAGTTTCAAATGAAATGTTTCTAGCGATAATATTTATTATAGGTTAATTTTTCATAGGTGTCTCGGGGCCGATTTTTATGAAAACATGGAGTACATTGTTATTATAAACTGATTTAGAGGTATTACTTAGGCATGCAAGCGTTCGGCGCACCTTGGTGTTATGTTATTGTATCAATCCAGGAAATAAAAAAAAAACTAAAGCACTAAGCATTCGAATCCAAATAGGCAGGAATATAGGAATATATTTATAAAAAAAAATTACACAGTATTACCTACTCTATAACTTACGAAATATGCATATTAAAGAGTTCGATTTACATATCAATAGATGGCAGTAGTACCTACGTCACTCGAGCAGCTATAGAAGTAAATTTTCGTTGGGTAATTACATGTTCACGCAGCTCAGTATAAATCAACTCGGTTCAAATCTTCACGGCTGCAATCATTCTAAAACTTTGTTATTTCCTGAACTGATTCATTTACATAACACCAGGGTGCGCTGGAAGCTTGCATGCTTGAGTGATACCTCTATCTCAGATTATATAAAAAGTAAGTTTAAAAACTAAAACCCGACTACTGAAAAATCGCGCTCTAAAATTTTATTTTGCCGAAGACGGCTTAAACTTGAATAATGGATAATATAAAAACTAAACCCGACTACTGAAAAATCGCGCTCTAAAAAGTATGAAACAAGAAAATATTCTCATCTAGAGGATAGCCGTGGTCCGTGTAGGTCCTTTAGGGCAAAATGGCATATGAACACGGACCACGGCTATCCTCTAGATGAGAATATTTTCTTGTTTCATACTTTTTAGAGCGCTATTTTTCAGTAGTCGGGTTTTAGTTTTTAAACTTACTTTTTATTTAATTATTTTGGAGTTATAGGTAACAATATATATATTTTTGAAATGTGCTCATCAAGCTCTTTAATTTGATACCCCACACGGTTTCATTAAAAAATATTTTTTTTTAGTTCATGACATTATGTCCTCTAGAGGGCGCCATATGCAATTTTATGTGAGGTCCATAGCCTATAACCAGCGCGCAATTAAGCCGCTTCTAACGATACCTCATTTGTCAAATTACGACAAGTCGTTTGGAAGTTAGGTGGGAACAGATGCACATACATACATACATACATACCGGTCAAAATCATAACCCTCCGCCGTAGTCGGGTAAAAATGTACTCTGTGCTTACGAAGCACGAATAAACGATCCACCTAATTATTAATTATCTTCGATATAAACATATTATTTTGAACTCACTGTCTCTCCTTGCCAATCAAAAGGCATACTCCGTCTACTAGATAAGCTGGAATGAGCTGCATGAGCCAAAACATCAGCAGATAAACATATTTATTAGTGATTTCCACGCAGCAAGGATACCAGATCAGTTTAGGACAAGCATAGGACGACAAGGCGTCATTTTTGAGATAATGCGTCATATTTCCTGAAAGAAATAAGATTCTATTAGAGGGCACATTGCTCGTAGAACAGATGGCCGATGGGGCCGAAGAGTTCTCGAGTGGCGGCCGCGCACCGGCAAGCGTAGCGTGGGTAGGCCTCCCACAAGGTGGACCGACGACCGTGAAGGTCACGGGCAGCGCAACACCTTTCATTGTGGCGAACCTTGGGGGAGGCCTATGTCCAGCAGTGGCCGTCTTTCGGCTGAGATGATGATGATAATGATGATAAAAGGTCAATGATATTACCAAGAAAGAGGGAGACATGTGAGTGTACAAAACAGTTTGCTCTTCTTTATTTTTATGTGACTAAGGTGGCATATCACAGGCATTGCTCGCACGTTGCCGACCTCAAAGGGAGTGAGACAGGGAGAGCAAGGGCTGGTTGGGCTCCCGGCTCTCTCACTCATCGTACGAAATGTAGCTATAATAGCTGCTTTACGCCGATCTTCTGTGAGAGGGTTGTACTACCCCGGTCGATCCAGCCCGTATATGAGCTGCAGTCAATTGGCTACAGCTTGGCTCTACCACCAAAATGATCTGTGGACCTACCCAACTGCAGTGGATTCCTCTGAGACGTCACGAGATATATCTTTTTCTCTTTCACTCCTTCGCCCCATCTCCTCGCCGTCTCCCAGGCGGCGCATATGGTAGCGTTATTAACATAGTCCACGGGAATTAGACTTAACATTATATCAGAATTGGCGTAGAATACATGCATTACGCCTATTCCAACTCCTAGTATGAGCTGAAAATAAAAATTCCAAAAAGGTGATGTTAAAAATTAAAATACACGACTGCCCTGCCAAAAAACCCACTAAAAAGTATAAAACAAGTGCAGTGTCAATGCAGTCGGGGGACCGTTCAGTGGAACACTTTTTAATCTAAGAGGTCCCCCGACTGCAATGACACTGCACTAGTTTTATACTTTTTTAGTTCGTTTTTTGGCAGAACAGTCGTGTTTTTTAATTTTTTAAATTATTAAATTTTATTATTTTATGCATTTTAGTGACAATTTTTATATTAATAGTTTGCTGCCAAAAATGAAATGTCTGTTTTGCATGTACCTACCTATGTGAAATTATGCCAATAAATTATATATTTTTTAAATGTGCTCATCAAGGCCTTCAATAATTTGATACGCATATTGTAATAAATGAAGAATATATTTTTTTCATATTTGAAAATGGAGCCACAATGCTGCCATATTGTTTTTTTTTTCTTCAAATAATATACCCAGTGTTACCCGGAATGATGTAAGGATTCTAACGATATGCCATATATTCAAATCGGTTAAGGTATTTAATAGTTATGGTGGAATAAAGAAACATCACATACATACATACAAACATACATGAACCCTAAACACATATTGTATAATAATAATAAAATATAAATTCGTTCGTCGTATAAAGTCGTTCGTCCTGTGCAGACGTCTTGCCAACGTTCGCATCCCAAATATAATTCGATTCGACACTAGATGGCGACCCTCGGTACGTTTTTTATATGAACCTACACGTAGTGACATCTAGTGTGAAAAGGTTAAACTACGTACTAACATCGAAATAAAACGAACCCAGTAGTTATGCTATTTACCGGTAGATCGGGGGGGCGGGGCTTGTAAATTGCCCTACCAGTTTTTAACCCCCACCACCCGCGCCACCCCGCGCAAAATTTTCACGCGTTGTTTCATAGGGATATATATTTAGGGCACCTCTATCTTTAGTCTTTACTCTATGGTTTGTACTATGGGTACCATACAATGGACTGGGGGCGATCCCAGTGACACCCAGACCATGGTAAATGACGAAAAGATCATTTCTGGAACTTGCCTGTGGCGGTAATGTAACCCAATCCATTGCGCCAAACGGACTCCAAAAAATAATGTAAAAAGCGTGAAATAAAAATAGCGACTCCAAAAACAATTCTAGAATTATTTGGAGTCGGTACCTACTATCATCTTATATTTACCCAAAACTTAGCAAACTGAAATTGGCACCGACTCCAAAATATAATAGCATATTAATTATTTCCAGCCTTTTAGTGCTAGTTTTAGTTTTTTAAGAAGTTGGTTAAAATTAACCGAGAAATTTACTTATTCTGGCTACCGGAGAATGAGAGCCGAGCACAGTCCTTCGAAATGGGGGAACGCCACTAAATGGCGGTCACCCATCTTAGACTGACCTTGCTAAGCGTTGCTTAGCCTCCAATCGTTCACCATTCAGTGATTACAGCTGGCTATGAACGCTAGCCAGTTACTACTAATTACTGAACGGTAAACGATGGCCCACTTGATTAGGCCCCCCACAAGGTAGACTGACGACCTAGTGAAGGTCGCGGGAAACCGCTGGAGGCCTATGTACAACAGTGGACGTCTTTTGGCTGTCATGATGATGAAGAAGATGATGATGGATGATGATGATGACGATGATGATGATGATGATGACGATGACAATGATGATGATGATGATGATGATGATGATGATGATGATGATGTTGATGATGAACGCTATGGTTATGATACTGACCCCACTCGCTCCAAACACGGTAGATATGTCGAGCCAGCCCGGGTTGGGTTCCTTGTACGCAGCTATAACTGAAAATATAAATGAAACGCCAGATGTTTAGCCAGTTTACAATGCTTTTACAAAGCGTTTCTAGGACCAAACTGATTTGTAATGCCATTCATTGTAAGTCCATTATAACTTTCAATAAGTGTGGGGGTTCTCTTCTTCATCTTCTACGGGCGGTGTCCACAAATCGACGTAGTGCGCTTGTTTTGTGTGTTGGAGGGTGGTGGGCTGGTTACTCCAGACATCCCAGCACTACCAGGAAGTTCCCCAGCATGTTTAGGGGTTATTGTGTAGGTAAGAAAGAAAGAAAGACAGAAAAACATTTTATTGGACACAAAAGACACAATACAGTTAAAATAAAACAAACAATAAAGCCGAAAACCCACCGCGGCGCACGGAGAGGCCACGCACGAAATGACGTCATCCATACATTTTCTTGCAAAACGTAGCCGTGGCCGTGTGTGTGGCCTCTCCGTGCACCGCGGTGGGTTTCCGGCTTAAGTAGACGAGCAAAATAGAGCAGGAAACAAAAGCAGAACGCAACAGAAGAAGACGAATGTGTCACACGGCTGGCCTGGACCAGATAGGTGGGTTCCCAGATCCGCCTAATGCTAGGCATAAGCTTGGCGCGGATCTTCATCTGGTATTTATTCAGGAGGGTAGGCCGAATTATGTGAGCTACGGTACTGAAAAGGCGATGACGTTTGTAGCGAATTTACGATTCTTAAATTATGTTTCGCACTGGAGCGAGTGTGACTGTGGGCGAGGCCCAGCAGTTAGGGCCATAATACACCGGGTAGCCATGGCGACGTCGCCAGCCACCGTAGCCAACTATTCGTATTGAAATGTATGGGAAGTAACACACCTGGCGGCGGTCTGGCGTGGTCTGGCGACGTCGCCAGTCAATACAAATTGTTCTACAACTCACCAATAGCAGGTCTGACAACACAGATCGGCATTTCGTCGTCCGTATCTCTGACGAGCTGCTCCGCCACTGCTTTCGCGAAGGAGTATGTGTTCGGCCAGTTCTTGATGAGTCTAGAACCATAAGAGCAGTCAGCCGCCACTTGAAGATACCGGAATAAGGTGAATAAGGGGAATCGCGATATCAAGAATCCTGAGGCACATTTATAAGAGACCCCAGCAATAACAATTGGGGCATAGCGGCCTCCTGCCTGGAAGATCTTCCCTTTTTACCCGGCTACGGAGGCGTTATGATTTTGACCGGTATGTATGTATGTATGTATGTATGTGCATCTGTTCCCACCTAACTTCCAAACTACTTGTCGTAATTTGACAAATGAGGTATCGTCAGAAGCGGCTTAATGGCGCGCTGGTTATAGGCTATGTGACGTCACATAAAATTGCATATGGCGCCCTCTAGAGGACATAATGTCATGAACTAAAAAAAAAACATTTTTTTATGAAACCGTGTGGGGTATCAAATGAAAGAGCTTGATGAGCACATTTCAAAAATATGTATATTGTTACCTATAACTCCAAAATAATTAAATAAAAAGTAAGTTTAAAAACTAAAACCCGACTACGGAAAAAACGCGCTCTAAAAAGTATGAAACAAGAAAATATTCTCATCTAGAGGATAGCCGTGGTCCTTGTTCATATGCCATTTGGCCCTAAAAGACCTACACGGACCACGGCTATCCTCTAGATGAGAATATTTTCTTGTTTCATACTTTTTAGAGCGCGTTTTTTCCGTAGTCGGGTTTTAGTTTTTAAACTTACTTTTTATTTCGCTATATTGATGTGCCTCGTGAATCTGGATTCGCGATTCATGATCGTATGTTGTACTGGAGCGTTGCACTCAACTATAATGTAGTAGATAGTTCGGGGTTCTTCTTTGGACTGTATTTTCTTCAAAATAAAAGTTTTCGTTCAGTTGTAATTCGCAGCACAACATTCAACATGAATTTATTTACACAAACCGTTTCTTATATACAAAAGTTAGGGGTTACAACTAGTGGGTACCACGCGCAGTTTGCTTATACCTAATCTCCAATGATCGGGCATGTGAGGTCGCTTCACATCAATGGGGTAGGAATTAATTTCAGGTCTCCAATTGATTTGCAAGAAACATGGTGGGGGACTGTTTCTACTCACCCAGCCGTAGAATCATTCAGGCGGGTCTCTTCCGTGGTCTCCGCAAGTTTGATGAGAACCTCAGGGTCCACTGGGCTGGGGTAGAAGTCGTCCTGGACATCAGCCCCTGCGCGATCCTCACACGCATGAGAATATGCCGTCGATACGTGCACGAAGGACCTGGAAAACACTTCGTCTTATCTTCTTTCTACTTTTCATATCGTATGGTTAGTGACCAACGACCCGATGCAGTGAGCCAAACGGCCCATGGTCGAGCCATTGCGCCAAACGGTCGCCAAATGCCAGTAATTGGTCACCCATCTCTTACTGACCTTGCCAAGCGTTAACCTCCTATCATTTACCGATCAGTGATTGCAGCTGGCTATGAACGCCTTAATTGTGACTAATTGTGTCACATCGTGTGTTCCAAAGCATGCTGGTGGCCTAGCCCTCGGAGACTAACCTGAGTCTCTTGCAGGCCTTGCCCAGCGCGAGCGCCTCCCTGGTGCCGCGCACGTTGATCAGCGTCGCCACGCGGAGCTGCTCGTCGAACCTCGTGGTCGCTGCCATGTGGAATATTATATCCACCTGGAATTTTAATGGAATATATAATGACGACCGCTTGGCGCAGTGGTTGGCCGTTCGGCTCACTGCATCGGGTAGTTACGGGTTCGATTCCCGCCAGAGGTTAATTTCGGAAACGGCCTATTCGTAATTTTCCCTGGTCTGGGTGTCATTGCGCTCGCCCCAAGTCAAATGTATGCTAGCCATAGTACAAGCGTTGCTTAGTTTGGGACTAAACAGTTGGTGTGTAATTCTTGTCTCATACCTCTTCAGTGAGCATCAGCCAATCCTTATCGTCTATCCCCAACCGGAGCTCGGCCACGTCTCCTTCAACAGGGACTATCAGGTCTGCGAAATTGGGCTGCTTCTGGCGCAGACCGTCGTATACCTGAAAAAAATGATGAATTGTTACTCAAAGATATATTAAACGTTAGAACCGACTTACTGCGCTTATTTTGGCATTATGAATACCAGGTAACTACCCGACATCTATTTAGTCACGCGGCACTCGGCGTCGCGGCTGCCAATCAGAGACCGTTCAGCCGGGCGGCCGACCAATCAGAGAGTCGATGACTCAATGTCATAGATTCAAAGATTCAAAACATTTATTTTGTTTAGGCCTACGGGGGCACTTACAAATTGTCATTTTATTTTTTTTCTTAAATTCTACTGCCGGATCGGAAACGCGACCTCGACTGAGAAGATCCGGCAAGAAACTCAGCGGGCTTGTAATTTTTACATTGTTTTAATTTAATTTATTTTTTTAAATCGCTATTTACTTATTTAAATACAATGTATTTGCAGCTCAAGTGACTTAGGGAAGAGCCACCTGTAGTGTAGTGGGGGGGAGGGCTATTGCGATCATACCGGGCACACTCCCCCTCAACGCGAGGGGAATTCGGGCTCCGGCCATAGTCCACCACGCTGGCCCAGTGCGGTTGGCAAACAACACCATTTCTTTTGAGAGGCGTTGTTTCTATTCGAAGAATGATTTTGCAAATTATTTTAAGTGGCAAATGCATTGTATGATAATAATAGAAAATAGGTGGAAACGAATATATCAATTGATTATTAATGAACCTAACCTTGCAAAATAATGAGGTTAATATGGCGTTAAATTCAAATTCAAAGTTGTTTATTCATGTACCTAAGCTAGAGGTACGAATTGTTCACATCAATATTTTAACGTTACTAACGGCAGGGTTGGGCAAAATACATGCTTTGCTTTAATTAAAATACAAATTACATAAAAACTAAAACCCGACTACTAAAAAATCGCGCTCTAAAAAAAGTAAGTTTAAAAACTAAAACCCGACTACTGAAAAATCGCGCTCTAAAAAGTATGAAACAAGAAAATATTCTCATCTAGAGGATAGCCGTGGTCCGTGTAGGTCCTTTAGGGCCAAATGGCATATGAACACGGACCACGGCTATCCTCTAGATGAGAATATTTTCTTGTTTCATACTTTTTAGAGCGCGATTTTTCAGTAGTCGGGTTTTAGTTTTAAAACTTACTTTTTATTTAATTATTTTGGAGTTATAGGTAACAATATATATATTTTTGAAATGTGCTCATCAAGCTCTTTCATTTGATACCCCACACGGTTTTATTAAAAAATGTTTTTTTTTTAAATTCATGACATTATGTCCTCTAGAGGGCGCCATATGCAATTTTATGTGACGTCACATAGCCTATAACCAGCGCGCCATTAAGCTGCTTCTAACGATACCTCATTTGTCAAATTACGACAAGTAGTTTGGAAGTTAGGTGGGAACAGACGCACATACATACATACATACATACCGGTCAAAATCATAACCCTCCGCCGTAGTCGGGTAAAAATACTAACGGTTCGTAATGACCCTGACTAACGGTTCGTAATGTTGCTTCCATTGAGAAGCGCCGGCAAGGAACTCAATGGTTACTCTTTGCAATAGAAAATATTTTGTTTATACAATTTCAAACAGCAACGCTATGTAAGCAGGCAGGCATTACCACAATATTAAACAACAAAATACAGTAACTCAATTTTATCAAACTCACTTAGATTTAGATATTTAAATAGAAAGCTAGCTTAGAAAGCTGTGCATGCCTACTCCCACTTTACGGGAAAACAAAAAAAGTGGATATTGAGAACGATTGCTTTGGTGTGATGCCTTCCGTGCTTACCTAATTGAAAATTCAACAGGCTTGAAAGTTAGGGCCTCCGCAGACTAGCTACTTTTAGCATCGGCGATCGGCGATTTTGATGCTGCGTCTCGCTCGTTCGCGCTCGAAGAAACGCGACGCAGCATCGATACGTCACAAAATCGCCGGTCGCCGATGCTAAAAGTAGCTAGTCTGCGGAGGCCCTTAAGGAACAATGTTGTCAACACCAAGCGGTTATCTATTAGTATGATTTAGTCAAAACTCTGAATGTAAGTACTTACGGGATCCTGTAACATTTCCAGGAGACGCTTATCAATCGACTTGCCCTTCTTAGACCTCAGTAAGATGAACACTTTAGCGATTTTAGTTGATCTGGAAAGAAATTAAACTTTTCAAATGATAATAAAACATATTCAATTAAATCAACAAAGTACTGATAAGCACTTATTGAATAGTCCGTTCATCGCGTCCTGATGGGAGTCTATCCTCACCTGAAGAGCTTCTCAACGAGCTGCTTGCCGAGGAAGCCGGAGCCGCCCGTCACGAAGACCACGGCGCCGCTATAGAACTGCTGCACGGGCGACTCGAACCGATCTATCACCGAGTTCATCGGCTTCTGGTATGATAACATTTTGGCTTCCAATACTTGTGCTGGATCCATGTTTCTTGATTTTCTTCGAGCGACCTTAAACGAATTCTCATATTAGTAGGTACTACCTATCAAACCTCTTAGCAGGGGGCTTACTACAAGCTCTTATTGCGATTCAATTATAGGAACGTTTTAACGACGTTTAAATGACGTTTCTTATTGTCATGAAAAGTCGCTGAAACGTTAATACGTTCCTGTAATTATTAATAATAATAATATTTATTACCAAAAAGACATTACCATTTACAGAGCAGGCAAAACACCCCACACTAGGCAATGCCTGTCTTGTGGGGGGTTTTAAAGAAATAATAATAACAGTTTGGTACAGAAAAGAACAAAAAAGAAAGAAAGAAAAGGAAAGAAAGAAAGTACGGTAAAGAAAAGAAACATAAAATTAAAGAAAAGGAATAACACAATAATTGATTAAAGAATAAACAAGTATTAAATCGTAATCGTATTAAGTATTGAATCGCAATAAGAGCTTGTGGTAAGTCCCCTGGTCTTTCCAAGGTACTCACACATTATTTGGATACCGAGTCGAGTGCCTACTCAACGCGCTCTAGTAATCATACTCTATCATATTTATAGTGGAGCCATACAAACTTCATCGAGTGTCATACTGAACTTCGACAGTTCATTATATCGACACGGTCCCAATTTCGAAGAACAATAGTTTGACTACGCATTGCTTCGACAGAACATAATATTCGTCGAGCATTACTTTGACAGAACTTACTTCGACAACACACAACTTCGAAGAACACTACTTCGATATGCACTTGTTCGGCGGATCTCTATTTCGACGGAACATAACTTCGACATAATACTGCTCTGAAAAGTGACAACCCCGAGCAAGTGGACGGCTATTTCTGCGTTTAGGGTCAAAAGTAACCTAACACGAAGGGAATGACGGGGGTTTAGTCTGTCATTCCCTTCGAACCTAACCCAGCCAAGTCGAATGCCCCGAATTCCAGCTCTCGCGTCTCGCTCGGTATTTTTGTGTCGATGGTATGTTCCGTCGAAGTAGAGATCCGCCGACAAGTGCATATCGAATACTTCAAATTCAAATTCAACTTAACTAACTTACAACTTATTTAACTTTATTGCGTTAATTGTGGTAATACAATACTTCGATACTACTACTAGTGTTCTTCGAAGTTGTGTGTTGTCGAAGTAAGTTCTGTCGAAGTTATGCTCGTCGAATATTATGTTCTGTTGAAGCAATGAGTAGTTGATCGAACTGTTGTTCTTCGAAATTGGGACCGTGTCGATATAATGAACTGTCGAACTTATGAATGTAAGCCAACTTTATCACCCCAATTTACCCCTTTGGGGGTGACTTTTCCAAGATTTCAAAACGTTTTTTACCCGACTACGGCGGAGGGTTATGATTTTGACCGGTATGTATGTATGTATGTGCATCTGTTCCCACATAACTTCTAAACGACTTGTCGTAATTTGACAAATGAGGTATCGTTAGAAGCGGCATAATGGCGCGCTGGTTATAGGCTATGTGACGTCACATAAAATTACATACGGCGCCCTCTAGAGGACATAATGTCATGAACTAAAAAAAAACGTTTTTTAATGAAACCGTGTGGGGTATCAAATGAAAGAGCTTGATGAGCACATTTCAAAAATATATATATATATATTGTTACCTATAACTCCAAAATAATTAAATAAAAAGTAAGTTTAAAAACTAAAACCCGACTACTGAAAAATCGCGCTCTAAAAAGTATGAAACAAGAAAATATTGTCATCTAGAGGATAGCCGTGGTCTGTGGTCATATGCCATTTGGCCCTAAAAGACCTACACGGACCACGGCTATCCTCTAGATGACAATATTTTCTTGTTTCATACTTTTTAGAGCGCGATTTTTTTATTTTTAACCGACTTCAAAAAAGGAGGAGGTTCTATGTTCGGCTGTATGTATGTTTTTAACCGACTTCAAAAAAGGAGGAGGTTCTATGTTCGGCTGTATGTATGTTTTTTTTTTTTTTTTTATGTATGTTCACCGATTTCTCCGGCATTTATGAACCGATTCGAAAAATTCTTTTGCTGTTCGGTAGATCGTAGCTCCAAGTTGGTCCCATAAAAAAATAATTCCTAGAATCAACCCCTAAGGGGGTAATTTGGGGGGGGGAAGGTCGCCTGAAAAAAATTTTTTTGTCCGATTGACTTGAAACTTAATATGTATATTTTGCATAAGAAATAATGAAACTCATGTTTCAGGATTTTGGAAAAATCACCCCCCAAAGGGGTAAAACGAGGTGTTAAAGTTTGTATGGAGAGTTACCGTTTAACTCTAACGTTTATAAACCAATTTTCCTTTTTAAACTGTTATTTGGTAGGTGACTAAGTCGTTTTGGTCCCGTAAAAAAATCATTTCGGAAATCTACCCCCAAAGGGGGAAACTAGGGGTAGAAGTACGGTAGAAAAATATATTTGTGTCCGATTGACTTGAAACTTAGTATGTATACTCCATATAATAAATTAAGAAACTTTTGTTTTGGAATCTTGGAAAAGTCACCCCCCAAAGGGGTAATTTGGGGTGATAAAGTTTGTATGGCGCCACTAAAAATCATGAAATAAATTTATTTTTATAAAAAAATAAAAACCGACTTCAAAAAAACTTGGAGCACTAAAAAGCCTGAAATAATATTTCTATTACCACCACTGCCTACCACAGGAGCTGACTATTACCTAATCCCGAGGGATAGGTAGGTTTCCTCACGATGTTTTCCCTCACCGTCAGCGAACTGTAAATTATGCACATAGAAGAAAATAAAAAAAAATTCTTACCAACATACGTGTTGGCACGACCCGCTACTGAAAAATACTAGAAAAACTGAAATAAAATTCACTAGGAATCAAAGTAATATTATTAAGGCTAGAAATTCAAATTAGCTGATAATTTATTAAGCATTGACACGTCATAATGTAATTCTCACCTTGATCGGCCCCCAATTGGGAAAACTACTAACACCCCCCGCTTCCCCTCCCTGCTTCCCACTCCCCTTCAGGGGGCTTACCACGAACTCTTATTGCGATTCAATTACAGGAACGTTTTAACGATTCAGCGTCTTTTTGTGCAATGACGTACCTTATTGTCATGACAATAAGAAACGTCATTGCACAAATGGCCGCTGATACGTTAAAACAAAACTGCTATAAGAGGTGGTGGTAAGCCCCCAGGTCGGCAAAGTGCGAGCAATGCCTTTGGTATTGCAAGCATCTGTAGGCTTCGGTAACTGCTTAACATCAGCCGGCCGTACGCTTGTTTGCCACCTCAAAATAACTTTTTTGGATAAGTAGCTTTTGTTTTATTTTTATTCTTATTACACGAACTGTCCAAAAATGAGTGTATAATTATGTATTCAGGGTTCATCAGCTCATCTTCAAATTTAAGGATTCTTTTAAAACATATAAACAATGAAGTAGCAATTAAAAACGTTTTAGGGACTTTATTCGGGACGTCTTCGCACTCCCTATCCGATATCCTATCCATTATTTAGGGCATACTGGGGGCTTACCACCACCTCTTATAGCAGTTTTGTTTTAACGTTTCAGCGACTTTTTGTGCAATGACGTACCTTATTGTCATGACAATAAGGTACGTCATTGCACAAAAAGTCGCTGAAACGTTAAAACGTTCCTGTAATTGAATCGCTATAAGAGTTCGTGGTAAGCCCCCTGTTTAATATTCCTTCCCCACACTATCTCAAGGGATGGTTTAAATTCCTCCACGCCTCGCGCGTTTACAAGATAAAGACTGGACACGCGTTCAAAACGAGTTTAACATTTTTGTAATAACACCTAGTACTTTATTTTTAGCTCACCGTATGGTGCACTAAAAATAAAAATAAACCAGCCAAGTGCGTGTCGGACTCGCACATAAAGGGTTCCGTACCACCGTAGAATAAAAACGTCAAAAATAACAAGTTTCTTGTACGAGGGCCCCTTTTTTTTAAATGTTATTTCGTTTATAGTATTTGTTGTTGTAGCGGCAACAGAAATACACATTCTGTGAAAATTTCAACCCTCTACCTATTACGGTTCGTGAGATACAGATCGCTGACATACGGACAGACAGACGGAAAGACGCACAGCGGAGTCTTACTAATAGGGTTCCGTTGGCCCCCTTTGGGTTTTTTTTACCTTTATTATCCCACTCCTGGGCAAAGGTCTCCCGCAATACACTCCACATGTCTCTATTTGAGGCCGCTTCCATCCATCCCTCCAGATAACAGTCGAGGTCATCACGCCATCTTTTCCTGGGTCGACCACGACGGCGACGTCCGTTATCTGGTACCCATCCTGTGCATTTTTTTGCTCATCTGGTTTCAATTCAATTCAATTCATTTATTTTGTTTAGGCCTCCGGGGGCACTTACAAATTGTCATATTACATTTTTTCCTTAAGTTCTACCGCCGGATCGGAAACGCGACCCCGACTGAGAAGATCCGGCAAGAAACTCAGCGGGCTTGTCATTTTTACATTGTTTTTAATTTTTTTTTTATTCGCCATTTACTTATTTTAATACAATGTATTTTGTTAAACAATAGCTCCAGTATGCTGCCTTCCGAAATAAGCAAGGCAAGACACGCTACACTTTAACATGACACTGTTATTAACGAAGTGTATTTGAGCGATCAGTCCCAAGCTGATTTATCTTCCAAGTAATCCGAGATTTTGTAATAGGCCTTTTGACAGAGTTTAGTTTTAACTATAGTTCATCCATACGGCACAGGTGGCCCGCCCAACCAAACTTCAGCATAGCAGTTTTCTTACCCACGCCTGCAATACGAGTCATGGAACGCAGTAAGGTAATTCTCACACGGTCGATCCGTTTGGAACCTAAGATACTGTGCTCCATTGCTCTGTGGCAAATCTTGAGCTTGGACTTTTGAGACTCGGTCTGTGACCATGTCTGAGCGCCTTAAGTGAGGACAGGCAGTATACACATGACGATGAGCCTGCGTTTGAGTGACAAACGAAGGTCACCCTTCATCAGTCCCTTCATGGAACAGTAGCTGTTCCAGGAGTTTTTGATACGGCGATCGGTTTCTTCGCCCTGCCTGTTATCGAAGGAGACTATACTCCATTTGTTATAGCATTAGACAGAAGTTGAAAAAGGTTATTTTTAGTGTCCACTTTGTAACAAAAGTACAAATAACATGTTACAGTTATAATTGACGTCGAATTTATTATAATCTATTTATATACCAGCTTGTCACACCTAACTATAATTATTTTAATTATTTATATTATAAAATAAATTGTCTTTCATTTAAATATTATCATTTCAGTCAAATTTAAAATTAAGTGTCAATGCTAAAAACCTAAAAGAAGCAGGGGTGAACAATACCGGGAATGTGTTTCGTTCCACTATAATCCTAACAAATCTAAAATGTTACCTAATCCGTTCAGAGGTTATGACAGCAGGGTATTTCTAATTTTGTCGGATTATGTTGTCTATAAAATTGGCGTAAATAAATTTCTGTAAGTGTTTGTCATTGAGTCATTCACCATCATTTATTTTTTCATTAATTTTTTGTTGTCAGTTTAAAATGTGTGATACGATGTTATTATAAATAAAACATAGTATAAAAAGTACTTTTATTTTGGTTATCGAAATATTTAGCATTGTTTTATGTGAAAACAATTTTAATGTAACCACTCTAAATAAAAGTTGTTTTGACTTTGAAATAAAATGTTTTGGATCCCTGCTTCTACGAGCCTCTTATTTCTATGTGTAACGTCACGTGTAACGTCACGACTTTTATCCCCATTCGGGGGTAGTCAGAGGCTTGAGTGACCATACACCACCACATTGTGGAGGCATTAACCAACTCAAAGCCCACGTTTCACCAGATAGTCAGAACCCAACGTGACAGGTGGTGAACCTTGTCGCCGTGTATACAGGAACTGACTATTACCTAATCCCGAGGGATAGGTAGGTTTCCTCACGATGTTTTCCCTCACCGTCAGCGAACTGTAAATTATGCACATAGATGAAAATTCATCCATTGGTGCATGCCCCACCGGGGATCGAACCTGGGACCTTCTGATTGTTAGCCCAACCTGTTCACCCCTAGGCTATACCCCATTTATAATAACATTAGAAATAAGACAGATAATAGAGATAATAAGAATTAAAAGCTATAGCTGGCCCAAGTAAACATACTCATCGACATTGTAAAACATGCCCGTTGACCTCAACTTTACGCTTGAAAACTTGATCGTGCCAGAAACTCGATTCTGCGCTCCAAACACGAATAGCTGACGTAGGCCAATCGGCTGCAAAACTGAAGTGGAACTGGGCGGGCCACATCTGCCGAAGACCGGAAACGCTATGGGCAAAAGTAACCACGCAGTAATAATAATAACAATAATAATATCCTGGGATATTTTTTACACACGGCTACCTGATCCCAAACTAAGCAGAGCTTGTACTATGGAAACAAGATAACTGATATTACTACATATACTACTTTTTTATTTGTAAATACATACTTAATATACATATACACCCAGACTCCGGACATACAGACATGTTCATGCACACAAATGCATGTCACGGGCAGGAATCGAACCTACGACCTGCAGCGTGAAAGTCGCCTCCGCGCCAACCACGCTAACGGGCCCGTCAGTGGATCCCAAATAGCGGGAAGGGCCATAAAAGATGGCGGGATGAGCTGGACTCCTATTAGACGGATTTGTCCCGGGTAGCCATAGACCGGCCATAGCATGTGCAAAAAGGGAGAGGAGACCTTTGCCCTGCAGTGGAACAGAACAGGGGGCTTACCATGAACTCTTATCGCGATTCAATTACAGGAACGTTTTAACGTTTCAGCGACTTTTTGTGCAATGACGTACCTTATTGTCATGACAATAAGAAACGTACTACGTGTAAGCGACTGTAGCCTAGGAAGCGACTGTAGCCTAGGAAGCGACTGTAGCCTAGGGGCGAACACGTTGGGCTAGCAATCAGAAGGTCCCAGGTTCGATCCACGGTGGGGCATGCACCAATGGATGAATTTTCATCTATGTGCATAATTTACAGTTCGCTTACGGTGAGGGAAAACATCGTGAGGAAACCTACCTATCCCTCGGGATTAGGTAATAGTCAGTTCCTGTATACACGGCGACAAGGTTCACCACCTGTCACGTTGGGTTCTGACTATCTGGTGAAACGTGGGCTTTGAGTTGGCTTAATACCTCCACAATGTGGTGGTGTATACTCAAGCCTCTGACTACCCCCGAATGGGAATAAAAGTCGTGACGTTATATATATATATATATATATATATATATATATAAGAAACGTCATTGCACAAAAAGTCGCTGAAACGTTAAAACAAAACTGATATACTAGGTGGTGGTAAGCCCCCAGGCTAGAAATGAATTCTCCATTGTAAAAAATAAACATCTAAATTACTGGGTACGTATTTTATTCAATAAAACATACTAAACAAATAATATACAACATACAAGAATAAACAAACAACTTTATATAACGAGTACGCGTACAAAGGCAGAACTACGGTATAATGTAATACCCCTAACATTTGTGCTTTTTTATTGGCTTTAACGGTGTCAGTTAAACCATCTTTAATTATATATTTGCGTGTACCTATTAACCACATACATATATACTCCTTCCAATCGATATCCATGACGTTGAAGTTGTAGATATCTTTATCTACAGGGTGTAGACTGTTGTATAACGTCTCGAGGTTCTTGTCAAGGAAGTTCCAATCATTGTTGGTGAAGTAACCAAGCGCTTGAGTCATTTTATAAACCTTGTCGTATATTTTTACGAATCTGAAAAATAAAATAAAATAAAATAAATTAAATATTCATGATAGTAAACATATTAATGACAATTTAAAATGCCATTTTTTTTGCCTTTTTCCCTCAAAATGTAGCAAATTTTAAAAATATGACAACACCTTTACCGGAAGTAACTATGTTAGATCGTGTGGCGGCACCTCTGACGACAAAGTATGTGATGACGTCATTTCATGTTTTTTTTTTTTTGTAAACGGGGTATTTGTATTACAAAAAAATATGGGAGGCCTTTGCCCAGCAATGGGACACATACTATGCCAAAAAATATTAGGTTTGTGATGACGATGACGATGACGATGACGATGACGATGACGATGACGATGACGATGACGATGACGATGACGATGACGATGACGATGACGATGACGATGACGATGACGATGACGATGACGATGACGATGACGATGACGATGACGATGACGATGACGATGACGATGACGATGACGATGACGATGACGATGACGATGACGATGACGATGACGATGACGATGACGATGACGATGACGATGACGATGACGATGATGATCATGATTATGATCATGATGATGATGATGATGATCATGATGATCATGATGATCATGATGATCATGATGATCATGATGATCATGATGATCATGATGATGATGATGATGATGATGATGATGATGATTATGATGATGATATTCAAAATAAAAAATTTAAAGCTCACCGTCTCTCTTTTCCAATCAGAAGACACACCCCATCTACTACATAGGCCGGAATAAGTTGCGCTAACCAGAAGAGTAGGAGATAAATATATTTGTTACTAGTTTCTATCGCGCTAAGATACCAGATTGCCTTCGGCGTCGTATAATTGTATCCATCCGTTCTGATATAATGCGACATACGGCCTGAAAAACATGATAAGATACTATATCATTTTAAACGTGACTAAGGACCGCCCGTTGTTAAGCAATTACCGTAGCCTCTCGCTCTTCCTCTTAAGGTATGGTTAGTGGCTAACCTGGTGTCAGAGTTGTTCAAGCCGCCAGAAAGACCTCTGACAAGGCTTAAGGCGGCTGCCTAGATGACAACAACCGGGACCGAGCTTTTAAAGTACCCTTCGAAGCACGGAGATGCTCAGTTAAAATGCCACTAAATGGTCACCCATCTCTGACTGACCTTGCCAAGCGTTGCTTAACCTCCGATCGTTTACTGACACAGCTGGCTATGAGCGCCTCGTACAATAATAATAATAATAATAATAATATCCTGGGACATTTTTACACACGGCTACCTGATCCCAAACTAAGCAGAGCTTGTACTATGGAAACCAGATAACTGATATTACTACATATACTACTTTTTTATTTGTAAATACATACTTAATATACATATACACCCAGACTCAGGACATACAGACATGTTCATACACACAAATGCATGTCCCGTGTAGGAATCGAACCTACGACCTGCAGCGTGAAAGGCGCCATCACGCCAACCACGCCAACGGGCCCGTCAATAAGTAAGTAATTTATTCGCATTGAATGTGGGTATTTACAATTATAGGTGTAGAGAAAGAAAAAAATAAACCTTGTACATTCTACCCACGAACCTAATACTAAAAGGACTGGGTCTAAGCAGCGCGGCCGAGCGCGTTGCTTAGACATCGCACAACTCGGCCGGTGACGTCATCATAGTAGGCGTGGCTTAAGTCAGTGTGCTGTTTGCCTTCGTCCTGTGCAGATGTCTTGCCAACGTTCGCATCCCAAATATGACGACGACGTCATACCGGTGATGATGATGATGTCGTGATGACGTCAGCGGCCTAGTTGAGTCATACGGCCTGGTTGCTTAGACCAAGTCCTTTCTGTGTGTTGTCCATGGTTATTACTTACCCCACTGCAATGGTTTCCTCGAGGACGTCACCGGGTATATCTTTTTCTCTTTCACTCCTTCACCCCATCTCCTGGCTGTCTCCCAGGCGGCGCATATGGTGGCGTTATTAACATAGTCCACGGGAACAAGACTGATAAGTATATCGTCACTGGAGTACAATACACGCATTATACCCAGGCCGACTCCTAGAACGATCTGGAATAGAAATACAAAACTTGCAAGGGGGCGTCCATAAATTACGTGAGGTGATTTTTGAGATTTGACTCGACCCCCCTTCTTCGCAAAATTTTATTGCAATTAATTAATTGTAAATTGTGACACCAATTTGCAATTAATTAATAGCAATTAAATTTTGCCCAACTCTGAACTACAACGCGTAAGGGTGTATCGTTCCGAATAAAGGTGAAAATCGTCGAGACTCGAATCTCGGAATGACTGAAACATAATCAAAATTTTGTGCAGAACCCCCAAGGCGCGAGTCCTACGCGCACTTGTTTTTTTAATTGGGGTAAAATGACACAACGGTCCCCTTGCGTGGTATTACTTACCCCAGTTGCTCCAAAAACGGTGGACATATCGAGCCATCCAGGGTTTGGCTCTTTGTATGCTGCTACCACTGAAAATATATACAGAATAATTAAAAAACCGGCCAAGTGCGTGTCGGACTCGCACATAAAGGGTTCTGTACCACCGTATTTTTTTTTTTTTTTTTTTTAGTATTTGTTAAGCAGTTGTAGCCGATTGGTTAAGCACGCATCTTGCGGGCTCAAGGTTCTGGGTTCAAACCCTGGCTCACACCTCTGGAATCTTTCGAAATCTATGTGTGAATCATAACTTTAATACGATTATCATTTGGTTACGGTGAAGGAAAACATCGTGAGGAAACCTGCGTGTCTTTAGACATGTGAAATCCACCAACCCGCACTGGGCCAGCGTGGTGGATTATGGCCTGAATTCCCCTCGCATTGAGGGGAGGCCCGTACCCAGGAGTGGGACGTTAAAAGGGCATTTTTTTTTGTTTTGTATTTGTTGTTGTATCGGAACAGAAATGCATATTCTGAGAAAATTTTCCACTCTCGACCTACTACGCTTCGTGAGTTACAGCCCGCTCACAGACGGACAGACGGACGGACAGCAGAGGCTTAGTAATAGCAGCTAACTTGAGCATAAGGGGGAGAACCCACCGCGGTGCACGGAGAGGCCACGCAAACGGCCACGGCTACGTTTTGCAAAAAATGTGTGGATGACGTCATTTCGTGCGCCGCGGTGGACACGGTGACATACATTTTCGTGCAAAGCAAAGCTTGACCCACGTGCGTAGCGCGTGCGTGGCCTCTCCGTGCGCCGCGGTGGGGTCTCCCCTTTAGAGTAGAGTCTTAGGGTGCGTTTCCACCGACGAGGAGTTGGGCGGAGTGGAGAGGAGCGAACCGAATTGGCTAATCACAGTTCTCGATGTCTGATGCGTGGAGATAATAGGGTTGCGTTAGCACCCTTTGGGTGCGGAACCCTAAAAACTGGCTTTGTCCGCGACTTCGTACGCGTACATTTTAGGAAAAGATTACCCATGACTACGTCCACGTGGTATTTAATGGGTTTTTTTTGCACGGAACCCTAATTCTATTTCGAAAATAAAAGTGACCTTAGTTACTTCCTATAACGTCAGCTATCTGCCAGTGAAAGTCCCGTCAAAATCGGTGCAGCCGTTTCGGAGATTAGCACGAAAAAACATCCAGACAGACCAGTCAACCAGACAAAAAAAAATATCTAAGGCATTTACAGTCATGTCAGAGGCCTTCGGGCGGCTTGAGTAACTCTCACATCTACGAGCGTTTCTACAAAACGCTACGCTTCATGTATGGAAGTGACATAAGTCACGTGATCTACTTATCGACTTGTAATGTGATTTCGATACATTTAAGCGTAGCGATTTGTAGAAACGCTCGTAGACGAAGCCACTTGGCTAGGGGGGCAGACTCTACCTATCTATTCTATACTTCTATACTAATATTACAAAGAGAAAAGATTTGTATGTTTGTAATGAGTAAACTCAAAAACTACTGGACCGATTTCAAAAATTCTTTCACCATTAGAATGCTACATGATCCCTGAGTAACATAGGCTATATTTTTTGGGATCCGGGATATCCGGGATACGGGATCCGGGATACGAGACGCGGAATATCCGGGATACGGGATCCGGGATACGAGACGCGGGATATCCGGGCTACGGGATCCAGCAAACAGAATCCGCGATAAACGGAAAACGGGATCCGGGATCCGGGATCAGAGATCCCATTTTTTTAAATTTAAATTCTACGCGGATGAAATCGCGGGGAAAGCTAGTATAATAATAAGAAGATCTTCCTCACCGACAGCAGGTCTGACAACACAGATCGGCATTTCGTCGTCCATATCTCTGACGAGCTGCTCCGCGACTGCTTTCGCGAAGGAGTATGTGTTCGGCCAGTTCTTGATGAGTCTAGAATCACCAATAGTTCGTCGTTTGCACTACATGGGGTTCTACTAAGGGCCTCCGCAGACTAGCTACTTTTAGCATCGGCGATCGGCTATTTTGATGCTGCGTCTCGCTCGTTCGCGCTCGAAGAAACGCGACGCCCTTACAGCTGCGTTTCATACGGGATTGACGGGCCCGTTAGCGTGGTTGGCGCGGGTGCGCCTTTCACGCTGCAGGTTGCAGGTTCGATTCCTACCCGGGACATGCATTTGTGTGCATGAACATGTCTGTATGTCCGGAGTCTAGGTGTATATGTATATTAAGTATGTATTTACAAATAAAAAAGTAGTATGTGTAGTAATATCAGTTATCTGGTTTCCATAGTACAAGCTCTGCTTAGTTTGGGATCAGGTAACCGTGTGTACAAAAATGTCCCAGGATATTATATTATACGATGAGTGAGAGAGCAGGAAGATTGCAAGAGCAGTTTCTTGGTGTCCCTGATGGAGTTTATTAGCCCAGCTACTTCGCCCGGTAGGAGAAAGGATTTTACTTACCCAGCAGTAGTATCGTTCAGCCGAGTGTCTTCGGTGGTCTCCACAAATTTGATCAGAGCTTGTGGGTCCACTGGACTGGGGTAGAAGTCATCCTGGATATCGGTGCGTATGCGGTCCTCACATGCATGGGAATATGCCGTCGATACGTGCACGAAGGACCTGGCAAAGGAATTCGCTGACTTCATCTTGTTGCTACATTCTATCATACTGGGCACATTTTCCCATCAATGGGGAGGGGGATTCGGAGCATCATCATCATCATTTCAGCCAAAAGACAGCTGCTGTTGGGCATATGCTTCCCCAAGGTTTTCCACAACGACCGGTCCTGTGCTGCTTGCATCCAGCGGTTTCCTCCGATTCACTAGGTCGTCTGTCCTCCTTGTGGGGGGCCTACCCACGCTGCGTCTTCCGGTACGTGGTCGCCATTCAAGAACCTTTCTGCTCCATCGGCCATCAGTTCTTCGGGCTACCATCGGACTTCGGAGCATAACACCATGAAATACAAAATTCCCAAAAGCTGGGAGCTGAGGTTTGAACACACCTTTTTATGGAACTAGACCCGCCACACACTCCCACTAGTGTGACTCCTGTAAGCCAGGATCGACAGTGTCCAACGATGACACCGAGGTTTGATCCACTTCGAGTCCCGGAGACCAGCTAAGTTAAAGAAATAATACGGGAATAGCCAGAGAAAGAATATTGTTACGACTGATGGAAGACCAGCCGTTGTAAAGTATGACAGATAGTAATTAGACATTAATTGTGTCAGTTCGTGTGTTCCAAAGCATGGTGTGACTAGTGGCCTAGCCCTCGGAGACTAACCTGAGTCTCTTGCAGGCCTTGCCCAGCGCGAGCGCCTCCCTGGTGCCGCGCACGTTGATCAGCGTCGCCACGCGGAGCTGCTCGTCGAACCTCGTGGTCGCCGCCATGTGGAATATTATATCCACCTAGAATTTTAATATACCATCTCAGCCGAAAGACCACTACTAGACAAAGGCCTCCCCAAGGTTCGCCACAATGACCGGTCTCGCGCTGCTCGCATCCAGCGTATTCCCTCGACCTTCGCCAGGTCGTCGGTCCACCTTGTGGGAGGCCTACCTGCCCACTGCCACTTAAGTTTGGCAATCCTACGGGCTATGTCGGTTACCTTCGTCCTTCTGAGTATCTCCTCATTCCTGAGTTTATCTCGCAGGGAAAATCTGAGCATAGTCCTCTCAGTTGCCCTTTGGGTGACTTTGAGCTTTCTTATGAGGCCATACCTCGCTCATACCTATTATTGCCAGACCTCAGAGGGAGAGGGCTTTATCGTCCCTCTCTGTGCCACCCCCCTTCAGGTCAGCAACGCACGCGATGCCTTTCGTCTTGCAAGCATCTACAGACCCCAGTCCGGGATGATCTGGGGGTGGGGGAGGGCAAACCGAGGCGGGTGCCCAGGGCCTCTTTTTCAGGGGGCGCCAAAAAAAGTTTTTTTAATGTAATTTATCTCAAACTCCAGCATTTGAGATAAATTACATTAAAAAAAGGGGCGACACTATCAAGTTTCCGGCCCAGTTCGAAAAAATCGTAGAACCGGGGCTGATAGACCCAACAGGGGAATATCTTCCCATCTCATACCTGGTCAGTGAGCATCAGCCAATCCTTGTCGTCTATCCCCAACCGGAGCTCGGCCACGTCTCCTTCAACAGGAACTATCAGGTCAGCGAAATTGGGCTGCTTCTGGCGCAGACCGTCATATACCTGAAGAAAATTATTACTGGTACCTACTACTATTTCAAGGTCTTCGCCTTATGCCAGTATACCCCAATGGGGTAGGCGGAGGTTTTAATTTAATAGGGGTCCCAATCTTATAGGTTTATTGCCATTCATTATTATCATCATTTCAGCATAAAAAGTTCACTATTGGACATAGGCCTCCCCCAAGGTTTTCCACAACGACCGGTCCTGTACTGCTTGCATCCAGCGGTTTCCCCCGACCTTCACCAGGTCGTCGGTCCACCTTGTGGGGGGCCTACCCACGCTGCGTCTTCCGTTAAACCTAGACCGGACAGTCTACCCTCAATGCGTGGGGTTTAGTCCATGTCGTTGTGGAGTCAAGCTGTAGTGAATTGACTGCAGCTCATATACGGGCTGGCTCAACCGGGGTGGTACCACCCTCTCACAGAAGATCGGTGTAAAGTAGCTATTACAGCTGCGTTTCGTACGATGAGTGAGAGAGCCGGAAGCCCAAAGTCAGAAAACCGACCAAGTGCGTGTTGGACTCGCACATAAAGGGTCCGTACCACCGTAGAATAAAAACGTCAAAAATATCAAGTTTCTTGTATGGGCACCACCTTTATTTTTAAATTTTATTATATTTTTAGTATTTGTTGTTGTAGCGGCAACAGAAATACACATTCTGTGAAAATTTCAAGTCTCTACCAATTACGGGTCGTGAGATACAGCCCGCTGACGGACAGACAGACGGACAGCGGAGGCTTAGTAATAGGGTCCCGTTGGCACCCTTTGGGTACGGAACCCTAAAAATGAATTGCGTTTGCAGAATTGTTATGTGGCCGTCATAGACCCGCAGTATAGTATATTTTAATACTTTATTATGTTGGTAACAAGTGTGGAAATGACAAGCGAAGACCATTATTACTGGTCCACCAAGCCAACTAGGCACTCGGGTATAAATATCAAATGAGTAAGTAATAAGTCAATGATTCCGCGGTCCTTCCACCACGTAGTGGGAGCTGCTACCGCAGGAGTGCCGGCATTGGCCCAGGCTCACTACGTGGTGGAGAGACCGCGGAATCATTGATTTATTATGAAATGAAATGTAACGTCACGACTTTTATCCCCATTCGGGGGTGGTCAGAGGCTTGAGTGGCCATACACCACCACATTGTGGAGGTATTAACCAACTCAAAGCCCACGTTTCACCAGATAGTCAGAACCCAACGTGACAGGTGGTGAACCTTGTCGCCGTGTATACAGGAACTGACTATTACCTAAGCCCGAGGGATAGGTAGGTTTCCTCACGATGTTTTCCCTCACCGTCAGCGAACTGTAAACTTACTATCATCACTTATTATACATATTGTCATTTTATATTTATACCCGAGTGCCTAGTTGGCTTGGAAGAGTAGTATGTTTTCCGTAGGTATAATATGTGCTATTATGGTAATACTATGTGCTAGTCAAATAATTGTATTGTATGATAATAGCTATCGAGCAGGAGGCAGTCTATTTGATTATTTATGAGCCCATTATAATAATATAGTATGTTTCCATAATCGCTACGGATACAATCAAAGGGCAAGATATTTATACAAATAAATAAAATTAAAGTGTCTGTTCGTAATGTCAAAATAACAGCTTTTAACACGACTGCCCAAAAAAAGGAGTGTATAATATGTGTTTAGGGTTCATGTATGTATGTATGTATGTGAGATTCTTTATTCCACCGTAACTTATAAATGCCTGAACCGAATTGGATGTATGGGGTATCATTAGAATCCTTACATCATTCCGGGTAACACTGGGTATATTATTTTTGAAAAAAATCAATATGGCGGCATTATAGCTCCAAATTCAAATGTGAAAAATAATTTTTTTTCTTCCATTATTACAATATGGGTATCAAATTGAAGGCCTTGATGTGCACATTTCAAAAATATATAATTTATTGGCATAATTTAACATAGGTAGGGTGTACATGTAAAACAAACATTTCATTTTTGGCTGCTGCTGTCACTAAAATGCATAAAATAAAAATAAATAATTTAAAAAAATTTAAAACACGACTGCTCTGCCTAAAACGAACTAAAAAGTATAAAACAAGTGCAGTGTCATTGCAGTCGGGGGACCTCTTAAATTAAAAATGTTCCACAGAACGGTCTCCCGACTGCAATGACACTGCAATTGTTTTATACTTTTTAGTTCGTTTTTGGCAGAGCAGTCGTGTTTTTAGTAAATGCATATATGAAAGTACCTATATGTATACGATAGGCTAATCACAGTTTTTAAATGATTTGTCTGTTTGTCTGGATGTTTGTTCCTGGTTGTCTCCGAAACGGCTGGACCGATTTTGACGTGACTATAGTAATTACATACTACTACTAGCGACTGTAGCCTAGGGGCGAACACGTTGGGCTCAATCAGAAGGTCCCAGGTTCGATCCCCGGTGGGGCATGCACCAATGGATGAATTTTCATCTATGTGCATAATTTACAGTTCGCTAACGGTGAGGGAAAACATCGTGAGGAAACCTACCTATCCCTCGGGATTAGGTAATAGTCAGTTCCTGTATACACGGCGACAATGTTCACCACCTGTCACGTTGGGTTCTGACTATCTGGTGAAACGTGGGCTTTGAGTTGGCTTAATACCTCCACAATGTGGTGGTGTATGGCCACTCAAGCCTCTGACTACCCCCCGAATGGGGATAAAAGTCGTGACGTTATATATATAGTAATTACAATCAAAACTCTGGATGTAGGTACTTACGGGATCCTGTAACATTTCTAGGAGCCGCTTTTCAATCGACTTGCCCTTCTTAGACCTCAGTAAGATGAACACTTTAGAGATCTTAGTTGATCTGGAAATAAATAAAGCTTTTGAAATGAAAATAAAACATATTCATACGTCATCAAAACAACCGTAGGATTTCCAAACTTAAGTGGCAGTGGGCAGGGCACATTGCTCGTAGAACGGATTCTCGAGTTCTCGAGTGGCGGCCGCGCACCAGGAAGCTTAGCGTGGGTAGGCCTCCCACAAGGTGGACCGACGACCTGGTGAAGGTCGCGGGAATCCGCAGTATGTGGGCAGCGCAAAACCGGTCATTGTGGCGAACCTTGGGGGAGGCCTATGTCCAGCAATGGACATCTTTCGGCTGAGCTGATGATGATACGTCAACAAAGCACTTATTGAATAGTCCGTTCATCGCGTCCTGATGGGAGTCTATCCTCACCTGAACAGCTTCTCAACGAGCTGCTTGCCGAGGAAGCCGGAGCCGCCCGTCACGAAGACCACGGCGCCGCTATAGAACTGCTGCACGGGCGACTCGAACCGATCTATCACCGAGTTCATCGGCTTCTGGTATGATAACACTTTGGCTTCAAATGCTTGTGCTGGATCCATTTTGATTGTTCTTCTTAGAGCATACACCTAAAACAAATTCTTTCATTAGTAGTACTGTAAAACCTCCCAATAGGTCTTCTTAGGAGACTACCGTGACGGCCCCGTACGTTACGTACGTTGGTTGTGGTACGTTGACGGGCCCGTTAGCGTGGTTGGCGCGGAGGCGCCTTTCACGCTGCAGGTCGTAGGTTCGATTCCTACCCGGGACATGCATTTGTGTGCGTGAACATGTCTGTATGTCCCGAGTCTGGGTGTATATGTATATTAAGTATGTATTTACAAATAAAAAAGTAGTATATGTAGTAATATCAGTTATCTGGTTTCCATAGTACAAGCTCTGCTTAGTTTGGGATCAGATAGCCGTGTGTAAAAAAAAATGTCCCAGGATATTATTATTATTACTGAACACGTGATTCTGAGTATCAATTACTCTGGTGCTGAGTATCTACTCGAGTCCTTCTAGCATTAAGGGCCTCTGCAGACATGCTACTTTTTGCTTCGGCGATCCGCGATTTAGTCGCTTTTAGCATCGGAGCAGGCGCTGCGTCCGAACGCAGAGAGTCGCCAAATCGCGATGCAGCATCGATACAGTGCGACTGCATCACGTTTTGGCGACTATGTGCGTTCGATCGCAGTATCAAAATCGCGCGATTTTGCGACTGGTCTGGTCTGGTTCAGCTAAATCGTCGATCGCCGATGCTAAAAGTAGCGCGTTTGCGGTGGCCCTAATATTGTTAACTACACTTCACACGTACCTATCTATCTTAATGTCCAAAATCAACCCGGGCAATTTTACAAGTGGAAAATGTGTGGCAAATTTTACAAGTGGCTTCATCTACAAGCGTTTCTATAAATCGCTACGCTTCACGTATGGAAATGACATAAGTCACGTGATCTACTTATCGACTTGTAATATCATTTCCATACATTTAAACGTAGCGTTCTGTAGAAACGCTTGCCGAAGACACTTGTCTAGGAGGGCTGGGGGCTTACCACGACCTCTTATCGCGATTCAATTATAGGAACGTTTTAACGTTTCAGCGACTTTTTGTGCAATGACGTACCTTATTGTCGTGACAATAAGGTACGTCATTGCACAAAAAGTCGCTGAAACGTTAAAACAATACTGCTATAAGAGGTGGTAGTATGGCCCCTGTTAGTAAAGCGTTGCAATAAATATTTGTTTTCACTCTTTTAAATCTATCTCAAAGTTGAGATCGATCTTAAGATGCAGTTTTGACGTTTAATGTATGGAACATCTGTCAACAACAGCATCTCGTTCGATCTCAATCTTGAGATTGATTTATTAATACGGGCCTTAGTGTTGAGGAGTGCAATTTTTTACTGAAACATTTCTAACAATAATAAAACAACTTTACCAGAAAACGTGTAGCCACGACCCGTTATTCAAAACGACTACTTTTTACCGACTGAAAACAATATTTAAATAAGTAGGTAATTGAATACTGAAGTAATAGGTGATAGGGTAAGTGCTGCGATACACGCGACTGCTTGTAGCTGCCCATCTCGACCGCTAGAAGCAGACGCTGCACGGCGAACAGCAGTTTCAGTACAAAATTGCCATTTACCATACACGGACTGCTCAAGCAGTCGGCGAGCGGTCGATGCGTATTTCCAAAATATAACTTATGGCTTTTGCCCGCGACTTCGTCCGCGTAGAATTTCAATTTAAAAGAATGGATCCCGGATCCCGGACCCCATTTCCCGGATCCTGTCTTCCTGATCCCGTATTCCGGAAATCCCGTATCATGGTTCCCGGATACCGTAACTCGTTTTCAGGCTCCTGGATCCCGTATCCCGACTCCCGGATCCCGGAACCCGTATCTCGGATTCCGTTTCCCGCATCCCGTATGGCTAATCCCGAATCCATTTCCCGCATCCCGTATCCTGACTGCCGTATACCTGATCCTAGATCCCGTTAGGTTAGGGTTTTTTTTTTTTTTTTATTTACTTTAGTTTAATCACGTTTAGTGGCTTGTGGTTCGCAATAGAATTGCATGGCAGCATCCGCTATTTGATACGGGTGCCGCCAAATAAAAAGAGGCAAGGAGAGGAATGTTGGTTATAACGGTATATATATATATATTTTTTTTTTTTTTTTTTTTTTGTTTTTTTTGTGGATTTTAATAAAAATAAACTTATTGTTTGTTCAGTTTTATTTCCAATTCACGGTAAATAGGACTTATGTACCGTTGAATGCCTTGAGGCGTTGCACGATGCCACTCCATAATGCGATATATGATTGCAAGGCGCTTTGTTCTTTTATAAGGTCGGATAAGACGTAAGGCGAGACACCTACGCACAAGCAATGATTCTCGTGTGTTGTTCTGAGGAACTCAAATTCGGGACAAGTGGTGAGAAGATGGTCGATAGTTTGCTCACTTGTTCCGTCGCAAGGACAATCGGCGTTCTCGGTTATGTGAAATCGGTGTAAGTAGGCCTTATGATATCCGTGTCCGGTTAGAAGTTGAGTGAGCTCGAAGCTGCGCTTAGTGCGGGAGAAAAGGGCGTCGATGTCACCGAGTGCTGGGAGGAGGCTTTTGGTATGCGCACCTTGTGGTGCACTCATGTAGCGAGAGTTCCATATCTCGCTGTGTGATTTCCTGGTGTGGAGCTTCACGTAGGAGATAGGGAATGACGCGTAGTGGGGCGCACCCTGTGATCGGGCGGCCTCGTTTGCAGCGGCGTCCGCAGCCTCGTTCCCCGCTATTCCTGCGTGAGCCTTAACCCAGGCAAGCCTAATATGTGTGGGATGGTTGAAAAGGATGGAATGTATTTGTGTGACAAGTGGATGGGTGTTGCTTCTGCAATGGATGGCTTGGATAGAGGAGAGGGAGTCGGAGTAAATAATAGCGTGTGGGAAGTTCTCGGCTACTGCGAAGTTGCAGGCGTGGAGTATAGCAAGAAGTTCTGCTTGGAAAACAGTGCAGGAAGAGTGAAGTTTTAGTTTTTTGATCGTGACAGACGGATGACGATCCGGATTGCAGCAAACGAAGGCAGCTTAGGGTTAGGAGGTTAGGTTTAGCTTAGGGGTAGGGTTAGGTTCTTAGCAGGTTAGGGTTAGGTTCGAAGGTTACGACGTGGGTTACGTGTTAGGTTACTGGTGACCCTAAATGCACGGGGCTCCGTCGACCTTGTGATGGAGTAATATGGCTGACAAGTGAATGTACCTACTTATTCTGTGTTGACTTGTTGGCTTACTCCAACCTGTAACCGATCATAACTTTATGGAGCGCTGACATTATAATTTGTAAATACGCCGCTCTCTGACAGGTCTTTTCCACGAACGTAAATGAATACTGGACAGCTTACTGCAACACAAAAAACGAGCCGAGTGAGAGGGGCCCAGAGTGGTACAGTGTCCCTCTACTAGGGTGTCCACGCAATAATAAAATTTTAACGTACTTATTGTATTATATAGGTACATAAGTAACGCACATGATTGATATTTTATAACTCTAACGGAGGTTTCTCTATGCCTGTCGAAGATATAAAAGAAAGTACCTTATTACTATGATTCATCTTCGCGTTCGTAGCCACTCTACAAGTAAAATAAACATTTCAAACAATGGATAAATAAATAAATATCTCCAGACAATACATCAACTATTAGGTCCCAAACTAAGCAACGCTTGTACCTACTATAAATACCGTCCAATGGACTGGAAGCTATCCCAGACCAGAGCAAATTACGAAAAGGCTATTTCCAAAATTTTCCCCGACGGGAATCGAACCCTCAACCAATCGGTGCAATAAGCCCAGCGGCCTACGGTCAAACCACTGCGGCAAACGGATGACAAAGTCATGTGGTTTTATGGCCACCCTAGCTGAGCATTATTACCAATGTTACCATCTAAAGATAAAAAAAATCCGATCTTTTACAAAATATAAATAATATTCAATATTACTTGCTATAAAAAATATATGACTACAAATTAAAAATGATCATTATGAATCCAACATGTTTCGACGAAACAATAGTCACGACACGATAAATAATAAATTAATTTATTTGGTTGATTTAAAAACTACCAATCACTACCCAACGATAATATTATTTTGGCATGGCAACTAGGAGTGAGAGGGACACGGTTCCAACTGGGGCCTCTCGCTCGGTTCGTTTATCTGTCTAAGAATTGTCATAATAGACCTTAAGGCAGGAGAATAAAGTTGAATTTCTTAATTTCTTCTTAACCAAAAACTCAAGTCATCAATCCTTCATTATACATCCGTGGTCGCTTCAGATCAAATCCCCAATGTTGCCAGATGACCATGTGAATTGTTCCCAACTTTTTTCGAAATCCCTCCAAAGATTCGTTTTTTGAAAAAAAATAATTAATTGGTTTTGCCCATTTAGGAGAAATACAAAATCAAAAATACTCTCTTAATTTTTATATAAGTTCAACTACATATTTATAAACAAATATTTTTATATTCCATTTTATTTTACCTGTTTCATTTAGCAAAGGTATCGGTATCTTGAAAGTTTCAAATAAGAACTTGTGTTAATTAATAGGGGTCGATTTTTAGACGTCGTCGACCCCCAAAATCAGTTTTCGTTTATGTCGATATGTAACCAATATCGACCACTTTGGGAATCCCTACGCTAGGGCAACTAAATATGATTGTTTAGATTGGGTTACCCCTAAAAATATAACGCCCCTAAAAAAATCCCATCCCACTTATTTACCCCCTAAATTTGACTCCTTTAAAATTAGTAAAAACTATTTAGGAGGTTTTTTTTCTAAAAGTGAATTTTCGGGGGAGTTCGAATAAAATTGGTGGGAAATTCACATGGTCATCAGCTGGGCACACCGGTATTATATAGAATGCAACGCGCAGGCGCGCGGACCGCTACAAGCAGTTCGTGTATGGTAAATGGAAATTTTGTATTGAAACTGCTACTCGCCGTGCAGCGACCGCTTCTAGCGGTCGAGATGAACTGCTACAAGCAGTCCGTGTATTTCGGCGCTAAGAGTGACTCGATGTTGTTATGATGTGGTTACGTTATAATCACTGCTTAGCTATTGTTTTTTTAGGGTTCCGTATCTCAAAAGGAAAAAACCGGCCAAGTGCGTGTCGGACTCGCACATAAAGGGTCCGTATCACCGTAGTATAAAAACGTCAAAGATATCAAGTTTCGTATCAAGTCTTGTATGGGGACCCCGTTCATTTTTTAATTTAATTTTATATTTTGTTATTTTTAGTATTTGTTGTAGCGGCATCAGAAATACACATCCTGTGAAAATTCCAACTCTCTACCTATTACAGTTCGTGAGATACAGCCCGCTGACAGATAGACAGACGGACAGCCTAGGCTAAGTAATAGGGTCCCGTTGGCATTCTTTGGGTACAGAACCCTAAAAAGCATTTTTTTTATTATGGTCTGCCTGTCTGCCTGGATGTTTGTTCCGGCGGATCTCCGAAACGGCTCGACCGATTTCAACAGGACTTTTA
The DNA here is from genome assembly GCA_947859195.1 of Drymonia ruficornis. Classification (NCBI taxonomy): domain Eukaryota; kingdom Metazoa; phylum Arthropoda; class Insecta; order Lepidoptera; family Notodontidae; genus Drymonia; species Drymonia ruficornis. Next base: position 4,823,477 of record OX401932.1, on the reverse strand, counting down.
CTGATCTTAGGGTACTTTTCCCACTAATATTATAAACGTGAAAGTTTAGATGGATGTATGGATGTTTGTTTCTCAATCACGCCAGAACAGCTGAACGGATCTGGATGAAATTTGGCATAGAGATAGATTATAGTCTGGAATAGCACATAGGCTATTATTATTATTTTTTTCAATTATGCGCGGACGAAGTCGCGGGCAAAAGCTAGTATGTCATAAAGAGAATGAAACCCATTAAATTCCACGCAGGCTTTGTCGCGGGTAGGTAATCTTTACCTAAAATGTCATCATTCATCTCAGCCGAAAGACGTCCACTGCTGGACATAGCCCTCCCCCAAGGTTCGCCACAATGACCGGTGTTGCGCTGCCCGCATCCAGCGGATTCCCGCGACCTTCACCAGGTCGTCGGTCCACCTTGTGGGAGGCCTACCCACGCTACGCTTTCCGGTGCGCGGCCGCCACTCGACAACTTTTCGGCCCCATCGGCCATCCGTTCCTAAAATGTACGCGTAAGAAATCGCGGGCACACATTAATTATGTATGGAAAACAACAATGATATCTATTCTATATCTAAATATATAAGAATCAAAGTCCTGATTGACTGACTGACTGACTGACTGACTGACTGACTGACTGACTGACTGACTGACTGACAGACAACGCACAGCCTAAACCGCTGATCGTAGAGACTTGAAATTTGGAGGGTGGGTTTGTCTTGATGTGTAGAGGTGTACTAAGAAAGGGTTTTTTGAAATTCAACCCCTAAGGGGGTAAAATAAGGGATGAAAGTTTGTATGGAAGTTCGTCATTTTTGAAGTTAGAATTATGAAAATTGCTGATTAGGTGTCTTCTGAAAAATAAAAAATATGGGTTTCAGGGTTTTTGAAAATTCGACCCCTCAGGGGGTAAAATAGGGGATAAAAGTTTGTATGGAAGTTCCGTCATTTTTGAAGTTAGAATTACTTAAATTGGTGATTAGGTGTCTTTTCAAAAATAAAAAAGAGTAATTTCAGGGTTTTTGAAAATTCAACCCCTAAGGGGGTAAAATAGGGGAATGAAAGTTTGTGTTTAGATTTCTTTCGTGTTTTTGGAAATTCAACCCCTAAGTGGTGAAATGTGGAGTGAAAGTTTGTATAGGGGTGGTCGAGTTTTGTTATTTTGACGGGAAAGGGGAAAACGGGGTCAAGGGATGTTTTAATAAGTCATCCATATCTCGATATTGGTTATGATTGCTTATTTGAATTGATCAGACTGGGGTTTCCGTATTTTTAATCATTTTGACGAGAAAGGGGAGAGCGGGGTCAGCGCATGTTTAGTCATCCATATCTCAAAATTGGTTATGATTGTTCATTTTAAATAATCAGACTGGGGTTTCAGCGTTTTAAATATTTTGAAGGAAAAGGGGAGAGCGGGGTCAGCGAATGTTTAGTCATCCATATCTGGAGATTGGTTATGATTGTTCATTTTAAATAATCAGACTGGGGTTTCAGTGTTTTTAATATTTAGAAGGAAAAGGGGAGAGCGGGGTCAGCGAATGTTTAGTCATCCATATCTCGAAATTGGTTATGATTGTTCATTTTAAATAATCAGACTGGGGTTTCAGCGTTTTTAATATTTTGAAGGAAAAGGGGAGAGCGGGGTCAGCGAATGTTTAGTCATCCATATCTCGAAATTGGTTATGATTGTTCATTTTAAATAATCAAACTGGGGTTTCGGCGTTTTTAATATTTTGAAGGAAAAGGGGAGAGCGGGGTCAGCGAATTTTTTGTGATCCATATCTCGAAATTGGTTATGATTGTTCATTTTAAATAATCAGACTGGGGTTTCAGCGTTTTTAATATTTTGAAGGAAAAGGGGAGAGCGGGGTCAGCGAATGTTTAGTCATCCATATCTCGAAATTGGTTATGATTGTTCATTTTAAATAATCAGACTGGGGTTTCAGCGTTTTTAATATTTTGAAGGAAAAGGGGAGAGCGGGGTCAGCGAATTTTTAGTCATCCATATCTCGAAATTGGTTATGATTGTTCGTTTTAAATAATCAGACTGGGGTTTCAGCGTTTTTAATATTTTGAAGGAAAAGGGGAGAGCGGGGTCAGCGAATGTTTAGTCATCCATATCTCGAAATTGGTTATGATTGTTCATTTTAAATAATCAGACTGGGGTTTCAGCGTTTTTAATATTTTGAAGGAAACGGGGAGAGCGGGGTCAGCGAATGTTTAGTCATCCATATCTCGAAATTGGTTATGATTGTTCATTTTAAATAATCAAACTGGGGTTTCGACGTTTTTAATATTTTGAAGGAAAAGGGGAGAGCGGGGTCAGCGAATTTTTAGTCATCCATATCTCGAAATTGGTTATGATTGTTCATTTTAAATAATCAGACTGGGGTTTCAGCGTTTTTAATATTTTGAAGGAAAAGGGGAGAGCGGGGTCAGCGAATGTTTAGTCATCCATATCTCGAAATTGGTTATGATTGTTCATTTTAAATAATCAGACTGGGGTTTCAGCGTTTTTAATATTTTGAAGGAAAAGGGGAGAGCGGGGTCAGCGAATGTTTAGTCATCCATATCTCAAAATTGGTTATGATTGTTCATTTTAAATAATCAGACTGGGGTTTCAGCGTTTTTAATATTTTGAAGGAAAAGGGGAGAGCGGGGTCAGCGAATGTTTAGTCATCCATATCTCGAAATTGGTTATGATTGTTCATTTTAAATAATCAGACTGGGGTTTCAGCGTTTTTAATATTTTGAAGGAAAAGGGGAGAGCGGGGTCTGCGAATGTTTAGTCATCCATATCTCGAGATTGGTTATGATTATTCATTTTAAATAATTGGGGTATAAGCCGAGCTGAATATGGTAGGTACTACTTCAGTTTGATCCCATAAAAAATCATTTCGGAAATCAACACTCAAAAGGGGGAAACTAAAGTTAGAAAAGTACGGCAGAAAAATATGTTTGTACCCGATTGACTTGAAACTTAGTATGCATAGGGTAGGTGAGGGAGGAAGGGCAAGACGTAAGGTAGGGGGAAGTGGAAGGGGGAGGGGAAAGGGAAATGGAGGGGGAGGGAGCAGAAGGAAGAGAGGGGAGGAAAAGGGGTGGAGAAGGGGATTTGGGATTTTGGCTCTATATACCTACCTACCAAAACACGCATTCACCGAATTAGGTACCGAGATAAAGTTTGTATGGCTCCAATAAAAATCGTGAAATAAAATTATTTTTATAAAAAAGCAAATACTGACTTAAAAAACCCTGGCGCACTAAAAAGTACTAAAAAGTCTTAAGTCACTTGCCCGGTTTTTTTTTATTTTGAAGTCTACGCGGACGAAGTCGCGGGCAAAAGCTAGTCTATACATATAATAAGAATGTAAAATTGGTCGCGTCTGTACATTCGAAATATTTAAAAAAAAAATAGTGGGGGGGACTTAGATGGACCAGCACAATTCATTTTTATCATTTTTAGAATTTTTGTCTGTGGGTATGTTTGTATGTTTGTATTTTTGTATGTTTGTATGTTTGTATGTTTGTATGTTTGCTCAGATTTTCGAAAGAGCACAACTTCGAATCCACCGGATGGATTTCAATGAAATTTGGCATGGATATGACTAATAGTCTAACTTAACATCTAGGATACTTTTTTTTTCACAAATGTTTAGGGTTGCCACAGAAAATTCAAAAAACTACTTAAAAATTCTAAATGTTTGAAAGAGCACAACTTTGAATCCACCGGATTAATTTCAATGAAATTTGGCATGGATATGACTAATAGTCTAACTTAACATCTAGCATATATTTTTTTTCGGTAAAGTTTAGGGTTGCCACAAAACATTCGAAAACTACCTAAATATTCGAACACGCACAACTTCGAATCCAATGGATTGATTTCAATGAAATTTGGCATGGATATGACTAATAGTCTAACTTAACATCTAGCATATTTTTTATTTCGGTAAAGTTTAGGGTTGCCACAAAACATTCAAAAACTACCTAAATATTCGAACACGCACAACTTCGAATCCAGTGGATTGATTTCAATGAAATTGGGCATGGATATGACTAATAGTCCAACTTAACATCTAGGATATTTTTTTCTAAAATATTAGATTGTAAATTTTTATGACCACACAGAAATTCTAGCCAAAAATAAGTTTTAGTTATTGAAATACGTCTATTTAGAGCGGAGCCCTACGGAGCCCTACGTTGTGTGTGATCCGACACTATTTGGAATACATAATCTTAATTTTAATAATAATAATAAATATTTTATTGCTGCGTTCTACCATCTTAAGTTTCGTTTTTCTTAACTAGATGTCGCTATACTCAAAATCAGACAAAAGCTGCCTTGCACCACATGTCAAAATTTAATATCTTCCTTGCTTCAAGAAATTTAGTTTTTTTATTCCTAATTACGTATAAAAAACATTAAAACATTAAGCTATCTTTGTATCACGCGGAATCTTAGACGTTAACTCTGGAATTCATCTCCACAGTACTAATGCCGTAGGGAAGCTACCTACCTAAGAAGTATGTCTAGAGGACCTGCTGATTTTGAATTAAGTAGTAATAGAAACATAGACATTGAACTCTGAACTCCAACCCCTCAGGAATGATGCTGCTGGGTAACTGCCTGCTTAAAACATAAATCTGGAGGACCTGCTAACTTTGAATTAGCAATGTGGGTATCAAATAAAAACTTCTCAGGCGAGGTCGCGTTTCCGATCCGGCGCTAGAATTTAAGGAAAACATGTAAAATGACTACTTATAAGTGCCCTCCTAGGCCTAAACAAAATAAACGCTTTGACTATTGACTTAGACGATAAACTCCGGACCCTAACTTTTTAAGCACGATGTTGCGAAGTGACTCTTACCTAAGCCGTGAGTCTGGAGCACTCACTCATTTTAAATAAGGAACATGGGTATCAAGTACAAACTTAAACATTAACTAACTCTGGAGTCCAACCGCTCAGTCGGGATACTGTGAGTAACTACAGATATAGATAGACGGATACAGATAGACTGGTACAGACAGAGATACTTACCTACCGATAGATTACAGACAGACCGATTCAGCAGACAGATACTTACAGCTAGACTGATACAGACAGACAAATAAAGTCAAACTTTTGTTATACAACTAAGGCGCCAGGCAAGCGTACCGCCCACCTGTTGTTAAGCAGTTACCGTACCCTATAGATGCTTGCAACCAAAGGCATCGGTAGCACGTTTCCAACCTGAAGGGGAGTGGGGTTAGTGGGAGGGGACGGGGACGGGGAGGTGGCTGGGTTGCGCTTCCGGCTCTCTCCCTCATCATACGAAACGAAGGTAAATTAGCTACTTGAATGCCGATCTCCACCTTACTGGTCAGACTCTACCACCTTACTGGTATAGACTGGTAAATATAGACAGCCACGGACAGACGAACTCAGACTGATGCAGACTGACGTAATACAGATTAGACGATAGACAAAATTATATTTAAGGGCTTCACCGACTGGACGCGGACGGAGTCGCGGGCACAGCTAGTTATAAATATAAATAAATATCCTGGGACATTTTACACACGGCTACCTGGGGGCTTACCACAACCTCTTATCGCGATTCAATTATAGGAACGTTTTAACGATTCAGCGTCTTTTTGTGCAATGACGTACTTTATTGTCATGACAATAAGAAACGACATTGCACAAATGGCCGCTGAAACGTTAAAACAAAACTGCTATAAGAGGTGGTGGTAAGCCCCCTGATCCCAAACTAAGCAGAGCTTGTACTATGGAAACCAGATAACTGATATTACTACATATACTACTTTTTGTTTGTAAATACATACTTAATATACATAATTACACCCAGACTCGGGACATACAGACATGTTCACGCACACAAATGTATGTCCCGGGTACGAATCGAACCTATGACCTGCAGCGTGAAAGGTGGAATCTACACCAACCACGCAACGGGCCATAATAATATTTTTTTTTTTTTTTATAGGACTGCGGTGGCAAAAAAGCGTACGGCCCGCCTGATGTTAAGCAGTTACCGTAGCCTATAGATGCTTACAATACCAAAGGTATTGAACATACACATAATTTACATACATATAACATACAATTACATACATACATACAATTACATATAATACATACAATTTATGTAGAACGTGGAGCTGTTATTTAGTCGTTTTTAAAATGGATGGTCATTCATTGGTCATACTAGACAGACGGTAGGCAGGTGACCATAATTTATAAACATCAATTCGAGAATCAATTTGAAGTTGTCTATTTTTTTAGGTTTCCGTACCCAAAGGGTGCCAATAGAACCAGATTACTAAGCCTCCGCTGTCCGTCCGTCCGTCTGTCAGCGGGCTGTATCTCACGAACCGTAATAGGTAGAGAGTTGAAATTTTCACACAATGTGTATTTCTGTTGCTGCTACAAAAACAAATGATAAAAATAAAAAATAAAATAATTTAGGGCCTCCGCAGACTAGCTACTTTTAGCATCGGCGATCGGCGATTTCGATGCTGCGTCTCGCTCGTTCGCGCTCGAAGAAACGCGACGCAGCATCGATACGTCACAAAATCGCCGGTCGCCGATGCTAAAAGTAGCTAGTCTGCGGAGGCCCTTACATACAAGAAAGTGACGTTTTTAAGTTAATGTTACAGTAACATTGTTAAATCTAAATTAATTAATTGAAACGGGCGAGCGGGTGAGGTTTCAGAAATATTGCTCATTTGATGTCTGGGGTCATGGGTTTCTGCACCCACTATTTGGATTTCACGGGTGCTGGAGCTCATGAAAGCCTGAGCACCCACAGAGTCGGCGCCCCTGAGTAGACACATCCATTTCCTTTTCCGGGACTGTCCCGCTGATTCCTGATTGGCTGGCCACCTCACATACCGGAAGACAACTATACCTATCCATAGTAAGTAGTTTATGAATTAGAAATGATGTTGTCCAAAGTCCAAACAATACAAAATTCGATAGCTAATTACTAAAACAATGTGTTGCAAGAAATGACGAAATTCGTGACTTCGCGAAAACATTCCGTCCTACTTTAAACTACCCTACTTATATTGCAAATGCGAAAGTGTGTGTGTGTGTGTGTGTGTGTGTGTGTGTGTGTGTGTGTGTGTGTGTGTGTGTGTGTGTGTGTGTGTGTGTGTGTGTGTGTGTGTGTGTGTGTGTGTGTGTGCGTGTGTGCGTGCGTGCGTGCGTGAATGTTTGTTACTACGTATCTCCATAACTATTTAACTGATTTTGATGAAATTTTAAACAAAGATAGTATTGGCAGATATTGAATACATAGGCTAATTTTATTAGACATCAATTTCAGCTCAGCTATTTATTCAATAAAATAATGACGATATTTCATCGCGAGCTAAAAATTAAATTTAAAACATAATGTTTTTATTTCATGATTTGTAGTGGAGTCCTTACAAACTTTAGTACCCCAATTTACCCCTTTGAGGGGTGACTTTTCCAAGATTCCAAAACACAAGTTACTTACTTTATTTATTTCATGGAGTACCAAGTTTCTAACTTTATCGTATTTTTATGTAGGTATGACTCCACCTATCCTTGTCCATTTGTCGTTTTAATTTGTTATTTTATTTTTAGATTTAATTGACAAGTTTACATTTTATGTATTTTAACTGATTTTCTTTTTAATTATGTAAATAAAAAATCTGTGTTCCTAAATCATTGAAATAAAAAGACAGCGAAAAAATTATTTTACACATTAATATTAAGTCAATAAAGTCTCTGGCCCCCACACCAGAGGGAGATCGCGGGCCGGGCAAAAAGCGCCCGAAAAAAAAAAAAAAAAAAAAAAAATACATACTATATTTCAAGTCAATCGGGCTCAAACATATTTCTTCTGCCTTACTTCTAACCCTAGCTTTCCCCTTGGGGGTTGATTTCCGAAATGATTTTTTTATGGGATCAAAACAAAGTAGCAACCTAACAAATAACAGTTTAAAAATAACCAATATATGAAACACGTACGTGCCTATAATAGATGGGGAGGCGAGCGTGCAATTCGTGGGTTTGCACGAGCGTCGTCCAAACCTAGTAGATTCAGTAGATGAGATGATAGGAAGAATACATTGTTCTAGATGTTTCCACTTTCAGCGGTGGGGGAAGCGTATACATGAAAAAAAATTTTTTTTTTGTATAACAAGCAATGACATAAAAATACTCAAGCGTGTCAGTTATTGATACTTTTCATGCTCCAACATGATAAATTGAAAAAAAAAAATTACTCGAGCGCGTCAGAATTTGTAAGCATCTATAGGCTACGGTAACTGCTTAAAATCAGGCGGGCCGTAAGTTTTTTTGCCACCGCAGTCCGATATAAAAAAAACTGAGGGGGTGAAAAAGTGAAACTTCCAGATGCTCCCATTTCTTAGACTGACGATCAAATTAGCAAAATTGACACTTTTGACACTTCTTAGCTAGTAATGAATCCCCCTTATCTTAATCTGACGAGTTCGAGTATTTTAAGATGGTCTGTTATTTTTTTATTTTTCTTATCAATATGTAAACTATCTCCCTTATCTTAATCTGACGCGCTCGTGCAAATCCAGAAACCCCTTCTACGGCTCCCCTACTATAATGTTCGAAGGTGGCACAACGTAGTGAGCCTGGGCCAATGCCGGCACTCCTGTAACAGTAGCTCCCACTACGTTGTGGAAGGACCGCGGAATCATTAACTAAGGTATTATAAAAAAAATGTAACGTCACGACTTTTATCCCCATTCGGGGGTCGTCAGAGGCTTGAGTGGCCGTACACCGCCACATTGTGGAGGTATTAAGCCAACTCAAAGCCCACGTTTCACCAGATAGTCAGAACCCAACGTGACAGGTGGTGAATAGAAGTGCTAAAACGAAAAGCCGTTTGAAAAGTTCGCTTTTTTAAGTAAGCGCCCAAGCGCGCTTACAAATTTAAGCGTGTTGCTTTTAAGCAATGACGGCAAGAAAGAGAAAGAAATTCCAAAAGTTTACAAAAAGTAACCTTATTTGTATGACAATATAGCTCAAATCAATATTTAATTAAATTGAACCTTATATCTTTAGGTACCCATAAAAAACAATATATTGATAATAAATTATATTAGATTAACGACCATATTTCGATGCACATAAGACTCACTATCAATTTTTCAGCGGATAAGTTTTTGGTTGAACTTATGAACTTATGTTTCGTAAGCATTTTGCTTTTGTTGTCGGATTATTGACGGACGAATTTTTGTTTAATATAAAAAGCAAAAAGCACTTTTTACAATGACTTTTAAAAACAAGCACAAGCGTAACAACGTGCTTTTAATATAAAGCTGTTTATCACATCTTTAGTGGTGAACCTTGTCGCCGTGTATACAGGAACTGACTATTACCTAATCCCGAGGGATAGGTAGGTTTCCTCACGATGTTTTCCTTCACCGTCAGTGAACTGTAAATTATGCACATAGATGAAAATTCATCCATTGGTGCATGCCCCACCGGACATCGAACCTGGGACCTTCTGATTGTTAGCCCAACGTGTTCGCCCCTAGGCTACAGTCGCTTCGGCAGTCGGGTATAACTATCAAATGATAATACCTACAGCGACTGTAGCCTAGGGTGAACAGGTTGGGCTAGCAATCAGAAGGTCCCAGGTTCGATGTCCGGTGGGGCATGCACCAATGGATGAATTTTCATCTATGTGCATAATTTACAGTTCGCTTACGGGATTAGGTAATAGTCAGTTCCTGTATACACGGCGACAAGGTTCACCACCTGTCACGTTGGGTTCTGACTATCTGGTGAAACGTGGGCTTTGAGTTGGCTTAATACCTCTACAATGTGGTGGTGTATGGCCACTCAAGCCTCTGACTACCCCCGAATGGGAATAAAAGTCGTGACGTTATATTTATTTAGTTATACCCGAGTGCCTAGTTGGTTTGGGTGAGTAGTAGTGCATATTACATTTCTTTTCAGCACGGCTAGGCCGTCTAAGTGGTTGATCGTTCGATTACCGCCATGAGCAAGTTTCGGAACGGCTTTTTGTAATTTGCCCCGATCTGGTTAGCACTGGGATCGCCCCCAGTCCATTGTACGGTACCCATAGTACAAGCGTTGCTTAGTTTGGGACCATACAGTTGGTGTGTTAGTGTGGCGATATATATATATATATATATTTTTCTATGGAGCTTTATTGACTAATTCTATTGACAATACATAAAAACTACTTTAATGGTGACAAAGCCAAGCTGTAGCCAATTGACTGCAGCTCATATACGGGCTAGTTCGACTAGAGTAGTACTACCCACTCACAGGTGATCGGCGTAAAGTAACTATTTTAGGTGCGTTTCGTACAATGAGTGAGAGATCCATAAGCCCAACCTCTCCCCACTCCGTTTTCCTCCCGCTGTCCCACTCCCCTTCCGATCGGCAACGTGCGAGCGATGCCTTTCAAGCTGCAAGCATTTATAGGCTACAGTAATTGCTTATCATCAACTGACCCGTACGCTTGGTTCCCACCGCAGTCATAAAATAAAATAACACAATACAATCAACAATTTAATAAAAACCAATAACATACATAACATTCTTATATAAATAACACAATAACAACCATATAACATATAACAACAGCCCAAATAACAAGTAGGTTGTTATTTTGAAATACATCTGCCGTCTTATACCTATCTTAGTGCCTTTTAACCCGTCTTTAATTATATATTTTCTTAATCCAACACACCATATCAAAATCTGTTCTATCCAATCTAGTTTTGATATATTAAAGTTATAAATCGCTTGGTCTGTTATTGATAAAGAATTGTACAAATCCATAGAGTTCTTGTCGTCGAATATCCATTCATTATTGATGTAAAATGCCAATATTATTGGCATTTTTCTTATAATCGAATACATTCTTGTAATCCTGAAATAAAAATACTTTTAATTATAACGCCTCAGATCAAATAAAAAAGTTAACATGGAACTTTGCGAACAACGAAGTGGGGCCGATTAAAACTACCTACGTCTTGCCACGCGCACACGTTTCACGCAACTACTACTTGCCTAAGCTTGCCAATAAAAATATCATAATTTACAAGTAAAAGTGCCGATTTGTGTTGTATAAAAACAAAACTACAAGAGATAAAAAGCAGGATGGAATCACATTTTACACGTAAGTAAACTTGGACACCAATATTTTCAATAAATCTAAATAAAATTGAGGTTATGCACTCGCACACCACATGTTTATATATAACTGGCCTCACTTCATTGTTCGCAAAGTTCCATCTTAACTTTTTTATTTGATCTGAGTACAACGCTAGCTTTGCCTGCGATTTCATACGCGTGAAATTTAACAAAAAAAATAGGCTTAGAAATAGGTTATTAATTAGTGAGGGCGTGTTGAGGCGCTCATAGCCAGCTGCAATCACTGATCGGTAAACGATCGGAGGTTAAGCAACGCTTGGCAAGGTCAGTCAGAGATGGGTGACCGTTTAGTGGCATTTGAACTAAGCGTCTTCGTGCTTCGGAGGGCACGTAAAAAGTCGGTCCTAGTTCTTTGTTTGCCACCTCAGTCCCGTAAAAAAAACTTACTAATTCCGTTTCTTTTGAGTCTGAAGGTACATACCTGCTTGGTCTCCTTGAAACCAGTAGCACTATATCAGCTATAGCACCTGGTATTTCGTGCAAGAAGAAATTCAGTACCAGAAAAACCAATTTATTTGTGGTTTGTACCGCGAAACAATACCAGACCGCTTGTGGGGACACCACAGTGGTAGGGACGATGTCTTTCAGGGTGTTTGTAATTAGACCTGAAATAAACAAAGGCTAAGTGGCGACCAGTTACCGGAAGACGCAGCGTGGGTCCCCACAAGGTGGACCGACGACCTAGTGAAGGTCGCGGGAAACCATTGGATGTCAAAGTCAAAGTTATTTTTTTTAAATCATGTAAGCTAGAGGTAGCATGCATGAATAGTTAACATCAATATTTTAGCGTTACCACCGGTTCGTAATGTTGCTTCCGTTGAGAAGAGCCGGCAAGAAACTCAATGGTTACTCTTTTCAATAGAAAAAGAATTATTGTGTACATTTTAAAACAGCAACGCTATGTGAGCAGGCGGGCATTAACACATTGTGAATAACAAAATACAGTAACTCAATATTATCAAACTATTTAAATAGAAAACTAGCCTAGAAAGCTGTGCATGCCTTCTCCCACTTTACAGTCAAATCAAAAGTTGGGGGGCGTCCATAAATTACGTGAGGCATTTATGGGGGGGAGAGGGTTGAGCAATATCTCACCAAATATCACGTGAGGGAAAGGGGGGGTCGCGGCAAATCTCACGTAATTTTTTTTTACCGCAAGAAACAGTGTGAAATTGCAAGAAAACTGGATTAAATTAAGTATTTTTTTAAACTTTACTTAACTTTTACTTTTCTTTTGTTAAATTAAGTAAAACATGTTTCTCCTCTAGAACATAGCTTTTGAAAAATCTCACGTGAGATTAGAGGGGGAGGGAGGGGGTCCAGCAAAATCTCACGAAATCTCACCAAGGGGGGAGGGGGGGGTCGAAAAATCTCAAAAATCACCTCACGTAATTTATGGCCCCCCTTTTGGATATTGAGAACAATAAATTGCGGATAAGAATTTACTTACCTGATGTTAAAGGATTCCTAGCGCTACTAGATAGAGTGTATATCTTGATGTCTCTCTCCCCCGCGTGTCTCCGTCGGTCTGTCTCCCAGGCGGCGACTATACAGGCATTGGTCACGTAATCCATTGGAATAAAGTCTATTTTTGCTTCAATTCTTCCGAGCACTGTATGTATAATCCCCATTGATATGCCCAGAGCCAACTGAAAAAAAAAAACTTATCCATAAAAAAAAATTCATCCCCTAACACGGCTTGGCTCAACTGGGGTACCACCTGTCACACAAGGCTCACCACCTGTCACGATGGGTTCTGTTCTGACTATCTAGGTACCTCCACAATGTGGTGGTGTATGGCCACTCCAGCCTCTGACTACCCCCGATAAAAGTCGGGGATAAAAGTCGTGACGTACATTATTTTTTTATTAATTAAGGTAGGTAGTAAGGTAGGTAGGATTTCCTCGTGTCAATATCGTTGTAATCTTACCCCACTGGTCCCGAAGACACTGCTCATATCAACCCACCCCGGCACTGGCTCACAATTGGTGCATATTACTGAAATTAATAAATAAATAAATATCCTAGAACATTCTTTTACACACGGCTACCAGGGGGCTTACCACCACCTCTAATATCAGTTTTGTTTTAACGTTTCAGCGGGCATTTGTGCAATGACGTTTCTTATTGTCATGACAATAAGGTACGTCATTGCACAAAAAGACGCTGAATCGTTCAAACGTTCCTGTAATTGAATCGCAATAAGAGTTCGTGGTAAGCCCCCTGATCCCAAACTAAGCAGAGCTTGTACTATGGAAACCAGATAACTAATATTACTACATAGGTACCTATACTACTTTTTGTAAATACATACTTATATACATAACTAGCTGTCCCGGCGAACTTCGTGTCGCCTCAGAATTAATGTTGTATTTACTTATTAGCCAAAAAATAACTAAACCTTCCACCCCGTTCCCCCGTTCGTCGTCTGATCTACTCCTTTCCCGTGTCGCAAATAAAGGGTTCCGTACCACCATAGAATAAAAACGTCAAAAATATCAAGTTTCTTGTATGGGGACCCCCCTTTGTTTTGAATTTTTATTTTATTTTTAGTATTATTTGCTGTTGTAGCGGCAACAGAAATACACTTTCTGGGAAAATTTCAACTCACTACCTATTACGGTTCGTGAGATACAGCCCGCTGACAGACGGACGGACAGAGTAGGCTTAGCAATAGAGTCCCACCCCCTTTATTTTTAAATGTTATTTTATTTTTAGTATTTGTTGTTGTAGCGCTAACACGCTACGGATACCGGCTTAGTAATATCGTCCCGTTGGTACCCTTTGGGTACGAAACCCTAAAAATAGCTAAATTGGTCGAAGAGCTACTGGTCCATGGAAGACATCATGAAGGGCAACCTTCCATTGACACATTGACACGTGTATCCCGCCCGTTCTTACCTACGGCGCCACTGTGGGCTGAAAATCGAGCTTCATAGTACTTTTTTTTTTTCTCTTTTTTTTTTTTTTGCTTTTGATAAGCTTCTAATGCCTTCAGCAGTCATATATAAGGAATATAATTTCGTAGGTCTACTAAATTATATTGAAAAAAATTTAAAATTTTGTATGGCCCAAAAGTAATAAATCCAAATAACTTCAGAACCGCTGTGTTAACCGTTATATCCTTACAGATGGCTGTTCTACCGATTATTTGTAATTTTTTGGCGTATTTTATATAAGGGTAACAACTGCGGTTTTTTTAAAAATAAATACGTTATATAAAAAAAGTTTGAACTAAAATTTGTACTTATATATGCTATATTAGTGTTTCTCTAAAATACAGACACTTCCCTGCAAAATTTCAAGTTTATAAACCCATTGGTACGCATGTAAGTACAAATTTTAGTATAAAATATTTAATAAAAAAAAACCATTGTTGTTACCGTTATATAACATACACCAAAAAATTACAAATAATTTGTAGAACAGCCATCTGTAAGGATATAACGGTTAAAACAGCGGGTTTGAAGATACATATTTGGATTTATTACTTTGGAGCCATACAAAATTTTCATTTCTTATTTTATTTATTTAGTATACCTATGGAATTATATTCTTTATATATATTCATGACTGCTGAAGGCATTCGAAGCTTATGAAAATAAAAATAAATAAAAAAGTTTGAAGTACTACGAAGCTCGATTTTCAGCTCACAGTGCGGCGCCCAGACATGGTCACTAACCGAGGCTCAGAAGTCCAAACTGAAGGTTTGTTAAACAGCAATGGAGCAGCATTTTGGGTGTTAAGCACACTGATAGGGTGCGGAACAGCCAGCTGCGTTCCATGACCCTTATCGCGGATGTAGGAGCGAAAACAGCTACACTTAAGTGGACCTGGGCGGGTCACCTGAGCCGAATGAGCTCAGAAAGGTAGGCCAAAGCAATCACCGAGTGCGGTCCCAGAGCACGACCGTCGTCGCCGACGTAGACCCAAAAAACAGTGGCGCGGTGACCTCGACGCTCATCTAGACGGGTGGTATGAGAGAGCCTAAGACCGCGATGGATGGAAGAAGATGGGGAGAGACCTTTGCCCAGCACTGTTATGTGCACAACGCAGATCTATTTCTTGTGATGAATTGCCCATGAAACAAATTTGCAGGAATTTATAGTCGCCATCCGCCATCTGACACCGGCGTTCATTACGCCATCTATTGAAAGTAATTTGAATCATACGTAAAATATGGGTTTTTAACGCTTTCCGGGCAATTTTTCCATTTTTTTAAAATGTATGAACCTTCCTTGAACTTCACGGAATAAACTAAAAAAAAAAATCATCTAAATTGGTCCAGCCGTTCTCGCGTCAAGTAATGACATGAAATAGGGATTCATTTTTATATATATATAGATATAGATTACACCCAGACACGGGGCATGCAGACATGTTCATGCACACAAATGCATGCCCGGGGTAGGAATCGAACCTACGACCTAAATAATTATTTAAAAAAACGCCAAAATATCAAGTTTCTTGTATGGGGACACCTTTTTTAAATTTTATTTAATTTTTAGTATTTGTTGTTGTAGCGGCAACAGAAATACATATTCTGTGAAAATTTCAAATCTCTACCTATTACGGTTCGTGTGCTACAGCCCGCTGGCAGACGGACAGCGTAGGCTCAGTAATAGGGTCCCGTCGGCACCCTTTGGATACGAAAAAATTAAAACCTTTGACGACCACTCGGCACAGTGGGTCGAGCGTTGGCCGCTCGGCTCACTGCATCGGGTGGTTGCGGGTTCGATTCCCGCCAGAGGCAAATTTCTGAAACGGCCTTATCGTAATTTGCCCTGGTCTGGATGTCACTGGGATTGCCCCCAGTCCATTGTACGGTACCCATAGTACAAACGTTGCTTAGTTTGGGACCATATTATTTATTAAGTAATGAGAAAATTAGTAAGTCGGGCTTCCGGCTCTCTCACTCATCGTACGAAACGCCAGCTGTAATAGTTATTCACGCCGATCTTCTGTGAGAGGGTGGTACTACCAGGATCCAGCCAGCCTGTATATGAGCTGCAGTCAATCGGCTACAGCTTTGCTCTACAAATAAAGTGCTTTGTTTTGACTCACCAATAGTAGGTCTCATGATGCATATGGGAAGGTCGCCATTAGATGTTCTGATCAGGTCCTCGGTTAATGCCTTCGTGAAGGAATACGTGTTCGGCCAGCCTTTGAGGAGCCTGGGAAAGAGATAGAAACATAGATCTTACCTGTAAGTTGTATAGACAGAAAGAGAGAAAAACATTGGCATTCCTCAAGGCTCGCTACTGAGACACGCGTTATAATTTTTTGTGAATCTTTTTTTATTGCTTAGGACGGCACACGGGCAGACGGTTGCTGTTTGAAAATGTATACTTTTATTATTTTTCTATTGAAAAGAGTAACCATTGAGTTTCTTGCCGGCTCTTCTCAACGGAAGCAACATTACGAACCGGTGGTAACGGTATAATATTGTTTTTTAACGTTTCATAAACGCTACGTCTAGCTTGCAAATAAATATTTTAGACTTTTGACTTTGATCTTACCCGGGCGTGATCTGATGAAGTATCTCCTCATCGAGGGTCTCAGCGAGCTGGATGATGACGTCAGGTGATACAGGGCTCTGGTAGAACTGTTCCAGCACTCGTTCTCCAAGGTTCGCGACGGTCGCGTGACTATAGCCAGTCGATACATAGATGAATGACCTGGAAGTAGCCATTCTTCTTATCGTATGGTTAGTAGCATTTCTACAAATCGTTACGCTTCATGTATGGAAATGACATAAGTCACGTGCAACTTATCGACTTGTTATGTCATTTCCATACACTTAATCGAAGCGTTTTGTAGAAACGCTTGCAAACGAAGCCACTTGGCTTGGGGGGCTGGTGTCAGAGTTGTTCAAGCCGCCCAAAGGCCTCAGACAAGGTTTAACGACTGCCTAGATGCCAATAACCGACTCTTTACGTGCCCTCCGAAGCACGGAGACGCTCAGTTGAAATGCCACTACATGGTCACCCATCTCTGACTGACCTTGCCAAGCGTTGCTTAACCTCCGATCGCTTACCGATCAGTGATCGCAGCTGGCTATGCGCGCCTAGCTATAAGCCTGTGCGCTTATTGTAAAAATTTTGTTGTCGACTCTTTAAGGCCTCCGCAGACTTGCTACTTTTAGCATCGGCGATCGGCGATTTTGATGCTGCGTCTCGCTCGTTCGCGCTCGAAGAAACGCGACGCAGCATCGATATGTCACAAAATCGCCGGTCGCCGATGCTAAAAGTAGCAAGTCTGCGGAGGCCCTTAGGCTAAATGCCTTCCTAGGCTGTAATAAAAACTACTGTCCTAAACATACCTGAGTTTCTTGCATTCTCTGGCCAAGTTCAATACCTCGCGTGTGCCTCTGATATTAGTTATGGCTGCCGTGGCCAGGGGCTCGTCGAACCGTACCGTGGCAGCGACATGGAATATCACATCCACCTGGAAAAAATACTTTCTTTTATAGCCAAGGATGGCACACTGGCAGACGGTCCACCTGATGGTAAGTGGAAGCCGCCGCCCAGGACATCTGCAACTTAAGGGGAGCAGACGCGGCGCCGACCTTTTAGGGACCTGTGGGGTTAATACCGTCACAAAGATGAATTGCGGCAATTCTGCTAAAGCAATTCATTTTTCCAACCCTCCAGCAGAATCCCCTAAATTTCCGTGAAACTGTCACGAATGGCGTAAAATGTGTCACTATTCTACAGAAATTTTGCGAAATTGCTAAGGATTCCTCAGAAAAACAGAAAAATGAATTGCAATGCAATTCATTAGCAATATTGCATAAGGACCGTATTAGGTCCGCTGTAAAGACTTTGGGTTTACGAGTTTAGGTCCAAATAGTCAAATTGCTAGCCGTGGTGTTTTACAACTGGTCTTCCATCAGTTGTAACAGTCTTATTTCTGTGGCAAACAGCCTGTTTGCAACGGAGGGAAGTGGATAATCTTCTTCCAACTCCTCCTATCCTTTCTTTTGATTAAATTCGTGCGGGTTCAAGACAACTTAGCTTGTCCCCGGGACTCGTCGAGGGTCAAACCTCGGCGTCATCGTTGGACACCATTGTCGATTCTGGCTTACAGAAGTAACAGTGGTGGGAGGATGTGGCGGGCCTGGTCCCAAAAAAAGTCAAAAGTCAATTATTTTAAATTCATGTAAGCTAGAGGTAGCACTTATGAATCGTTAACATAAATTTTAGCGGTATGTTACTACCAGTTCGTAATGTTGCTTCCATTGAGAAGAGCCGGCAAGAAACTCAATGGTTACTCTTTCCAATAGAAAAAGAAAACTGTAAGTATACATTTTCAAACAGCAACGCTATTAACGCACGGTATGGACGCTGTGGACACTATACCTAAAATATAAAGTACATTAAAACATTATCGAAGTACAAACCTTAGTCGGCTGAAGTGGCATTGGGTGGAGCAGCCCAAAGAACTGATGACCGATGGGGCAGAAAGATTCTTGAATGGCGACCACGTACCGGAAGACATAGCGTGAGTAGCCCCACAAGGTTGACCGACGACCTAGTGAACGTCGCGGGAAACCGCTGGATGCAAGTGCCACAGGACCGGTCGTTGTGGGAAACCTTGGGGGAGACCTATGTCCAACAGTGGACGTACTGTGGCTGAAATGATGATGAAGTACATACCTCTTCAATAATAGTTTTCCTGTCGTGGTCATTGATACCCAACTCTAACTGAGTGACATCACCCTCAATCGGTACAATTCTATCAACAAAACTCCCTTGTTCCTCGTGCAGTGCATTGTACACCTGGAATCAGATAAGCCCTTTCAAATATCCTGCTAGGCCTCTATTCTCTTGACAATTTGTCCATTGCGAAACCCTGGTCTCTAATAATTTCTTTGTGAATTCTTCATTAAATTTAAAGCGACTATAGCCTAGGGGCGAACACGTTGGGCTAGTAATCAGAAGGTCCCTGGTTCGATCCCCGGTGGGGCATGCACCGATGGATGAATTTTCATCTATGTGCATAATTTACAGTTCGCTTACGCTGAAGGAAAACATCGTGAGGAAACCTACTTATCCCTCGGGACTAGGTAATAGTCAGTTCCTGTATACACGGCGACAAGGTTCACCACCTGTCACGTTGGGTTCTGACTATCTGGTGAAACGTGGGCTTTGAGTTGGTTAATACCTCCACAGTGTGGTGGTGTATGGCCACCCAAGCCTCTGACTACCCCCGAATGGGGATAAAAGTCGTGACGTAATATTTTTTTATTCTTCATTGTAAATCGCAAATTCCTGGCGGTCGGCATGTTGCTGGTACCACGTCTACCAAGAATGTTGCTGGTAGTACTAAGCCGTAGCCAATTGACTGCAGCTGATATATGGGCTCATGTCGGTCCCGGTTGTTGTCATCGTTAAGCTATGTCAGAGGCCTTTGAACAACTCTGACTCCAGGTTGGCCACTTACTATACGAACCTTGGCGTCATCGTTTGACACTGTCGATCCTGGCTGGAGTAACAGTGGTGGGAGTGTGTGAGGCTAGTCCCAAAACTATACGATAAGAAGACTCTTGTACTCACAGGATCTTTTAAGACTTCGCTTAGTCTTTCAACGGCCATCTGTCCTTTCTTAGACCGAATCAATAGATAGACTTTCTTTAATTTGGTTGATCTGAAATAATAAGACATTGGTATCAATATTAAGCATCAAGTTCATCGCGTCCTGATGGGAGTTTATCCTCACCTAAAGAGCTTCTCAACGAGCTGCTTGCCGAGGAAGCCGGAGCCGCCCGTCACGAAGACCACGGCGCCGCTATAGAACTGCTGCACGGGCGACTCGAACCGATCTATCACCGAGTTCATCGCGTCCTGATGGGAGTCTATCCTCACCTGAAGAGCTTCTCAACGAGCTGCTTGCCGAGGAAGCCGGAGCCGCCCGTCACGAAGACCACGGCGCCGCTATAGAACTGCTGCACGGGCGACTCGAACCGATCTATCACCGAGTTCATCGCGTCCTGATGGGAGTCTATCCTCACCTGAAGAGCTTCTCAACGAGCTGCTTGCCGAGGAAGCCGGAGCCGCCCGTCACGAAGACCACGGCGCCGCTATAGAACTGCTGCTCGGGCGACTCGAACCGATCTATCACCGAGTTCATCGCGTCCTGATGGGAGTATCCTCACCTGAAGAGCTTCTCAACGAGCTGCTTGCCGAGGAAGCCGGAGCCGCCCGTCACGAAGACCACGGCGCCGCTATAGAACTGCTGCACGGGCGACTTGAACCGATCTATCACCGAGTTCATCGCGTCCTGATGGGAGTCTATCCTCACCTGAAGAGCTTCTCAACGAGCTGCTTGCCGAGGAAGCCGGAGCCGCCCGTCACGAAGACCACGGCGCCGCTATAGAACTGCTGCACGGGCGACTCGAACCGATGTATCACCGAGTTCATCGCGTCCTGATGGGAGTCTATCCTCACCTGAAGAGCTTCTCAACGAGCTGCTTGCCGAGGAAGCCGGAGCCGCCCGTCACGAAGACCACGGCGCCGCTATAGAACTGCTGCACGGGCGACTCGAACCGGTCTATCACCGAGTTCATCTCAGCTTGACGAGAGAGGGCCTTCAGCTCTAATTCTACTGCTGGGTCCATGGCTCAGAGCTTGAAGAATGACGGCAATTGTTCTGGCAGTTCTTTGTCAGGGGAATTTCTACACTTAAGTTAAATTACAGGGCTTTAAATCGCTTAGCCATTGTAACGCCACGGGTGTTCTGCTATCGTGATCAACCCTCTGTGGGGCTAGCACTACCGCTAAGACAAGACCTATGTCGCACCGAATTGCTCTCTCTCTACCTTAGGGCCACCGCAGACTTGCTACTTTTAGCTTCGGCGACCGTCGATTTTGCGACTGTATCGATGCTGCGGCGCGTTTCTTCGAGCGCGAACGAGCGAGGCGCAGCATCAAAATCGCCGATCGCCGATGCTAAAAGTAGCAAGTCTGCGGAGGCCCTTAATGCATAGGGGAGAATGAGACAACATTGCGTTCTGTCTCCAAGCAGGCTATGCTAGTGCTGATTGGTCAGTTAATCCTTACCAATCAGCGGCCGAACAGCCGTTCAGCCGGTCGGCCGACCAGAGGGTACCACTATAGCAGCTCAATGGCAAGGGCTAAGCGACTTAGGGCCTAGCTCTGATTAAGATGCGTTACTGTACTACTCAACCAAACCAACTAGGAACCTGTCAAATGTGACGTCACCCGCACTGCGGCGGTGGCGGTGTGCGGGAGGTGTGGCGGGCGGGAAGCCGCAGGCGGTGGCGGGTGTGCGGGCGGGGCGGCTACATTCCATCCGAGTTCCTAGTTGGCTTGGTGGAGCAGTATAAAGAGATGTTAACTACTTTTACTAGTTTATTTAAACCGTTTTTATCAGAGGTTTTGCAATAGAATATTGACTTTAAGGAGTCTTATATGAGTACGAAAGGGTAAAGGTAGGAGTTCGATGCAAGTGGCAGACGGCCGACGTCAGTCGATCTGAAGGTAGGAGTTGGTTGCAGGCGGCAGACGGCCGACGCCAAGCGGCACAAGTCAATCCCATAGAAATTGAGTGCCGTCGTGCCGTCGTTGTGACGTCGCGACGTCACGACGACACTCAATTTCTATGGGATTGACCTGTGCCGTCTGGCGTCGGCCGTCTGCCGCCCGAAACCAACTCCTGCCTTTAGAAATTGAATGCCGTCGTGCCGTCGCGGCACATGCCATCGCGACGATTTGTATGAAACTGACGTCTGCCGACTGTCGTCGGCCGTCTGCCGTTTGCATCGAACTCCTACCTTTACTAAGGGCGCTCATATACCTCCGAAGCAGAACTTCAAAAGACTTCAACTATGTTATATGATGCTGTTTATATAAAAGAAAGATGTTCATAGATTTTATTATCTCATAATATTTTAATTTGCTGTTTTACGTTCAATTACTATAATTTATTACGGAGGCAAGGCTATGTCACACTTATAAGTCATTAACATAATAATTATCAGTAGGTACCTAATTTACCTTTTTTTATAGAACTGCGTTGGCAAAAAAGCGTACGGCCCGCCTGATGTTAAGCAGTTACTGTAGCCTATAAATTCTTACAATACCAAAGGCGTTGCTCGCACATTGCCGACCTGAAGGGGAGAGGGATGGAGGGAGGGGGTGGGAGGGTTGGGCTTTCGCTCTCTCACTCATCGTACAAAACGCAGCTGTAATAGCTGCTTTACCTACTACGGGTTCGATTCCCGCCAGAAGTTAATTTCGGAAACGGCCTTTTCGTGATTTGCCCTGGTCTGGGTGTCGCTGGGATCGTCCCCAGTCCATTGTACGGTACCCATAATACAATCGTTGCTTAGTTTGGGACCATACAGTTGGTATGTTAGTCTGGCGATATTTATCGCTCGCGTGGAAATTGATGTAAAAATTTGCCTGTCTTATTTCAGAGCCTGCACTATCTACGTTTCAAATTTCATTAAAAT
Organism: Drymonia ruficornis; assembly: GCA_947859195.1. Lineage (NCBI taxonomy): Eukaryota > Metazoa > Arthropoda > Insecta > Lepidoptera > Notodontidae > Drymonia > Drymonia ruficornis. The sequence continues at coordinate 4,800,800 of OX401932.1, read as the reverse complement.
CAGATTAGTAGTTACGGAGATACGTGGTAACAAACATTCACACACACACTTACTTTGGCATTTATAATAAGTATACTAGCTTTTTCCCGCGACTTCGTCCGCGCATAATTTAAAATCCCCGTCTCGTCCGTCCCGTCGTCGCCCTCGTGGTGTTCGTTAATTGTCCCACGGGAACATACTCCCGGGATAAAAAGATATCTATAGATCCTATGTGCTATTCCAGACTATAATCTATCTCTGTGCCAAATTTCATCCAGATCCGTTCAGCCGTTCTGGCGTGATTCAAAGTCAAAGTCAAAGTCAAAAGGTTTTTATTCATGTAAGCTCATTAGAGCATTTATAAATAGTCAATATAAACAATATTTTAGCGTTACAATGCCATTGAGCCGTACCATTGAGTAACAAACATCCATCCATCCATCTAAACTTTCACATTTATAATATTGGAGGGACTAGCTTCTGCCCGCGACTTTGTCCGTGCATAATTTATCCCACGGGAACGATAAAAAGTATTCTATGTATTGATCCAGGTTATAAACTATCTGTGTTCCAAATTTCATCCAAATCCGTTCAGTGGTTTTTGCGAGAAAGACTAACAAACATCCATCCATCCATCCAAACTTGCCCATTAATAATATTAGTGGGATTATTAGTAGGATAGGATTTTAATGGTGATAAGCGATATTAAATAAATTAATAAAATAACATTCAACCATATTTAATTTAAAAAAACCATAGCTACAGTGGACACAGCGAAGCTGAACATTTTCCATAAAACATAAAAATATAACATTACAACCAAAATGTTAGCATATTTCAGTATTTTTTGCTTTTTATACGCATATACGCTATCTTGCAAACCATCTTTAACTATTATTTTCCTGAGCCCAATGCACCATGATTTAATTAGCTCTTTGTTATCAATTGTACTTAAGTCGCAATTAAATATTAATTTGTCCGAAAGACCGAAAGGTCTTTCTGGTGGTCAGAAGCGGGGTCAGTGAGTAACCCTCAAGCAGCGAGCAATCATTGCAACTCCGGTACTTTCCTGGATACAAAGTAGAGAGCTACAAGCTAGATTAGCTTTCCGGCCAACCAGCTGTAGGTCTTGGGTAGGTGCGTTAGGCGTTAAGCGTTGCGTTTGGCGTTGGTTTACGCTGACGTTTGCGTTGAGCGCTAAATGAGCGTGCCGTACAGCTCCGGCACTATTCAAGGATAAATGGTAGTCGGCTTCTCTGGCGTTACCTCCAGGTAAGTAATAAATAAAGAAAAAAACATTCAACCATATTTAATTTTAAAAAACCATAGCTACAGTGGACACAACGAAGCTAAACATTTTCAATAAAACATAAAAATATAACATAAGGAATAAAATGTTGGCATATTTGAATATTTTCTGCTTTTTATAAGCATATACAGTATCTTGCAAACCATCTTTAATTATTATTTTCCTGAGCCCAATGCACCATGATTTAATTAGCTCTTTGTTATCAATTGTACTTAAGTCGCAATTAAATATTAATTTGTCCGAAAGACCGAAAGGTCTTTCTGGTGGTCAGAAGCGGGGTCAGTGAGTAACCCTCAAGCAGCGAGCAATCATTGCAACTCCGGTACTTTCCTGGATACAAAGTAGAGAGCTACAAGCTAGATTAGCTTTCCGGCCAACCAGCTGTAGGTCTTGGGTAGGTGCGTTAGGCGTTAAGCGTTGCGTTTGGCGTTGGTTTACGCTGACGTTTGCGTTGAGCGCTAAATGAGCGTGCCGTACAGCTCCGGCACTATTCAAGGATAAATGGTAGTCGGCTTCTCTGGCGTTACCTCCAGGTAAGTAATAAATAAAGAAAAAAACATTCAACCATATTTAATTTTAAAAAACCATAGCTACAGTGGACACAACGAAGCTAAACATTTTCAATAAAACATAAAAATATAACATAAGGAATAAAATGTTGGCATATTTGAATATTTTCTGCTTTTTATAAGCATATACAGTATCTTGCAAACCATCTTTAATTATTATTTTCCTGAGCCCAATGCACCATGATTTAATTAGCTCTTTGTAATCAATTGTACTTAAGTCGCAATTAAATATTACTTTGTCTTCGGGCGTTAACCTTGCAATCATCTTCTGCAAGTTATCATCCTTGAATATCCATTCTTTTGAAAAGAAGTAGGAGTACACCATTGAAACTTTGTATATTTTCGTATAGATCTTCACAAAACTGAAATAAACAAAAATATCATCATCATCATCATCATCATCATCATCATCATCATCATCGTCATCATCATCATCGTCATCATCATCATCATCATCATCATCATCATCATCATCATCATCATCATCATCGTCATCATCATCATCATCATCATCATCATCATCATCATCATCATCATCATCATCATCATCATCATCATTCCTATCCCCCTCCCCTTCAGATTGCCAACGTGCGAGCACTGCCTTTGGTATTGCAAGCATCTATAGGCTACGGTAACAACTTAACATCAGGCGGGCCGTTTGCATGTATGCAAGTCGCGAGCAAAGCTAGTAGGTAACATATCAATAAATAAAAATTATTCTTACGATGGAAAAGGCAATCCTTTGGGCATTATTCCCAGTACTTTGCAGACTGTGTCGAGTATATAAGCGGGTATATAATGCAGCAGCCACGTCAGGAGCCAGTATATAAACGCATTATCAGTAACCACAGTATAGCAATACCACACTGCTTTAGGCGTTGACAACCTCACGAATTTGTCGGAGCGGAGACAGTCGATAATGAATTCTGAAAATAATAGAATTATAGTACGCTGCTATAAGTCAAAGTATTTTTTTTATTCAAATAAGTTAGATATAGCATATATTAATAGTCAATAAAAACTAAAACCCGACTACTAAAAAATCGCGCTCTAAAAAGTATGAAACAAGAAAATATTCTCATCTAGAGGATAGCCGTGGTCCGTGTAGGTCCTTTAGGGCCAAATGGCACATGAACACGGACCACGGCTATCCTCTAGATGAGAATATTTTCTTGTTTCATACTTTTTAGAGCGCGATTTTTTAGTAGTCGGGTTTTAGTTTTTAAACTTACTTTTTATTTAATTATTTTGGAGTTATAGGTAACAATATATATTTTTGAAATGTGCTCATCAAGCTCTTTCATTTGATACCCCACACGGTTACATTAAAAAATGTTTTTTTTTTAGTTCATGACATTATGTCCTCTAGAGGGCGCCATATACAATTTTATGTGACGTCACATAGCCTATAACCAGCGCGCCATTAAGCCGCTTCTAACGATACCGCATTTGTCAAATTACGACAAGTCGTTTGGAAGTTAGGTGGGAACAGATGCACATACATACATACATACATACATACATATATACATACATACATACATACAGACCGGTCAAAATCATAACCCTCCGCCGTAGTCGGGTAAAAAGAAATATTTTAGTGTTACCACCGGTTCGTAATGTTGCTTCCATCGAGAAGAGCCGGCAAGAAACTCAATGGTTACTCTTTTCAAAAGGCGGCCCGTACGCTTGTTGGCCGCCTTAGTTATTATCTTCTTCTTATCGTATGGTTAGTGGCCAACCTGGTGTCAGAGTTGTTCAAGCCGCCCGAAGGCCTCTGACAAGCGTACCATTTTTTTTCACATTCAATTCAGAAGCACGAACGCTGACCAATCAGGAAGGAGGAAATAAAACTCCCATGGGAACAAAATTGAATTTTGCAATTGAAATTTTTCAAATTTACCCTGTATATTTTTTATAAGTTACAAGGTACTTACTGAATGTAATTCCATAGTTAGTGGCGCTAACTGTGTATATTGGCACATCTTTGAGACCACATCGGCGCCTCTCCTTAGCGTCCCAGCTAGCGGCTAGCGTAGCGTTGTTAACGTAGTCCACGGGAGCGTAGGATAGTGTCCGGTCCTGCCTGCAGTAGACCGTGTGAAGCACGCCTAACCCAATGCCTAGAAGCAACTAAAAAGCGTTCTTTAGTAATAATAATATCCTGGAACATTCTTTTACACACGGCTACCTGATCCCAAACTAAGCAGAGGTTGTACTATGGAAACCAGATAAATGATATTACTACATATACTACTTTTTGTTTGTAAATACATACTTAATATAAATAATTACACCCAGACTCGGGACATGCAGACATGTTCATGCACACAAATGCATGTCCCGGGCAGGAATCGACCCCGCATACAAGAGCCTAGTCTCAATTGTTAAAAGACTCGAGGCCCTGGAGGATTTATTTTTTTGGGCTGCGGTAGCTAAAAAGCGTACGGCCCGCCTAAATTTTCTTCAATGTAGTGAGATAAGTGATGTGTGAGAGAGCCGGAAGCCCAACTCCTCCCCCTTCTTCCCCTTGTTCCACTCCCCTTTAGGTCGGTAAAGTGCGAGTATTGCCTTTGGTATTGCAAGCATCTATAGACCACAGTAACTGTTTAACATCAGGCGGGCCGTACACTTGTTTGCAACCATTTGCAACAGTGGTGGGAGTGTGTGGCGGGTCTAGTCCCATTAAAAAAACAACGGGTTGCACTCCTGGAGTGCCGGCAAAAGTGAAAACTTGAATATGAACGTTGTGCATTTTTAATATTTTGGAACGGTTAGGGAATAATTTTGCACGAATTGCTTTAATTATCAGTATAAAAGTACTATCATTTATGTGGTAAAATACAATATTCATTTATTGCGCTATCGTACACAAACATGACAATTTATATTACATTAAAAATTTAACACTTCAGAACTATTACAATTATTTTACATTAAAAAGTTTATCTATCAGAAAAATCAACTTCCATCCATAATTTCAACGACTCTTTCACCATCATCATTACCAGAACCATCATCGCCAATCTCTGTAACACAAAAACACACGAACATTCGCGCAAGCGCCCTGCGCCGCCTAAACGAAACTCTCGCCTTACGAATTTTTCGATCAGGTCACGTGTCCTGACGCGAGTTTAACATTTTTTACCCATCACAAAAAAACTGCACAACGCCGCTAAAGAAGTGTTCACTTCAAAAATATTTTAAAAAAGTTTTTTTTATTTAATTGTTAAAATTATAGAGAACTCACCCCCATAGGACCGGAAATGCAGCTTAAGTCCACCCAACCCGGCAGAGGCTCGATATATGCGCCGGTCACTACGGAAATGAGTTTCAAAGTCAAAGTAAAAAAAAATATTCATGTAAGCCAGATGTAGCACTTATGAATCGTTAACATCAACATTTTAGAGTTACCACCGGTTTGTACTGCTGCTTCCATTGAGAAGAGCCGGCAAGAAACTCAATGGCACAACTCTTTTCAATTGAAAAATAAAATGGTGCAAACCTGGGCACTAGCCCCGGGCGGTAGTTTCAGGAGTCGCCAAAATCATAACATCAGTGGAAAGGAGAAAACGCTAAAAAGCCAAAATGGTACTTTTGGAAAACGAGGTTTAAAGTAATTTACTTTAAAACTCATTTTCCAAAAGTACCATTTTGGCGTTTTAGCGTTTTCTCCTTTCCACTGACGATAATATTATTATAGTATGATTAAAATCAAAAAACTAGCGTGAGTTAAGTTTCATAATATTGAGTACTGTATTTTGTTATTCACAATGTGTTAATGCGTGCCTGCTCACAAAGCCTTGCTGTTTGAAAATGTATACTATTAAGTATTATTTTTCTATTGAAAAGAGTAACCATTGAGTTTCTTGCCAGCTCTTCTCAATGGAAGCAACATTACGAACCGGTGGTAACGCTAAAATATTGATGTTAGCGAGTCATAAATGTGCTTCCTCTAGCTTATATCCTATCCTATCCTATCCTACTAATCCTACTAGTATTATAAATGCGAAAGTTTGTGAGTATGTATGGATGTTTGTTACTCTTTCACGCAAAAACTACTGAACGGATTTGGATGAAATTTGAATACAGATAGTTTATAACCTGGATTAACACATAGGATACTTTTTATCCCAATAGTATTTTCTCGTGGGATAATTATCGAACACCACGAGGGCGACACCGCGGGCTAATAAATTATGCGCGGATTTTAGTTTCCGCGGCGCTCCAACTAGATGGAGCATGCGCACTAATAAAATGCGGCAACTGATAATGCTAAAATTTTTGAGTACTTCAGTACATCTGACAGCAACCATTGTATGAAACTGACAGGCCGCGTCGAAAATAAGTTGCCTCATTTCTGGAAATGATTTTTCTTAGTAGGGCGGTATCTAGTAAATCTATGGCGCGGACGAAGTCGCGGGCAAAACTAGTGAATAATACATTTTGACTTTGACTTGACTTTACCGAATGGCGGTTTCACGATGCACACAGGCAGGTCAGCGGCCATGGTCCTCACAGCCTCCTCAGCGATAGCCTTCGTGAAAGTATATGTGTTAGGCCAGCCCTTGAACGACCTGGAACAACCCATCCATCAGCATTTTAAAGGTGGTAGAGCCAAGCTGTAGCCAATTGACTGCAGCTCATACACGGGCTGGCTCGAACGGGGTAGTACCACCCTCTCACAGAAGATCCACGCAAAGCAGCTATTACAGCTGCGTTCCGTGCGATGAGTGAGAGCCGTAAGCCCAACCCCCCCTCCCCCTCCCTCCATCCCACTCCCCTTCAGGTCGGCAATGTGCGAGCAATGCCTTTGGTATTGTAAGCATCTATACGCTACGGTAACTGCTTAACATCAGGCGGGCCGTACGCTTAGTTGCCACCGCAGTCCAATAAAAAAAAAATATATAAGCTGGAAAACGACCACTGACCAATAAAACAAGACGCGTCCTACTTTAAATGTTGATTGGTCCAATCAAGTAAAAGTTCGATCTAACATCGTGAGGAAAGCTGCATCAAATTTTGAAAAGACATTTCATTTCATTTATTTAATTCAGTAACAATATTTTACAATTGTGTTTGAAATTACAGTTAGTTATTAATTAAGTAGGTAATGTTATTTAATGTTAGTAATGTTATAAAAATATAAATTAATAGATGTGTCCATATGGCGCACATGCCTCACCCGAGCAATCATATTATGACATTACGTCTATGCGTTCCGACGTCAAAACTGAGTGCTCGTGCGAGGCATGCACCTGATGAAGACGCAGTTGTCATTGGTTACTGACCAATGAAAACCCCGAAAATATCTCAGTGACAGCCGTCGCCGCTGCCGTGCCGTGTAATGGGAAAACGGCCAATAAGTTTTAACGAAAATTAATAATGTCAAAAATGTCAAAAATTTACCTACACTAGCTTTAAGTCAGAATTGTTACTAATATTAACACGGAAGACGTGTCAAATCCACCAACTCGCACTGGAGCGTGGTGGATTATGGCCTGAATCCCATTCGCATTGAGGGCGTTTAGTGGGACTTACGCGTTATTCCAAAGTAATCAGTAGAACAGTTTCTAAGGCCGTGGTCTCGCATTAAATGTCATCTGTCGCTTACAGCGTCACGCGTACGCCGCGTCACAATGCTTACTATACAAATGTACTGTTGTGGTCTCCTGCACACGCCGACGTCACTATTGACTTCAACATTGTGACGCGGCGTACGCGTGACGCTGTAAGCGGCCGACAAGGAAGTTTTAAGTCTCGCGGCCGATGGCATAACCGCACAGACCGCGACAGAACCTTAAGGTTGCCTGTGTAAAAAAAAATGTTTTCGAGTATAATTATTTATTTCATGTATTTTTTTTTAAATGTTGGCAACACTACCAAAGAACATGCAGGGCTAAAAAAAAATTGTCTATGGTAGAGTGACAATTCGATAATGACATTTGAAGCGCCAAGAAGTTGAAAGGTGAAGGAAGGCGAAAGGGGTGGACATGACGTGTGAAGAGCATAATAATAATATTTGCACGGCAATTATTTCTGCATGCGCGAAAGAGACAAAAAAGTGAAAGTTTTTTATGGAGAGTGAAATATTGCGAATTTTTTTTCTTTTTTGTTTGTACTAACGCGGCTTGAGAGGTTAATAGGAGACCACGGCCTAAGCGCGTGTCTCGACCGCTCGGCGGTGCAAACCGTACTGATGTGCTCTCCGCCGATGCCGGACAATGCAAGTGGACTCTGTCCAACACCTACAGATGGCGCTGTCGTCCCATTTCGATCTTTTTCACTTTTCAACAACAACAACACGCGACAAGGCGACAAGGTTCACCACCTGTCACGTTGGGTTCTGACTATCTGGTGAAACGTCGGCTTTGAGTTGGTTAATACCTCCACAATGTGGTGGTGTATGGCCACTCAAGCCTCTGACTACCCCCGAATGGGGATAAAAGTCGTGACGTTATAATAATAATAATATAATACTTTTTAAAACTTGCTATTTCCAATATGTCTATGTGTACTATTACACCAAGCCAACTAGGAACCTGTCAAATGTGACGTCACGCGCACTGCAGGGCGGTGGCGGTGTGCGGGAGGTGTGGCGGGCGGGAAGCCGCAGGCGGTGGCGGGTGTGCGGACGGGGAAGCATTCCATCCGAGTTCCTAGTTGGCTTGGTGGAGTCGTATGCTTACTTTTCAGTGAGCCTGGTGAGTGTCTCGTCGTCCGCTGACTCAGCAAGTTGTATGATCCCGTCCGGGGAGACTGGGCACGGGTAGAAACACTCCGCCACCTCTGTACGACTCGCGGTGGCGTGCGCGAACGCAGTGGATATGTAGTTCAGACATCTGGAAAAATAATAATATCCTGGGACATTTTTAACACACGGCTACCTGATCTCAAACTAAGCAGAGCTTGTATTATGGAAACGAGATAACTGATATTACTACATATACTACTTTTTTATTTGTAAATACATACTTAATATAAATATACACCCAGACTCGGGACATACAGACATGTTCATGCACACAACTGCATGTCCCGGGTAGGAATCGAACTTACGACCTGCAGCGTGAAAGGCGCCATCACGCCAACACGCCAACGGGCCCGTCAATTAAATTAATAAATACCACCCCACCAAGCTAACTAGACGCCTGTCAAATGTGACAGCACCCGCACAAGGCAGCGGTGGCGGTGTGCGGGACGTGTGGCGGGCGGGAAGCCGCATTCCATCCGAGTTTCTAGTTGGCTTGGTGGGGTAGTAAATAATTCCTTGCGCTCATATTTAACGACTCGCTACTAAGGCACAAAAAACAGTGATACCACCACAGTGAACAGTGATTGGTTAAGCACGCGTCTTGCGAGCTCAGAGTCCACGGTTCAAACCTTGGCTTGCACCTCTAGATGCATTTACATTAAACCAGAAAAAATACTGAAATGAAATTACATCCACTTATGGGGACTGTCACACTGAACTTCGACAGTTCATTATAGCGACACAGTCCCAATTTCGAAGAACAATAGTTCGACTACTCATTGCTTCGACAGAACATATATTCGACGAGCATTAGTTCGACAGAACTTACTTCGAAAACACACAACTTCGAAGAGCACTACTTCGATATGCACTTGTTCGGCGGGTCTTTATTTCGACGAAACATAACTTCGACATAATACTGCTCTGGAAAGTGATAACCCCAGAGCAAGTCGACGGAGCCCGGCTTCGCGGGCTCCTATTTCTGCGTTCAGGGTCAAAAGTAACCTAACACGAAGGGAATGACGGGGATTTAGGAACTGTCATTCCCTTCGAACCTAACCCAGCCAAGTCGAATGCCCTGAATTCCAGCTCTCGCATCGCTCGGGGTGTTTGTGTCGATGGTATGTTTCGTCGAAGTAGAGATCCGCCGAACAAGAGCATATCGAAGTAGTGTGTTGTCGAAGTAATGCTCGTCGAATATATGTTCTGGCGAAGCCATGAGGAGTCGAACTATTGTTTTTCGAAGTTGGGACCGTGTCGATATAATGAACTGTCAAACTTCCGAATGTCAGCCCTCTATCATATTGTACCTCCATCATATTTAGCGCCATGCAAAAACTCGTGCACTATTAAAGTAAAGGTGATAGAGCCAAGCTGTAGCCAATGGACTGCAGCTCATAAACGCACTCGACCGGGGTAGTACACAGAAGAAGAAGATCGGCGTAAAGCAACTATTACAGCTGCGTTTCGTACGATGAGTGAGAGAGCCATAAGCCCACCCCCCTCCCCCTCCCTCCATCCGACTGCCCTTCAGGTCAGCAATGTGCGAGCAATGCCTTTGGTATTGTAAGCATCTATAGGCTACGGTAACTGCTTAAAATCAGGCGGGCCGCACGCTTTTTTGCCACCGCAGTCCTATAAAAAAACCCTCAGCCTCAGTAGTACCTAAGCTTGCGACACTGCCTCGCGAGGCAGATGACCTCCCTGGTGCCGCGCACGTTGATCAGCGTCGCCACGCGGAGCGGCTCGTCGAACCTCACAGTAGCCGCCACGTGGAATATTATATCCACCTGTGAGCACATTTTGAACTGTTAATATCAATCCGCACTGGGCCTGCGTGGTGGATTATGGCCTCAATCCCCCTCGCATTGAGGGGAGGCCCTTAAAAGGGCTAAAATTATTATTAAGAAGAAGCTGCTGTAGCCTAGGGGCGAACATGTTGGGCTAGCAGGTTCGATCCTCGGTGAGACATGCACCAATGGATGAATTTTCATCTATGTGCATAAATTACAATTCGGTGAGGGAAAACGTCGTGAGGAAGCCTACCTATCTCTCGGGATTAGGTAATAGTCAGTTCCTGTATACACGCCATGTCCTGTCACCTGTCACGTTGGGTTCTGACTATCTGGTGAAACGTGGGCTTTGAGTTGGCTTGATACCTCCACAATGTGGTGGTGTATGACCACTCAAGCCTCTGACTACCCCCGAATGGGGATAAAAGTCGTGACGTAAATGTTATGTTATGTAAATATAATAATAATAATACAACATGTTAAGAAAACCCTGTCCGACCCGAAAACGTATTGTTGGGTATCGAGATTAGATTATATTTTTGTAAAAAAATACTTTTTTTTTTTTTAATTTTTTAGCATGTTGCCAGCCATTGCTGGGCCATTGCTGGGCAAAGGCCTCCCATATTTTTTTGGAATACAAATACCCCGTTTACATAAAAAAATACATAAAATGACGTCAACACATACTTTGTGGTCAGAGGTGCCGCCACACGATCTAACATAATTACTTCCGGTAACGGTGTTGTCATATTTTTAAAATTTACTACATTGGAAAAAGGCAAAAAAAAATAGCATTTTAAATTGTCTTTAATATGTTTACTATCATGAATATTTAATTTATTTTATTTTATTTGGTCATGTCATTGGGAAACCTAAGTACCGGTTTCGACTCGGACAGGGGTTTTTTAACATATTGTATAAATCTTAAACTACCAAAATAATCCCTTGCAAACCCCCAAAATAGAAAGATTATGATAGATTTACACTGGCATTACAAATCACTCTTGAACCTAAAAATGCTTTGTACAACCATTGTATTGAGTTACTGTATTTTGTTATTCACAATGTGTTAATGCCCGCCTGCTCACATAGCGTTGCTGTTTGAAAATGTATACAATTATTATTTTTCTATTGAAAAGAGTAACCATTGAGTTTCTTGCCGGCTCTTCTCAATGGAAGCAACATTACGAACCGGTGGTGACGCTAAAATATTGTATTATTTTGAATGATTCATAAACGCTACGTCTAGCTGACATAAATAAAAAGAAATTATTTAACTTTGATCATGAGGAAACCTACCTATCCCTCGGGATTAGGTAATAGTCAGTTCCTGTATACACGGCAACAAGGTTCACCACCTGTCACGTTGGGTTCTGACTATCTGGTGAAACGTGGGCTATGAGTTGGTTAATATCTTCACAATGTGGTGGTGTATGGCCACTCAAGCCTCTGACTACCCCCGAATGGGGATAACAGTCGTGACGTATATGTATGTTATGTTATGTATGTGTTATTTAACTTTGACTTTAAATTGTAAAGTGGCCAAAAATCGTTCCGTAATCGCTTCAATTATTCAGGTATTGGTGGATGATGATGTTGGTTATTGTATGTAAACTAAAACCTACCATGTGACCTAAGTAGTACCTTAGCTATCTGTTAAGTAATAAATTACTATGCAAATACATAGATACTTAATTATAATATGAATTTGCGAGTCATTGGTTTTCAGCAATATTAGCAGGTGCAGGTGCAGGTGGTAAATTGGGAAGGGTGGGGGGGGGGCGGGGGGTAAATTAGGTACGTCACACGTGAAGGGGGGAGGGGGTAAACGAAGTGTGACTGAACTGAAGTTTAAAATTATACCAAAAAATACCAATATTTGAAAATGTACCAATAAAAAAAAAAATACATTTTGTGGAGACGAAATTATAGTAATTTGGTACTGAATATACCAAAAACGGTCACACTGAATCGGAGCGACATAACGCATGGCAAAAATCTTATCTTAAAAATGTAACCTAAGCGCTGGGTTCCTAGGAATCATATAACGGCCGCACTAGAACATTGGCTATGTCAAAAACGGTGTCCGAACCGGTCTCTAGGCAACCGCGCCGTAGTTTTACATAGCCAATGTTCTAATGCGGTCGTTATGACGGCACCGTTCTGGAGGAATCCAGCGCTTTAGTACCGCTTTTTGACGACCGCTTGGCACAGTGTATCGAGCGTAGCGTTATACGAAAAGGCCGTTTCCAAAATTTGTCTCTGGCCGGTATCGAACCCGCAACCACGCGATGCAGTGAGCCGAGCGGCTTTGGAAACGGCCTTTTCGTAATTCTCTCTGGTCTGATATTTCGAACACGTATATTTGAAGTAGGGCACTAATTCTTGTATATTAATAAAAGTAATCGGAACATAAGAAACTGTATTTAGGGTTTAAATAATTTCACAGCGAGATAGCAATAAAATCGTAAATTCCTTGGAGTAGGCTTACGATTTTTTAGAAATGCTTAGGATCAATAAGAAATACAAGCTAGCACCAAGAGCCTCCGCAGACTTGCTACTTTTACCATCGGTGATCGGCGATTTTGATGCTGCGTCTCGCTCGTTCGCGCTCGAAGAAATCGCTCGTCACAAAATCGCCGGTCGCCGATGCTAAAAGTAGCAAGTCTGCGGAGGCCCTAACATTTGGTTTCTAGGTTTCCCAGTTTAAGAGCTAGGAGCTATTTTAGTTTCTTAGGAAAAACCTTATAACACCCGAACCTTTCTGATTTATTGAATTATGAAACTGTCACAAATTAACACTAATGTGTGTACGAAAAATCATGATTGTGTGCCAAACAGTTTTTGAGATGCAGGAATTCACAAAACATTACACAAGCAGGAATTGAAATAACTCTGAAACCTTAGGGGGCACAAATTTAAAATTTTCGCCACAATTACACGAGATGGAGCACTAATTATCTGTATCATTCAAATTTTGATTGGACCAGCAGAAAAAACCGTGCTGCTGGCGTAACACACCCAAATTTCATACTCCTTTGTCTACGCATCTTTGAAAAACAGGGAAAAAACGGATTTGCTTCACGTATTTAGTATTATGATGATGATGATGGTGATGATGATGATGTAAAAAGACAAGCCCGCTGAGTTTCTGGCCGGATCATCTCAGTCGAGTCTGATCCGGAGATAGAATTAAGTAAAAAATTTAAAAATTTCAATTTGAAAGCGCCTCCCGTAGGCATGAATGAAATAAACTACTTATTTGAATTTTACATTTTTTTGCTTAGTTTTGCACCATACAGTTAGTGTGTTTGTCTGGCATTTGTAATTTTTATTAAGTAGGTAAGTAGACAGGTTCTTGAGTGGCGACCACGTACAGGAAGACGCAGCGTGGGTAAGCCCCCCACAAGGTGGACCGACGACCTAGTGAAGGTCGCGGGAAACCGCTGGATGCAAGTGGCACAAGACCGGGCGTTGTGGAAAACCTTGGGGGAGGCCTATGTCCAACAGTGGACGTCTCTTGGTCTCTTGATCTTGGTCTTGGCAGAATGGAGAAGGTAGGTAAGATAGTCTTACCTCATCCATGAGCATATTCCATTCCTTGTCACTCACGCCAAGTCGGATAGCCCCGATATCTCCCTCTACAGGCACTATCTTGGACGCGAAGTCGGGTTGTTTCTTCCGTACCATATCAAACACCTAGATCAAACCATAAACTCGTGAACTCTTCGAGAGAGAGTTCTCGAAACGGGCACCGGTGCGCTAGGCGTGGGTAGGCCTCCCACAAGGTGGAACGACGACCTGGTGAAGGTCGCGGGAATCCGCTGGATGCGGGCAGCGCAAGATTGGTCATTGTGGCGAACCTTGGGGAGGCCTATGTCCAGCAGTGGACTTCTTTTGGCTGAGATGATGAAACCATAGACGCCGCATCAATCAATTAGGTATCCTTCGTCTTTTTATCGTATGCTTAGGCTCACTACACACTCCCACCACTGTTACTCCTGTAAGCCAGGATCGACAGTGTCTAACGATAACGTCGAGGTTTGACCCTCGACGAGTCCCGAGGACAAGCTAAAGTTGTTTTGGAACCCGCACGAATTTAATCAGAAGAAAGGGTAGGAGTTGGAAGACGATTATCAACTTCCCTCCGTTGCAAAGTGGGCGACAAAAATAACAGTATAGGCTGATTGCCACAGAAATTTAGTATTCTTACCGTATCCTCGAGTATATACTTCAATCTTTCCTCAACAGTCTTCCCTTTCTTCGGGCGTACCAGCATAAATAACTTATTAATTTGACAGGACCTAAGAAAAGAACACAGTGAATGACTTATGCAAAGAGATAAGAAAAGTAAAAACTTGAATCGATCTATTACCACGTTCATCGCGTCCTGATGGGAGTGATGGCAAGCAGCTCGTTGAGTTCTTCAGATGAGGATAGCCTCACCTGAAGAGCTTCTCAACGAGCTGCTTGCCGAGGAAGCTGGAGCCGCCCGTCACGAAGACCACGGCGCCGCTATAGAACTGCTGCACGGGCGACTCGAACCGATCTATCACCAAGTTCATCGCGTCCTGATGGGAGTCTATCCTCACCTGAAGAGTTTTTCAACGAGCTGCTTGCCGAGGAAGCCGGAGCCGCCCGTCACGAAGACTACGGCGCCGCTATAGAACTGCTGCACGGGCGACTCGAACCGATCTATCACCGAGTTCATCGCATCTTGGCGAGAGAGCAATTCCAATCCCAATTCTTGTGCTGGGTCCATATTGTTATACGTTCGAAACTGCCACTGGCTTCTATAATAATAACATTACATATCCCAAGTGCATATATTTATGAACTTGGTGTTAGTTGCAATTTATCATTATTCATTCACCTATTCAAATCGATCTAAGTGCATAGTTCAATTCTGTCTACCTAACTTTAATTGCAGACCGAATTACTTAATAGAAAATTAAATGGTATCATACTTCCTCAATCGAAATAATAAAGGGTTCAATAATAAATATTATTTATATTCCTAAATATCGCCAGACTTACACCAACTGTATGGTCCCAAACCAACCAACGCTTGTACTATGGATACCTGCAATAGACTGGGGGCGATCCCAGTATCACCCAGACTAGGAAAAATTACGAATACCTAGGCCGGTTCCGAAAGGTCTTTCTGGTGGTCAGAAGCGGGGTCAGTGAGTAACCCTCAAGCAGTGAGGAATCATTGCAACTCCGGTACTTTCCTGGATATAAAGTAGAGAGCTACAAGCTAGATTAGCTTTCCGGCCACCCAGCTGTAGGTCTTGGGTAGGTGCGTTAGGCGTTAAGCGTTGCGTTTGGCGTTGGTTGACGCTGACGTTTGCGTTGAGCGCCAAGTGAGCGCGCCGTACAGCTCCGGCACCATTCAAGGATAAATGGTAGTCGGCTTCTCTGGCGTTACCTCCAGGTAAGTAATAAATAAAGAAAAAACATTCAACCGTATTTAATTTTAAAAAACCATAGCTACAGTGGACACAACGAAGCTAAACATTTTCAATAAAACATAAAAATATAACATAAGTAACAAAATGTTGGCATATTTGAATATTTTCTGCTTTTTATACGCATATACAGTATCTTGCAAACCATCTTTAATTATTATTTTCCTGAGCCCAATGCACCATGATTTAATTAGCTCTTTGTAATCAATTGTACTTAAGTCGCAATTAAATATTACTTTGTCTTCGGGCGTTAACCTTGCAATCATCTTCTGCAAGTTATCATCCTTGAATATCCATTCTCTTGACATAAAGTAGGAGTACACCATTGACACTTTGTATATTTTCGTATAAATCTTCACGAAACTGAAATAAACAATATTTTTATAAAATATAACGACGACTGTAGCCTAGGGGTGAACAGGTTGGGCTAGCAATCAGAATGTCCCAGGTTCGATCCCCGGTGGGGCATGCACCAATGGATGAATTTTCATCTATGTGCATAATTTACAGTTCGCTGACGGTGAGGGAAAACATCGTGAGGAAACCTACCTATCCCTCGGGATTAGGTAATAGTCAGTTCCTGTATACACGGCGACAAGGTTCACCACCTGTCACGTTGGGTTCTGACTATCTGGTGAAACGTGGGCTTTGAGTTGGTTAAAACCTCCACAATGTGGTGGTGTATGGCCACTCAAGCCTCTGACTACCCCCGAATGGGGATAAAAGTCGTGACGTTACAAAAAATAAAAACCGACTCCAGAAAAATACAAACTCATTACATTAATGATAGTAGAGCCACTGCAGCTCATATACGGGCTGGCTCGACCGGGGTAGTACCACCCTCTCACAGAAGATCGGCATAAAGCATCGCTATTACAGCTCGGTTTCGTACGATGAGTGAGAGAATCGGAAGCCCAATCCCTATCCCCTTTTCCCTTCCTCCGTCCCACTCCACTTCAGGTTGCCAACGCGCGAGCACTGCATTCGGTATTGCAAGCATCTATAGGCTACGATAACTACTTAACATCAGGCAGGCCGTTTGCGTGTTTGCCACCTGTCCTGTAAAAAAACCGGCCAAATGCGCGTCGGGCTCGCACATAAAGGGTTCCGTACCACCGTAGAATAAAAACGTCAAAAATATCAAGTTTCATGTATGAGGACCCCCAGTTTTTGTTGTTTTGTTTTGTGTTGTTGTAGTGGCAACAGAAATACACATTCTGTAAAAATGTCAAGTCACTACCTATTACGGTTCGTAAGATACAGCCCGCTGATAGACGTACAGACGGACGGACAGCGTAGGCTTAGTAATAGGGTCCCGTTGGCACCCTTTGGGTACGGAACCCTAAAAACACGCGGACGTAGCTGCGGTATTCCTTTTCTAAAATTTACGCGTATGAAGTCGCGGGCACAGTATTAGGGCCTCCGCAGACTTGCTACTTTTAGCATCGGCGATCGGCGACATGCTGCGTCTGCATGCTGCGTCTCGCTCGTTCGCGCTCGAAGAAACGCGACGCAGCATCGACACATCACAAAATCGCCGGTCGCCGATGCTAAAAGTAGCAAGTCTGCGGAGGCCCTTACAGTACACTAGTATTACATAAAAAACAACAAAGTCGAAGACAAAAAAAATCCACGTAAGCGTTAGAAATCGTTCAAAAAATCCAATATTTTAGCGTTACCACCGGTTCGTAATGTTGCTTCCATTGAGAAGAGCCGGCAAGAAACTCAATGGTTACCCTTTTCAATAGAAAAATAATATTAGTATACATTTTTGAACAGCAACGCTATGTGAGCAGGTGGGCATAACACATTGTGAATAACAAAATACAGTAACTCAATATTATAATTAACTCAATATGTAAAAGTAGTGTAAAAGTTGTTCTTACGATGGAAAAGGCAATCCTTTGGGCATTATTCCCAGTACATTGCAGACTGTGTCGAGTATATAAGCGGGTATATAATGCAGCAGCCACGTCAGGAGCCAGTATATAAACGCATTATCAGTAACCACAGTACAGCAATACCACACTGCTTTAGGCGTTGACAACCTGACGATTTCGTCTGAGCGAAGATAGTCGGCAATGAATTCTGAAAATTAAAAATAAAATTAGAATACGCTACTGTACTGCTTTATCAGAAGGCTAGACAAGTGGTATGAAGGCTAATCGAATAGAATAGAATAGACTTCACAATATATTGAAATGTCAAACGTCGCTATGTAGATCAACAACAAGTTGCTATGTAGATCATGTGATTTATGTCATTTCCATACATGAAGCGATTTGAACGCTTGTAGACGTCAGCCACTTGTCTAGCCCTTCAGTCACGCCGTACCACAGAATAAACATACAATACAGTATTTTAACTCAGGCCTGACTTTCATACATGCGCGCGTGGCTGCGCGATAGGAAACACGCGTCGGGCTGCCCGTCTTCTGTATTTTAATTGCATCTCTCTTGTGTCTGTCATCTATCTTGTATCAGAAATGACAAGAAAATACACACAGGACAGATTCCGTCTTGTGTGTCATTACTTGTCATTTTTGTTATTTCTTGTAGGCATTTATATGAAGATAACATACTGTATACTATATTTATACTGTGGCCGTACGCTTGTTTGCCGTCTTAGTTATTGTCTTCTTCTTATCGTATGGTTAGTTCTGTTGTTCAAGCCGCCCGAAGGCCTCTGACGAGGCTTAACGTCTGCTGCCTAGATGTCAACACATGACGGACTTTTTACGAGTGCCTCAGCGCCTCAGCTTAGCGACTTAGTTATTGTAATAATAGTACATTGTTATCCGAGGGGCAAAGTAACTTACTAATTGGTCCCGAGACGGGGTTCGTGGTTCGAGGGACCAATAATAACTTACTTTAACCCGAGGTAAACACTGTGCTTTTCATCACGAATACAAGGAAGGTAAAAATAAAAACATAAATTAAGTAGCTAAAGAATTAGTGAGCTATACTTCTATAACTCGAAAAAATAAATGAAGATCGGATCGCCGCGTATCCGTCATTTTGTTTTTTTGAGTGGTTGTAAGAAGGTTGGAATTATTACATTCTCTTTGGTTGGTACATGGTTCAATAGAAATGTAAAAACAGAACTCGTATTTTTTTATAATTTGACAGAATCGTTGACAGAGCGGGCACAATCGTATATCTGGATATACGATTGTGCCTGTTCTGTCAACGAATTTGCCCGAACTAAAAAGTATCACCTTCTGTCGGCTATTCAGACACCTTTCGACCTACTTTCCGCGTATGAGTGATGAAAAGGTATTTTTGTATTGTATTGTATTTTCATCAATTGATTGGTTCATTAATATGCCCTAAATATTCTGAACCATATATAGAATCACCGTTTAAAAGGATGCCCATGATTTCAAATGCACCCTGTATAATTTTTATAAGTTACAAGGTACTAACTGTAGTTAACTCCGTAGTTAGTGGCACTAACTGTGTATATCGGCACATCTTTGAGTCCACAGCGGCGCCTCTCCGTAGCGTCCCAGCTAGCGGCCAGCGCAGCGTTGTTAACGTAGTCCACGGGAGCGTAGGACAGCGTCCGGTCCTGTCTAGCGTAGCTCGTGTGCAGCACGCCTAACCCAGAGCCTAGGAGCACCTGAAAGCCGTTATTTAGGGTTCCGTACCTCAAAAAGGAAAACCCTTATGTCATTCGACCACGGCGCTACTCAAAAGGAAATGGTTAGCGTCCATAAATTATGCGAGGCGATTTTGGTGTTTTTTGACCTAACTAGGCTCTCCCCTACCTCCTTTTGTCGTGAGATTCGGCTCGGCCAGTAGCGCTGATGGCCGAATTTCCACTGGCCGGCACTGCACCGGCATAGTGACAGCTTTTTGCCGAGTTGTTATTGGTCAGTACCTAACCAATGACAACAGCAGGCCGATTGCGTAACTTTTTCGACAATGTTTCAATTGGTTTCGTTCATCCTGTGATGCTTAATTAATTGAAATTGATTGAAATCGGGACGGGTCTGGTCTTCACTCTTCCCTGTTTCAATCAATTTCAATTGATAAAGCATCACAGGATGAACGAAACCAATTGAAACATTGTCGAAAAAGTTACGCAATCGGCCTGGTCACTGACCAATGACAATCCAAGCTGGCGGAAAAACGGTCATTCTCTAACATGACATTCTCAACTCGACGATGATGACACCTCTTACTAGTGATGTGCCGAGTACGCTATTTTTGGTACTCGAGTATTCTGGTACTCGTTAAAAAAAGAATCGAGTAAGTACTCGAGTCAGAGGACTCGGACAGGTACTCGAATACTTGTAATGAGTACTCGAGTACTTAATAGGACTCGAGTACTTTTGTATTATGAATTTTTAACCACTCAAACGTCCGAGCTTCACATTTAATTACTGCGTTGTACTTGCACTCGTGAAAATTTGAGAAAATGGCGAAAATTTTGGCGAGAGCCCCGATTTATAACGTATTTTCTAAAAAACTACAACTGTTACAGCAAGTACTCGGAACCCGTATTCGAGTACCGGGTACTCGAGTTCTATAATCTGAGTACTCGAGTACCCGAGTACTTACTAAGTACTCGAGTAAGTACTCGAGTCAGGCTGTACTCGGCACATCTCTACCTCTTACAGAATGCCAAAAAATACCGTATACATTACATACTAAAAAAATAATAATGAAATGTAACGTCACGACTTTTATCCCCATTCGGGGGTAGTCAGAGGCTTGAGTGGCCATACACCACCACATTGTGAAGGTATTAACCAACTCAATGCCCACGTTTCACCAGATAGTCAGAGCCCAACGTGACAGATGGTGAACCTTGTCGCCGTGTATACAGGAACTGACTATTACCTAATCCCGAGGGATAGGTAGGTTTCCTCACGATGTTTTCCCTCACCGTCAGCGAACTGTTAATTACATTACATACTATGTCAAAATTCCCACATTCTGCAGTTCATCTCATCTCCGCACTCAGGAGTGTCTGGCACCGGCACTGTCGAGTTTTAGAGAATGCGAATTTGACATTTGACATTTCACCTCAATCGAGATGATAAATGAGCTCAGAGAATACACTATAGCTAGGATATTCTGTAACGACAAACTCACTTCGCACGCGTGAATTTGCAGGTGATATGTCAAATGTTGTATTGAAATTTGACATTTCACTAGAAAATTCACGCGTGCGATGTGAGTATGACGTTACAGAATAACCTAGCAGCTCACTCCGCCCTAATCTCACGTGAGATTTTTCAATTGCCAGTGGAGAAACATGTTTTGCTTAAGCACCTCTCAGTCAAGGCCGCGTTTCCGAGCCGGCGGTAGAATTTAAGAAAAATTATGTAATGTGACAATTTGTAAGTGCCTCCGTAGGCCTAAACAAAACAAAGGCGTTGACTATTGACTAACCCCAGTTTTCTCGTGGTATTTATCTCTCTCCCACGTGGGATTGGGTGAGATTGATTTGGCTCAACCCCCCCCCCCCCCCCCTCCTTAAATGCCTCAAGTAATTTATGGACGCCCCCTTAATAACTTAAAATACTAATGAGTTACTAGAAAGTTCAGTACGCCTCCTAGTGACGATAGGGCCAATTATGAAATTTGCCTCTGGCAGGAATCGAACCCGCATACGGAGCCTAGTCTCTTAATAAATGGACAATTGTTGAGAGACTTGAAGCCCTGAAGGACATGCATTTATTTTATTAACAAATATAAATAAAATTAAAATTAAAAATTAAATGAATGATGATGAATATGAATGAAGCGACTGTAGCCTAGGGGCGAACACGTTGGGCTCAGTCAGAAGGTCCCAGGTTCGATCCCCGGTGGGGCATGCACCAATGGATGAATTTTCTTCTATGTGCATAATTTACAATTCGCTTACGGTGAGGGAAAACATCGTGAGGAAACCTACCTATCCCTCGGGATTAGGTAATTGTCAGTTCCTGTATACACGGCGACAAGGTTCACCACCTGTCACGTTGGGTTCTGACTATCTGGTGAAACGTGGGCTTTGAGTGGGCTTAATACCTCCACAATGTGGTGGTGTATGGCCCCTCAAGCCTCTGACTACCCCCGAATGGGGATAAAAGTCGTGACGTTACATGCATTATTTTATTCTCTTAAATAAATAAGAAATAAAATAACGTTTTTTATTGTTAAAAAGAACTCACCCCCATAGGACCGGAAATGCAGCTTAAGTCCACCCAACCCGGCAGAGGCTCGATATATGCGCCGGTCACTAGGGAAATGAATTTCAAAGTCAAAGTCATTTTTTTTATCAAATCAAATCAAATCAAAAGATTTTTATTCATGTAAGCTCAATAAAGCATTTATAAATAGTCAATAATAAACAATATTTTAGCGTTACCACCGTAATAACAACCATAATAATAATTAATTATATCCTGGGACATTTTTTACACACGGCTACCTGATCCCAAACTAAGCAGAGCTTGTACTATGGAAACCAGATAACTGATATTACTACGTATAGGTACTACTTTTTTTATTTGTAAATACATACTTAATATACATAATTACACCCAGACACGGGACATGCAGACATGTTCATGCACACAAATGCATGTCCCGGGTAGGAATCGAACCTACGACCTGCAGCGTGAAAGGCGGAATCCTTACCAACCACGCTAACGGGCCCGTCAAGTATAGTATAGTATAGTATAGTATAGTATAGTATAGTATAGTATAGTATAGTATAGTATAGTATAGTATAGTATAGTATAGTATAGTATAGTATAGTATAGTATAGTATAGTATAGTATAGTATAGTATAGTATAGTATAGTATAGTATAGTATAGTATAGTATAGTATAGTATAGTATAGTATAGTATAGTATAGTATAGTATTTTGACTGTCTTGACTTTACCGAATGGCGGTTTCACGATGCACACAGGCAGGTCAGCGGCCATGGTCCTCACAGCCTCCTCAGCGATAGCCTTCGTGAAAGTATATGTGTTAGGCCAGCCCTTGGACAACCTGGAACAAACCATTTATCGGCTGAAAAACGACCACAGACCAATAAAACTAAAACTACTGAAAAATCACGCTCTAAAAAGTATGAAACAATAAAATATTCTCGTCTAGAGGATAGCTATGGTCCGTTTAGGTCCTTTACGGCATATTTTTCGGAACGCAAACAAAAAAAACCGGCCAAGTCCGTGTCGGACTCGCACATAAAGGGTTCCCTACCTCCGTAGCATATAAACAAACATCCCCGAAATGGTATAGTCACACGTTGAAATCTTTTGTATGGAAACCGACCATAAGACAAATAAGTTAAAAATATTAATATTTTTTTTATGGGGACCCCCATTATTTTTAAGTTTTATTTTATTTTTAGTTTTTGTTTTTGTAGCGGCAACAGAAATACACATTCTGTGAAAATTTCAAGTCTCTAGCTATTACGGTTCGTGAGATACAGCCCGCTGACAGACAGACAGACAGATAGACAGCGTAGGCTTAGTAATAGGGTCCCATTGGCACCCTTTGGGTATGGAACCCTAAAAAGGTCCTTTAAGACAAAGTGGCGTATCATTCTTCAATTCAGCTAAGAGATATCCACTGTTGGACATAGGCCTACCCCAAGGTTTTCCACAACGCCCGGTCCTGTGCTGCTTGCATCCAGCGGTTTCCCGCGACGTTCACTAGGTCATCAGTCCACCTTGTGGAGGCTAACCTTGCTGCGTCTTCCGGTACGTAGTCGCCATTTAAGAACCTTTCTGCTCTACCGGCCATCAGTTCTTCAGGCTATGTGCCCCGCCCACTGCCACTTCAGCCTACTAATTCGCAGGGCTATATCGGTGACCTTGGTGTGTCTACGTATCTCTTCATTTCTGATTCGATCTCGTAGAGAAACTCCGAGCATAACCCTCTCCATAGCCCTCTGAGTGGCCTGTGAGCCTTCTTATGAGGTCTTAAGTTATTATTTATTTATCATTTCATACTTCATTTCATTTTTTCATCCTCGCTAAATGGTCAAATGCCTATTTTTTTTATAGGACTGCGGTGGCAAAAAAGCGTACGGTCCGCATGATGTTAAGCAGTTACCGTAGCCTATAGATGCTTACAATACCAAAGACATTGCTCGCACATTGCCGACCTGAAGGGGAGAGGGATGGAGGGGAGGTTGGGCTTCCGGCTCTCCGACTTATCGTACGAAACGCAGCTGTAAAAGCTGCTTTACGCCGATCTTCTGTGAGAGGGTGGTACTACCCCGGTCGAGCCAGCCCGTATATGAGCTGCAGCCAATTGGCTACAGCTCGACCCTACCACCTAAATGTAGGTTTGTATATAGTTCAAGTTCGGCGACAAGGTTCACCACCTGTCACGTTGGGTTCTGACTATCTGGTGAAACGTGGGCTTTGAGTTGGTTAATACCTCCACAATGTGGTGGTGTATGGCCACTCAAGCCTCTGACTACCCCCGAACGGGGATAAAAGTCGGGACGTAATTTTTTTTTTTTGTTTATAGTTACTTTTCAGTGAGTCTGGTGAGTGTCTCGTCGTCCGCTGACTCAGCTAGTTGTATGAT
The DNA here is from genome assembly GCA_947859195.1 of Drymonia ruficornis. NCBI lineage: Eukaryota > Metazoa > Arthropoda > Insecta > Lepidoptera > Notodontidae > Drymonia > Drymonia ruficornis. The sequence goes on along the minus strand of OX401932.1, from coordinate 4,776,378 downwards.
CACGTCCGGGGAGACTGGGCACGGGTAGAAACACTCCGCCACCTCTGTACGACTCGCGGTGGCGTGCGCGAACGCAGTGGATATGTAGTTCAGACATCTGGAAAAATAATAAGAAATAAATAATTCTCTGCGCTCATATTGCTCCTTTCAACCTTTTGACGGGCCCGTTAGCGTGGTTGGCGCGGAGGCGCCTTTCACGCTGCAGGTCGTAGGTTCGATTCCTACCCGGGACATGCATTTGTGTGCATGAACATGTCTGTATGTCCGGAGTCTGGGTGTATATGTATATTAATTATGTATTTACAAATAAAAAAAGTAGTATATGTAGTAATATCAGTTATCTGGTTTCCATAGTACAAGCTCTGCTTAGTTTGGGATCAGGTAACCGTGTGTACAAAAATGTCCCAGGATATTATTATTATTATTATAACGGCTACTAAGGCACAAAACGGTGACTTTACGCCAAATTCTTGATGAATCCCACAGACATGGAGAGGCTAGACAACGCAAGTTCATTTGATACTATGAAAACGAGCGTGCCATCTTTTAGACACTTTAGGATGAGGTTTTAGTGATTTGCTCAACGTAAAAGAATCTTTTCAATCGCTAAACGTCATTGAGCTAATAACAGAATTACGACTAAATCGATTTTAAAATAGATTCGATGACAATGGAATGAGAATACTTAGACCGTGGTCTCCTATTAAATGCCATCAATTTTACTAGTGACGTCGGCATGTGAAGGAGGCCACAACAGTACATTTATATAGTAAGCATTGTGACGCAGCGTACGCGTGACGCTGTAAGCGGCCGATGGAATTTAATAGGAGACCACGGCCAAAGTAATAAGCGCATCAAGTTAGCACTACATTGCAAACTAAAAGGCCTAAAAGGTCGGCGCCGCGTCTGCTCCCCTTGAGTTGCAGATGTCCTGGGCGGCGGCTTTCATTTACCATCAGGTGAACCGTCTGCCAGTGTGCCATCCTTGGCTATAAAAATAAAATAAAATAACAAAAATTACGGCACGCTTGGTCAGACAGTTTGCGTTGTCTAGCCTCTCCATGTCTGTGATGAATCCGTTGGTCGCCACCTTAGTCACATGAGCAAAAAAAACTAATTCTGAGGCATCATGCAGTGGACTATTAAATTATGACTATATACAAGGCAGGGTACCTCAGCTTCCGACACTGCCTCGCGAGGCAGATGACCTCCCTGGTGCCTCGCACGTTGATCAGCGTCGCCACGCGGAGCGGCTCGTCGAACTTCACAGTAGCCGCCACGTGGAATATTATATCAACCTGTATAACAAATATAAATAAACAAATATCGCCAGCCACGAGCTAACGGTTCAGGATTCAAACCCCGGCTCGCACCTCCGGATATTTCGAAATAAAAATAAATAATATCCTGGGACATTTTTATACACACGGTTACCTGATCCCAAACTAAGCAGAGCTTGTATTATGGAAACCAGATAACTGATATTACTACAAATACTACTTTTTTATTTGTAAATACATACTTAATATACATATACACCCAGACTCCGGACATACAGACATGTTCATGCACACAAATGCATGTCCGGGTAGGAATCGAACCTACGACCTGCAGCGTGAGGCGCCTCCGCGCCAACCACACTAACGGGCCCGGCAAATCTATGTGCGAATCATAACTTTAGTAAGACTATCACTTGCTTACGGTGAAGGAAAACATCGTGAGGAAACCTGCATGTCTTAGGAAATCTAACAAATTTTCGAAAGACATGTGAAATCCACCAACCCGCACTGGGCCAGCGTGGTGGATTATGGCCTGAACCCCCCTCGAATTGAGGGAAGGCCCGTACCTAGGAATGGGACGTTAAAAGGGCTAATATTATCATCTTAAACTGACAAAATAAGCCCTTGCAAACCCCTAAACTTATAGAAATTCATGATAGATTTACACTGGCATTACAAATCACTTGTGATCCTAGAATGCTTTGTAAAACAATATTATTGAGTTAGAATTTTGTTATTCACAATGTGTTAATGCCCGCCTGCTCACATAGCGTTGCTGTTTGAAAATGTATACATTATTATTTTTCTATTAAAAAGAGTAACCATTGAGTTTCTTGCCGGCTCTTCTCAATGGAAGCAACATTACGAACCGGTGGTAACGCTAAAATATTGTATTATTTTGAATGATTCATAAAACCTACGTCTAACTCACATGAATAAAAAAATTTGACTTAACTTTGACTATTTGTAAAGTGGACAAAAATCATTTTGTAATAGTTTCGATTATTCAGGTATAAATTATAATTGTCTATGATGATGTTGGTAATTGTATGTAAAACAAGACCTACCATGTGACCTTAAGTAGCTATATTTTTAGTAATAAATTACTATGCAAATACCATACTATGCAAGCGCCTAGATACATAATAATATAATATTTTGCGAGTCATTGGTTTCCAACACAGCCCGCTATGACAAGGCAAAACGCAAGGGGCCATCCATAAATTATGTCACACGTAAAGGGGGGAGAGGGTCGACGAAGAATGACATTTCAAAATCTAATACAATTATATCTTAGTAGGTATTAAAACGCGAAAGTTTTAACTTTTACTTAACGAAAAATTTCGCTGCTCAAACAGCTCAAAATGTAAAATCTTTATTTTGTTTAGGCCTACGGGGGCATTTTGCATTTTACCTATTTTTTTCCTTAAATTCTACCGCCGGATCGGGAACGCGACCTCGACTGAGAAGATCCGGCAAGAAACTCAGTGGGCTTGTCTTTTTTACATTGTTTTTTTTTTTAATCGCCATTTAATTTCATAATTTCTAAATGTAAAATTGCATAAATTATGTGACATGGCGTGGCATGGCGACCACGTACCGGAAGACGCAGCGTGGGTAGGCCCCCCACAAGGTGGACCGACGATCCAGTGAAGGTCGCGGGAAACCGCTGGATGCAAGTGGCACAGGACCGGTCGTTGTGGATAACCTTGGGAGAGGCCTATGTCCAACAGTGGACGTCTCTTGGCTGAAATGAAGAAGGTAGGTAGATAGTCTTACCTCATCTATGAGCATATTCCAATCCTTGTCACTCACGCCAAGTCGGATAGCCCCGATGTCTCCCTCCACAGCCACTATCCTGGACTCGAAGTCGGGTTGTTTCTTCCGTACCATATCATACACCTATATCAAACATAAAATCTAGATTTTTTCACGTAAACCGTAGACTCGAGAACTCTTCGAGAGAAAGTTCTCGAGTGGCGGCCGCGCACCGGAAAGCGTAGCGTGGGTAGGCCTCCCACAAGGTGGACCGACGACCTGGTGGAGGTCGCGGGAATCCGCTGGATGCGGGCAGCGCAAGACCGGTCATTGTGGCGAACGTTGGGGGAGGCCTATGCCCAGCAGTGGACCTCTTTTGGCTGAGATGATCATTATGAAACCATAGACGCCGCATCAATCAATTAGGTACCTATTCTTCGTCTTCTTTTCGTATTCTTAAGCCTGCCACACATTCCCAGCACTGTGACTCCTGTAAGCCAGGTTCGACAGTGTCCAACGATGACGCCGAGATTTGACCCTCGACGAGTCCCGGGGAAAAGCTAAAGTTGTCTTGGAACCCGCACGAATTTAATCAAAAGAAAATATAGGAGTTGGAAAAAGATTATCAACTTCCCTCCGTTGCTTAGCGGGAGACAGAAAAAACAGTATAGGCTGATTGTCACAGAAACAATACTATTACAACTGATGGAAGATGCCTGCCCGAAGGCCTCTGACATGGCTTAATGACTGCTGTTTTGACAACAAGCATGACCGACTTTTCAAGTTCCTTCCGAAACATCACCTAGTACGAAAATTAAATATCACTAAATGGTCGTTCATCTCTAACCTTGGCAAGCGTTGCATAACCTCTGAATCCTTTGATCATGTACCGATCACTGATTTCAGTTGGCGCCTCGAGTCCTCCGCTCGAGTCCTCGAGTCCTCGAGTCCTCGAGCGCCTCGAGTCAATCAATTGCAAATTGAGTATTCTTACCGTATCCTCGAGTATATACTTCAATCTTTCTTCAACAGTCTTTCCTTTCTTCGGGCGTACCAGCATAAATAACTTCTTAATTTCACAGGACCTAAGAAAAGAACACAGTGAATGACTCATGCAAAGAGATAAGAAAAGTAAAAACTTGAATCGATCTATCACCACGTTCATCGCGTCCTGATGGGAGTGATGGCAAGCAGCTCGTTGAGAAGTTCTTCAGGTGAGGATAGCCTCACCTGAAGAGCTTCTCTACGAGCTGCTTGCCGAGGAAGCCGGAGCCGCCCGTCACGAAGACCACGGCGCCGCTATAGAACTGCTGCACGGGCGACTCGAACCGATCTATCACCGAGTTCATCGCGTCCTGATGGGAGTGATGGCAAGCAGCTCGTTGAGAAGTTCTTCAGATGAGGATAGCCATATACTGTAGCGAACCTTACAGATTTTACTGACACCATGAGCTCGGCGAGTGCTATAATTGATAACTGTAACGTGGACTATGTATATATTTTAGGAGACTTTAATGCACATCCATGTGAGCGGTTTTATAACGAACTGTCTGAGTATTGTAGTGAACAGAAATGGATTTGTGTAGATACGGAAATGCTAGGGTTACATTCTGATACGTATACATTTTTGAGTGAAGCTTGTGGGTCAAAGCGATGGCTTGATCACTGCTTAGTGACAGAAGCAGCTGCTAACTCTGTTAGAAATGTTTCAGTATCATATAATGTCCTCTGGTCGGACCACTTTCCTCTAGTGTTAGAGTGTAGGTTAGATGCCATAATACCAAAGAGGTGTGATATCGGAATGATTTTTAGCGGAGTTGGATGGGGGGAGAGGAATCAAAATCAAGTTGAAGTGTACCAAAAGGAATGTCATCAAAGGTTAAGATTAATCGACCTTCCGCTTGAGCTTCGCAATTGTTGTGATTTTAGGTGTAATAATCCTTGCCATAGATTTATAATTGATAAACTGTATGCAGACATCGTAAATGCGTTATGTGACGCGGCCTCGGTAGATCGGGGAGGCGGCAATAGGTACCCCAAAAGGGTGGTGATAGGTTGGAATAAACATGTTGCTGAGGCACATAGGGTGGCTCGGCAAAAGTTTTTGACATGGGAATGCTACGGCAAGCCTACACATGGGTTTATTTATAACGAAATGTGTGAGGCTAGACGAATATTTAAATCACGCTTAAAGTGGTGCCAGGATCATGAAGATCAAATTAAAATGGACAGGCTTGCTACATATCACTCTAAGAATGATTTTCGTGGATTTTGGAAACAAACCAATAAATTAAACAGTAAGCCGGGCCTCCCTGTAAGCGTTGGCGGTATAAGTGAGCCGGAGGATATCGCAAATCTTTTTAGAGACCATTTCTATGTAAAATCACAGTTGGGACCCTCTAGTTCGGTGATCAATGTTGAGAACGGTAATAAAGTAGAAGCAAGGTTTAAATCAAAGGAAATAGCACAGACCATTCAATCCATGTCAAGGGGTAAATCCCCTGGTCATGACGGGCTCAGCATTGAGCATCTTAGGTATGCCGGTCCCCACCTACCCAGAGTTCTGGCAATGCTGTATGGCCTCTGTACCGGTCATAGTTACTTGCCGAGGGAAATGACACGTACAGTGGTCGTGCCCATAGTTAAAAATAAAACTGGCGACCTCGCAGATAAAAACAATTATAGGCCTATTTCACTAGCTACTGTGATTTCGAAGGTGTTCGACGGCTTGCTTGGTGCACAATTAAATAAGTGCATAACGCTTAACGACAATCAGTTCGGGTTCCGACCAGGATTGTCGACAGAAACTGCGGTTCTGTGCCTTAAGCAAGCCGTCACATATTACACTACACGCGATACACCTATTTATGCCTGCTTTCTCGATCTTTCAAAGGCTTTTGACTTGGTTTCCTATGATAGGTTATGGAAAAAGTTAGAAAAGTTATATTAATCAGCGGAGCTCCGTTGCAAAGGGTTTTTAAATTTAAATATTTAGGTCATCTGCTTACTCCTGACCTGAAAGACGATGCCGATATTGAACGAGAACGGAGAGCGCTGTCGATAAGAGCAAACATGCTGGCGCGCAGGTTCGCACGCTGCTCACTTAGAGTGAAAGTTACACTCTTTCGAGCGTATTGTACATCGTTGTACACGTGCAGCCTGTGGGCTAGATACACTCGAAGCTCCTACAGCGCCCTCAGGGTTCAATATAATAATGCTTTCAGGGGGTTGGTGGGCTTGCCCCGCTTCTGTAGCGCTTCTGGGATGTTCGCGGACGCACGTGTAGACTTCTACACTATTATGCGAAAGAGGTGCGCATCCTTGGTACGCAGGGTGCGGGGTAGCCCCAACACTCTATTACAGATGTTTGCCAGCAGGTTGGACGGTGTATATGTAAATCGCTGCGGCGCCGTCTCTCATGGGATGGTGCAGCAGTGATTTGCATATTTATTTATTGTATTTATATACCTACTTTGTTTTTTTTTTTTTTTTGATACTAGCATAGTTTTTAATTGAGTCCTGGTTACTTTAATAAATAAATATTATTATTATTATTATCCTCACCTGAAGAGTTTTTCAACGAGCTGCTTGCCGAGGAAGCCGGAGCCGCCCGTCACGAAGACCACGGCGCCGCTATAGAACTGCTGCACGGGCGACTCGAACCGATCTATCACCGAGTTCATCGCATCTTGGCGAGAGAGCAATTCCAATTCCAATTCTTGTGCTGGATCCATATTGTTTTACGTTCGACACTGCCAATCACTTCTATCATAATAACATTATATATTCCAAACGCATATATTTATGAGCATTGCGTGCGTTAGTTGGCAATTATCATAATTCACCAATTCAAATTGATCAAAGTGCGTAGTTTAAGTCTGTCTAACTAATTTTAATAGCAGACCAAATTTCTTAGTTGAAATGGCTTAATTACTTCCTCAATCGAAACAATCTTCTTCTTCTTATGGTATGGTCAGTGGCCAACCTGGTGTCAGAGTTGTTCAAGCCGCCCGAAGGCCTCTGACAAGGCTTAACGACTGCTGCCTAGATGACAACAACCAGGACCGACTTTTTACGTGCCCTCCGAAGCACAGAGACGCTCAGTTCAAATGCCACTAATGGTCACACATCTCTGCCTGACCTTGCCCAGCATTGCTTGACCTCTGATCGTTTACCGATCAGTGAAACGATCGAAACAATAAATAATAGGTTCAATAATAATAATTAAATATCGCCAGACTTACACCAACTGTATGGTCCCAAACTAAGCAACGCTTGTACTATGGATACCGTACAATGGACTGGGGACGATCCCAGTGACACCCAGACTAGGGCAAATTACGAATAAGCCGTTTCCGAAATTTGTCTCAGGCGGGAATCGAACCCGCAACCACCTGATGCAGTGAGCGGAGCCGCCAACGCTCCAACCAATGCGTCGAGCGGTCGTCATGAAGTTATTTAACTTCGGGTGTTGCGGCGACAGGACGTGACATGTAGCTATGTATATCCCATTTATTATAACATTAGAAATAAGAGGCTCGTAGAAGCAGGGATCCAAAACATTTTATTTCAAAGTCAAAACAACTTTTATTTAGAGTGGTTACATTAAAATTGTTTTCACATAAAACAATGCTAAATACTTCGATAACCAAAATAAAAGTACTTTTTATACTATGTTTTATTTATAATAACATCGTATCACACATTTTAAGCTGACAACAAAAAAATTATGAAAAAAAAAATGATGGTGAATGACTCACTGACAGAAAATTATTTACGTCAATTTCATAGACAACATAATCCGACAAAATTAGAAATGCCCTGCTGTCATAACCTCTGAACGGATTAGGTAACATTTTAAATTTGTTAGGATTATAGTGGAACGAAACACGTTCCCGGTATTGTTCACCCCTGCTTCTTTTAGGTTTTTAGCATTGACACTTAATTTTAAATTGGACTGAAATGATAATATTTAAATGAAAGACAATTTATTTTATAATATAAATACTTAAAATAATTACAGTTAGGTGTGACAAGCTGGTATATAAATAGATTATAATAAATTCGACGTCAATCATAACTGTAACATGTTATTTGTACTTTTGTTACAAAGTGGACACTAAAAATAACCTTTTTTAACTTCTGTCTAATGCTATAATAATAAATGGAGTATAGATATAAATCATCGACGTAATACCATTGAACATGACTGTGGACTACAAACTTTATTTTCCATTCATTTAATCAAGAATAATCCTTATGTGACGGACTTAACGCCCACGATGCACGCATTATAAAAACCGGTCCGAGCCAGATACCTATAACTGCGCCTTCTTTCCCTTTCTAACAGTACAACCTTTCATCCCTTGTGTTGCCAGTTAATATTTATTCGATCACCTTAAACTTGGTACATTTTCATGTTAAGAATAATAAACAATAAAGTCGATTAATGAAATACCTATGGTAAAGTATAAGAATATCCTAAGATTAAAATTTCAAATATAAATAAATATCTGGAAATAAGTACTTACCTTCTTTAATAATTCGCTTGTAATTGTCAGTTCCGTGATGTCTATAGGAATCGTAGCAGAAATAAAATTAAAAACTTGAAACACAGAACGTCAATTTGCGTGACACACGACATTTTCAGCTAATTTTAAATCTAGAGGATTGTGCTGAATTTTCTCATAAAAATGGGTAGAATATGCGTAATGGAAGGGTGTAAAAGCGAATATTATCCGAATTAAGGATTATCTTAACATAGGTAAGTGGGTAACTATGTTTTCCACGTTAAGTACATTTTAGATGTTCGGGTGACATACATTTCGCTAGTAAAAAGGACTATTATATAAATCTTATTATGTGTCTGTGTTAACTGAGGAATATCGTCCACGGGAACTGTTTGCAGCGATAAAGTCGCGCTTTTCGTTGCCGCACGACTACATCGCTACTTTTTGAAGTCGGTCGCATTTGCAACGCGCGACAGAGCACACGCTGGTAAAACGCGACGCTCACGCCGCGTTGTCACGGCTCGCCGGGCTCGCACACGGCGTTCGCGTCGTTCACACGCTCGAGGAACGCGCACGTCTAGGGCCAGATTAACCCTTTCAGGCAATGTAATTCTCGGAGCCCCTTTCCTTTACCCTTTTGTTACTTTTTAATAGTACATTACTGCCACGGTCTGTAATGAGTGTGTTGCTGGGCGCGTTGTTGATGGCCGAAAGCGCGGCGCAGCGCAGCTCCAGGGCTCCACAGCGCGGTCAGCATTGCAACCCTTGATGGACAATATAAAATAAAGGCCGAGACCGATGGTTTGTCGATTGAAATTGTTTGAAATCGGGACGACTTTTGACTTTACACTTCGCGATTACTCCTAAGCAATAAAAAACAAAAAAACAATTTTGTCTTTTACAGATCCCAGGCGTGTAAATTGGTTACAACAAATACCTATTGGCTACAGAAAAATTACCCAAAATTCCGTCATATGCAGCAAGCATTTTAAGCCGACAGATTATGTCCCTAATTTAACACAAGGAGTTTTAAAAGAAAATGCCCTGCCCTCACTGTTCCTTTTCGTTAGCACAAAGGACAATGGGCAAAAATGTTCCAAATGTCCAACACTTCCGAGACCTACGTCACTCGATAGACCACTACATACTGAGTAACTTTTGCAAAGGCAGTTCAACAAAATAGGTTGTCAGTAAAAAATGAGTAGTTTAAAAGAATATTTTTATTTTTTTATTTCACACTTAGTGTTATGTCTTATACATTTTTTTCGAAAGGCAACAATATAAATACACTTTCTAACATTAAATAAAAATAAAAAAGCTGTCAGAAAGCAAAAAATGCCGTGAAACATATTTTATTATTATTATTGTTACCTGATGATAAGTGAAAAAGTAAGGTAACGCATAGAAGGTACCTGCTTATTTATTTTATAGAAGCGCAACATCAGAAAATACGTAAGAATGCTGCTGTTGTTGTTGTTGTTCACTTTTCATCAGGTAACAAAAATAATAATAAAATATTTTTCACGGCATTTTTTGCTTTCTGACAGCTTATTTTATTTTTATTTAATGTTAGTAAGAGTATTTGTATTGTTGCCTTTCGAAAAAAATGTATAAACATAATACTAAGGGTGAAATCAAAAAAAATAGTTTTTTAAACTACCCATATTTTTTTTACTGACAGCTTATTTTGTTGATCTGTCTTTGTAAAAGTTACTCAGTATTTAGTGGTCTATCGGGTTACGTCAGTGGTGTATATTTGGACCAAGTCCCATACAATTTTGCGCATTGTCCTTTAATTTTGTCTTATGGTCTAATTAGTTGGATATTCTTAGGGTACCGTACCTAATAAGGAAAAAAAACTAAACCCTAATATGATCACTTTGTTGTCCGTCTATCTGTCTCTATGTCCGTCTGTCACAACTTGCACAGCCCAAATCAAACATAACATGTTAACAGTAGTAGGTACCTTTTATAGCATAGAAAAAGAGTAAGTATAGGAAACATAAGTATAGGAAAAACCATAGATATGGAGAGCCTAGACAACGTCCAAGCGTGTGAAGTGTCATGTTACTTTATATTACAAAGTGGCAAAATCTACGATCTTAAATACTATTTTGTAACTTCATTTAGGTTGCCAAGATACAGACAGGCACTCGTGTGGTTTGGCCACCGCAGACTAATTTATTGTACCTACTCATGTTCTTAAGAAAATAAACATCCTTTTCCTTATTTTATTATTTTCCTATCATAACAATCTCGGAACAAAAGCACGTTTTCACTAGATGTCCATGGGGACGTTCTCAAAATTTCAAAATATTATGGTCACTCTTGTTGGCAAAGGAAACAACGTTCAGTATGGTATCTCGCTGTCAGCTTCACTTTTGCTGCCAAGTCCGCATTCCAGGTGTTAGAGACTTAAAACTTCCTTGATATAAATACAATATGTTAAGAAAACCCTGTCCGACCCGAAAACGTATTGTAGTGTATCAAGATTAGATTCTATTTTTGTAAAAAAAAAGTCTTTTTTTTATATTAAAAAAACAAAATTTTTAGCATAGTAAGTGCCACTGCTGGTCGTGGTCATCCCACTGCTGGGCAAGCGCCTCCCATATTTTTTTGAAAAATATATATTTTTTTTTTTATAGGACTGCGGTTGCAAAAAAGCGTACGGCCCGCCTGATGTTAAGCAGTATCCGTAGCCTATAGATGCTTACAATACCAAAGGTATTGCTCGCACATTGCCGACCTGAAGGGGAGTGGGATGGAGGGAGAGGGAGGGGGGAATTGTGGAATTTGTGTTGATTGTCGAATTGCGAGTGCGATGTTAGAAGCTACCATTTATCTTCGAAAATAATAGATCAATGATGTAGGTATGAAATAAAACAATGTTTAAAACGTGAAATAAACTTTTATTTTGTACAAAAATAACTGAATCTACAGGGTTAAATCGAAATCGTGGGCTATATTTTAAAATATGACTCAACACATGATTCAGAATATTTTGGGAAAAATAAAAAATCTATTGATAGAAAAAATATTGCTCGGGTAAGCAAATAAGCAAACCATTTAACTGTTGGTACCTTAACGTGGTAATAAAATTTTATCAATTGATTTGTTAATTAATATTCCCTAAATATTCTGAATCATGTGTAGAATCACCGTTTAAAATATTGCCCATGATTTCGATTTCACCCAGTATATGTACAATGTCCTGATTTCATCGATACAAGATACAAGCTATATCACATTGTATTGTAACCACATTGTAACTATATTGTTACCATTACTTATAGTAGGTAATCTTAAATCACATTAATCTATCTATATCTATACTAATATATAAAGAGGTACGCAATGCATACGCTTCTACAACAAACTTCCTAAAGAAATCCGAGATTTGCCCGTTAATAAATTAAAAACTATAGTTAAAAACTAAACTCTGTCAAAAGGCCTATTACAAAATCTCGGATTACTTGGAAGATAAATCAGCTTGGGACTGATCGCTCAAATACACTTCGTTAATAACAGTGTCATGTTAAAATGTAGCGTGTCTTGCCTTGTTTATTTCGGAAGGCAGCACACTGGAGCTATTGTTTACCAAAATACCTTATTAAAATAAGTAAATGGCGATTAAAAAAAACAATGTAAAAAAGACAAGCCCGCTGAGTTTCTTGCCGGATCTTCTCAGTCGAGGTCGCGTTTCCGATCCGGCAGTAGAATTTAAGGACAAAATGTAAAATGACAATTTGTAAGGGCCCCCGTAGGCCTAAACAAAATAAACGCTTTGCTTTTGACTGACTGACTGACTTATCAACGCCGAGCCGAAACTACTGAAGTTAGAGGTATGGAATTTGGACAGTAGGTATATTGTATGACGTAGGCAAGTAATAAGAAGCGATTTTTGAAAACTCAACTCCTAAGGGGGTAAAATAGGGGATGAAAGTTTGTATGCAAGTTCTTCATTTTTGCAGTTAGAATTATGAAAATTGGAGTTGAGGTGTATTTTTAAAAATAATAACTATTTTTCTCAGCGTTTTTAAAAATTCAACCTCTAAGGTGGTAAAACAGGGGATGAAAGTTTGTTTTGAAGGTTGCATGGAAGGTCGTCATTTTTTAAGTTAGAATTATGAAAATTGGAGTTTGAGTTTCTTTTTATAAATAATTTTTTTTATGAAAATTCAACCCCATAAAGCGGTAAAATAGGGGATGAAAGTTTGTATGGAAGTTCGTCATTTTTGCAGTTAGAATTATGAAAATTGGTGTTGGATGAGGATGGAGGTGTATGCGGGATATGGGATACGTGATACGGGATACGGGATACGGGATACGGGATACGGGATACGGGATACGGGATACGGGATATGGGATCCTAGATCAGGGATATGAGATACGTGATCCGGGATATCCAGGATACGGGATCCGAGTTCCGGCAAACGGGATCCAGAAAACGGGAAACGGGATCCGGGATATCCGGAATACGTGATCCGGGATCCGGTAAACGGGATCCAGGATACGGGAACGGGATCCGCTTTTTTCAATTTATATTCTGCGCGGACGAAGACGCGGGCAAAAGCTAGTAATATATAAAAGTAATCAATACTAGTCTATATTCATGTCGCCGCCAACTGGTTTAATACGCTATTCAATTGGGCGGCTAGGCCGTTCATTAAACGCCGACACTCAATTAGACGCCTAGGCTGTTCGTTGAATTGACACATATAGCAAAACGTCCAGCGACCTGGCTGGTTAAAAGCTAGCCTTTTGGAGAAGGCTGAAACAAAAGCCGCCGGGTCATTTAAATTTAATTTCTTTTTCCGCCACTGCAGCGCCAGTAGTCATCTAACAAATACGGCGTCCCTATTTGTCAACAGCTGATTAAATGTGTAATGTTTTTTTGTCGAATTACCGTGTTTAGTGATTTTATAGTGTGTTGAAAAGTTCAATTGATAATTATTAATAGTAAACAAGACTATAACATGGATTTAACTATGAATAACGAGACGGAACCGAATTTTAAAAATAATTGAGGTTATCAACAATGTTCGAAAGGCTAAGGTGACCATGAATTATTCTAAAAGCATACGGACGCTTATGCAGGATTACTGGATGTCATTTCGTCATCTGGATACCTTAGTAAAACAATGTTTAGAATTAAAACGTTTTACATATTGCACGCGTGAGCGAGCGAAGCGAGCTCGGGACTTTAGGGCACTCGACTTGGCTGGGTTAGGCTCGAAGGAAATGATGGGGGTTAGCGAGTGAGCGGAGCGAGCGAGCTAAACCCCCGTCATTTCCTTCGTGTTAGGTTACTGGTGACCCCGAACCCAGAAATAGAAGCCCGGCGTAGCGGGGCTCCGTCGACTTTGTCATAGACGTCATAGTCACCCTAATAATATTCACAAATGTCATTCACCCAAGCGGCTAAGCAACGTTCAGCCCCTTTATAAAACGTTGCATTCAACAATTTGCCTAAGCGTCCTTTAGCCATTGTATTGAGTGCCGGCGTTTAATGAACGGCCTAGCTGCCCAATTGATTGGCGTATTAAATCAGTTGGCGGCGACATTCATACAGGGTGAATTTTTTAAAGTGCTTGAATTGACATTTTTTTATGTGACAGGTGGCAAAATGCGTAAAACACGACCCCTCCCTCTCTCAACCCCGCACAAACCTCCTATTTAATTTAAAAAAAAACCATAGCTACAGTGGACACAACGAAGCTGAACATTTTCCATAAAACATAAAAATATATCATTAAGAATAAAATGTTAGCATATTTCAGTATTTTCTGCTTTTTATACGCATATACACTATCTTGCAAACCATCTTTAACTATTATTTTCCTGAGCCCAATGCACCATGATTTAATTAGCTCTTTGTAATCAATTGTACTTAAGTCGCAGTTAAATATTACTTTGTCTTCGGGCGTTAACCTTGCAATCATCTTCTGCAAGTTATCATCCTTGAATATCCATTCTCTTGACATAAAGTAGGAGTATACCATTGAAACTTTGTATATTTTCGTATAAATCTTCACGAAACTGAAATAAACAAAAATATCATCATCATCATCATCATAATCATCATCATCATCATCATCATCATCGTCATCATCATCATCATCATAATATTAACACGTGAAGGATAACGTTTCGTACCCTTTTTTACGAACATTAACCGGACGGAGGAGTATGAAATTTGGCACAGTTAAAGTTTACATGGAGACAGGGTGCACAAACCTAATATTTGTATATAAAACTAATTATAACACATTAAATTAATAAAAGAAAACATTACACACACTACATTCGTTTGGGGAATTATAAATCAAATGTAAATGTAACGTCACGACTTTCATCCCCGTTCGGGGGTAGTCAGAGGCTTGAGTGACCATACACCACCACATTGTGGAGGTATTAACCAACTCAAAGCCCACGTTTCACTAGATAGTCAGAACCCAACGTGACAGGTGGTGAACCTTGTCGCCGTGTATACAGGAACTGACTATTACCTAATCCCGAGGGATAGGTAGGTTTCCTCACGATGTTTTCCCTCACCGTAAGCGAACTGTAAATTATGCACATAGATGAAAATTCATCCATTGGTGCATGCCCTACCGGGATCGAACCTGGGACCTTCTGATTGCTAGCCCAACCTGTTCATATCGAGCCGCAGAATTTTTATTTGGCCATGGAATTTGACTTCTAATTTTTACAACTATTCCGGCTCGATCTAGTTTAGCGCATGCGCTCGACCAAAATATATCTATGCCAAAAATGCTATTTAAAAGTCGGTTTAATTACATGCCCATTAGTTTCACATACACACACATATATACTGACGTAGATTGTGTCTTTTGCTTTTTGGTATTTTGACACTCCACTTTCTTTTTTTAAAGGCCAGTACTTTTTGTTAATAAAAGAAGTACCTACTCAAACTTGAAATTTAAATGAATAATGGCCGAATTTCGACCACGGGCGACCACTAGTTTTAATAAAAAAACTAAACCCGACTCTAAAAAAAAAAACATTTTAGAAATCTCTGATTACATTCTTACTTTACAGTTGGCTGCCGGTGAGGGGAAACATCGTGAGGAAACCAACCTATCCCTCGGGATGAGGTAATCGTCAGTTCCTGTATACACGGCGACAAGGTTCACCACCTGTCACGTTGGGTTCTGACTATCTGGTGAAACGTGGGCTTTGAGTTGGTTAATACCTCCACAATGTGGTGGTGTATGGCCACTCAAGCCTCTAACTACCCCCGATTGGGGATAAAAGTCGTGACGTTACACATTCCACGCGGTCTTAAACGCGGGTAATCTTTTTCTATGTATACGCGTACGAAGTGGCGGGCATAGCTATTAACAATATTATATATTTATTTATTGGTGGTAGAGCCAAGCTGTAGCCAATTAACTGCAACTCATATACTGGCGGGCTCGACCGGGGTACCACCGTCTCACAGAAGATCGGCGTACAGCAGCTACTACAGCTGCGTTTCGTACAATGTATGACGTAGTCTCGCGTCAGAGTTGGGCAAAATTTAATTGCAATTAATTAATTACTAATTGCATGTGTGTGTGTGTGTGCATGTGTCACAATTAACAATTAATTTTGATTTGTTTGCCAATCGCGAACAAATCACAATTAATTGTTAATTGTGGCATCACCTGCAATTTGCAATTAATTAATCGCAATTAAATTTTGCCCAACCCTGTCGCGCGTAATCTTTTTTTCTAAAATTTACGCGTACGAACTCGCGGGCACAGTTATACATGACACTAGTTATACATAAAACAATAATGGCCGGCGCACAGTGAGGTCGGCATGGCATGGCATTTAAATTTTTATCAATCGAATTTAATACTTATCCAATCGAAATAAGGTATATATTTCAATGCTCGGTGATCGACCTCGGAGTATCGCGGAGTATTTTCTCGGTGCACCCGCTGGAGCACCTTATTTCTATTGGATAAGTATTAAATTCGATTGATAAACATTTTAATGCCATGCCATGCCGTCCTTACTGTGCGCCGGCCATAAGAATATAAAAAATGTTCTTACGATGGAAAAGGCAATCCTTTGGGCATTATTCCCAGTACATTGCAGACTGCGTCGAGTATATAAGCGGGTATATAATGCAGCAGCCACGTCAGGAGCCAGTATATAAACTTATTGTCAGTTTCTATTGAACAGCAATACCACACTGCTTTAGGCGTTGACAACCTCACGAATTCGTCCGTGCGGAGACTATCGGTAAAGAATTCTAAAAATTTAAAGTAAAATTCAAGTTCGCTGCTATAAGAAAAAGATTTTTTTTATTATTCATGTCAGATAGATATAGCATTTATTAAAAAAACAGCCAAGTGCGTGTCGGACTCGCACATAAAGGGTTCCGTACCACCGTAGCACATAAAGAAACATCCCCAAAAATTGTGATATTTAGAGTCGCACGTTGAAGTCTTTTGTATGGAAACCGACCATAAGATAAAAAGTCAAAAATATCAATTATTTGTATGGGGACCCCCTTTATTTTTAAACTTTTTTTTGTATTTGTGTATTTGATGTTGTAGCGGCAGCAGAAATACACATTCTGAGAAAATTTCAACTCTCTACCTGTTACGGTTCGTGAGATACAGCCCGCTGACAGACGGACAGACAGACGGACAGCGTAGGCTTAGTAATAGGGTCCCGTTGGCACCCTTTGGGTGCGGAACTCTAATAGTCAAAATCAATATTTTAGCGTTACCACCGGTTCGTAATGTTGCTTCCGTTGAGAAGAGCCGGCAAGAAACACAATGGTTACTCTTTTCATAATGCGAACTGTACGCTTGTTTGCCGCCTTAGTTATTGTCTTCATCTTATCGCATGTTTAGTGGCCAACCTAGTGTCAGAGTTGTTCAAGCCGCCCAAAGGCCTCTGACAGGGCTTAACGACTGCTGCCTAAATGACAACAACCGGAACCGACTTTTCACGTGCCCTCCGAAGCACGGAGACGCTCAGTTCAAAAGCCACTAAATGGTCACCCATCTCTGACTAACCTTACCTAGCGTTGCCTAAACTCCGATCGTTTACCAATCAGTGATAGCAGCTGGCTATGAGCGCCTCAACTTAACTTAGCGACTTAATTATTGTAATACATTTTTCATCACACCCATTCGAAAAACGTCAACTGCCTTTTAAGGCTAGCGGGAGCAAAATTCAATTTTGTTCCCATAGGAGTTTTACTTTCTCCCTTCTGATTGGTCCGCGTTCGTGATTCTGAATTGAATGTGAAAAAAAAAAATCGAACGCTTAATGTATGAAGAAGTTACTGACCGGTTAGGATTACGCGGCAACCATAGAGAATGTAATGGCAACGCGCGCTGAAAAAAACCTGTCATGTACATTTTTCTTGGAATTTCTTTTTTCTCGGTTTAGTAAGTTTAAGTTATTGCAAATAATAATTTAAAATGAGTTCGAGTAATGATAGTGATGATATATTATTTGTTTTTAGATACATATATTATGAGAGTTTCGAGTAGGTAGAGGTACACGTAGCTTTTATCTTTTTCTCATAAGGTAGTGATGAAAAATAGTATGTATCACTCGGGGCCAAAATATTTTGTCCTTGGGCGGCGTATATTGAATTCCTAGCAAAGCTCAGGAGTCTACTTTAGAATCCTTCGCTTTCCTCTGAATTCAAAATAACGCCCTCGTGGAACAAAATATTACTTTGTCCCCTTGTGACACAAATAACTATTGTATTTTTATAATCGATTGTATTTTTATAGTCGATTAATATGCCCTAAATATTCTGAATCATAGTAGAATCACTGTTTAACAAGATGCCCATGATTTTAAATTGACCCTGTATAAGTTTTATAAGTTACAAGGTACTTACTGAAGTTAATTCCGTAGTTAGTGGCACTAACTGTGTATATTGGCACATCTTTGAGCCCACAGCGGCGCCTCTCCGTAGCGTCCCAGCTAGCGGCCAGCGCAGCGTTGTTAACGTAGTCCACGGGAGCGTAGGATAGCGTCCGGTCCTGCCTAGCGTAGATCGCGTGAAGCACGCCTAACCCAATGCCTAAGAGTACCTGCAAACCGTTCTTAAGGGTTCAAAGTCAAAGACAAAGTTTTATGGTACAGCCAAGATCTAGCTATTGACTGCAGCTCATATACATATGGACCGACGACCTGGTGGAGGTGCGGGAATCCGCTGGATGCAAGCAGCGCAAAACCGGTCATTGTGGCGAACCTTGGGGGAGGCCTATGTCCAGCAGTGGACGTCTTCGGCTGAGATGAGATGATGATATACATATCATATACATACTGGCTGGCTCAACCAGGGTAATACCACCTCTCACAGGAGATCGGCGTGAAGCAGCTTTTACAGCTGCGTTTCGTACGATGAGTGAGAGAGCCGGAAGCCCAAACCCCCCCCCCCCTCCATCTCACTCCCCTTCAGGTCAGCAACGTGTGAGCAATGCCTTTGGTATTGCAAGCATCTATAGACTACAGTAATTACTTAACATCAGGCGGGCCGTAAGCTTGTTTGCAACCGTTTGCAACAATCGTCAGTCCTCAGTCCTCAGTCCTGGCTTACAGGAGTAACAGTGGTGGGAGTGTGTGGTGGACCTAGTCCCATTAAAAAAACCTAAAACCCATAAAAAACAAGAAAAAAATATAAAATGTTTTTTTATTGTTGAAATGAAAAAGAACTCACCCCCATAGGACCGGAAATGCAGCTTAAGTCCACCCAACCCGGCAGAGGCTCGATATATGCGCCGGTCACTAGGGAAATGAGTTTCAACGTCAATTTAATCAATTTTTTCATTCATATATTTTTTTTATTCTATGAATAGCACTTATGAATCGTTAACGTCAACAATTTAGCGTTACCACCGGTTCGTAATGTTGCTTCCATTGAGAAGAGCCGGCAAGAAACTCAATGGCTACTTTTTTCAATAGAAAAATAAAATTTGTATGCATTTTCAAACAGTAATGCTATGCGAGCAGGCAGGGATTTGAAAAATAAGACACACACACACAGCCCCGGATCTAAGGGGGGGAGGGTGTAAACCGGGGCACCAACCCCGGGCGGTAGTTTCAGGAGGCGCCAAAATCATAATATTATTATACTTAGTATGATTAAAAATAAAAAACTTCCGTGAGTTAAGTTTCATAATATTGAGGTACTGTATTTTGTTATTCACAATGTGTTAATGCGTGCCTGCTCACATAGCCTTGCTGTTTGAGAATGTATACTATTAAGTATTATTTTTCTATTGAAAAGAGTAACCATTGAGTTTCTTGCCGGCTCTTCTCAATGGAAGCAACATTACGAACCGGTGGTAACGCTACAGTATTGATGTTGACGATTCATAAATGCTTTCTCGAATAAGGCTGGTATTAATAAATGCATCTCAACATTGAGATCGAACTTGAGATGCTGTTTTTGACAGATGTTCCATTCATTAAACGTCAAAACTGCATCTTAAAATCGATCTCAACTTTGAGAGGCATTTATTAATACGGGCCTAAAACATTTTGACTTGACTTTACCAAATGGCGGTTTCACGATGCACACAGGCAGGTCAGCGGCCATGGTCCTCACAGCCTCCTCAGCGATAGCCTTCGTGAGCGTGTATGTGTTAGGCCAGCTCTGAAACAACCTGGAATAACCCGGCCATCAGCTGGAAAGCGACCAAAGACCAATGGAGAACCGTCACGAATTTAGTTGAGAATGCAGATTTATAGAGCTAAGAAATTCATAACATACAGTGCAAACATTTTTGGTCTAAGACAAAAATTGACGAAGCTGTGAACAAATTACTAGCGAAGTTCGCGCGCGGTTGTTGTGACATTATTTGGGCCACGCGCGCTTTTGTACCCAATACTTGAACTAACCTAATACGATCATTAAAAGTACAAAATTAACATACAAATTAAAATTATGAGCCATTTTAAAAATAATTCTTATCAAAATTTTCAGTTTAGGCTACAAATGTTCTATCGCCTAAAAAAATACTATGGCACCGATCGTACAAAAAAAAAATGTAACGTCAAGACTTTTATCCCCGTTCGGGGGTAGTCAGAGGCTTGAGTGGCCATACACCACAACATTGTGGAGGTATTAACCAACTCAAAGCCCACGTTTCACTAGATAGTCAGAACCCAACGTGACAGGTGGTGAACCGTGTCGCCGTGTGTGATCGTACAAATAGCTATTAAAACTTGCTCATTTCCTAGGCTATCCAGAAAGGTATAAAAATCAATGTAAAGATACGTAATTCGTAATTTAATTTTTACATACTTACTTTAATTTATATAACCTGGTGAAGGTCGCGGGCATCCGCTGGATGCGGGCAGCGCAAGACCGGTCATTGTGGCGAACCTAGGAAGAGGCATAGGCCTCCAGTCCTGACCCAGCAGTGGACGTCTTTCGGCTGAGATGATGACGATGATGATGACTTACTTTTCAGTTAGCCTGGTGAGTGTCTCGTCGTCCGCTGTCTCAGCTAGTTGTATGATCACGTCCGGGGGCACTGGGCACGGGTAGAAACACTCCGCCACCTCTGTACGACTCGCGGTGGCGTGCGCGAACGCAGTGGATATGTAGTTCAGACATCTAGAAAAAATAATAAGAAATAAATAATTCTCTGCGCTCATATTGCTCCTTTCAACGGCTACTATGGCACAAAACGGTGACTTTACGCCAAAATCTTGATGAATCCCACATGGAGACATATACTATCTGTATCAAAAGTACGAAATAATACTCCGGGGTATGCATGGGTATTAAGCAAAGAACTACCCGGTAAATTGTTAAGTCCGAATTCATACACCTTATTTTGCATACAAATCTTAAAAATTACTTATCAGATTTTTTTTAGGCCAGCCCTTCTACACGAATAAATTCCGGCTATTTACTTTAGGTCAACGACTCCTATGTTATCTTTCGTTGCGGCCTCCCTTTGTATTAGGCCCCGCCCCCGGTCGTCGTGCACACAAACACAAAGCGCGGCTACTTGTGTCGCTTGCGCAGCGCGGCGACCGCGCGCCTTCACACGCGTACGGTGCGGTGCCGACGGCAAGATATTATTATGTTTCATTTAGGCCTACTCATAAAAAAATCGATAGAAAGTTTTACCGTGTTATTTAAAAAATAAATAAACGTTAAATGAAGACGAGTTATGTCAAAATTAACAAGGAAAACTTGACTAGACACGCGTTCAAAACGAGTTTAACTTTATTGTGATAACACGGTCGGTGTTTAAAATTCGGTGAGTAGGTATTCAGGTTTATCAACAGATTAAAAGTACCTACCTACATACAGTTTACCTACTAAATACCATTATCACGACTGTATTCCGCGTAGGGATAGGCAAAGGCGTACCTACTGCAGTAAACGACGCTTCGTCCGAACACAACACCCTCGCTGACAATTCAGGGTCTCCCTGAACGCTAGTCATGTACCTGCAAAAGTGAATTCTAGGCTGATAGTCAGCGGGTGTAAGTTCTTGTACACGTTGGAAGTGGTAAGGATGTTGGCCATCGTCTTTCAGTGTCCGTCACACGAAATGGTGATGTACCTACATTAAATACTGTAGCACTTCGTCGTGTACTAGTTCGCGGATTGTCGCGAAAATGATGGTACTTATCTGGTTTTCTTATTCCGTACCGGCGTGAGTAGGTATTATATCGTCCTACTCAAGTGGACGACGAGTGAAAGCTACCAGTGCTTTGAGATCGAAGGCATAGGTTTCGAAAGCAGGTATAGCCTATAGGATGGCAACTGGCGTCGATCAGCGGGCGGCCGGCCTTGGATAAAACGCCGCCGGTACAGATCCCGAGCTTGTCGCACCTTCCCGTCAGCAGCACCAACACACATCATCATTTCATATAAAACAATTAGAATACACTCCACTATTACCACGATCGCGACCCGGCATTTTAACAAGCAACGAGATAACGTGACAGATCTTACGTAACTGAAAGACTTACTACGAACTTACAATTATTATTAGAAGTTTAGAAGGGTTCCGTAAAATAATAATAAAAAAACCAAAATGACAATGATCCATTACGGTTCTGTCAAAATAATAAATTTATTCGGAAAATAAAGATTACGTAACGATTCTGAAACAGGCCCAAAACCACGCAATTGATTAATTATGAAATTTACAATGCGCGCTATTTATTATGTTTTTCCACTAAGAAGAAGTTAAATTACTTTTTTCAATCACATTGCATGATGACGCAACTCATGCACGATGATGAATTTACACAATAAGTAAAGATTTATACCCTGAAATTCAGGGCTTGAACTAAAATAAAACAAAAATTGCATGCGGAACCACATGCATTTAAACTGCATTTTGTCAAAGGAAACCGCTTCATATTGAGCTCGACCAATCGCGGATTTTCCGCCATTTTCAAGATATTTGTCATTGGTCGATAATCTAATTAGATCCTCCCCAAAAATGGCCACCATGTATACATATTTACCGCCATGACAATGGAATTATCATAGAATAAAGATCAGAGGCTTTTTAGATGTGACTAAGAAATCTGTTCCTACCTACCTACTCAAAGATATTATTTTAAAAATAGTGAACATTATTGAATTGAGAAAATTAAATGTTGTTTAGCTTTTTTACTTTTAATTAACTAAGTTATTTTTTAAATGGTGGCAAATTGTTTTATTATTAGCCCTTTGGTAATTGAATAGAAAATTACGAGTTAGTAATTTGAGCTAAGAAGATATTTTTTCATGCAAGATCAAGGAAAACAAACATTTTGGTGTCTAAGTTTTACTAAACTCGATGTATTATGTTAGGTACCTACTAGTTACCTACTCAACGTTATGATATAAAACATAGGTACCATAAATGTGTTTGATTTACCATATTTCAGTATTTATGTTAGTAGGTACAAAACATGTGTCCTATCTATCACTCCTTAATCACGTTGAAGTGTGCTTATTTACACAACCAGCTGATTTTTTAAGGGTCGCAATACAAAAGTTTTGGTAACAATTTTGAACTCCAATAGCTCAGAAACTAGAAGAGGTAGGTATAGTTTGCTAGAACATATCGGACTACATATCAACTGACCTATACGTACCTGTAGTATTATCTCGTACTTTTGAGACAGTATATAGACAGCGCAAGTTCATTAGATAGTATGAAAACCGAGCGTGACTCCTTTTAGACACTTTAGGATGACGTTTTAGTGATTTGCTCAACGTAACAGAATCTTCTTAATCGCTAAGCGTCAGTGAGCTAACAGAACTACGACTAAATCGATTTTAAAATCGATTCGATGACAAAGAAATGAGAATACAAAGTAATAAGCGCGTCAAGTTTGCACTACATTGAAAACTTACGGCACGCTTGGCCGGATGGTTTGCGTTGTCTAGCCTCTCCATGTCTGTGATGAATCCGTTGGTTGCCACCTTAGTCACATGAGCACAAAAACGAATTCTGAGGCGCCATGCAAAAACTCGTGCACTATTAAATTATGACCGTATACGAGGCAGGGTACCTCAGCTTCCGACACTGCCTCGCGAGGCAGATGACCTCCCTGGTGCCTCGCACGTTGATCAGTGTTGCCACGCGGAGCGGCTCGTCGAACCTCACTGTAGCCGCCACGTGGAATATTATATCAACCTGTATAACAAATATAAATAAACAAATATCGCCAGCCACGAGCTAGCGGTCCAGGATTCAAACCCCGGCTCGCACCTCCGGATATTTCGAAATCTATGTGCGAATCATAATTATTATTGAGTTACTGTATTTTGTTATTCACAATGTATTAATGCCCGCCTGCTCACATAGCGTTGCTGTTTGAAAATGTATACAATTATTATTTTTCTATTGAAAAGCGTAACCATTGAGTTTCTTGCCGGCTCTTCTCAATGGAAGCAACATTACGAACCGATGGTAACGGTAAAATATTGTATTATTTTGAATGATTCATAAAAGCTACGTCTAGCTCAAATGAATAAAAACAATGGTTTCAAAATTATTTTGTAATCGTTTCGATAAATATAAAATTCAAAGTCCTGACTGACTGATATATCAACGCACAGCCTAAACCGCTGGTCCTAGAGACTTGAAATTTGGAGGGGGTGTTCTTTGTGAAGTGTAGGCATCCACTAAGAAAGGGCTTTTCGAAATTCCAACCCTAAGAGCGTTAAATAGGGGGTGAAAGTTGATAGCCAAAAATTGGTGCAGTATTTTTGAAAATGCAATCAGTTTCTACCCTTGAGTTTGTTTCTGAAGAAAAACATATCATTTGGTTCCTGTAGGCCACGCGGGCGAAGCCGCGGGCGGAAGCTAGTTCAGGTATAAATTATAATTGTCTATGATGATGTTCGTAATAGTATGTAAAACATGACCTATCATGTGACCTTAAGTAGTAGCTTTAATGTTTAGTAATAAATTACTATGCAAATACATAAGTACCTAGATACATAATACAATATTTTGCGAGTCATTGGTTTCCAGCACAGCCCGCTATGACAAGGTAAAATGCAACGGGCCATCCATAAATTATGTCACACGTAAAGGGGGAGGGGGTTGACGAAGTATGACATTTCATAATCTAAGTAGGTATTAACGCGAAATATGAACTGTTAACAAAAAAAACGGGAATTTCGTAACTGCTCAAAATTTAAAATGTTTTCCTTTTTTTCCCTAAATTCTACCGCCGGATCGGGAACGCGACCTCAATTGAGAAGATCCGGCAAGAAACTCAGTGGACTTGTCTTTTAGACATTGCTTTATTTTAAATCGCCATTTAGCATTTGCATTTTTTTTTCTAGATATAAAATTGTAAAAATTATGTGATGTCACACTTGGGAGGGGGGTCCCACAAATGTGACCAGCTGTGTCAAAGCCATCCTTGCCTGGGGCATAAAAAAATCATGAAATTAGTCTGAATTAATTTATTTATGTGGGCCATAAGTCATAACACACCGGGACGCCACCATTTTTATTGCTTAGTTTGGGACCATACAGTTAGTGTGTTTGTCTGGCATTTGTATTTTTTATTAAGTAGGTAGGTAGAAAGGTTCTTGAATGGCGACCACGTACCGGAGGACGCAGCGTGGGTAGGCCTCCCACAAGGTGGACCGACGATCTAGTGAAGGTCGCGGGAAACCGCTGGATGCAAGTGGCACAGGGCCGGTCGTTGTGGAAAACCTTGGGGGAGGCCTATGTCCAACAGTGGACGTCTCTTGGCTGAAATGAAGAAGGTAGGTAGATAGTCTTACCTCATCTATGAGCATATTCCATTCCTTGTCACTCACGCCAAGTCGGATAGCCCCGATGTCTCCCTCCACAGCCACTATCCTGGACGCGAAGTCGGGCTGTTTCTTCCGTACCATATCATACACCTTGATCAAACATAAAATCTAGATTATCCACTTCCCTCCGATACTTAGCGGGAAACAAAAATAACAGTATAGGCTGATTGTCACAGAAACAATACTATTACAACTGATGGAAGATCAGTATATCGTATGGTTAGTGGCCATCCTGGTGTCAGAGTTGTTGAAGCTGCCCGAAGGCCTCTGACATGGCTTAATGACTGCTGTTTTGACAACAAGCATGACCGAGTTTTTACGTTCCTTCCGAAGCATTGCTCGGTTCGAAAATTAAATATCACTACCCCAATAGCAAATAAGGTCAGCGACGAAAAAAAGACGTCAATCTGAGGTCAATTTAGGGTCAGTGACGTAACCGTACGTCTTTATGACGAAGACGTACGTCGTAATGCTACTAGGGCAAATGGTCATTCATCTCTAACCTTGGCAAGCGTTGCATAACCTCTGAATCCTTTGATCATGTACCGGTCACTGATTACAGTTGGCTATGAGGGCATCGAATCAATCAATCGCAAATTGAGTATTCTTACCGTATCCTCGAGTATATACTTCAATCTTTCCTCAACAGTCTTCCCTTTCTTCGGGCGTACCAGCATAAATAACTTCTTAATTTGACAGGACCTAAGAAAAGAACACAGTGAATGACTTATGCAAAGAGATAAGAAAAGTAAAGAATTGAATCGATCTATCACCAAGTTCATTGCTTCCTGATGGGATTGATAGCAAGCAGCTCGTTGAGAAGTTCTTCAGGTGAGGACAGCCTCACCTGAAGAGCTTCTCAACGAGCTGCTTGCCGAGGAAGCCGAAGCCGCCCGTCACGAAGACCACGGCGCCGCTATTGAACTGCTGCACGGGCGACTCGAACCGATCTATCACCGAGTTCATCGCGTCCTGATGGGAGTCCATCCTCACCTGAAGAGCTTCTCAACGAGCTGCTTGCCGAGGAAGCCGGAGCCGCCCGTCACGAAGACCACGGCGCCGCTATAGAACTGCTGCACGGGCGACTCGAACCGATCTATCACCGAGTTCATCGCATCTTGGCGAGAGAGCAATTCCAATTCCAATTCTTGTGCTGGATCCATATTGTTATACGTTTGTCACTGCCACTGACTTCTATCAAATAACATTACATATTCCAAGCCTAGGTATATATTTATAAACTTCGCTTTAGTCGCAATTATCATAATTATTCATTCGCCTATTCAAATTTATCTGTGCATAGTTCAAGTGTGCCTACCTAATTTCAATTGCAAACCGAATTTCAGTCATACTTCCTCAATCGAAACAATAAATAATACGCTCAATAATTAATTAAATATCGCTAGACTTTAACACCAACTGTGTCCCAATGCCCAAACTAAGCAACGCTTGTACTATGGCTACAGACCAGGGCAAATTACGAATAAGCCGTTTCCGAAATTTACCTCTGGCGGGAATTGAACCCGCAACGACCCGATGCAGTGAGCCGAGCGGCCAACGCTCCAACCACTGCGCCAAGCGGTCGCCATGCAGGGCCGGATTAACCCTGTCAGGGCCCCTAGGCAATTCAAAATTCGGGGCCCCTTTTCTTTACCCTTTAGGGGCTCCTCTCCCCAAATCTAGACTAGACTGACTGACTTTTTTAATACCTGTTAATCGCACGGGGTTTGTGCCATCGGCGTCGGGCCCCCGATCCCGGTGTAGAATGAATGAATCATTTCATCAACTGTATTCGAAAAACTAGAGCTGTGCCGACTAGTCGGTAAAGCCGACTATCCGCCCACTATCGTAGTCGGCGACTATTCGGCAAAGAGCACCGACTATCCGGCTTCTTACTTTGTATCTATTTCTCACATTGACTTAGGAAATTGGTGGAGTCCGCGCTTCCTAAGAAATATAGCTCCTTGATGTTAGGCAAAGGCTAGACTATTAGTAAGGCCGGATTAAAACCAATTAAACCAATCCGTTTGAAACGAAAAAAGCCGTTTAAAACTGAAATAAACCATTTTTTCCGATTTAAAACGGTTGGTGTTGATGACTATGTTTTTTACCCGACTACGGCGGAGGGTTATGATTTTGACCGGTATGTATGTATGTATGTATGTATGTATGTATGTAAGTATGTATGTATGTATGTATGTATGTATGTATGTATGTGCATCTGTTCCCACCTAACTTCCAAACTACTTGTCGTAATTTGACAAATGAGGTATCGTTAGAAGCGGCTTAATGGCGCGCTGGTTATAGGCTATGTGACGTCACATGAAATTGCATATGGCGCCCTCTAAAGGACATAATGTCATTAACTAAAAAAAAAACATTTTTTAATAAAACCGTGTGGGGTATTAAATGAAAGAGCTTGATGAGCACATTTCAAAAATATATATATTGTTACCTATAACTCCAAAATAATTAAATAAAAAGTAAGTTTAAAAACTAAAACCCGACTACTGAAAAATCGCGCTCTAAAAAGTATGAAACAAGAAAATATTCTCATCTAGAGGATAGCCGTGGTCCGTGTTTATGCCATTTGGCCCTAAAGGACCTACACGGACCACGGCTATCCTCTAGATGAGAATATTTTCTTGTTTCATACTTTTTAGAGCGCGATTTTTCAGTAGTCGGGTTTTAGTTTTTATCTTAATTATAACTACATTTTTAGGTTGGGATATGACGGAGTACCTATAAACTGTGTAAAGATTTTTTAAACGTCGATTTATTAAATTATAGTCGAATTATAACCTCTAAAATCCGCTTGTACCTTATCTACTTGTACGTTAGGGCATGCATATCTATTCTGTGGTTAGGGGCAATCCATAAATTACGTCTCAAGGAAAGGGGGGAGGAGGGGTCGACGAAATGTGACATTGTGTGACAAGGGGGTGGGAGGGGTCCTAAATTTAGTGACGTCACATTTAAAAATCTAATATATCTAAGTATTAAAACCGAAATTTACATTTTTAACGAAAAATTTTGCAAATTTCTGAAAATTGTAAAGAATATGTGACGTCACACAGGGAGGGGGGAGTCTCGCAAATGTGACCAGCTGTGACAAGGGGGGGAGGGGTCTAAAAATCATTAAATTCGTGTAACGTAATTAATGGATGGCCCCTTACTTCTATGTTACTGGTATCGTTTATTATTATGTTACTCTTCGCGTTCCGTCTGCGTTACTGTAACATACGGCCTAACGGCCTTAAACCGTTTTAAATGGGATATTTGGGGTTTAAAACGGCAAAATTTTATTTTAAACGTTTTAAATCTGTTTTTACATCTATAGGCTAGACATAAAGTACCTATATACTGTGGTAAATAATGTCCTTGCTTGCGGTGGCTCTGTGGAGCGGGCACCCTCTTCCCTCTAAAATGGTTGAGGAGGGTGATGCCGCTGCTCAAGTCATGCTCGGGTTCCGGGCGCTGCTTGCGGGGACTGGTCCGCCCATTTTCCACTTGACACCGTTGTTCCTTAACTTTCAGGTCTATTAAATTTTCACTTAAGGACGGAAGGCATCACACCAAAACAATAGTTCTAAATATTCACCTTTTGGTTTAACTGTAAAGTGGGAGTAGGCATGCACAGCTTTCTATGCTAGTTCTTTTTTTATTATTTATTTAAATACCTGATTATGTTTTATTTTTTTATTCACAATGTGTTAATGCATGCCTGCTCACATAGCGTTGCTGTTTGAAAATGTATACAATTATTCTTTTGAAAAGAGTAACCATTGAGTTTCTTGCCGGCTCTTCTCAATGGAAGCAACATTACGAAACGGTGGTAACGCTACAATATTGATGTTGACGATTCATAAGTGCATTCTCGAATAAGGCTGGTATTAATACATGCATCTCAACATTGAGATGCATTTATTAATACGGTGTCAACGTCAAGCTGTCACTGTCATAGACTGACACTTGACGTTGAAACATCATGGCCGACGAATATGGTTTGGACACCAGTCCTTTAGTCCTGGTTTGGACGCCAGACCTTTAGTTGTATTATGAGCGGATTATAACACAAGAAAGAGGGAGGCATGTACGGTCAGCAACGAAAGTCGCTGAACATTCTCAGTTTTTCAAATAGCTTGCACACTTTTGTTTTGCATCAAATCCATAATTTTTCTTTATCGAAACAAAATGTAGACATATTGCTAATGTTTGGTTTTATAAAGGTTTACCAACGTTTGTATAATAAAGAGTATAACCGATTTGAAAAATTCTGAATCTTCAGCGACTTTCGTTGCTGACTGTACCTGTCCAAAACAGTATGTCCTAATAAACCGAATCAATGGACAAAGTACGACTAAGTCGTTCGCAGAAAATAATGATGAAAATATGTCGCCATCTTTGGCGAATGATACGCATCAAAATGCTTCTAGGCCCGCCACATACATATGGAATTCCGTTTCGAAATATCGAATCGGGGATTCCGAACGCAGTAAATCCATCCAAATGTATGGACGTATAGCGTTCGGAAACCCCGATTCGATATTTCGAAAGGGAATTCCGTATGTATGTGGCGGGCCTTAAGTTTTTCTAATTGTGAATGCGATAACACGATAACAGATGCGTGAATTCCGCTGCATGTAGTGGTGCGCTGGGCTAGTATAGTGATTGCGATGTAGTAGTAGGGATGACGATCTGAGATCGATTATTCGAAGAATCGATTTTTCAGGCCAAAAATATAGATTTTTTAAATCGATGTGTAGTACTGAATCGATTCAGTGAATCGATATTTCACCCTTGCATATCGACATTCGATTTTTTCTGTTTTGGTCAAAATCATTAATCTGGTGAAATTCATAGTACAATAAAAAATAAATCCAAAATTATTATATAATTTTCCATAAATCAATTGTTTCGATTTTTGTCTCTTTCGCGCACGCACTAACAATCGCTTTACGAATAAATGCGCAATACTCAACCTCAAGGTCACGCGCGTCTGGTACTTTGATATGGTAATAAAAACATTTGTTATTATCGATTTACCAGATTTTACTGATAAGTGATCGTTTATTATGGTATCTTTCTTGTTTTTAATAAAATGGATTTGCATTTACATTGTAAATGCAAACTTGGAAAAAAATCGTTTTTTCGGAAACCGATCTTTTCGAACTCGATTTTTTTGTGAATTGATTTATCTGGTTACGATTCGAATCGATTCAAAAATCGATATTTTTCTGAAAGAATCGCCATCCCTAGTTGGGAGGTACCATATCTGCTAAAATAATACATCAATCACCAAGGTAGTACATCAAATAAAACAATGTTTAAAACATGAAATAAACTTTTATTTTGTACAAAAATAACTTATTCTATATGTACAATATCCTGATTTCATTGATACAAGTTATGTTACATTTGTAATCATATTGTAAACCATTACTTTACAGCAGGTAACCTTTAATCACAATAAGGGGGCGTCCACAAATTACGTGAGGCATTTAGGGGGGAAGGGGGTCGAGCCAAATCTCATATATTTTTTTACCGCAAGAAAAAGTGTAAAATTGCAAGAAAACTAGGTTAAATTAAGTAAAACATGTTTAACCACTACAATATGGCTTTTGAAAAATCACACGTGAGATTAGGGAAGGGAGGGGGTCGAGCAAAATCTCACGACATCTCACCAAAGGGAGAGGGGTGGTCGAAAAATCTCAAAAAAACACCTCACGTAATTTATGGATGCCTCCTAATAATAATATAAAAGTAATCAATACTAATCAAAACTCATACAGGGTGAATTCTATACTTCATACACAACGCGGGGCGAACGTCATTCCTTACATACTTCTTTAATGTATAACTTTATAGCTAGGAAAAAATATATTCATTTCATTTTTCATTTCAATTTAAAAAAAATCACCCTGTATACTAGTAATTAACCGCCAAAGGAGGCCCACTTTCCTAAAATGGTGCTATAGGGGCCATCCATAAATTACGTCACAAGAATTTCATGATTTTTTTTCCGCTCCGCCCCTTGTCACAGCTAGTCACATTTGTGAGACTCCCCCCTACTTAGTGTGACGTCACAATTATTAAAAATTTACGAAAATTTTCAAAATTTTTCGTTAACAGTTCGAATTTCGGTTTTAATACTTAGATTTATTAGATTTTTAAATGTGACGTCACAAAACTTAGGACCTCTCCTACCCCCTTGTCACACTATGTCACATTTCGTCGACCCCCTCCCCCCTATTTACGTGTGACGTAATTTATGGATGGCCCCTAGTGATGAAACCTATGTCATATGAAAGCTCTTGGCGTGTATAGTACGTTTTTTTATACTTATCCTATTTGGTAAGCAAAGATGGCGTCCAGCGGGGCGAATGCGTAACTTTTTTGTCAATGTTTCAATTGGTTTCGTATATAATTGACACAGGATGAACGAAACCAATTGAAACATTGACAAAAAAGTTACGCATTCGCCCCGCTGGACGCCATCTTTGCTTACCAAATAGGACAAGTATAAAAAAACGTAC
Source organism: Drymonia ruficornis (assembly GCA_947859195.1). Taxonomy (NCBI): domain Eukaryota; kingdom Metazoa; phylum Arthropoda; class Insecta; order Lepidoptera; family Notodontidae; genus Drymonia; species Drymonia ruficornis. Next base: position 4,743,995 of record OX401932.1, on the reverse strand, counting down.
TATACTATATTTCATTCTATGGCAGTTAAGTTCAAATCCAGCGCGAAATGGCGTTTTGGTACGTTCAAAATAAATATTAATGAAAAAAGCGCGTGACATATCATATCGCTGGATTTTAACATAACTGCCATGGAATTAAATAAACAGAGATGTGACTTGTTTAAGATACAAGTATCTGAAATACAGATACAAGATACGTATTTTTATCTTGTATCTAAAATACTTTTTTAAAATTATTCTTGTATCTTGTATTTAAATACCTTTTGTTTGGTATCTTACTACGAAACAATCACCTTGTTTTAAACACCGTGTTTAAAACATGTTTTAATCAATTAAAACATGTTTTAAACAATTAAAACATGTTTTAAACACAGTGAATTATTCGTTCTGTTTTAAATCAATGTTTTAAACAATGATTTAAACACGTTTTAAACAGTTTTCATTTTAAATTTCCTGTTTTTTTGCAACTGTGGTATTTTGTAGATACTATGTTTGCTAAAATACTTTTAGTAATAGTTACCTATGCATTTATTCAGAAAATGTGACAAGATTCTAAAGTGACATTAAATTAAATGTCAATGTCGCCATAGATAAAACTGAACGCGCCGTTGAAACTTTAGTCTGGGACAAAATTTATATTTACGCGATTTATTCGTAGATAATTCCAATGACGAACTAAATAAAGACAATTCACGTAAAAAATAATACTAGACATTCAATAAAATGTTGTTTTCTTGCAAACGTCTTTTATCTTAATGTATTTGAAAGATACGTATTTTGTATCTAGTATTTCAGATACCATTCCAGAGAGTTATTTGTATCTGGTATCTCAAATACTTAATTTGAAAGTATCTTGCATCTTGTATTCCAGATACTTTGTATAGAGTATCTTGTACATCACTGGAAATAATGTATAGTCCGCGACAGGTCGAGATGTCATTCGGGTTATGAGCTTTTTGCAGAATAAAATCCGAATCAAACTTACCAGGACCCGCAACGCAACAGCATAATTTAATTTAATAATTTTGTGGGCGATTTTAACTGTTTATCGGGTCCTGCTAATTTTGATTCGGATTTTATTCTGCCAAAAGCTCATAACCCGAATGTCATCTCGACCTGTCGCGAACTATACACGGCAAGAGCTTTCATATCACAAAGGTTTCATCACTTGCACAATTTTAGGAAAAGTGGGCGCAAAATGTCGCATCCTCCTTTACTTAGCTAGCATTTTTAGCATTAGCTTTAGCATTAGATTTTAGCATTTTAGCTAGTTAACAATAGTGATATGTAATGCCCTTACAAGTCGACTATAGCATTCTATAAATTTGGAGATAAAGACTACGACCGATGCGCATGAGTCAGACTAAATCATCTTAATGATGGTTATCTTTTTATCGTATGGTTAGTGGCCAACCTGGTGTCAGAGTTGTTCAAGCCGCCCGAAGGCCTCTGACAAGGCTTAACGACTGCTGCCTAGACAACAACCGGGACCGACTTTTTACGTGCCCGCTGCACGGAGACTCTCAGTTCAAATGCCACTAAACGGTCCTATCTCTGACTGACTTTACCAAGCGTCGTTTAACCTTTCGTTTACCGATCAGTGATTGCAGCTGGCTATGACAGTGGGTTAGTTAACTGGCGTCTTCCGTTATTTTGGAGTCGTGCACTTCTTTAACCAAGTCGGCGAGCTCGCCTGCGCCGTAGCCAAGTAACTGTCTTAGATCGCACACGAATTTGTAGACAAACCTGCGAATATAGACAATATTACGACCATAGATTTATTATTATGTGTCTAGTCTGTTTTGTCATGTTGCTGGGTGTGTCAGAATATGTTTGCGCACAGCTGTGTTATACATACCATGTGTGTCTACTGTGTCATATGTGGTGAGTGTGTCTACTGTGTTGTTTGTGGTGAGTGTGTGTGTGTGTGTGTGTGTGTGTGTGTGTGTGTGTGACTGAGTGTGAGTGTGTGTGTGTATGTGTGTGTCTACTATGTTGTGTGTAATGTGTGTGTCTACTGTGTCATGTGTGGTGTGTCTACTGTGTCGTTTGTGGTGTGTGTGTGTCTACTGTTGTGAGTGTCTACTACGTCGTTTTTGGTTTGCATGTGTGTGCGCGTGAGTGTGCGTGTGCTTGCGTGCGTGCGTGCGTGCGTGTGTGTGTGTGTGTGTGTGTGTGTGTGTGTGTACTGTGTCGTGCCTGGTGAGGGTCTACAATGTCGATTGTGATGTGTATGTTTACTGTGTCTTGTGTGGCTACTGTGTGGTGTGTGTATACATACCTCTTGCCCGACACCTTAGCGATCATATCCCCGTCGTAATAGTATCTGAGCGCTCGGGAGAGCTTCTCATAGTTCATGGCGGGTTTATGTTTGCAGGCGCCTACTGTGTGGTCAGTGTGGGATGTGTCTACTGGGTTGTGTATGGTTTGTGTGTCTACTGTGTCGTTTGTGGTGCTTGTTTCAACTGTGTGGTGTCTACTGGGTTGTGTGTGTCTACTGTGTCGTGTGTGGTGTGTGTCTACTGTGTCGTGTGTGGTGTGTGTCTACTGGGTTGTGTGTGTTTACTGTGTCGTGGATGGTGCGTGTATCTACTGTGTGGTGTGTGTCTACAGTGTCGTGTGTGCTGTGTGTGTCTACTGTGTGGTGTGTGTATACATACCTCTTGCCCGACACCTTAGCGATCATATCCCCGTCGTAATAGTATCTGAGCGCTCGGGAGAGCTTCTCATAGTTCATGGCGGGTTTATGTTTGCAGGCGCCTACTGTGTGGTCAGTGTGGGATGTGTCTACTGGGTTGTGTATGGTTTGTGTGTCTACTGTGTCGTTTGTGGTGCTTGTTTCAACTGTGTGGTGTCTACTGGGTTGTGTGTGTCTACTGTGTCGTGTGTGGTGTGTGTCTACTGTGTCGTGTGTGGTGTGTGTCTACTGGGTTGTGTGTGTTTACTGTGTCGTGGATGGTGCGTGTATCTACTGTGTGGTGTGTGTCTACAGTGTCGTGTGTGCTGTGTGTGTCTACTGTGTGGTGTGTGTATACATACCTCTTGCCCGACACCTTAGCGATCATATCCCCGTCGTAATAGTATCTGAGCGCTCGGGAGAGCTTCTCATAGTTCATGGCGGGTTTATGTTTGCAGGCGCCTACTGTGTGGTCAGTGTGGGATGTGTCTACTGGGTTGTGTATGGTTTGTGTGTCTACTGTGTCGTTTGTGGTGCTTGTTTCAACTGTGTGGTGTCTACTGGGTTGTGTGTGTCTACTGTGTCGTGTGTGGTGTGTGTCTACTGTGTCGTGTGTGGTGTGTGTCTACTGGGTTGTGTGTGTTTACTGTGTCGTGGATGGTGCGTGTATCTACTGTGTGGTGTGTGTCTACAGTGTCGTGTGTGCTGTGTGTGTCTACTGTGTGGTGTGTGTATACATACCTCTTGCCCGACACCTTAGCGATCATATCCCCGTCGTAATAGTATCTGAGCGCTCGGGAGAGCTTCTCATAGTTCATGGCGGGCTTGTGCTTGCGCGCGCCCCACAGGCGAGCCACGCGCTCCGGCTCGAGCAGCTTGAACTCGCCTTCTGTACCTGGGTTTATGATGATCTACGTGGCATTGCACTGAGTGGCCTTTGGGACTCTCACTGGCAGATAGCTCATTTTATAAGGAGTAACTCAGGCTACTTTTATTTTAGAAAAATAATTAAGGTTAATAATTAAGCAGTGGTAGCCGATTGGTTAAGCACGCGTCTTGCGTGCTTAAGGTCATGGGTTCAAACCCTGGCTCACACCCCTGGATTTTTCGAAATCGATGTGTGAATCATAACTTTAATATGATTATCACTTGCTTACGGTGAAGGAAAACATCGTGAGGAAACCTGCATGTCTTTAGACATGTGAAATCCACCAACCCGCACTGGGCCAGCGTGGTGGATTATGGCCTGAATCCCCCTCGCATTGAGGGGAGGCCCGTGCCCAGCAGTGGGACGTTAAAAGGGGTAATTTTTTTTAATTTTTTTTATTATAATTAAGGCTCCGTGTAAAAAACAAAAATCCCATTAAATTCTACGCGGGATTAAACGCGGGTAATCTTTTTATAAAATGTACGCGTACTAAGTTGCGAGGCACACCTAGTAAGAAATAAATATAACTATAGGGATAAGGCTCCTAAGGCCCGTATTAATAAATGTATCTCAAAGTTGAGATCGATCTTAAGTTGCAGTTTTGACGTTTAATGTACGGAACATCTGTCAAAAATAGCATCTCAAGTTCGATCTGATTGGTCGATCACTAAAGTATAGCGCCACAATAGCGCCATAATGGCTAAGCGACTTAGTGACCAGTGGTTTTGCAATGGTGAATTGTTAGCAGACTCGACGCCCAGTATGAGGTACAATGGACAAAGTTGAAGCTTGACCATCTTAAGGTTACATTTTGCGTGCAGTGACCGGCGGCTACCTTGGATGTCTAAAATCTTACAAGTCATAATAATAGTACATTACTGCCGCGGTCTCTAATGAGTGTGTTGTTGACCGCGTTGTTGATGGCCGAAAGCGCAGCGCAGCGCAGCTCCAGGCTTCCACAGCGCGGTCAGCATTGCAACCCTTGATGGACAAGCTAAAATAAAGGCCGAGACCAAAGGTCGAGGCCTTTATAGCGCGGCCAGCAAGGGTAGCTATGATGACCAAGCTTGAAGGCCGTGAGCGTAGCGAAGCTTAGCTTGAGGCCATTATAGCGTGGTCAGCAGTACACTCATTAAAGACCAAGGCTTGTATAGTGCTTTACTCAAAAATGCGACTATTAGTTTGAACAAAACTAGCTAAGTAGGTATAAAAATTAATACAATATAATTATATTTTTACGAACCATATCTATAGTTGTGTATTTTCTATGTTTACGTTTCCATGGCAACGGTACGACCAACTCGTTTTAATCGTCAATAAGATTTTTTTACGAACCATAAACATACCTGTTTGTTACGTTTCCATGGCAACGGTCAGATAACAGCATTATAATGGTGGTCATACTCGATTATAATACATTATATATCATGCGTTTCTTGCAATACTGATCAAGCTTCAACTATGCTGATTGTACGTACCATGCCACCGTATGACGTCGAAGTACTCTGCACTGGTTAGCAGCTCCAGTAGGAACTGCCACAGCTGGATCTGACCGTTGTTGCCGTTCCGTGACGTCACGTATGACGTCATATCGTCCTCCGAACTCGGCCCTATTAGTATCTGAAATATGAAAATATTATCAAAATGTGTCAAGCATTGAAATGTTTTTTTAGGGTTCCGTACCCAAAGGGCGACAATGAACCCTATTACTAAGCCTCCGCTGTCCGTTTGTCCGTCTGTCAGAGGGCTGTAGCTCACGAACCGTAATAGGTAGAGTTGAAATTTTCACAGAATGTGAATTTCTGTCGCCGCTACAACAACAAATACTAAAAATAAAATAACATTTAAAAATAAAGAGGGTCCCCATCAGACTTGGGCAAAATTTAATTGCAATTAATTAATTGCCAATTGCATGTGATGTCACAATTAACAATTAATTTTGATTTGTGTGTCAATCGCGAACAAATCACAATTAATTGTTAATTGCAAACCTGCAATTGGCAATTAATTAATCGCAATTAAATTTTGCCCAACTCTGCCCCATACAAGACACTTTATATTTTTGACGTTTTTATTCTACGGTGGTACGGAACCCTTTATTTTTTATTATAAATTATAAATCTGAGATTACCTGTTTTGGTTTCTTCTTGATAGCTGATTGTGACATTTCCAGCGGATCCTTGTCTGTCTGTTCGTCTGTCTGTACCACAGCTGAAAACAAACAAAACATACTAAATTTCCACAACTGTATGGTCCCAAACTAAGCAACGCTTTTTTTATAGGACTGCGAGAGCAAAAAGCGTACGGCCCGCCTGATGTTAAGCATAGCCGTAGCCTATAGATGCTTGCAATACCAAAGGCATTGCTCGCACATTGCCGACCTGAAGGGGAGTGGGATGGAGGGAGGTGTAGGGGGGTGGGCTTTCGGCTCTCTCACTCATCGTACGAAACGCAGCTGTAATAGCTGCTTTACGCCGATCTTCTGTGAGAGGGTGGTAGTACCCCGGTCGAGCCAGCCCGTATATGAGCTGCAGTCAATTGGCTACAGCTTGGCTCTACCACCAATAAAGGACAATGTGGAAGGATACAAAGTGAGAGGAAGACCAAAGACAAGATGGATGGATTGTTGATGGTAATTTGACGACAGAGTTGGGCAAAATTTAACTGCAATTAATTAATTGCAAATTGCATGGGGTGTCACAATTAACAATTAATTTTGATTTGTTTGTCAATCGCGAACAAATCAAAGTTAATTATTAATTGTGACATCAGCTGCAATTTGAAATTAATTAATCGCAATTAAATTTTGGCCAACTCTGTTTGACGACCGCTTGGCGCAGTGGTTCGAGCGTAGGCCGCTCGGTTCACTGCATCAGGCGGTCGCGGGTTCGATTCCCGCCAGACCCAAATTTCGGAAACGGCCTTTTCGTAATTTTCCCCGGTCTGGGTGTCACTGGGATCGCCCCCAGTCCATTATATGGTAGCCATAGTACAAGCGTAAGCGTTTTCAAGGTGGTAGAGCCAAGCTGTAGCCAATTGACTGCAGCTTATATACGGGCTGGCTCGACCGGGGTACTACCACCCTCTCACAAATGATCGGCGTAAATTAGATATTACATCTGCGATTCGTACGATGAGTGACGAGACGGAAGCCCAGTCCCCTCCACTCCCTCTACCCCCCTCACCTTCAGGTCAGCAACAGGTATAGTAAGCATCTATAGCCTACGGTATCTACTTAACATAAGGCGGGCCCCGTACGCTTGCTCGCCACATTAGTCACATTTTAAACAAAGAAATAAGTACCTATAAATTTGCATTTCCTGAGCAACTCGAAATGGGTCCAAAATAGGTCTCCGGGGTCCGACGGTACTTTTTCTCTGAAAAAAAAAAATGTTATTTGAGTGTGACATTAAAAATATAGTATTATTTGAGTGTCACATTCAAAAATACTGTTATTTGAGTATCACATTAAAAATATAGTTATTTGAGTGTCACATTCAAAAATATAGTTATTTGAGGGTCACATTTAAAAATATAGTGTTATTTGAGTGTCACATTAAAAAATATAGTTATTTGAGTGTTACATTTAAAAAAAAACTTTCCGGCCGTTCTCAAGAGATGGCTATAACAGTATTCAATTTATATTTATCTAGATAAGCGTTATGTTAGGGGGCGTCCATAAATTACGTGAATCGTTTAAGGGTCTCGGCAAATATCAGGTAATTCTTTTTTTTCGCAAGAAATAGGCTATAATCGCAAGAGAACGGCGTTAAATTAAGTATAACACGGTTATCCACTAAAATGTCGCTTTTGAAAAATCTCACGTCAGTTTAGGGGGGGGAAGGAGTGGGTCGATCCAAACAAGGGGAACGGGGGGGACGGGAAAAATCACCAAAATCACCTAACGTAATTTATGGACGCAACCTTACGGCAACTTTTGTCCTAAAGTACGGACTCCAAAGAGTGGTCGTTCCATGGTATACTCACTTGAACTCTACATTGGTTATGGCACATAGCTCTGTTCCGCTGATGTTCCAGTCAGACAGCTTGACTCCAGTGAGATTGAACTGACGGACCGCCCACTGGATCCATAACTTCACATGCTGTACCGACCTGAAGGGAATAATAACCAATAAATCTTCTTATCGTTGGTTTAAACAACATGTGTTTAAATGATAAATAAATACCCGCCTCCCTAGACGAGTGGCTTCGGGTATTGCAAGCATCTATAGGCTACGGTAGCTGCTTAACATCAGGTGGGCCGACAGGTTGGGACAAGGTGGACCGACGACCTGGTGAAGGTCGCGGGAGACCGCTGCATGCAACCAGCAAAGGATCAGGCGTTGTGGAAAAACTTGTAATGTAATGTAATGTAACGTCACGACTTTTATCCCCGTTCGGGGGTAGTCAGAGGCTTGAGTGGCCATACACCACCACATTGTGGAGGTATTAACCAACTCAAAGCCCACGTTTCACCAGATAGTCAGAACCCAACGTGACAGGTGGTGAACCTTGTCGCCGTGTATACAGGAACTGACTATTACCTAATCCCGAGGGATAGGTAGGTTTCCTCACGATGTTTTCTCTCACCGTCAGCGAACTGTAAATTATGCACATAGATGAAAAACTTGGGGGAGGCTTATGCCCAGCAGTGGACGTCTTTTGGCTGAAACGATGATGATGATGATATACTGACCAGTCAGCGGGGTCGTCGGGGACTCGAACCCGGCGGTCGGTCTTGAAGTGCGCGTCCACCACCCACTTGACCGCCGCCGCGTGCGGGGACGCGCTCTCCACCTCCTGCACGCGCTCCGCCGCCTTGTCGGGTACTGCTAGCTGCTCGTCTATGTCCACAACTGTACAAAAACCGGTAATCCGGTGTTATTATAAAACCGGTAAATAAATAAATATCGCCAGACAAACAAAAGTTCAAGCCAAGGAAAGTTTCGGTTTTGAAATAATAATAGTCCTACTGGGAGGCTAACAGCGCCACATACTAACTTTATTGTGCAAACGCAATGGGGACCCGTAAGGAATTTACTTGAGAACGCAGATTTATAGAGCTAAGAAATCCATAACATACAGTGCAAAAAAAATTTGGTATACGACAAAAATTGACGAAGCTGTGACCAAATTACTAGGGAAGTTCGTGCGCGGTTGTTGTGACGTCATTTGGACCACGCGCGCTTTGTAATGAACGCCGGCGCGGGTACAGCGCGCCTTCAATCTGACGGGCCCGTGTGACGTCACACGCACATGCCGTACATTATATAAAATGTGTTATGAAATCGCAACGGGTGGATCGATTTCGATGATTTCAAAACTATATTGATAAGAAAGCTTAGTTTTAACTATAGTGTTGGTTATGAGTTGATTTGTTGACCTAATATTGATTTCCATTGCGAGAAAAATGGGTTAATTTAAGTAAAACATGTTTCTCCACTAGAATTATGACGTTTAAAAAATCTCACGTGAGATTGAGTGAGGGGCAGGGAGTGGGTCGAGCCAAATCTCACAACATCTCACCAAGGGGGAGGGAGAGGGTCGAAAAATCACAAAAATCATCTCACGCAATTTATGAACGAAATGAACGAATTAATTTATGAACGTATCTAAAAAACCGGTTAACGAGCCCACTATCTCTGCCGTTTCTTTACATAACTCTAACCACTTTCCATAAAAACCGCTAAAACCGTAAAAACTGATAAAATTAAAACTGGTAAAACCGTAAAAACCGGTAAAGCCTTAAACTTGTAAAACCGTAGAAACCGATAAACCGTAAACTGGTAAAACAATAAAACCGGTAAAACCTAAAAAACCGGTAAAATAGTAAAAACCGGTACTTCAAAAAACCGATAACAAATCCCCCAGGTACTCACAGTCCTCATCCATCTGGTGGGGCAGCTGTACCATCTCCTCATCAGGCTTGAGGACGTCCAGGATATTGATCTTCCTCTCGGAGCCCCTGATTTGAACGTTCACTTGAACCACACCCTCACCACGGATGCACTGTTCCACTAGTGTTTTGTGGTTCTCCAGCTATGGGCAAGACCATGGACAAGACATATAAGAGGACTTTGCCTAAGCAACCGGACCCTATGACTCAACAAGGCCCTGACGTCATCACCGGGCTCATAAACGGGCTGGCTCGACCGGGGTACTACCACATCTCACAGAAGATCGGCGTAAAGCAGACATTACAGCTGCGTTTCGTACGATGAGTGAGAGAGCCGTCAGGTCGGCAATGTGCGAGCAATGCCTTTGGTACTGTAAGCATCTATAGGCTACGGTAACTGCTTAACATCAGGCGGGCCGTACGCTTTTTTGCCACCGCAGATCAATAAAAAAAAAAACATCGTAGGCGTGGCTTAAGTCAGTGTGCTGTCGGCGTTCGTCCTGTGCACAGCTCTTGCCAACGTTCGCATCCCGAATATAATTCTACTCGACACTAGATAGCGCAACTTTGTACGTCTCTTTTACCATCCTACACTTAGTGACATCTAGTGAGGAAAAGTTAAACTACGTAGTAACATCGAGATAGACTAGTTATGTTATTGACCGGTGGATAGAAAATAGAAAAGTAGGCGGAATCTAACACCCCTCCACCCGCGCAAATTGTCACGCGTTGTTTCATAGGTAAATCCAATAAGAACAACTCTTCTCTCTATATTCTCTACGGGCAAGACACATATTAATGAAGCATTGATGTAGTTTAGCAGATATGATACCTCCTTACATAGCAATCACACGCTTATACTAATATAACATCACGACTTTTTATCCCCATTCGGGGGTAGTCAGAGGCTTGAGTGGCCATACACCACCACATTGTGGAGGTATTAAGCCAACTCAAAGCCCACGTTTCACCAGATAGTCAGAACCCAACGTGACAGGTGGTGAACCTTGTCGCCGTGTATACAGGAACTGACTATTACCTTATCCCGAGGGATAGGTAGGTTTCCTCACGATGTTTTCCCTCACCGTAAGCGAACTGTAAATTATGTATTATTATGTACACTTATACATGCAGCGAAATTCACACATCATCTGTTATAGCATTCGCAATTGGACAATTAACTTATTAAATACATAAGATGGCATTATTCAGCAGAAGATGAGCCGTATTGGCAATACCGACATGGTTATAACATTATTTTCCACGAACTGAGTCGTACTGTGTCCGTGGACTTTAGTATTACATACTATTTTCGATAGTCACATAATATCTCCCTCTTTTTCGGTAATGTCTTTGCTTTAATCATAACTGTAAGGCGCTCATAGCCAGCTGTAATCACTGTTTGATAAACGATCGGAGGTTAAGCTACGCTTGGCAAGGTCAGACAGAGATGGGTGATTTGAACTGAGCGTGTCCGTGCTTTCCGTGCCCTCCGGGGCACGTTAAAACTCGGTCCCGGTTGTTGTCATCTAAGCAGCAGTCATTAAGCCGTGACAGGCGGCTTGAACAACTCTGACACCAGGTTGGCCACTAACCATACGAATAACTAATTGTTCGGTACTTGTCGACACACCAATTGATATGTAGACTCACCATCTTCGCATTCTGCAGCCAGAAGGTATAATCAGACAAATCAGCTCCCAATCGCCTCTCGAGAATCGCCCTGAGCCGGGAAAGACGAGTCCTAATATCCATCAGCTGTACTATTACTTCCTCTGTAAGTAAGGGGGGAGACATTTAAGTATTTATTTATATTTTAAAGGTGGTAGAGCCAAGCTGTAGCTAATTGACTGCAGCTCATAAGGGTAGTACCACTCTCTCACAGAAGATCGGCGTAAAGCAGCTATTACAGCTGCGTTTCGTACGATGAGTGAGAGACCCGGAAACCCGACTCCACGATCCCCCCCCTTCTGTTTTTTTTAAATATTGTTGAAAGGAAAGCGTAGCATGGGTCCGGCCTCCCACAAGGTGGACCGATGACCTGGTGAAGGTCCGCGGGAATCCGCTGGATGCGTGCAGCGCAAGACCGGTCATTGTGATGAACCTTGGGGAGGCCTATGTCCAGCAGTGGACGTCTTTAGGCTGAGCTGATGATGATGATGAAGTACTTACCACTACTATCACTACTCTGCATCGTATCATCTTCATCAGGCGTGTCAGAGAAGACTGCTAGTGGAGTCTGGAGAATCTCACCACCAGTCTGCATGAGACCTAGCAACATAGCAGACCAATAAATAAATAAAAATCGTGGGACATTCTTTTACACACGGCTACCTGATCCCAAACTAAGCAGAGCTTGTACTATGGAAACCAGATAACTGCTATTACTACATATACTACTTTTTTGTTTGTAAATACATACTTAATATACATATACACCCAGACTCGGGACATACAGACATGTTGATGCACACAAATGCATGTCCCGGGTAGGAATCGAACCTACGACCTGGAGCGTGAAAGGCGCCATTACACCAATCACGCCAACAGGCCCGTCGACGTCGTAGTCGTAAGACAAGACGTTGCTTACGTCCACTATTGTGGAGTCATTTCAATCTAAAAATGCATGCCCCTCCACTAAATAAGATTATTTAACTGTGATTTTTAATGTGTGAAAATAAACTTCGGAAATTACTTTTTGTTATTCATGGGACGTGCACAGGATTGGAACCATAGAGATTTTAATTAGAAGAGGTGTTCTCAGTAGATATCTCTATGAAACAACGTGTGGTCATTTTCCCGGGATGCGTGGCATCTATCTACCGGCAAACTGAACTACTCGCTTCGTTTTACGTCGATGTTAGTACTCGGCCGAGTGCTTAGACCCAGTCCCCTTAGTAATTGGTCAATGATTTGAACGTTAAAAGGCCTAATATTATTATAATGTGCTTCCGTTCATGTGTCACTGGGATTGCCCCCAGTCCATTGTGCAGTACCCATAGTACAAACGTTGCTTAGTTTGGGACCGTACAGTGTGTAGACCGTGTGTATTGTGTGACTGTGTGTTGTGTGACTGTGTGTATTGTGTGACCGTGTGTTGTGTGACCATGTGTTGTGTTTGGGACCGTAGTGATAGTCAGGCAATATTTATTATTTGAATCCTACAGACAGCGTAGATGTCAGTATATGAAGATTATGATCTGTTCGAATTATTTTTCTGTAAACTGAATAATTATGTGTGGTACATTATATAATTGTATTTATAGTGCATTAAACTTCCTTTATAAAATTTATCCTGTTAGATACATGAGTATTCTCATGAAGTGTATATTGTTTAGTCTTTTATATAGCACAGTAAAATTCTAGCTTTTTATTGCGGCTCCAACAGCTCCAAAGTACATAGATAGTATCAAAAGTCCTTGAATACTTTATACATTAATGAAAATCGCACCAAAACAAGCTCAGTGGTTCTCGGGTGATAAGCGGGCAGACATACGAATGTTGTTACGTGAAAACTTACCCAAGTCTGATTCGGTAACGTATTGTGGTATTACTGATAAAGGATCAGATGTTTCGACATTATTTTCGAATTCATTATCATTTTGTTCCATTTTTATAGAACGAACATTCAAGAGATCACTTATATCCGTCACCTCCATTTCTAATAGTTTACACAATGTGTACAATTACAGAACTACCATCAACAGCTAAATAACGCATGGAAATATGATATTCACGTAAATAAATAAAAGTTTTGGATTGAATTTGAAATTTTTAGGAAAAGGAAATAACTCCTGGGGCCACTTCCGCGTGCGCCAAAACAGAAAATCCATAGACTATTTGTCGGTTGTTGACAGTTGGTTTAGGATGTTTATGGTTTGACATAACAGTGATAGTTTTAGTTGATTCCACCAAGTTTTAGTCGATATATTAATATCGATATACAGACATTATTATGACAAATTTCTAAAACTACCTACATGATTAAATAACTAATAATGTGATGCATTCATGTATGCACACGAAGAGTCAGTAAAGTTATTTCCTACTGCATCATTCAAAATCATTGCGGGGATGCCTGCAATACGACGTATTTTTGTTTCATGCCATCGTCCATCGACTTATTTTTCCATCGTCACAAACATCCAACAATCATCATGATTATCTTTTCGTCATTGCGCGATTTTCCACTGGGTGGCACGGCACCGGCACCGGCACGGTGACAGCTATTGGCTATTTTCACATTAGACGGCACGGCACCGGCGACGGCACAGTGACAGCTGTTTGCGTGTTTCTCATTGGTCAGTAACCAATGACAACTGGTCACTGACCAATGCAAAGGCTGCCGCCATGCCGCCGCCGGTGCCGTGCCGTCTAATGTGAAAACAGCCATTTGCGGAGTTTTCATTGGTCAGTAACCAATGACAACTGGTCCCCAAGGAAGTTTTAAATGCTGGTCACTGACCAATGACAACTGTGCCGCCATGCCGGTGCCAGCGCCGTGCCGGTTAGTGCGAAAACGGCCATTGGCCGTTTGCCGACTGCACGGCACGGCACCGGCACCGGCATGGCGGCAGCTTTTTCATTGGTCAGTGACCAGTTGTCATTGGTTACTGACCAATGGAAACCCCGCAAATAGCTGTCACTGTGCCGGTGCTGGTGCCGTGCCGTGTAGTCGGCAAACGGCCATTGTGTTAGCCTAATGTCATTCACAGCTAGACATAGGCAATTTGATTAAGCTTCTCTTGCTTCTCCGGAAGGAAATAAAAACCGCGAATTCATTTAATTTTTATATTTATTAACATTATGGATTGTTCCGATAATCTCAGCGTAAGGACATTCCTCTTCACATCTTCTATTAAGAGTCTCTCTCTCTTTGTTCAGATCCGCAATCGATGCATGGAATTCGAGTTCTGCGTATTCCACTCTATTTGCACTGGCCTGAAAAAAAAAGTTTTGTTCCAATCAGGCATAGACAAAACTTCCTTTTTCAGAGGTCTATCAAAGTCATATCAAAGTAGGTACCTATTGGCCGTTTACACATTACACGGCACGGCAGCGGCGACGGCTGTCACTGAGATATTTGCGGGGTTTTCATTGGTCAGTGACCAGTTGTCATTGGTTACTGACCAATGGAAACCCCGCAAATAGCTGTCACTGTGCCGGTGCTGGTGCCGTGCCGTGTAGTCGGCAAACGGCCATTGTGTTAGCCTAATGTCATTCACAGCTAGACATAGGCAATTTGATTAAGCTTCTCTTGCTTCTCCGGAAGGAAATAAAAACCGCGAATTCATTTAATTTTTATATTTATTAACATTATGGATTGTTCCGATAATCTCAGCGTAAGGACGGCCATTGGCCGTTTTTCGATTACACGGCACGGCACCGGCGACGGCACAGTGACAGCTATTTGCGGGGTTTTCATTGGTCAGTAACCAATGACAACGGGTCACTGACCAATGAAAAAGCTGCCGTCATGCCGTCGCCGGTGCCGTGCCGTGTAATCGAAAAACGGCCATTGGCCGTTTTCACATTACACGGCACGGCAGCGGCGACGGCTGTCACTGAGATATTTTCGGGGTTTTCATTGGTCAGTAACCAGTTGTCATTGGTTACTGACCAATGAAAACCCCGAAAATATCTCAGTGACAGCCGTCGCCGCTGCCGTGCCGTGTAATGTGAAAACGCCATTGAAGGAAACTAATTAAATTTCTTTGGGGTCTACTAAGATCCTAACCAACTTGAGACGAAATTTAGAGCGGTTTTGAAATAATGTCATTTTGTACTGAATTTCATTAGATTAAATTTTATTTTCATGTTCTCTCAACTATTAATACCAGCCTGGCTGCTATATTAGTAACGAAAACTTATACTTATAGTGCGTTCCAGGCACCGTAATTTTTGTTAATTTCGTTCACAAATGTCGTTCCACTCGAACCAACTTGTACTGAAAGTGATAATTATTATCGTTTTTAACAGTTTTTGTGGACGAAAATAACAAAATTAACAGTGAATGGAACGCACTATTAATGCACTAACTTCCGCTAGGGGCGCTACTATTGTACTATATCTATACTGTGGCGCTGACAGCATGTTGCCATTGATATATTATTTTAGAAGATATGGTACCGTCTAAAATCGCAATCACTTAACTTGTGCTCAGCGCACTAATGCTGCGTTCCATTCACCGTTATTTTTGCTATTTTCGCCCACAAAAACTGTTAAAAACGATAATAATGATCACTTTCAGTACAAGTTGGTGCGAGTGGAACGAGATTTGTGATCGAAAATAACGAAATTAACAAAATTAACAGTGAATGGAACGCACCATAAATGAACGTTTTTTTTTTTTTTTGAGAAGAGTTAACATTGAGTTTCTTTCCGGGTCTAATCAATGGAAGCAACATTACGAACCGGTGGGACACTAAAATATTGATGTAGACGATTCATAATTGCTACTTCCAGCTTTATTAGCCTGTTAAATGTCCCACTTACAGATTAGATAGTTCCACTGCTGGGAAAAGGCCTACATGAATTAAAAAAATGACTTTGACTTTGCATGTCCATCCCTTCCGAAGTCTTTCCTTTGCTTACAACATGGGGTTCTTCAAAGGGCATGTTTACAGGTCCCAAAAAGGTCGGCACCGCGTCTGCTCCATAAGTTGCAGATGTCCTGGGCGACGGCTTCCACTTACCATCAGGTGGACCGTCTGCCAGTGTGCCATCTTAGGCTATAAAGCAAAATGTTACTTACGTCCATATTGGTCATGTTGGTGTGTTTGTAGCGATGCTGGCAACAATATTTTTTTACAACCACAGTGATGCCACAGAGGACGATTATTGCGGAGACTATTCCTGTCACCAGTATGATCACGGGAGATTTATTACCTTCTAATGCTCCTAAAAAAATTGTATAAATAAATGAATTAAAAGTAAATTAAATCTCGCCAGACTTACACACCAACTGTATGGTCCCAAACTAAGCAACGATCGTACTAAAGCTACCGTACAATGATTTGGGGGCGATCCCAGTGACACACAGACCAGGGCAAATTACGAAAAGGTTGTTTCCTAAATTCGCTTCTAGCGGGAATCGAACCACCGCAACTGCGATGCAGTGAGCCAAGCAGTCGTCAAATAGTGTAGGTATACTAAACTTGTCGAAGTACATATAAAGGAGATACATGATGATTATTTGTGATGGTGGTAGAGGCAAGTTGTCGCCAATTGACTGCAGCTCATATACGGGCTGGCTCGACCGGGGTAATGACACCCTCTTACAGAAGATTGGCGTAAAGTAGCTATTGCAGCTGCATTTCGTACGATGACTGAGAGAGCTGGAACCCCAAACTCTTCCTCATCTCTTCTACTCCCACTGTTTTACTCTGCTTCAGCAAGGCTATTACATATCTCAGTTGACAACTGGCTTCGGTTGTTCACCGAACTTTGATGGTAAATTAGAATGACATAACATTGGTATTACGTATTTCTTGCAGGGCTAACCTAACCTAAACTCACTGTACCTTGATATCCATTCACCGAAATACGTAATACTAATGTTATATCATTCTAATTTACCATCAAAGTTCGGTGTACAACCGAAGCCAGCTGTCAACTGAGATATGTAATAGCCCTGCAGGTCGGCGACTTGGGGGCGATGCCTTTTAGTATTGCAAGCATCTTGCGTCCATCTATTAGCACTCCCCTGGCCGACAACATGCAGGCTGCCAAAAAAAAACGATTAACAATGAAGAATTCACTAAGATAATTAGTGGGTTTACAATTGACAATTGTTGGGATTCGAGGCCAGGGGCGTAGCTACTGCCGTATAAGCCGTATCAATGATACGAGGCCCCCGGGCTACAGGGGCCCCGAACGTGTGTGAAAATTCTTTGCGCTTCATTTGTGAAAAATCTTTAGGTACCCTTCATTTGGGCCCCTTAACAAATTTTTATACAGGGCCCGCCCCTGCTTTAGGTCCAGTGGTAATGGACAAGGTTAAGAGCTTGAGGCCTACTCTAAATAAATAAATATAACGTCACGACTTTTATCCCCATTCGGGGGTAGTCAGAGGCTTGAGTGGCCATACACCACCACATTGTGGAGGTATTAAGCCAACTCAAAGCCCACGTTTCACCAGATAGTCAGAACCCAACGTGACAGGTGGTCAACCTTGTCGCCGTGTATACAGGAACTGACTATTACCTAATCCCGAGGGCCTACTCCTTCCGTTAATAACAACAATACCTTCATTCCAGAGCGAGACGCCATCAGATATACCATCGTATATCAATATTGTCTTGTTAACCACATGTCGAATTACAGTTGGTACGTTATTATCGATTTTTTTCTCATAGTATAAGCAGAACAATAGAGTCCCATTCTTTTCTTTCGTAAATGTGAAATTGTTATATGGTTTATTTCTCGTTGTGGTGTTTTTCCCTGGTTCCATTACGCCTACTTGGGCACCTGAAAGTAAATAGCATGATAGTTCGTGCTTAGGTACACGTAACTAAAAATATATAAATAAAAAAAACACTAGAGAAACCTTAACGAAAATACTACGAATAGTTTGCAATGTAGGCCACCCTTAGCGAGAGACTATGAGCTGTCTTATCGAAGGGAATGACCTTAATCTGATTTATTTATTATTAATTCGTATATTATTGAATAATTACGTCCTAATTTGTGTTTACATATTTGTAACTAGCAGCTGCCCGCGACTTAGTCCGCGTTAACTTTAAAATCCCACAGAAACCTGAATTCTTTCCGGGATAAAAAGTATCCTATGTGTTAATCCAGGCTATAAACTAGCTGTGTTCCAAATTTCATCCAATTCCGTTCTGTAGTTATTGCGTGAAAGAGTAACAAACATTCATCCATCCAAACTGTCACATTTATAATATTTTAGTGGGATGGCAATCGAATACCGAATACCTTCCTTCAATACGTCCCTCGTCTTACCTAACACCCTGTATAAATGTTTGTCTTCACTAGGCATCTACATATCAGCTAGTGACCTTACTTGTACCTATATTAGGGGGCGTCCATAAATTACGTGAGGTGATTTTTGTAATTTTTCGACCCCCTCTCCCCTCAAGAGGGGACACACACGACATCTCACCAAGATGTCGTGAGATTTTGCTCTACCCCCTCCCTCCCCCTCTAATCTCACGTGAGATTTTTCAAAAGCCATATTCCAGTGTAGAAACATGTTTTACTTAATTTAACCCAGTTTTCTCGCGATTTTACACTGTTTCTTGCGGTAAAATAAAATACGTGAGATTTGCCGAGACCCCCTCTCTTCCCCACGTGAGATTTGGTGAGATTTGGCACGGCCCCCTAAATGCCTCACGCAATTTATGGACGCCCCCTTATTATTTCGGACTTTGGAAACACCCCATAGATGATACTCACTTCCTTTAGTCGTCGAATATTCACAGCTGAAATTCACATTTTCATTTTCTCTGCAATTTTTGGTAAAGATATCTTTTGTTACAGCTGAAACACGAAACACGGTACTTAACACCAAAAACTCAAATGTTACACAGTAGGGCTAGCACAGGCGCTCATCATGTTGATGGGCACCGAGCAACTTATTGTTGTCGTTGTCGATGGCACGGCCAGCTGTGCTACTAATGTCTGATTAATAATTCAGTGGAGTAAAATGACAGCTATAAAATGAGAATTTATATTTGAATTGAATCTATTTTTTATGGGTGATCATGTTTTTGTTATTGTTTAGTAAATAAAATTGAATTAATTTGAATCAGAATCATAAAAACAGCATTATTCATGATGAACGGATCAAATTAATTTTACGTTTGACATAAAAAGCTGTCATTTTACTCCACTGAATTATTGATTAGATTTTAGTGCTGGTTTGACAGCAATATACCTATTACTATAAGTATATTATTATAACATGCTGTGCGGAAAATAATATTGAAAACAGGCCGGTTTTGCCAATACGGCATCCTATTGTGATTAATCCGCAACAAAATGCCTAGTTGATTGTCAAAATGTACCTAAGTGCGATAACAGATGTGTGTTTTTAGGTGGTAGAGCCAAGCTGTAGCCGAATGACTACAGCTCATATATGGGCTGGCTCGACCGGAGTAGTACCACCTTCACACAGAAGATCGGCGTAAAGCAGCTATTACAGCTGTGTTTCATACGATGTACCCTCCCTTCCCCTCCCTCCATCCCACTCCCCTTCAGGTCGGCAATGTGCGAGCAATGCCTTTGGTATTGCAAGCATCTATAGGATACGATAACTGCTTAACATCAGGCGGGCCGTGCGGTCTTTGCCACCGCAGTCCTATAAAAAAAGTGTGTGCATTTCGCTTCATGTAGTGGTGCACTGAGCACAATTTGTGATTGCGATGTTTGAAGGTACCATATCTGCTAAAATAAATACATCAATGCATCACAAGCTGTTTTAGCGTTTGTTCACTCTTTCACGGAATATGTACAATAATATCGCAAAAGGCTTTTTAATGTGTATTCACCAGAAGATGAGCCGTATTGGCAATACCGACATGTTTCCAATATTATTTTCCGTTTCATCCATCCATCCGACATTAATCCGTTTATACTTCGTCCAACAATTCATTTTACTTTTGACATAAAAGAATGTCAAAGAAAAATATATCTTATTACTTTACAGTATGGTATATCTATATTATTATACAATTAACCATAGATTTGACAGATAAGCCTTATTACGACGCATTATGATTTTTATGTTTGATATTCTAAAATGTCAAAAGTTAAATAAATGGTTGGACGAAGTATAGTAGGGCATACTATTTTCGGCACTCACACTCCCTCTTCTTGGTAATGTCTTTGGTTTGTACGCTTATTGCCACATATGTATACTCTGATTTTTAATTTCGTAGACTAAAATAACAGCTTTTTATGTCATACGTAAAATTTATTTGATCTGTTCCCCATGAAATAATAAAAAAATAATAATTTAGCCCTTTTAACGTCCCACTGCTGGGCACGGGCCTCCCCTCAATGCGAGGGGGATTCAGGCCATAATCCACCACGCTGGCCCAGTGCGGGTTGGTGGATTTCACATGTCTAAAGACATGCAGGTTTCCTCACGATGTTTTCCTTCACCGCAAGCAAGTGATAATCATATTAAAGTTATGATTCACTCATAGATTTCGAAAAATCCAGAGGTGTGAGCCAGGGTTTGAACCCAGGACCTTGAGCCCGCAAGACGCGTGCTTAACCAGTCGGCTACCACTGCTTTTTTTGTTCCCCATGAATTATGTTGTTTTTATGATTCTGGTTCAAATTAATTCAATTATATTTACTAAAGAATAAAATAAACAAGATCACTCATAAAAAACAGATTTAATTAAAATATAAATTGACATTTACAGCTGTCATTTTAGTCCACGAAATTAAAAATCAGAGTACTTATAGCTACTTACGTGCTTTGCTGTTTTTGATGAGACTTATCGTGTCACTTGGCACATTACGATGATTGGCTAAAGTACAATAAATGATTTTCTTGTCATCAAAATCTTCTAAAACCATTTTTAACCTATAATTGATGGCTGATTCAGGTGATATATTTCCAAATGCTGTTCCACCTGCAAATTATTTAGTCCTTATCATCATTATTTCAGCCAAAAGACGTCCACTGTTGGACATATGCCTCCCCCAAGGTGTCCCACAACGCCCGGTCCTGTGCTGCTTGCATCCAGCGGTTTCCCGCGACCTTCACTTAGGTCATCGGTCCACCTTGTGGGGTGCTACCCACGCTGCGTCTTCCGGTACGTGGTCGCCACTCAACAACCTTTCTGCCCCATCGGCCATCAGTTCTTCGGGCTATGTGCCCCGCCCACTGCCACTTCAGCCTACTAATTCGCAGGGCTATGTCGGTGACCTTGGTTGGTCTGCGTATCTCCTCATTTCTGATTCGATCTCGTAGAGAAACTCCGAACATAGGCATAGGCTATACCTAATTACAATAGCAGTGATAGCCGATTGGTTAAGCACACGTCATGCGGGCTAGTCCAGGGTTCAAACCCTGGCTCGCACTCGACGATCGCACTGATTCGCTATGTGCAAATATGGATTATCACTTGCTTACCTAACCTGCATGTCTGAGAAAATCTATTTTTTGTTCTAAGACATGTGAAATTCACCAACCACACTTGGCCAGCGTGGTGGATTATGGCCTGTTTATCTCTCTAATGTTGCTTCCATTGAGAAGAGCCAGCAAGAAACTCAATGGATACTCTTTTATATAGAAAAAGAGCAACGCTATGTGAGCAAGCAAGCACACAATATTAAACAACAAAATACAGTAACTAATATACATTAACAGTAACGATTTAAATAAAAGTCCCACGCTGATTTATCTTCCAAATAATCCGATAACCTACCTATCCCTCAGGATTAAGTAATAGTCAGTTCCTGTATACACGGCGACAAAGTTCGCCACCTGTCACGTTGGGTTCTGACTATCTGGTGAAACGTGGGGTTTGAGTTGGCTTAATACCTCCACAATGTGGTGTATGGCCGCTCAAGCCTCTGACTACTCCGAATGGGGATAATAGTCGTGACGTTACACTTTTTTTTTTTAATCCGATAGTTCCATACCACTCACCATAAGTTTCATACCACCGTAGTTCAGCTTTTTGTGACCCGTGACACGTGAAGTGTGCATGTACTCCCACGTCAAAGCATAGTTTTATATTCTCGGATACTTTAACCGAAAACAGTCCTAAACCTTCTTCTGGGCCTGTTTAAATGTAAATATAAATCTTTAGTGGTCTGTTAGATTGACGAAATGCGATGCGAAGCGGCATTTCTATACTTCGATTTTTAATTTCGTGGACTAAAATGACAGCTATAAATGTCAATTTATATTTTAAATCTATTTTTTATGAGTGATCTTGTTTATTTTATTCTTCAGTCAATAAAATTGAATGAATTTGAACCAGAATCATACAAACAACATAATACATGATAAACAGTTCAAATTAATTTTACGTTTGACATAAAAAGCTGTCATTTTAGTTCACGAAACTAAAAATCAGAGTATACAGAGTGCCTTAAAAGTCTGAAATAATAATACGCATTAACATTAAGCTTGCGAAGCAGCGCGAAAAGTGACTTTAACACCACCAAGCTAACTAGGCGCTCGGGTGGAATGCGGCTTCCCCGCCCGCACACCGCCAGAACACCCGCCACCGCCTGCGGCTTCCCGCCTGCACACCGCCACCGCCATTTTGTGCGGGTGACGTCACATTTGACAGGCGCCTAGTTGGCTTGGTGGAGTAGTATATTAGGATATTATTTTATCAATCAAAGCATTTAGGTAGGTACTTACAAGTGTACTTTGTCATGTCTTCTACATCGATGGTTAAAGCTGAAACAACCAAATAATTAACATTTCTACGTATACTATTAGATTCCCGTTATCTTCTACGTTAAATAGCTACTTACTTATATCGCGAGACTAACACAACAACTGTATGGTCCCAAACTAAGCAAGGCTTGTACTATGGTTACCGTACAATGGACTGGGGGCGATCCCAGTGTCACCTACACCAGGGAAAATTACGAAAAGGCCGCGCTCGAACCACTGACATATGACAAATTATTAGTTTTTCTGGCATTGATTACATATTGCTGCTTCCCAAGCAAGGTGGAAGCAAAGCAAGGTGAAGGTGGTAGAGCCAAGCTGTAGCCAATTGACTGCAGCTCATAAACGGGCTGGCTCGACCGGGGTAGTACCACCCTCTCACAGAAGATCGGCGTAAAGCAGCTATTACAGCTGCGTTTCGTACGATGAGTGAGAGAGCCGTAAGCCCACCCCCCCCCTCCCCTCCCTCCATCCCACTCCCCTTCAGGTCGGCAATGTGCGAGCAATACCTTTGGTATTGTAAGCATCTATAGGCTACGGTAACTGCTTAACATCAGGCGGGCCGTACGCTTTTTTGCCACCGCAGTCCTATAAAAAAAAAAAAAAAAAAAAAAAAA
The DNA here is from genome assembly GCA_947859195.1 of Drymonia ruficornis. Taxonomy (NCBI): domain Eukaryota; kingdom Metazoa; phylum Arthropoda; class Insecta; order Lepidoptera; family Notodontidae; genus Drymonia; species Drymonia ruficornis. The sequence continues at coordinate 4,720,484 of OX401932.1, read as the reverse complement.
AAAGGCGTATAGTCAGCTGCAATCACTGATCAGTAAATCCGAGGCTTAACAACGCTTGGCAAGGTCAGTCAAAGATGGCAGACTATTTCAACTCAGATTTTTTTATTTCGTAGACTAAAATGACAGCTTTTATGTCAAACGTAAAATTTATTTGATCTGTTGTTTTTAAGATTCTGTTTCAAATGAATTCAATTTTATTTACTACTTAAATAATAAAATAAACAAGATCACTCATAAAAAATTGATTTAATTAAAATTATAATTGACATTTATAGCTGTCATTTTAGTCCACGAAATTAAAAATCAGAGTATAGTAGCATTCTGAACTGAGCGACTCCCTACTTCGGAGGGCACATAAATGGTCGGTCCCGGTTGTTATCTAGAGAGCAGTCGTTAAGCCATGTCAGAGGCCTTCGGGAGGCTTGAACATCTGCCATGAACCATAATTACGATAAGTGAATCTTCTTCTAACTCCTTCTATCCTTTCTTTTGATTAAATTCGTGCGGGTTCCAAGACAACTTAGCTTGTCCCCGGGACTCGTCGAGGGTCAAACCTTGGCGTCGTTGGACACTGTCGATCCTGGCTTACAGGAGTAACAGTGGTGGGAGTGTGTGGCGGGCCCAGTCCTAAAAAATATGAAAAATAATTAAGTACCTATATCTTACTTACTTATGTTTTCGGCGTATGTTGTCCAGTTAGTCGCAAATAATACTAAGAATATCAAGAAAATTATGATCGATCTCGAATTCATTGCTTTGAGCTTTTTTTCGAATTCATTGTTTTAAAAAACACAAATCAAATCAAATGTAATCGAATTTAATGCGCAATTTCACAGAGCACTAGCTTGATATGATGCTATAATAAATATTGAATGATTTAATTTCATCTGTCAGTATTAAACTAGGTAGGTTATTATGATACATTCATACAAACGAAGAGTTATTTATGTAAGTTTATTTTCCTGCTGTGTCATCTGAAATCAGTAGGTACCTATTTTTGTTGTTATGATATCCTACTAATATTATAAATGCGAAAGTAAGTGTGTGTGTGTGTGTGAATGTTTGTTACCACGTAGGTATCTCCTTAACTGACTATACGTACCGATTTTAATGAAATTTGATACGTAGATAGTGTAAGACTCTGGAATAAGACATAGGCTAATCCAATTTTCACGCGGGCTAAGCCGCGGGACACAGCTAGTACTTCATATTATACACTGTGTCCTATGTGTTAATCCAAATAATAAACTATCTGTGTGCCAAATTTCATTCAAATCCGTTCAGCCGTTTTTGCATGATTGAGTAACAAACGTTCAAACTTTCACATTTGTAATAATTAGCGAGCGTGATAGAAGACACGAAAGAAAGATAAATCCATCACCCGTTTAGAAGTTACTAGTTACTTATAATCACTAATAAAATCTAAATTAAAAAGAAAGATAAAAAGCCTCGTATTCATGCTAGTCAAAGACAATGAGTTTTAAAAACATCGATTGTCGTGTTGTCAAACACATGTCAAAATTAAAAAGTCTTTACGAGTGGCGAAACATAATTTCTTTGAAAATTATCAGTTTACAAAGATATTAATCAACCGAAACATGTTAATTAAACACGCGATAAAAAAATAATATCGGTATTCAGTCAGGCATTTTGTGTTCGACGCTTGTATTTGGAGAAAATTAGAAGCAATCAGTTCTCGCGATGGACGGAACTTGGTTCCTTATTTTGTTATCCCTGGTGATGCTGGTGGGGTCCTATGTAGCTGGAAGTATACCCCTGAACGTCAGCATGTCAGAGGTAAGCGTATTACACCTTAAAACATCATAATTTGTGTTAGAAATCTAAAAAATTTGGGCCATCTGTTCACTTGAAATGAAGCAATATTTTCGACATTATTTCAAAATATATCGCAGTTTACGATTATATACGTGTGAAAGGAACTTAATTACGCTGCATGCGGTACTTTTTACTACTTTATTCAAACAAATAATGGAATATTCTGTCGTAAACTAAGTAAAATATGTAGGTATCTAAATAAAAATACATTATAACTGTTATACTACGGATGTAGAATACAATCATTATCTTTAGTATAGTATGCTGATGAATATGTATATTAGTGTCCATTTTAATTTCACGCTTAAAGATAACTGAGAATAATTAAAATGTAGGGTAACTAATGGCCGAATACTCGCACGCAACTTAAATTTGAGAGCTGCTTAACTTTGACGCGCCGTACAAAAAATGACAGTTAACGACGTCTCAAACTGCTAAGTGGGACTAAATATTTAAGTAGCCTTTGAGTATTTGGCTGTGAGCCAGTCTGACTCCAGTCCAGTAATTTTAACTATAGGCAGTTTAACTAACTGCAATGGATACTTGCGGGTTCAATACCCATTTGGGGCATATTTAGTTTTTTTTGCATTCTTTGCCCCAATCTGGGTGTCACTGGGATCACCCCCAATCTATTGTACAGTAGAAATGTTTGTAGGTATTAATCAGACAACATAATTTACTTTGAGACTGTTTTTTTATGCGACTAATGTGAAGGACAAGCATACGGCTCACCTGATGTTAAGCAGTTACCATAGCCTATAGATGCTTGCAATACCAAACGCATCACTCGCACATTGCCAACCTGAAAGGGAATGGAACAGAGGGTTTGGGCTTCCCATTCTCTTCTTCTTCTACGGGCAGAGTCCTCAAATCGACAACTTGACGTGCCTATTCTGTGTGTTTCCGGCTCTCACTCATCGTATGATTGAACTTCTGTGAAAGTGTGGTACCGGTCTCGTGGCCGTTTGCAGTTTTAGTTTTCATCGAAATCGGCCCCGAGACTCATTTGAGTACTTTTCGCTATTCCTCATAGTTTCGGATTTGGCCATCCACACACTCTTGAAAAATTCACCCTGTATATGAGCTGCAGTAAATCGCCTAGAGCTAGGCTATACCACCATTGTTACAAAATTTCAGGATAAACTGAAAAAAGTGACAGTATTCGGTGCGGGTCTCCTCGTGGGGACCGCACTGGCTGTTATCATACCAGAGGGTGTCCGGTCACTGTTCAGTGAACATTCCCAGCCGACGGTCGTGACTAAAGACTTCACCGCGGAGCCACCGGGCCATGGGGACGATCTACATTCTGTTATCGGAGTCTCGTTGGTGTTAGGTAAGTCAAAGTAAATTTTTTATATTCATGTCAGCTAGACCACAGAGAAATTACGAAGAAAGAGACGTTACTTATTAGATTTCCCTATGAAACGACGCTTGACAATTTGCGCGGGTGAAGGGGTGTAGATAACGCTATTTCAATCAACCGGTCAATAGCAAAACTACTCGCTTCGTTGTATGGCGATGTTAGTACGTAGTTTAACACTAGACTTAAGTGTAGGATAATAAAAATGACGTACAAAAGGACGCCATCTAGTGTCGAATAGAATTATATTTGGGATGCGAACGTTGGCTAGACGTCTGCACAGGACGAACGCCAACAGCACACTGATTTAAGCCACGCCTACTGTGATGACGTCAACGGCCTAGTTGAACCACCACAGTGCCACTGCGGCCGAGTTGCTTAGACCCAGTCCTTCTTAGTATTAGGTTCATGAGTTAGACCTACGTCTTATGTCGCTGATGAAGCGTTAACATAAACATTTTAGCGTTACCACCGGTTCGTAATGTTGCTTCCATTGAGAAAAGCCGGCAATTAACTCAATGGTTACTCTTTTCAATCTATGTGAAAGTAACTCTGTCTGTCCGTTACGCTCTCACGACTAAACCGCTAGACCAATTTTGATGAATTTTGGTATGAAGATAGTCAGGACCTTTGAGCAGAACATAGACTACTTTTCATCTCGGAAAAATGTCAGGTTCCTGTGGGATTTTAAAGTTAACGCGGACGAAGTCGCCGGCAGAAGCTAGTAGATAAATAAAACTTTCGGCTCTCTCTCTCACGAAATGGTCTGTGTGTCACTGGGATCGCCCCCAGTCCATTGTACGGTACCCATAGTACAAGCGTTGCTTAGTTTGGGACCATACAGTTGGTGTGTTAGTGCGATATTTATTATTGAAAGTACAGCAGGCGTGTTATTGTTGAATTATTCTTGATACAATGTTTATAACAACAAAATAATTTAATTAAAAACGATGTCGTGTTTATTTGATCAAGTGTCATTCATTTGCAACAGGTCAAAGTCAAAGTCAAAATATTTATACACAAGTAAGCTAAAGGAAGCACTCATAAATACTTAATATAAATATGTTATTGTTACTACACCGGTGGTAATGGAAGCAACATTACGAACCGTCGTAATGCTGCTGCCATATACAGGAGCCTACACTATCTACGTTTCAAATTTCATTAAAATCCGTTTAGTAGTTATGGAGATACGTGGTAACAAAGATCGCACACACACACACACACACACACGCACACGCTCACGTTCACACTCACACTCTCACACACACTCTCACACACACACACACACACGTGCACTTATTTTCGCATTTATAAGCGCCCTATCGCACGAGGACACCAGTGGTAGCGCAACCAGTCGCTCCACCAACAAAATGTATAGAGCTGTATGGAGGGTATCGCACCTGGTGTCCGCTTGGTAGCGCAACAAATTCGGTGTCGGCTACCGAATCACCCGCTGGTGGCGCAACCATGGTTGCCTCGTGCGATAGGGCGTTAATATTAATAGGATTATTAGGAAGTATAATATTTTATTACTACATATATGTTTGTTCCCAGGGTTTGTGTTCATGTTACTAGTGGACCAGATGTCAGCTCGGTTCAACGACCCCACCAACCCCCTCGAGAAGAATGTGACAGCTACCGTAGGCCTGGTGGTACACGCCGCTGGTACGTATAACCATCCATCTGAACAGCACGTCACGTCAGCCTGTCACGTTGGGTTCTGACTGTCTGGTGAAACGTGGGCTTTGAGTTGGTTAATACCTCCACAATGTGGTGGTGTATGGCCACTCAAGCCTCTGACTACCCCCGAATGGGGATAAAAGTCGTGACGTTACTTTTTTGTTTTTTTTTTCTGAACAGCAGCCCGATTCACGTAAAAACAAACAAGCCAAATAACGCTGAAGTTCGAAAGTCGTTCGATCGAAATCCTATCAAAAGTTAGTATTCACGTGTTCCTTGAACGCAGTTCGATAGGACTTCAACTCAAACGTTTACTCAGCGAAAAATCGATGGGGAGCCCAGCGTGCACTTCGTGGATTTACTCGAGCGTCGTCCAAACCTAGTAGATTCGGTAGATGAGATAATAGGAAGAATACATTGTTCTAGATGTTTCCACTTTCAGCGGTGGGGGAAGCGTCTACATGACAATTTCTTTTTTTTTTTTATAAAAAGCAATGACATGGAAATACTCAAACGTGTCAGATATTGATACTTTTCATGCTCCAACATGATAAACATGATAAACATTTTTCATCTCATTTCATAAATTGAAAAAAAAAATATACTTGAGCGCGCCAGATTGTAAGCATCTATAGGCTACGGTAACTGCTTAAAATCAGGCGGGCTGTACGCTTTTTTGCCACCGCAGTCCTATAAAAAAAAAAGGAGGTGGTGAAAAAGTGAAACTTCCAGATGCTCCCATTTATTAGACTGACGATCAAATTAGCAAAATTGACACTGACACTTCGTAGCTAGTAATGAATCTCCCTTATCTTATGGTGTGTTCCATTCACCGTAATTTTTGTTATTTTCGTCCACAGAAACTGTTAAAAACGATAATAATGATCACTTTCAGTACAAGTTGGTGCGAGTGGAACGACATTTGTGAACGAAAATAACGAAATTTACAAAATTAACAGTGAATGGAACGCACCATTAATCTGACGAGTTCGAGTATTTTAAGATGGTCTATTATTATTTTTTGGTTCCCCTGAGCGTACCCACCAATATTAAGGGCTCATACTGGTTGGAGGTTCTTATCAATATGTAAGCTATCTCCCTTATCTTAATCTGACGCGCTCGAGTAAATCCAGAAAATCCTTCTACGGCTCCCCATCTAAAACGGTTACTCAACGACTTGTTGCCATGACGAAAAGGCTATCAACGACTATGTCGCTACGATATCGTTACGGTTTTTATTACGTGAATCGGGCTACTGGGCGCCTATTCCGAAATACCACAGACATTGATCTAAATAGATGACGCATGCCCCTTGTTTTGTATGAAAACCAAGCGTGCCACTCTTTTCTAGAAGTGGGTGCTTAAACGAAAAGCCGTTTGAAAAGTTGTGAACAAGCGTGCTTACAAACACAAACGTGTAGCTTTTAAGCAACGACGGCCACAAAGAGAAAGAAATTCCAAAAAATTACAAAAAGTAACCTTATTGTTATGAAAATACAGCTCAAATCAATATTTAATTAAATTGAACCTTATTTATTTACCCATAAAAAGCAATACATTGATACTAAATTATATTAGATTGACAACCATATTTCTATGCGCATAAGGCTCACTATCAATTTTTCAGCGGATAAGTTTTTGCTATCTAAAAGTTCAATGCACAAAAGCACTAGAAAAAAGTAGAAAGCAGAAAGCTAAGTAAAAAAGTAATAAGCAGAAAAGCACTTCCGCGCTTTTTACAGCTACTTTTAAAAACAAGCACAAGCGTTACAGCGTGATTTTAATATAAAGCCGTTTATCACATCTTTACTCTTTTCTAACTACTGTGAGCCTTTTATCCCGGTCAACTTTAGTAATATGTTTCAGTAGGCAGGGTTTTGGGTACGGAATCCTAAAAATTAACCACTTCCCCCTATTTCGTGATGAAATCACGTTTGAATGATAACAATTTTATCATAGTGTTATGTGTTGTATCGTTAAAACTTCGTTGTAATAATAATGTTTTGATTTCCCTTAGCGATAACGTTATTAGCTACACGACATGTATTAAGATAAGGTTTTTGAAAACTAATTGCAGCAACTTAATGTAATATCATGGCTAACCTGTGTCGTATACAGTGTGTTAAGAAAACCCTGTCCGATCCGAAACCAGTATATAGGTTTCCCAATCACATGACCAAATAAAATAAGAAACATTAAATATTCATGATTTTTTCCCCCAAAATGTAGCAAAATTTTAAATAAAATATAAGAACACCGTCACCAGCGGTAATATGTTAGATCGTGTGGCGGCACATTTGACCACAAAGTACGTAACGGCGTCATTTTATTACATACACACTTTTAAATTTTATACGGAGTATATTTTTTTTACTTGGAATTTGGATACTTTTACTCAAATAGAATCTAATCTCGATACCCAATACCTTCACCGGTCGGACAGGGTTTCCTTAACACACTGTATACTCCCGTGTGTACATAGCCGTGATGAGGGGGAGGGGGAGGACGCTCTGGAGCCGGACATCCACCCCTTTTTCATTTAGAACTCCTTTTCATATTTGAGTTATACCTTGTCCGTTACCTACAGGAAATTCCTTATTTTCTCATCCCTTAAGCCAAAAAGATGATTTAACAGCACCAATCTAGCGTTATAACGCGTCAATGTAGCACTATAACGCACCAATCTAGCATTATAACGCGCCCATATATCGGGCGTTATGAAAACACACTGATATACAGCATGTAACGGAAAGGGTATATCTATCTGAAAGGAGTAAAAAGTGTATCTGTGTAAGTGTAATCTCTATGCAAGATTTCAGGTCAAAATACATTTAAAAAATCATATCGTTTATTTTTTGTCAGCTTGTCGTCCCACTGCTGGGCAATGTTCTCCCTTTCCTTGCTCCACTCCGCCCTGTTTATGGCAATACTGGGCCAATCCTTCAAGTAGAAGTCTAGGTGCTAGTGATGTGCAAATGTAAAATTGACGTCTAGATGTCGGATTTTAAAACCCTTGCCGTCTAGTTTTTTATCATCCAAAAAAACCGTGCACTTCGTATGTATACAGAGTGGTGACGACATAGTGACAATAAATTAAAACACGATCCCTGCTAGTCAATCACAACACATTAAAATTATAAAATTAGGTTTACAGCAAAGTCCAAACTTTCAAATTTTAAAGTTTAGACTCTAAACGAAACACAACACCCTTTATAAACGTCTACCGACCTCATAGACTGACCTGTAAGTACAAGCGTGGCAACATCGCTTCGGTGTCCGTGTTTTTAGCGGTATCTTTGTAGGCGTAAAGTTAAAATAGTCAAAATAAAAAAGCAATCCCGTGGCAATACCTTTGAATATAATTTAATAATATTTTATGTGCGAACTACTAATGTGATACCGAGTATGTGGTTTCAATTATTGTCATGATGTCATCACCACCCTGTATACCCTTTCCGTTACACCCTGTATAATTGTGGTTTGGCTTGACTAGCGGACGGAATCGCGCTGGGCGCTGCAGCCACCACATCCCACGCCGACGTGGAGATGATCGTGTTCTTGGCCATCATGCTGCACAAGGCACCGGCTGCCTTCGGCCTCGTCACCTTTCTACTGCACGCCGGCCTCGAGAGGTGAGTCCTTCTTATTGCATGGTCCCCTGGTTTAAAGGTGGTAGACCCAAGATGTAGCCAATTGACTGCAGCTCATATGCGGGCTGACTCGACCGGGGTACTACCACCCTCTCACAGAAGATCGGGGTAAGGTAACTATTATACCTGCGTTTCGTACGATGAGTGAGCCGAAAGCCCAGGTCGGCAATGTGCGAGCGATGCCTTTGGTATTGTAAGCATCTATAGGCTACGGTAACTGCTTAACATCAGGCGGGCCGTACGCTTTTTTGCCACCGCAGTCCTATAAAAAAAACCAGGGCATCGGCCGCTTTCGGCCTCGTCACCTTCCTACTTCACGCCGGCCTCGAGAGGTGACTTCTTCTTATCGTATGGTTTCCTGGTACCTGGTGTCAGAGTTGTTCGAGCTCGGAGGTCTCTGACAAGGCTTAACGACTGCTGCCTAGATGACAACAACCGGGAACGACTTTTACGTGCCCTCTGAAGCACGGAGACGTTATATGGTCACCCATCTCTGACTGACCTTGCCAAGCGTTGCTTAACCGTCGATCGCTTAGCGTCGTGGATGAATCACCTAAGTGATAATTGTTGAAACAGCCCCCCTAGATAAGTGGCTTCGGCTGCAAGCGTTTCTACAAATCGCTACGCTTCATGTATGAAAATGACATAAGTCACGTGATCTACTTATCGACTTGTAATGTCATTTCCGTACATTTAAGCGTAGCGTTTTGTAGAAACGCTTGTAGACGAAGCCAGTTGGCTGGGGGCTGTCCGGAATTGTGCTTTTATCGAAATGACACTTATTTTCTTCTTATTTACAGGAATTTGATATAATATTTTGAGTTTTCATCTATGTGCATAATTTACAGTTCGCTTACGGTGAGGGAAAACATGGTGAGGAGACCTACCTATCCCTCGGGATTAGGTAATAGTCAGTTCCTGTATACACGGCGACAAGGTTCACCACCTGTCACGTTGGGTTCTGACTATCTGGTGAAACGTGGGCTTTGAGTTGGTTAATATCTCCACAATGTGATGGTGTATGGCCATTCAAGCCTCTGACTACCCCCGAATGGGGATAAACAAGTCGTGACGACATATTTTTATGTTATTTTCAGGAATAGAATAAGAAAGCATCTGTTAATATTCTCGTGCGCGGCGCCAATGCTGGCCCTGCTTACCTTCTTCGGCATCGGTAATGAAAGCAAGCAGACGTTGAGCGAATTCAACGCTACAGGTAATGTTACCTAGTTTAACGCTACAGGTATTTTTTCCTAGTTCAACGCGATAGGGGTTTTTTTTATGATTTAGCCCATTTTCATGCGTCATGTATTTTTTCCTAGCTATTTCCCAGGTTAAAGTAAGAGGTAATTTTTTTTAGCTTTTTCCCAGTTTAAGGGTACGGGTATTTTTCCTAGTTTTTCTTTTGTTTAAAAGCATGTAAATCATAAATGGCCGTAAGTTGAGTTATGTAAGCAAAGATATTGTTACTGAGGAATTTTGTTTAATAAATAAATAAACTCGTAAATTTTCCTAGCTATTCCGCAGTTCCTCTACGGGTAACTTTTCCTAGCCTTAAGATTAAGGTTACAGGTAATTTTTACTCATATTATTCCAATTTAATGCCACATTTGTAGCAACTGCCTTTAACAACTGTCATAGATTTTTAAACCGACTTCAAAAAAGGAGGAGGTTTCTCAATTCGACCGTATATTTTTTTTTTATTGTTATTTTTTCTATTTCAGGTATAGCCATGCTGTTCTCGGCAGGTACGTTCCTCTACGTCGCCACCGTTCACGTACTACCAGAACTGACCCACCCCCACCCCCAGTCCCACACCCACACGTTACTCCCCATGCAAGATGGGGCAGCCCCAAAAAAGGGCTTCGGAGGGCTGTTGCTATCAGAAATGATCATATTAACAGTTGGGGCATTATTACCGCTGTTGCTCACTATGGGGCATGAACACTGATATGTTTTAAATAGGGTATTGGGGCATGTTATCTAAATTTTAATTATGGGTAACTACTATAAAAAATACACTGAGTAATATTTGGGGCATAATAACCACTATTGCTCGCTATAGGCATGAGTACTGATTTGTTTTAAACATGTTACTGGTTCTGATTTTGGGGCAACCACTATAAAATATCAGGGTTGTTACGAAAAAATCATGTTTAAAACATTAAAAAATTGTGTTTTTTTTCTCCTCCTGTTTTAAATCAATGTTTTAAACAATGATATAAACATGTTTTACACAGTTTTGATTCTAAATTTTGCTGTTTTTTTGCAACTCTGTAAAATATCTACTGACTGTTGCTCACTATGAACTCTGGTCTGTATTTTACATAGTTCTCCTTTACATTCACACATTACCTCAATTTTGCGTGAGGGGCAACTACTATAAAAACTACTCTGAGTAATATTTGGGGCATAATAACCACTATTGCTCGCTATAGGCATGAGTACTGATTTGTTTTAAATAAATTACTGGTTCTGATTTTGGGGTAACCACTATAAAAATCTACTGACTGTTGCTCACTATGAACTCTGGTCTGTATTTTACATAGTTCACCTTTCCATTCACACATTACCTCAATTTTGAGTATCGGGCAACTACTATAAAAATTACTCTGAGTAATATTTGGGGCAAAACCACTGTTGCTCACTGTAGGGCATGAATAGTGATGTGTTTTTATAGGGGTATTGGGGCAAATGCCGCCAATCTTAAATATAGGGCAACAACTATAAAAATTCCACTGAGTAAAAGTTGGGGCATAACCACTGTTGCTCACTGTAGAGCATGAATGAATAGTGATGTGTTTTAAATAGGGTATTGGGGCAAATTCACCCAGTTTTTTAATTTGGGGCAACTCCTATAAAAAATCCACTGAGTAATAAATAGTTGGGACATTTTACCTCCGTTGCTCACTTTAGTGTATGAATAGTGATGTGTTTTAAATAGGATATTGGGGCACATTCACCCAGTATTTTTATTTGGGGCAAGTCCTATAAAAAATCCACTGAGTTATATATAGTTGGGACATTTTACCTCCGTTGCTCACTATAGTATATGAATAGTGATGTGTTTTAAATAGGGTATTCGAGCAAATTCAGCCAATTTTATCTATGGGGCAAATACCATAAATATTCCACTGAGTAATAATTAGATCATTATAACCATTGTTGCTATAAGGCATGAATACTGATTTGTTAATCGACTTAATTTTAAATATGGTACTGGTTTTGATTTTGGGGCAACCACTATAAAAATTCCACTGACTGTTGCTCAATATGGGGACATGAACACAGATTTGTGTTTTACATAGGGTATTGGGGCACATTAACTGATATGTTTTGAATAAGGTATTGGGGCAATACCCAATTTTGGGGCAACTACTCGAAAAATTCCACTGTAGGGGCAGTATTACATTTGTTCTCTATAGGGCATGAATACTTGAAATTGTATTGACGTATCGAATAAAATCGATTTGATCGACTATTCGATTAATAAATCGATTTCATATCGAGAAGCAATAAGAACATACTATGATATTGTGATGTGGCAAGTCTTCGTGTAATAATAATGTAGGTATACCACAGCCAGCGAGAAGCGGTACGATATCGTAATAAGGGTACTTGCTTGTCAACTTCGGGCGACCATTTTGTAATTGAATGGTTCATTTTGTGTCAAAAAACGTTATGTAAATCAAAAATAAATGAAGGTGAAACGTTAAAATAAAATAAAAATAATAATATTAGCCCTTTAACGTCCCACTCCTGGTCACGGGCCTCCCCTCAATGCGAGGGGGATTCAGGCCATAATTCACATGTCTTTCGAAAATTTGTTAGATTTTATAAGACATGGAAGTTTCCTCACGATGTTTTCCTTCACCGTAAGCAAGTGATAATCATATTAAAGTTATGATTCACACAGATTTTGATAAATCCAGAGGTGCGAGCCGGGGTAAGAACCCCCTGGGACCTTAAGCATGCAAAAACAAATAATTAAAGCAATCTATTAATTCCTGTATCACTTCTCGTTGTCTGAGGTGTAGTACTTAAACTTCAGTCTAGTTTGAGTACTGAGTTCCGGTAAAAAATAAGTTTAAGTAGTGAATAAAGACTCCCTCGTATCTAAAGATAAGTGATTATTTATTTTTAAGTCAATTCTAAGCAAAAAACCTGTCTCACAATTCAATTTTATTACTAAAATTATTTATTTAATTTAGACGAATGCTTGTCGCAGTGGTTAGAGCGTTGTCCGCTCGGCTCACTGCATCGGGTGGTTGCGGGTTCGATTCCCGCCAGAGGCAAATTTTGGAAACGGCCTTTTCTTAATTTGCCCCGGTCTGGGTGTCACTGGGATCGCCCCCAGCCCATTGTACGGTACCCATAGTACAAGCGTTGCTTGGTTTGGGACCATACAGTTGGTGTCTAAATCTGGTGATATAGATAGATAATCTATCAAAACGGGATTATGAAGCAGGTTTTTCGATTAGAATTTTCTTTATAATAAGTAATTACTTGTTTATAAGTAGGTACGGGCGCAACTGACATCTGCGAATAATACGCGCGAACATTATATTGCCAAAGTTAAAACAAGCTATACGCTTCTGCAATCTTCTTATCGTATGGTTAGTTGCCTACCTGCTGCTTAACATCAGGCGGGCAGAACGCTGGTTTGCGACCGTAGTCATAAAAAAAAGTTACTTCTAAAATACCATCCAATCGTTTGCGTTATTTTTTTCATACTAAAGTTTATTTTTTTATTAATGCCTGTTTTAACTTTATCAAAACTAAGATACGTGCGTATTATTCGCAGCTATCAGTTGACTCACTTAGTTATGACGTTTTAGAACAAATCTACTTTAGTGTACTGATGAATTTATATTTTTACTTTTACGCCCTATTTTATTGTTTATTTTAGTTAGCGCCTGTTACAAAATCGTCAGAAAACTTTTATGCACCAAATAAGGCTCGTGTTAATGCATCTCAAAGTTGAGATCGATCTTAAGATGCAGTTTGACGTTTAACAGTTTTACATCGAATATAATGTTAAAACGCCATATGTATTTGGTGAATAAGTTATTTTGTACTGTTTTGATACAGGGGGCTTACCACAAGCTCTTATTGCGATTCAATTACAGGAACGTTTTAACGTTTCAGCTACTTTTTGTGCAATGACGTACCTTATTGTCATGACAATAAGAAACGTCATTAAAACGTCGTTAAAACGTTCCTATAAGTGAATCGCAATAAGAGCTTGTGGTAAGCCCCCAGGCCTTTTAAATAAGTAGTTTTTGTTGAGATGTTTATTTTGTCGACCAAATTGTTTTCGTTATCCTAGGATGCGTTTAGAATAATAATAATATAATTTTAATCAAAAAAATATAGACGGGAAATTCGTAAAAAAAATCGTGGAACTTGAGAACGAAAATCTTAGCGCCATCTGTCGTCGAGTAGCTGAACTATTTCTAGTATCAACATTGTAAACTAGATGGCGCTCTAAAACGTAAAAGAAATGTAGCTATGTTTTATATTATTTTTCCTAGAAATGTTAGTCCTAAACGTTATAAATAATTTAAAACTAAGTGCCAATGTGGCTTTTGTAAACTATACATGTACAATTTGTGATGTTGTCTGTATATAAACATATTTTTTTGTATATCTCGGTATTTGTTTATTTGTAAATAATAAATGCTTGTAATATTGTCTTTGTCTGTTTTATATACCCACGTCTCCTTGGCAATACCTTTGTCCCAAATACATATTTTCCCCAAATAAAAAAAAAACACCTTATTAAATTTATTTAATATCTCATCGTCGTCACATAGGTAATTTAAAAATAGATTTTGTAAAACATAAAATTATATATATTTACATAAATGGACGGAATTGTTGCCAAAATCTCTAGCGGAGCCTCCAACAGACGTAATGGATATTATAATAATTTAGAATAATTAAGAAAACACATGATTTTATTAATATCTATGGCCCGTATTAATAAATCAATCTCAAGATTGAGATCAAACTTGAGATGCTGTTTTTGACAGATGTTCCATACATTAAACGTCAAAACTGCATCTTAAGATCGATCTCAACTTTGAGATGCATTTATTAATACGGGCCTAGTCTCTTTTAGCAGTTTGAGACGTCGTTATCTGTAATTTTTTGTATGGCATGGCAAGTTAAGCAGTGCTCAAATTTGAGTTTTCGGCCATAGTCTATTGTTTATGTATAAAATCTCATTCAAAATACATAATCTCATTAATTCTTAATTTATATACCAGTTACCCTATCTTAATTGAGCAATCTATCAACATGGCAATATCAAGCTTAGAGCATATTTCTGAATCATCAGATAACTTTTATCCACCAAATAAATATGGCGGTTTGATTGTTTTCCATAGAATAAAGTCCATTTCACGAAAAAGGTCCCGGAGACGTGGCGCCTCAGTCATACGACATATTGTTTTGACTCCCCAAAAATTCAATGTTTGATCATTGTAGGATCCGATGTTATTGTTTCAGTAATTTATTTAAATTGTATATAAATAAAAAAATTGAAATTAAATTAGTTTCACTTATTGCCATGGTGGGACTTCTTTCGTGAATCTCTATCTGTCAAATCGTCTTTATTTGGTGCAAGTTATTTCCATTTCTAAATAGCGACATCTAGCGCCAACCCACATAACTACTCAGTAAAGTTGAATATTAACAAGCTACTACTCACCACTAGATGTAGCTTCACGTTTCTGAATCACGCTATTGAAAAATTCATTCTAGCTCATCTACTTAGTATTGGACTATGTTTTTCCAATATTGTAATTATCGTATGTAAATACCTACTTATACTTAATTGTAAAGCTAATATCAACCAACAATAAGAGTTATGACCGGCCTTATTATGACGTATGCCATGTATAATACTAAGCTGAATACTGTTATCTTCAGCACTTGATGCATGTAGAACAACCTGCAACAAATTAAAAAATATTAGATTTTTTTATGAGTTAAGTCATTACTTAATAAGTAATTTCCATTGCCCTATAACTTAGAACATGTTCTTAATTAAATTAAGAGTTTGATTTACATGTCAATAGATGGCAGTAGTACCTACGTCACTCGAGCAGCTAGAGAAGAAAATTTTCGTTTGAACTATTACTTGCTTACGTAGCTTAGGCTCGTATTAATAAATGCATCTCAAAGTTGAGATCGATCTTAAGATTAAGTTTTTACGTTTAATATATTGAACATCTGTCAAAAACAGCATCATAAGATCGATCTCAACATTGAGATGTATTTATTAATATGAGCCTTAGTGGACAAAGCGACTCTGGTTCGAATCCTCATAGAATAAAAATTTTGTGGCTTTCTTATTTCCTGAATAGATGCATTTACACAACACCAGGGTGCGCTGTATGCTCGCATGCGTGAGTGATAACTCTATCTCAGTTTTTAAAATGTACTCCGAACTCGCCTAGGCATCGCTTCGTTTAATGGCCGGCGCACGTAGAGCACGGCATGGCATGGCATATTAATTTTTATCAATCGAATTTAATGCTTATCCAATCGAAATAAGGTGCTCCAGTGGGTGCACCGAGAAAATGCTCCGCGATGCTCCGAGGTCGATCACCGAGCATTGAAATATATACCTTATTTCGATTAGATAAGTATTAAATTCGATTGATAAAAAATAAAATGCCATGCCATGTGCTCTATGTGCGCCGGCCATAAAGCTTCGAAAACGCGTAATAAGCCAAAATAAACTTTGCTTCTTTAGCTGCTGGAGCAACTTACTACTATTGCCATCTACTGACATGTAAATCGAACTTTTAACTGAATTAATCAGAAGTTCAAAGTTTAAGGGCCAGTTCTGACGCAGTGTCATTAAATGGGACTTTTCACAGGTATATAAAATCATGACAAATAATTATGTTTTCAGTTATGCAGGACTGCAGCCCCCTAGCCAAGTGGCGTTTCTGCACGCTACGTGACTCATGTATGGAAATGACATAAGTCACGTGACCTACTTATCGACTTGTAAAGTCATTTCTATACATTTAAGCGTAGCGTGTAGAAACGCTCGTAGATGATAGCCATTTGGCTACGGGGGCTGAAAAGAAACATACCTATTCCACTTCTTCCTGGCTTCAGGTAGTGTGGAGAGATCGTCTTTTACCAGATACACTCGGAGACCTGTTAGCAAAACAATTAAAATTAAATTTAATCAACAATTAAAATTATTGTTTAAAGTCGATTATTCGGGTGGTTGCGCGTTCGATTCCCGCCAGAGGCAAAGGTAGCCTTTTCGTAATTGGACCTGGTCTGTGTGTCACTGGGATCGCCCCCAGTCCATTGTACGGTACCCATAGAACAAGCGTTGCTTAGTTTGGGACCATACAGTTGGTGTGTCTGGCGATATTTATTATTATATTGAAACCTCATCTCGCTATATACTACACATTCACGGCGCCACCGACAGATGGCGCTGAGCGCACGCTCCAGTACAACATGAGATTCTGTATAGAAATCCTGAATCACGATATCAAGATTCAACCATTGGGCCATCCGCCTGCCGGCAGCCATCCGCCTGCCTGGAAGATCTTCTCGGCTCCGATATTTTTTTTTATAAGACTGTGGTGGCAAAAAAGCGCACCCGCGTAGCCTATAGATGCTTGCAATACCAAAGGCATGGCAGTGGAATGGAGGGAGGGGAAGGGGGGGGGGATACTCTGATTCCGATTCCAAGGCCTGCCACATACATACCGGAATTCCGTTTCGAAATATCGAATCGGGGTTTCCGAACGCGATACGTCCATACATTTGGATGAATTTACTGCGTTCGGAATCCTCGATTCGATATTTCGCAACGGAATTCCGTAACGGAATTCCCTATGTATGTGGCGGGCCTAAACGTGAAAGAAACTCACCAATTAAGAATTTCTCACACATGTAGTCCCAAGACATTTCACCGATGCTGAAAGGGAACACCACTCTGTCAGCGTCGGACAGTGAATTCCACATGTTCCTCACATTCACGTCGCAAAACCGCCAGTCTTGCATGGAGAAGTAGAACAATATGTTGGCGAGCTTCATCACTTTGCTGTATAGTTTCACCATCCTGTGAAAATACATAAATAATTAATAATGGAGCTAATTATTCTAGTACACAACTACCTGTCACGTTGGGTTCTGACTATCAGATGAAACGTGGGCTTTGAGTTGGTTAATACCTCCGAAATGTGGTGGTGTATGGCCACTCAAGCCTCTGACTACCCCCGAATGGGGATAAAAGTCGTGACGTTACGTTACACAACTAAACGTACTACGCCGATCGTCTGTGAGAGGGTGTTTTTTGTTTTTTTTTATAGGACTGGTGGCAGAAAAGCTCACGGCCCGCCTGATGTTAAGCAGTTATCGTAGCCTATAGATGCTTACAATACCAAATGCATCGCTCGCACATTACTGACCTGAAGGGGAGTGGGATACAGAGAGAGGGAGGTGGGGGGTTGGCCTTTCGGCTCTCTCACTCATCGTACCGATCTTCTGTGAGAGGGTGGTACTACCCCGGTCGAGCCAACCCGTACTATACGAGCTGCAGTCAATTGGCTACAGCTTGACTCTAATATATCTTTTTCGTCAGTCGACTTTCACTCATCCTCTCTACATGGCCAAACCAACTTAGCATACAAACTTCTCAATCTTAGGCCCGTATTAATAAATTAAACTCAAAACCGGTTTCAAGACCGCCTAAAATGGTCTCAAGACGTGATCACGGTCTTAAGAACATTTCTATCTCTTTCAAATTTAACGAAAATAAATAAATAATAATAAATAATAACGTCACGACTTTTATCCCCATTCGGGGGTAGTCAGAGGCTTGAGTGGCCATACACCACCACATTGTGGAGGTATTAACCAACTCAAAGCCCACGTTTCACCAGATAGTCAGAACCCAACGTGACAGGTGGTGAACCTTGTCGCCGTGTATACAGGAACTGACTATGACCTAATCCCGAGGGATAGGTAGGTTTCCTCACGATGTTTTCCCTCACCGTCAGCGAACTGTAAATTATGCACATAGATGAAAATTCATCCATTGGTGCATGCCCCACCGGGGATCGAACTTGGGACCTTCTGATTGCTAGCCCAACGTGTTCGCCCCTAGGCTACAGTCGCTTAACGAAAATCTCTTCAAATAATAATGTTGTAGGTATACTTCATGGACAAAAGACTAAAATGAGTTGGTCTAAGCAACCAGGCCCTATGATTCAACTAGGCCCCTGACGTCATCACAGTAGGCGTGGCTTAAGTCAGTGTGCTGTCGGCGTTCGTGCTGTGCACACGTCTTGCCAACGTTCGCATCCCAAATATAACTCTACTCGACACTAGATAGCGCAACTTTGTAGTCTCTTTACCATCCTACATGATGTGTAATCTAGTGTGAAAAAGTTAAACTACGTAGTAACATCGACATAGAACGAAGCGACTAGTTTTGTTATTGACTAGTAGATAGAACATAGAAAAGTAGGCGGTATCTAACACCCCTTCACCCGCGCAAATTGTCAAGCGTTGTTTCATAGGGAAATCTAATGAGAACATCTCTTCTTTGTATTTGCTTTGTGGTATACTTACGCTCGTCGTTTCCCAGTAACCGTGTAGTATGTGTCAATAAGTAACGCCGGTAAGTAATGCAGGAAGAAGTTGTAGAACAAAAACAAATAATAATTCTTGGTCGGATTGAGGCCGTAGTACCTGAGGAAGAAATACAATTACATAATAAAACAATACACCAACACATCCATTGATATATTACTTAGCAGATATGGTACCTCATAACATTGCAATCACTAAGCTTGTGCCCATCGCACCACTATAGTAGCGGCACGCTATGATGGCCGGTTTGACATGTGGGAGGGGGAAAGGATGAACCTTATTATAACGGAATAAGATTTATTTTCGCATTCATTTTTTGACATTCTTATTTTTAAAACGGTTAGTCTTATCCGTTATAATAAGGTTCATTTTCTTACCCCCCCCCACATGTCAAACCGGCCATCGTAGATTGCCGCTACTATAAATGCAGCTAAATTTATACATCTGTTATCGCACTCGCAATTCGACAATCAACTTTAATGCCTTCTAGGAAGATGAGCCGTATTGGCAATACTGACATGTTTTCAACATTATTTTCCGCGAACGACTGAGTCGTACTGTGTCCATGGACTCAGTTTAGTGAGACATAGCTACTATTTGACGGGCCCGTTAGCGTGGTTGGCGCGGAGGCGCCTTTCACGCTGCAGTTCGTAGGTTCGATTCCTACCCGGGACATGCATTTGTGTGCATGAACATGTCTGTATGTCCGGTGTCTGGGTGTATATGTATATTAAGTATGTATTTACAAATAAAAAAGTAGTATATGTAGTAATATCAGTTATCTGGTTTCCATAGTACAAGCTCTGCTTAGTTTGGGATCAGGTAACCGTGTGTACAAAAATGTCCCAGGATATTATTATTATTTCGTACAAGAGGGAGACTTTCTTGATTTCTTTGCCTAGAGCGTTAA
Organism: Drymonia ruficornis; assembly: GCA_947859195.1. Classification (NCBI taxonomy): domain Eukaryota; kingdom Metazoa; phylum Arthropoda; class Insecta; order Lepidoptera; family Notodontidae; genus Drymonia; species Drymonia ruficornis. Next base: position 4,700,404 of record OX401932.1, on the reverse strand, counting down.
AAAGCTAGAAATAGTTCATACATTCCATCCATCCAAGCATTCGCTGGATGGATGGATAGATGATGGATGGGAATGGAGGGGTGGGCGCCATGGCTCCGTACTTACCATACAGCCTTAGTGGTGGGCTTGTCAATACCATATTTCCTGTTCCGTTCAATGAAGTCGCCCCAAGTCAGCGGATTTTGCGCCCCCGACACGAAGTTGTAGATTGGGATATGAGACGTTTGACTGTAATTAATAATTTATTTATTTATTTACGTAAGCCGAACGGCCTCAGGCCAATTACACGGACTACTAATCAACTACTAACTAACAACTATATAATCACCAGTCATGCATCTTTCTCGCAAAACTTCAAACACACTATCAAAATTCTCGTCCATTCATCCGCAAACAAATCTATCCTTGCGTCCGAATCCAGGAGCCCGTTAAGCGCTATGAGGGTGCGCGGTACAGGGGAGGTAGCTCGAGCTACAGTATGGCAAGAGGGGACTGCGAACAACTCATGCTTCCTGACGCGGTTGTAGTTGCCAGGTTCGAAGAGTCGGAGCAGCGCACTAAGTAGATCAGGTGCATCGATCCTTCCACACATAATTTTTACCGCGGTTATAATCTAGCCAAATAATAAATAATAATAGTTTAGTTTAGTTTTAGTCTGGCTTGGTTTGGTTTGTTGGGTTTAGTTCAGGCTAAAATGTTATAAAGTGGTATAGACATTTTACATCAGGGGGCTTACCACGACCTCTTATCGCGATTCAATTATAGGAACGTTTTAACGTTTCAGCGACTTTTTGTGCAATGACGTACATACCTTATTGTCATGACAATAAGAAACGTCATTGCACAAAAAGTCGCTGAATCGTTAAAACAATACTGCTATAAGAGATGGTGGTAGGGCCCCAGGGGTCTAATAGCGACACTATGCAACATTGCAGCAATTCTGCGAAAGCAATTCATTATACCGACCCTCCAACTGAATCCGCTAAATTTCCGTGGAACGGTCACGAATGGCGTAAAATGTGGGACTATTTTATTATTACTTATCAAAGTACTTAGTCCTCTTCTTCTTATCGTATGGTTAGTGGCCAACCTATTGTCAGAGTTATTCAAGCCGCCCAGCCTCTGACAAGGCTTAACGACTGCTGCCTAGATGACAACAACCGGGACCGACTTTTTACGTGCCCTCCGAAGCACAGAGACGCTGAGTTCAAATGCCACTAAATGGTCACCCATCTCTTTCTGACCTTGCAAAGCGTTGCTTAAGTACTTAGTATCAAACAAAAAAGAAACAAGCAAAATTTGAGGGGAACACAAAATTGAATTACAAATTATAAACTTATAGGTAAGAGATACCTTCCTACGTAAGTCAGACAAGTAAGTATGTAGGTCCTTTTTAAATTATATAGTAGGTCTGCTACCCATCTCTACCCCCCCCCCCCCCTCCCCCTCCGATAATGAAGACTCCAACTTACTTCTCCTTGAAGTTCTTCGCGGTGAACCAAGCTGAAGCGAGGATGGCGTTGACGGTCAGATCCACGGGCACCATATCAGCCACCTTCTCTTGATCCATGTACATAGTACGAAGAACCTACGAATATGTATAATATACAATATGTTAAAAAAACCCTGTCCGAGCCGAAACCGGTATTTAGGTTTCCCAATCACATGACCAAATAAAAAAATAATATTCATGATAGTAAACATATTATTGACAATTTAAAATGCCAATTTTTTTTGCCTTTTTCCCTCAAAATGTTGCAAATTTTAAAAATATGACAACACCGTTACCGGAAGTAATTATGTTAGATCGTGTGGCGGCACCTCTGACCACAAAGTATGTGATGACGTCATTTTATGAATATTTTTTTTTATGTAAACGGGGTATTTGTTTTCCAAAAAAATATGGGAGGCCTTTGCCCAGCAGTGGAACACTTACTATACAAAAAATTTTTTTTTTTTTTTTTTTTTTACAAAAATAGAATCTAATCTCGATACCCAACAATACGTTTTCGGGTCGGACAGGGTTTTCTTAACATGTTGTATACAAATAAATAAAATTGAGTAGTGTCTGTTTGTAATGTCAAAATATCAAAATATTCCAGCGACACCGAGACAATTACGAAAAGGACGATTTCGAAATTTGCCTCTGGCGGGAATCGAACCCGCAACCACCCGATCGGCATAGGCTCGAACCACTGCGCCAGCCACTCCTACCAAAGGCGTAGAGGCATTGCTCACTCTTAGCCGACCTGAAGGGGAGTAAGACAGATCGAGGGGGGAGGTTGGGCTCCCACTCTCTCACTCATCGTATGAAACGCAACTAACATAGCTACTTTACGCCGATCTTCTGTGAGAGGGTGGTACTACCCAGATCGATGATGATGATGATGATGATGATGAATACTGACCCCAGTACCAATACCGATGACAAGTCCAGTGGGCCCGTACACACTGTCTGTCCATCCGCGGACCGGCTCATCGTAAGTTGAGACCACTGTTAATACAAAAACATACAGGGTAAAATATACAGGGTAAAATATACAGGGTAAAATATACATGGTAAAATATACTGGGTAAAATGTACAGGGTAAAATGTACAGGGTAAAATATACATGGTAAAATATACATGGTAAAATATACTGGGTAAAATGTACAGGGTAAAATATACATGGTAAAATATACAGGGTAAAATATACATGGTAAAATATACTGGGTAAAATGTACAGGGTAAAATATACATGGTAAAATATACATGGTAAAATATACAGGGTAAAACATACAGAGTAAAACACACTGGGTAAAATACACAGGGTAAAACATACAGGGTAAAACACACTGGGTAAAATACACAGGGTAAAACATACAGGGTAAAATATACAGGGTAAAAAATACAGGGTAAAACATACAGAGTCAAATATACATAGTAAAATATACAGGGTAAGACATACAGGGTAAAATATACAGGGTGTTAAGTAAAACGCGGGACGTATTGGAGGAGGGTATTCAGTATTCCTTCACCCTAAAAACACTGATTCCTCCTCTCCTGAACCTGGACCCAGGTCTACTTTAACTGAGTAACTCACCTATTGAAGGTCTAACAATGCAGACAGGTAGTCCTTCTCCATATTTCCTGACTGCCTCCTCAGCTATGGCCTTCGTGAAGCAATATGTGTTTGGCCGTTTACCAAGTAGCCTGTAAAAATAAAGGAACAATATTTTAGTCAAGCTAGCTGGTGGTCTAATGCTGCGTTCCATGCGATGTATTTTCGTTCACAAAAACTTTTAAAAACTATATTAATGATCATTTTCAGTACAAGTTAGTTCAAGTGGATCGACATTTATGAACGAAAATAACGAAAAAAAAAAAAACAAATTCGTCGTCTGGAACGCAGCCTAAGTAAACGCAGCCATATAGCTTATGGGGTTATTACACCTAACTAAATTTAGAAGCCTACATTTAGAAGCTTCTAAATATTTAAACCATTCTAGCTTCTGAATAGCTTGCTGAATGCGATTACACTTGCCTAAATTCAGTAACGACTAAATTAAGTTGCCTAAATTTAGTTAGGTGTAATAACCCCTTTAGTTGAAGGAGTTAACGATATAACCTCATATTAGTATTCATGTGCCATCGACCTCTTAATCAGTAGACGCCTTACATCTATTCATTCGCAATGAAAACTTTTCTGTCAACTAAAGTTCGCCAGCGCGGGGATAGATGCTCATTGGTCCGGACAAGGTCACGACAAATCCTGACACACGCACACTGACACAGATCGATCGTTCCTGGCCAAATATAAGTGGGCGTGGATTTATATTAGATCTTCGGATTTATATTAGACTAGCTTCTTCTTCCCACGGGAACCATACATTTACCGGGATAAAAAGTAGCCTATGTGCTATTCCAGACTATAATCTAACTCTGCGCCAAATTTCATCCAGATCCGTTCTGCCGTTCTGGCGTGATTGACTAACAAAACGGCCAAGCTTTCATATTTATAATATTTGTGGGATTAGATCTTAGATTAGGTCTTCCTATTGTGGTGTCTTAAAACGTCCTATATTAAGTGTCAACTGGATATAAAGTCGACGACTTTCCGTAATTTGCCCTGGGGGCTTACCACAAACTCTTATTGCGATTCAATTACAGGAACGTTTGAACGTTTCAGCGACTTTTTGTGTACGTTTCTTATTGTCATGACAATAAGGTACGTCATTGCACAAATGGCCGCTGAAACGTTAAAACAAAACTGCTATAACAGGTGGTGGTAAGCCCCCTGGTCTGGGTGTCACTGGGATCGCCCCCAGTCCATTGTACGGTACCCATAGCACAAGCGTTGCTTAGTTTGAGACCATACAGTTGGTGTGTAATTCTGGCGATATTTATTTATTATTTCCTTACGTTGGCAGTATGCTCTCTATAAGTTTTTCATCTATCTCTGAGACTGCTTCTAAAGCTTCCACAGACATCGGCGGCTCGTAGAATCTGTAGGCAAATAAAGTGTATTAAATAAATAAAATAGGAAAGTGTTCACCTGGGGTAGTACCACTCCCACAGAAGATCGGCGCAGAGTGGGGCAAAATTTAATTGTGATTTATTAATTGCAAATTGCAGGTGATATCACAATTAACAATTAATTGTGATTTGTTCGTCATTGACAAACAAATCAAAATTAATTGTTAATTGTGACACTACATGCAATTTTCAATTAGTTAATTGCAATTACATTTTGCCCCACTCTGGATCGGCGTAAAGTAGCTATTCATCATTCCATCTAAAAGACCTCCACTGTTGGACAAAGGCCTCCCCCAAGGTCCCACAACGACCGGTCCTGTGCTGCTCGCATCCAGCGGTTTCCCGCGACCTTCACTAGGTCTTCGGTCCACCTTCCGGTACGTGGTCGCCACGATGAGTGAGAGAGCCGGAAGCCCAACTCCCCCTCCTTCTTCCTCTGTCCCACTCCACTTCCAGTTAACATGCGAGTGATGCCTTTGTATTGCAAGCATCTATAGGCTATGGTAACTGCTTTACATCAGGCGGGCCGTACGATTGTTTGCCACCTTAGTCACAAAAGGTATAAAGGTGGTAGAGCCAAGCTGTAGCCATTTGACTGTAGCTCTTAAACGGGCTGGCTCGACCGGGGTAGTACCACCCTCTCACAGAAGATCGGCGTAAAGTGGCTATTACAGCTGCGTTTCGTACGATGAGTGAGAGAGCCGAAAGCCCCTCCCCCTCCCCCTCCCTCCATCCCACTCCCCTTCGATCGGCAATGTGCGAGCAATGCCTTTGGTATTGTAAGCATCTATAGGCTACGGTAACTGCTTAACATCAGGCAGGCCGTACGCTTATTTGCCACCTTAGTCTCATAAAAAAACTCATACGTCATACTCACTTCTCCTCGATATATCTCACATGAGTGTTGGAGAAGGCAGTCGACACGTGGGTTATGGCTTTCAGATTCCTGCACTCCTTGGCTAGTTTCAAGACTTCCTTGGTGCCTTTCACGTTGATAGCAGTTGATACGGAGAGCTTCTCATCAAACTTCACCGTAGCTGCCGAGTTTATTATTATTGTCACCTAAAAAACAGAAAAAATAATAATAAGTATTAGCACTTTTAATGTCCCACTCCTGCCCCCCTAACCAAGTGGCTTCGTTTCCAACCGTTTCTACAAATCGCTACGCTTAAATGTATGGAATGACATTACAAGTCGATACGTAGATCACGTGACTTATGCCATTTCCATACATGAAGCGTAGCGATTTGTAGAAACGCTCGTAGACGAAGCAACTTCCAGTCAGTTCCTGTATACACGGCGACAAGGTTCACCACCTGTCACGTTGGGTTCTGAGTATCTGGTGAAGCGTGGGCTTTGAGTTGGTTAATACCTCCACAATGTGGTGGTGTATGGCCACTCAAGCCTCTGACTACCCCCGAATGGGGATAAAAGTCGTGACGCATATGTTATGTATGTTACGAAGCCACTCGGCTAGAAGGGTTGGGGATTCAGGCATCACCTGGCCCTCACCTTGCTGCATAGAGTCTTCCGATCCTCATCGCTCAAGCCGAGCCCTGGCAGCTCCATGTCGCCGATCACCGGCACCACCTTGTGGATACCCTTAGGGTTCTCCTCATGAGCGCGTTGGAACAGCTGGAAGAAATAGTTGGATTGACTTGGGTTTGACATCTTTGGATGTATTAAACTTTATGGTCCGTATTACGGCTGCACGCGCGCGTCAATGTTTATGTAGCTAATAACGCTACAATGTACATATATTCATATGCTACAATGTTTAGTCATCTCTTTCTAACAACTGGGGCCCTACCACCACCTCTTATAGCAACACCCATACCTTAGAAAAGAGATTTATTATAGTGGCCCCCTTGCCCACCGTGAGGTATAAAAAGAGGCACACTATACCTGGCAACCCCTTACGAGGCGTCAGGGACCATCTACGGTAGGTCCTGCCTCTTATAGCAGTATTGTTTTAACGTTTCAGCGACTTTTTGTACAATGACGTTTCTTATTGTCATGACAATAAGGTACGTCATTGCACAAAAAGTCGCTGAAATGTTAAAACGTTCCTATAACTGAATCGCGATAAGAGGTCGTGGTAAGGCCCCTGGTCTGGCGTATTATATGGCGTGTATTCATAAGTATACTTCGACTTTTAATCATATTCACTAACTTGACAGTTGAAGGGTTAGCAGTTTTTGACAAAAAAAAGATAGTAAGGTGGTGTAAGAATGAACAAAATTGAATGAGCTTAAGTAATGTGCTTATATGAAAACATTTTATTTTTAATAACCCATCTTAAAACACTGTATACACTATTAAAAATTGTAAAATTCTTATTCACCATGTCTTCATCGTATGAAATAAATTTTCGAAATTGTATTTATTTAAACCATTTTTATCATTCGTTCTTTACGCAAAATCGTTCACTACCCGAACACTATTAGTTTTAGTATGGTAACATTATTTCTCTTTGAAGTGTCAAGTTTGTGAATACGATTAAAAGACGAAGTTTAGGTATGGTTCAATATGCTATTTTTAAAGCACTGATTTCGTGTATGTCCGGTCTATAATATACTGCCGTGATAATTAAAGAGTGCAGTAATCGACATTTTTGGGATTTTCACTTTTTTACAGAAATGGCATCCCAAGAGGTTCGTCTAAGTGGAAAAAATATATTTTCATGAAAATGTTCACTGAAAGTATGTTTTCTAACTAACGATTTTCGCAGTACTTGCATGAAAATTGTATCAATGCTATGGACAAGCGCAGCATTGAACATGTGCTAAAAAAGAATGCAGTACTTGCTTGCAAGTACTGCATTCTTTTTTAGCTTATTCTTGAATACCCTAGAGCTAAGTGCAGTAATTGCCACTACTCAACTGGTGTCCGAGCCTACTCGCATACCCGACGTTGAGGATCATACACCTTCCTTGCTGATCTGCTGCTGACTTCACACCCGGATGGCTACCAGGTGTCCGTTGGTGCACCTTTAGGTTCATCTGACCACTGCCTGGTTCACTCTGAGGCGCCGCTGCACTCCAGTTATCCCTGTATCTCAGGGTCGCGTCGATTGTGGCACTACAAGTCAGCAGACTGGGATGGTCTGCGTGAATTTTACGCATCGTACCCGCGGAGACAGCTCTGCTTCTCGTCGGACGATCCCTCGCTCTGCGCTGTAGCAGTCGCGGACCCGGTATTGATGGGAATGAAATATTTCATTCCGAGTACCTACCGTCCGCACTGGCGGCCGCTTGCGGCCCTGCTAGCCTACTCCGTAATACGAAACGAAACGGTTCGGCTGACGGATCGTCGTGATTTGACATTTCTTCTTTCGTTTCTTCTTTACGTTTGACATGGTTTTGATCGTAAATCGAATCCGTACTTCGGACTATCCGTCAGCGTTCGTTTTTCAAAGTAACCACCCTGGTTCGACAGTCAATGTGCTAAGGCTTCTAGCCTAAAGCATGTAGCCTGTCAGGCTTGGGCTGCGGCTCGCGTTGCGAAGGGTCCTAATATCACCGACCTCAAGAAGCGTTTCAATGCTGCCTCCAGATCCAGCAAGAAACATAATATGGCTAGGGTTAAGTTTGAGCATATTCGCAGGGTCGGTGAGAGACTTCTAAGGCTCCTTCTGGAAGTCGCGCTTTCTGGTCTCTCGCCAAAGCTGTTGAGGCGAACTTTTGTCGTCCCTCCTTACCATCTTTGCGTAAACCGGACGACTCGCTGGCACATTCCGCAAAAGGGAAAGCCGATCTCCTGTGCTCTCTTTTTGCGTCGAACTCGACTCTTGACGACCGAGGTAGCTCACCATCTGTCATCCCACGATGCGCGCACGTCATGCCTGATGTGCGCTTTACACAACGTGCAGTGCGAAGAGCATTGAAAGCCCTCGCCCTCGCATTAAAAGCGACGGTATTCCAGCCATTGTGCTTAAGACGTGTGCTCCTGAGTTGGCTCCGGTACTGACGCGATTGTTCTCGCTCTCCTGCACTGGAGTGGTTCCGTATTCGTGGAAGGTAGCCTTTATCCATCCAGTCCCTAAAAAAGGGGATCGCACTGACCCATCCAACTACCACCCTATTGCGATAACTTCCTTACTATCCAAAGTCATGGAGCAGGTGATTAACATCCAGCTCAACAGTAACCTTGAAGACCTTGAAGAATACGGTTTCCGTAAAGGTCGTTGTGCTGGTGGCCTTATTGTGTACCTGAGTCACCGGTGGGCACCTGCCATAGAGAGTAAGGGGGAAGCTCTGGCTGTAAGCCTAGATATCGCTAAGGCATTCGATCGGGTACCTCATAGCAAAAACTTAGGAAGAACTTTAAAACTATGTGCGAGGATAATTAAGTCTACTTCCACTAAGTCTTCAGTATAAGAAATGGAAATTAATACTAACAAATAATGCAGCAATCGACATGTGCTAGACCATAATGCAGTAATATGCGCAACTACTGCATTTAGTTTTAGTAGCCTCTGATTCCCACAAGACCTGATGCTAAACCTAAACGCAGTAATACGCATTATATTTGGATTGGTTGAAAAATTAAATAAAAGAAAAATATCATTCAAAAGCTTGATTTTTTTCTTAATTTTTTGATATATTTTTATGGCTATAAAATACGAACATCTTGCACAGATTACTAAAAATATGTTTACCGCGTTTTTCTCGAAATCGCCATTTTGCAAGTACTGCACTCTTAATTATGACGGCAGTATAAAAAGTCATTGTTTCGAAGCAAACAATGTCACAGGGTAATAAAAATCCAGTACAATCTAGCGACATCTATTGATTTTTTTGCCCTCTATGTAAACTTTTTCGGCCTACTTTCACTTATCCACGCTAGATGTCGTTAGTTTCGTAGCCATCTAGTGTCGAATAGCATGCAACTTTAAAAATAAATAGATAATAAATAAAATACTTACGAAGTCGTCTAAAAACTCGTGCAGACGAGCCCTCGCATCTTTTCCTTTCTTATTTCTTATCAAAACGTAAATAGTTTCCAGTTCTCCACACGAACGTATTAGTTTTTCAATTAGTACTGAAACAAATACGGGTTTTTGATAATAGATGGCGCACATTGGCAAATTCGTTTTTTAAGGTGGTAGAGCCAAGCTGTAGCCAATTGACTGCAGCTCATATACGGGCTCATATACCACCCTCTCACAGAAGATCGGCGTAAAGCAGCCATTTCAGCTGCTTTCCGTACGTTGAATGAGAGAGCCGCAAGCCCAACCCCCCCCCCCCCCCCCCCCCAAACCATATCAGTAAAGTGGCGGATAGGTACCTTAGGTATGATTCAGAAGTGCGAAATAATACCTACTTGGAGGAGCGTCGGGTAAAGGTATGTTGTAAATTAAAAAATAAGTTTTTTTATTTTTTTCAAAAATATGAAAGTTATATTAGCGGCACGTTATGGTGGCACTTTTGACATGTAGAGGGGGGAATAGGATGAACCTTCTTGCAATGGAATAAGATTCATTTTAGCATTCATTTTTTGACATTCCTAAATTTTAAAACTGTCATTCTTATTCCGTTATAATAAGGTTCATTTTCTCCACCCTCTACATGTCAAAAGTGCCACCATAACGTGCCGCTAATATACGTACATAAATAGCACATGTAATAGTGTGTCTTCACTAGGCATCCACAAAATCAGGTATATTATACCGTAATGCATCTTAATTATTACTAATTCGGCCTTTTGAAACGTCAGCAATTTAACGGTCACCCAACTCTTACTGACCTTGCCAAGCGTTGCTTAACCTCCGTGCGTTAAAGAAGGAAATGATTATAATAATCATAATAATATCTGAATATACATTTTGACTGCGAATATGGCTTTTTATTGATTATAAGAACAACTTATTTCAATGTCGATCCCAGTGACACCCAGACCAGTGGGGTTAATACCGTCACAAAGATGAATTGCGGCAATTCTGCTAAAGCAATTCATTTTTCCAACCCTCCAGCAGAATCCCCTAAATTTCCGTGAAACTGTCACGAATGGCGTAAAATGTGTCAGTATTCTGCAGAAATTTAGCGGAATTGCTAAGGATTCCTCAGAAAATCGGAAAAATTAATTGCAATGCAATTCATTAGCACTAATGCATAAGGACCGTATTAGGTCCGCAGGGCAAATTACGAAAAGGCCGTTTCCGAAATTTGCATCTGGCGGGAATCGAACCAGCAACCATCCAATGCAGTGAGTCGAGGCCTAAGCTCGAACCAATGCGCCAACATCAAAAAATACTTGTTAGGCCTAGCCCGCACTGCGAATAAAATCCGCGCGGTTTTTTAGGGTTCCGTACCCAAAGGGTGCCAACGGGTCCCTATTACTAGGCCTACGCTGTCCGTCAGTCCGTCTGTCAGCGGGCTGTATCTCATAACCGTAATAGGTAGACTTGAAATTTTCACAGATTGTGCATTTCTGTTGCCGCTACAACAAAAAATACTAAAAATAAAATAACATTTAAAATAAAGGTGGTACCCCGTACAAGAAAATTGATAATTATTTTTTATCGTCTTTATTCTACGGTGCGGTGGTGCGGAACCCTTTATATACGAGTCCAAAACGCACTTGGCCGGTTTTTTAATGTATCCGCACTCGCGATTTAGATTCGCGCAAATTGACAAGGTGCGGCGCGGAAAAAAATCCGCGCGATTTATATTCGCAGTGCGGCCAAGCTCTTAAATATGCGATCTTGACATACTAAATCAAATATATTTAGGTATTTTCTAGTATTATATGGACAAAGACCTCGTCTCAATGGCACGCACATAATATTGTTATGTAAAGTAAATAATATTGTTTGATATAACCAATTGTATGGTCCTAAACTTGACGGGCTTTGACGGGCTCGTTGGCGTGGTTGGCGTGATGGCGCCTTTCACGCTGCAGGTCGTAGGTTCGATTCCTACCCGGGACATGCATTTGTGTGCATGAACATGTCTGTATGTCCGGAGTCTGGGTGTATATGTATATTAAGTATGTATTTACAAATCAAAAAGTAGTATATGTAGTAATATCAGTTATCTGGTTCCCATAGTACAAGCTCTGCTTAGTTTGGGATCAGGTAGCCGTGTGTAAAAATGTCCCAGGATATTATTATTATTATTATAATATTGTTATGTAAAGTAAATTATATTGTTTGATATAACCAACTGTTGGTCCTAAACTAAGGCCTAAAGCGCTAGTTTCCTCGGAATGCGGTACCGTCATATAGCGGCCGTCACTAGAACGTTGGCTATGTAAACAAAATGGCGCGGTTTCCTAGAGAGCGGTATTGGACACCGTTGTTTACATAGCCAAATTCTAGTGACGTCAACTACGGCACCGCTATCAGAGGAAACCAGCACTTAAGGCCATAATCCACCACGCTGGCCCAGTGCGGGTTGGTGGATTTCACATGTCAGGGGTCGTAATAAATGCATCTCAAAGTTGAGATCGATCTTAAGATGCAGTTTTGACGTTAGGCCCGTATTAATAAATCGATCTCAACATTGAGATCGAACTTGAGACGCTGTTTTTGACAGATGTTCCATACATTAAACGTCAAAACTGCATCTTAAGATCGATCTCAACTTTGAGATGCATTTATTAATACGAGTCGGATTAAATCTGACCTTTCGATCAAGTCCGATCAACCCGGAATTAAGCCGGAAACCCACCGCAGTGCACGGAGAGGCCACGCACACGGCCACGGCTACGTTTTGCAAGTACTGATGGGATGTTATCGAGAACATTCTCACCCTCGGAAACTTACTCGTGAGTATTTTCGAGAATTTATCTTATGAAGCATGTTAAACTTGGCATAAACCTCATTAAACATGCAAATATGGTGGTTTTAAATGTTTTTAAGATTGAAAGTTAGGATAACGTCACCCAAAATATAAGATTCTCAAAAATTCTCACGAGTAAGTTTCCGCGTAAGTTTCCGGGTGAGAATGTTCTCGAGAACATCCCATCACTATTTGCAAGAAAATGTATGGATGACGTCATGTCGTGCGTAGCCTCTCCGTGCGCCGCGGTGGACACGGTGGCATACATTTTTGTACAAAGCGAAGCTTGACCCACGTGTGTAGCGTGTGCGTGGCCTCTCCGTGCGCCGAGGTGGGTTTCCGGCTTTAAACCCGTAATGTTAGGTACGTAAAAATATTATGATTCCGGCCAGGATCGAACTGGCGGCCTTCTGCGTGTAAAGCAGATGTGATAACCACTACACCACGGAACCCGTTGGCGACACGAACGAAATTATACATCATAATAAATGACTTGTAATTTTATTTACTGGCCACTCGATTGACAGTGTTCTTTAGGGGCCATCCATAAATTACGTCACACGAATTTCATTATTTTTCACCGCTTATCACAGCTGGTCACATTTGTGAGACTCCCCCACTCCCTAGTGTGACGTTACATAATTATTTTTTTAAATTTTCAGATTTAAAAAAAAATCATTAAGAGTTCAAATCTCGGTTTTAATACCGAAACCGGTATTTAGATTATTAGATTTTTAAATGTGACGTCACAAAACTTCCCCCCCTTGTCACACAATGTCACACTTCATCGACCCCCTCCCCTCCCCTTTACGAGTGACGAATTAATTTATGGATGGCCCCTTATTTCAAATTCAAAATCTTCTGACAGATGAAATTAAAAAAGCATACTTTCTTTTTATTATTTTATTTTTTAAATACAATCACCTCGTTATAATTTTCGCTTACTACATTATAAACAAAAAATTATAAATAAATAAAATAAAAATAACATTGTACAGGCGCGGAGGTTACAAAACAATCTTTTCGATGACACGACTCGCTTTCAAACTTATTCTGCCATCTGTGGAAATAAAAAAAAAACATTAAAAAATGGGTAAAATACATCATAGAATTATTATTTTAAGTAGATATTCATGGTCGGCGCCAACAGGGGACGACAGGGCATGGCATTTTTTGGAGCAAGAGAAAATGCTCCGATGTCGTTCACCGAGCATTGAAATAATAATAATATCCTGGGACATTTTTGTACACACGGTTACCTGATCCCAAACTAAGCAGAGCTTGTACTATGGAAACCAGATAACTGATATTACTACATATTACTGCTTTTTTATTTGTAAATACATACTTAATATACATATACACCCAGATTCGGGACATACAGACATGTTCATGCACTCAAATGCATGTCTCGGGTAGGAATCGAACCTACGACCTGCAGCGTGAAAGGCGCCTCCGCGCCAACCATGCTAACGGGCCCGTCAATTAGACCTTATTTCAATTGGATAAGTATTGAATTCGATTGATAAAAATTCAAATGCCATGCGCTGCCGCCCTCAGTGTGCGCCGACCATTAAAGTTAAATTGAGTTCTTTTTTTTTTGTAAAAAAAGTTCACTTAGCTCAAAGTCAAAGATAAAGTCCGTTTCACGAAAGAAGTCCCACGGCAATAAGTGGAACTAATTGAATCTAAATACCTATATTTTTTTCTGTTTTAATGTAAATAAATTTCAATAAATTACTGAAACAATAAGATCGGATTATCCTACAATGATTAAACATTTAATTTTTGGGTGGTCTAAAACAATGCGGTGAGGGAAAACATCGTGAGGAAACCTACCTATCCCTCGGGATTAGGTAATAGTCAGTTCCTGTATACACGGCGACAAGGTTCACCACCTGTCACGTTGGGTTCTGACTATCTGGTGAAACGTGAGCTTTGAGTTGGTTAATACCTCCACAATGTGGTGGTGTATGGCCACTCAAGCCTCTGACTACCCCCGAATGGGGATAAAAGTCGTGACGTTACATTACATTACATCTAAAACAATAGAGGGTTAAGAACATTCCGTCGCATGACTGTGGCGCCGCGTCTGCAGGACTTCTTTCGTGAAAAGAACTCTAATATCTTTTCGCTTGATGCTCTATGAATTACCTATTTTAAAAGACATTAAACCTACAATTATTGATTTAGCTTAGTTGGAGAGGCTAACGAAACAAATACCTACCTATCTCTGTACATACTTATCTATCTATATTTATTAAACTGTGAGTCTTCTATAAAAAAAAAATGTCTAAGATTTATTTTAACATTTATGTAAAACTGTGTTTCGTGTAACAAAAATATAATAAAAAATTATAATAATACCAACCTTACCGCAAAAATAAAAAAAGCAAAAATCACACACAAAGCATTATTTTTATCTTAACAAAAAACTATGAATTGTATACTTACGTCATTATTGATCGGGGAATACCATTACACACACGAAGAAAACCAACCAATGGGGTTAGGTGGCGTCCATAAATTACGTGAGACGTTTAGGGGCGGGGGGTGGTAGAGCCGAATCGCACCCAATCTCAAATCTGGGGAGAAGGGGGTCTCGGCAAATATGACGTAATTTTTTCTTGCGCAAGAAATAGTGTAAAATTGCATGAAAACTGGGTTAAGTTAAGTATACCACGTTTCTCCAATAAAATATGGCTTTTGAAAAATCTCACGTGAGATTAGGGGGGGAAGGGGTCGGGGTCACTAAGAGGGGTCGAAAAATAACCAAAATCGTCTCACATAAATTATGGACGCGGCCTTTAAACGAAAACGTTAAACTGGTCTTGAACTAGTGTCTAGTCCAATTCACCTTGTATATGACGTAACCTGTGTTCAACTTTTTTTGTTATAAAACAGCAACTATTTACAGGTATACGCGAAGCAGAACACACAAAAAACACATGCAATAAAAAAAAACTTAACACTATGATTCCGCAGACGATGAAACATTCGAGAAGGGGCATAGGTGTTAATTTTTTAAAACTAAGGTCGATGGAAGATTGTTGTTACCATTGATATATAATTTTAGTAGATATGTTACCTCCTAACATTGCAATCACTAGACTTGTGCTCAGCACCACTACATGCCAGGGTTGTTATGAAAAAATCACCTTGTTTTAAACACCGTGTTTAAAACATGTTTTAAACATTTAAAACATGTAAACTGTTAAAAAAATGTTCAAATCATTGTTTAAAACATTGATTTATTCGTTCTGATTTAAATCAATGTTTTAAACAATGATTTAAACACGTGGGCTTTGAGTTGACTTAATACCTCCACAATGTGATGGTGTATGGCCACTCAAGCCTCTGACTACCCCCGAATGGGGATAAAAGTCGTGACGTTACATTTCATTTTCATTTCATTTTAAACACGTTTTAAACGGTTTACATTTTAAATTTCCTGTTTTTTTGCAACTCTGCTACATGCAGCGATATTCACACATCTGTTATCGCACGCGCAATTCGACAATCAACAAGGCATTTTGATGTGTATTATTTACCAGAAGATGAGTACTGGCAATACCAACATGTTTTCAACATTATTCTAATGTTCTATCTACAGTATTTAAGGTACTTTCCCTCCATGTGGCAAAGTCGTGGGACACCCTGTATTTATATCTGAGTAAAACATGTTTTCGAAAGGCTTACAACTTTTATCCAGTTTTCTGACCTGTGATAGGTCAATGAACGGTACTCCCCCTCCCTCCCCCACATCTGAGAGGGGAGATATGAGGCCAAACAAAATTATATTTATATATATATATATATATATATGTGACTAGGGGTGGCAATTGGCAAACAAGCGTACGGCCCGCCTGATGTTAACCGTAGCCTATAGATGCTTGCAATACCAAAAGCATCGCTCGCAGAATGGAAAGTGTGGATTGGGCTTCCGGCTTTCTCACTCATCGTACAAAACGCAGCTGTAATTGCTATTTTGCGCTGATATTCTGTGAGAGGGTGGTACTACGCTGGTCGAGCCAGCCCGTACATGAGCTGCAGTCAACTGGCTACAGCTTAGCTTTACCACCAATAGGTTTAATTCAGACTTAATCCAAAGTCTGTAAGCGACTGTAGCCTAGGGGTGAACAGGTTGGGCTATCAATCAGAAGGTCCCAGGTTCGATCCCCGGTGGGGCATGCACCAATGGATGAATTTTCATCTATGTGCATAATTTAAAGTTCACTGACGGTGAGGGAAAACATCGTGAGGAAACCTACCTATCCCTCGGGATTAGGTAATAGTCAGTTCCTGTATACACGGCGACACGGTTCACCACCTGTCACGTTGGGTTCTGACTATCTAGTGAAACGTGGGCTTTGAGTTGGTTAATACCTCCACAATGTGGTGGTGTATGGCCACTCAAGCCTCTGACTACCCCCGAACGGTGATAAAAGTCGTGACGTTACATTTTTTAATCCAAAGTCTACGTTATTAGAGTTATAAGACATCGACTAACGGACTTAAGATATGCAGTTAATACATTTTCAACCTTAGGTAATTAGATTACAATAGATAACCTTTTCAACTTGATTGGAATTTCAAATTAATGAAATAAATACCTTTTACGGAAATTACTTATGCATCTGTCATTGAAAATTTGCATTACGGGCCTCCGCAGACTTGCTACTTTTAGCATCGGCGATCGGCGATTTTGTTGCTGCGTCTCGCTCGTTGTCGCTCTAAGAAACGCGACGCAGCATCGATACAGTCGCAAAGCGCCGGTCGCCGATGCTAAAAGTAGCAAGTCTGCGGTGGCCCTAATAGTACGTTGTTAAGAACGAAATTCTTATAGCAATACTTATTGGTAAACGAAACTCGACTTTCGCTATAAGCGCGCTTTACATTAGCCAAAATTCTTGACCAAATTCTTGACAAGAACATCGAGAAATCGAAAATTTTCGGTATGTCTCGTCAAATCTCGCTAACGTACAAGAAAGACGGAAAACGAGGGTGGATACGCCTTTTTATTCTTGCCATTTTGTACAAAATGGTCTTTCAAAGTTCTTGCTTAGTTTTCTTGCAAAAATTCTCGGTATTAGTGTAAGTAGTAATATTGATACGTAAAATGCAGACGAATTGGTGTTTACGAAACTAAATTAAACCAAGCTTAAACGCGCATGTCAAGAATTAAGAAAATTCACTCCCGCATCGGCATAATTTTGTATTTTTTTTGTAAATATAGTAAGTTTAATAATAATTGAAATTGAGTTTTAAATATATTTATGTTTGTACCTAATAAAAGTAGAATAATGGGCAATTTTGAATATTAAATATCCTTCGTCAGAAGATAGAACTGATTCTTGCAAGATCTTGCTCAAGATACCGATTCCTTTCTGACACAATAACGATCGAGAATAGCGCGAAATTTGCAAGAACGAATGACTCGTGTATTCTCGACCTTTCTTGTAGCAGATAATAATAATAATATCCTGGGACATTTTTGTACACACGGTTACCTGGGGGCTTACCACCACCTCTTATAGCAGTTTTGTTTTAACTTTTCAGCGGCCATTTGTGCAATGACGTTTCTTATTGTCATGACAATAAGAAACGTCATTGCACAAAAAGACGCTGAATCGTTAAAACGTTCCTGTAATTGAATCGCAATAAGAGTTCGTGGTAAGCCCCTGATCCCAAACTAAGCAGAGCTTGTACTATGGAAACCAGATAACTGATACTACTACATATACTACTTTTTTATTTGTAAATACATACTTAATATACAGATGTGTATAGCCTTTATAATACGTAAACAGGAATTATAAAATTACTTGCTTTGACGTCAACAGTATTATATTTAAATCGAGAGACGTTGTATACTTATTGGAAATTGCATTTTAAGACCTACATGCTTGGACGAATAACCTTTAGAGGATTAATAGTATTTTTAACTTATATATACACGGTACTTCAATGGTCCGAAATAATATTTCACATAAGCATAAGTATCGGGCATTTATTGGTACAACATGTATTCGAAATTAGAACATTTTTTCGTTTTTTTTTTTCTGCTGCTTTTTAAATTATGGCGTGTCCTTTTTATTTTCTTAGGAAGTA
Organism: Drymonia ruficornis; assembly: GCA_947859195.1. Lineage (NCBI taxonomy): Eukaryota > Metazoa > Arthropoda > Insecta > Lepidoptera > Notodontidae > Drymonia > Drymonia ruficornis. Next base: position 4,681,993 of record OX401932.1, on the reverse strand, counting down.
TAAGTAAAAAAATATTAGCGGCTGCTACTCGTAGATACAACTTAAACTGTTTAAGCCCTTAGGGTTCCGCTAGAAAATTAGGAAAATTAATTGAAGAAGAATTTCTATATGGCGCTTTTAGCTTCCCTATAAGTACCTAGGTTTTAAACGCGACCCAAATCATCATTTCGGACTTCTGAAACACCCTTAAATATACAAAAACCATGCTTGCACTCACCTTTTCCCAAAAACCCGCTCCCACCAGTAACAAACACACACTGGCCCTTATAAAACCTCTGTATCTCAGTCTCAGGCCCTTTACCCTTGGTCAGTTTCCTCATTTCCTCCTCCTTCGCGTCGAGTTTGTCCTCCTCCGCGTAATACGTGTCGTTCAGGTTGGAGGGGAGGAACTCGTGGTCTTCTGAATAGTCCAAGATGTTGGCTGTAGGGTTCATAGCTTGGTTATCAGCTTCAGAATTGCGTGCTGAAGTTTCTAGCTCCTGCGGGCGAGAATTGTAAATTATTAATACACAATTATAGATATACATAGTTGGTAAAACACTAACAACCTTGCAGGGGCGTATTACTGGCGTCAAAAACAACAACTTTTGTTCAACTTTTGTTGTATTCCACTTTGCCCTAAAGTACCTAAACGTACCACGGCTATTCTCTAGATGAGCATTATTTTCTTGTTTCATACAGTGTGATTTTTTTTTGTTTTTTTTTTTGTTTTGTAAAAAGTCATAGAACAAAAGTTGTTGTTTTTGATGTCAGTAATACGCCCCTGCAAGGTTGTTAGTGTTTTACCAATAACCCTGTATAGCTAATACACAATTATAGATATATAGCTTTTGGACTTCGTCCGCGCATTTGTCCTACGGAAACATACTATGTGCTATTCCAGACTATAATCTATCTCTGTGCCAAATTTCATTCAGATCCGTTCAGCCGTTCTGGTGTGATTGAGTAAAAAATACCCATCCATCCGTCCATCCAACCATCCATCCATCCAACCATCAATCCATCCATTCATCCAAACTTTCACATTTTATAATATTAGTGGGAAGTGGGATTAGCCTATATTTTAACGTCCCACTCCTGGGCACGAGCCTCCCCTCAATGTGAGGGGGATTCAGGCCATAATCCACCACGCTGGCCCAGTGCGGGTTGGTGGATTTCACACGTCTTCCGAAAATTGGTTAGATTTTATAGGACATGCAGGTTTCCTCACGATGTTTTCCTTCACCGTGAGCAAGTGATAATCATATTCAAGTTAAGATATTTCGTGCTTCGTATGGTCGGAGTAAAGTAACACACTGGGACGCCAAGCGACGTTGCCGGCCACGTATCCAAACAATTTGTATTGATGGCGACGTCGCCAGTCCGTCGCCAGGTGTTACCTGTCATGTCAATACGAATTAGTTGGCTACGGTGACTGGCGACGTCGCCATGGCTACCCAGTGTGTTATGGCCCTTACAGTCACGTTTCGACGATGAGTGAGAGAGCCGGAAACCAACCCCCCCTTTTCCCTCCGTTTGTCCCATCCGGTGGGCCCTCAGGTGGGCTAGAAACATAAAAAACTGTCTAATGGCGTGTCGGCCCCGCACATAAAGGGTTCCGTACCACCGTAGAATAAAAACGTCAAAAATATCAAGTTTCGTGTATTTTTTAATTTAATTTTATTTGTTTTTGTTGTAGCGGCAACAGAAATACACATTCTGTGAAATTTTCAAGCCTCTAGCTATTACGGTTCGTAAGATACAGCCCGCTGACAGACAGACGGACAGACGGACGGACGGACGGACGGACAGACGGACAGCGTAGGCTTAGTAATAGGGTCCCGTTGGCACCCTTTGAGTACGGAACCCTAAAAAGCGTGGTGTAGGCTGAATACTTGCTCACCTGTAAGTTCTCCTGCATTTCATTGCTGAGACCCCGGACTTTCTCCAGTTGCTGCAGCTGCTGTTCGCTCGGCTTGCCGTACACATCCACCTCCCCCCTCCCCCCCTTGACCTGTGCCTCCACCCAGCGTTCCATCTTCTGCTTGGTGAGGTTTGTATGCAGCAGTGGCGTATCTTCTAGAGAGTGATTCATTCTGAGAACAAGGAATTGTACCTTTTAGTGAGGTGATAGGTAAGACGCGGCACGTCAGTTTCATACATTGGTTGCTGTCATGTACTGAAGTACGCCGACTGCGGCGTAGTATCAATTGCCACATTAAATTTAATTATTGCGGACGCTTCATCTAGTATGAGTGACCTCGCAGTAAATAAAAATAATCTTTTTAAATTCCTAAATATATGAACCATAAATACATTATTGTCCTTTTACGGTGAGTCGAGTAATAAATACTAAACCTACATTAGGAAAATTAAGCATACTTATCTATGCATTTTTGCATAAATCATTAATCATTAATTTTTGAAGGTGGTAGAGCCAAGCTGTAGCCAATTGACTGCAGCTCATAAACGGGCTGGCTCGACCGGGGTAGTACCACCCTCTCACAGAAGATCGGCGTAAAGCAGCTATTACAGCTGCGTTTCGTACGATGAGTGAGAGAGCCGTAAGCCCACCCCCCCTCCCCTCCCTCCATCCCACTCCCCTTCAGGTCGGCAATGTGCGAGCAATGCCTTTGGTATTGTAAGCATCTATAGGCTACGGTAACTGCTTAACATCAGGCGGGCCGTACGCTTTTTTGCCACCGCAGTCCTATAAAAAAAAAAAAAAAAGTTGTTGTTACAAACCGAGTCCTATTAATATTATTCAGATAATGTCAAACAAATTTATTAGATTTAATCATTATTAATGAAACTAGTACTAGCTATAACTAGCTGCACTATTTAACAAAAAAGGTTAATGTTTGCTAAAATAATAGTAGCCTAAGTTACTCGTTATAACATCAGCTATCTGCCAGTGAAAGTCCCGTCTAAATCGGTCCAGCCGTTTCGGAGATTAGCCGGAAAAAACAGACAGACAAAAAATTTAAACGTACTTTTTTATAAGTACCGAATATACTTTCATATGCATTTATTAAAAAGCTGTTATTTTGACATTACAACCAGACCCTTCAATTTATTAAATTGTATAATATAATAGATGTATAGATATCACGGATATCTATAAAAAAAAGCGAGTGTAGCCTAGGGGTGAACAGGTTGGGCTAACAATCGGAAGGTCCCAGGTTCGATCCCCGGTGGGGCATGCACCAATGGATGAATTTTCATATATGCGCATAATTTACAGTTCGCTGACGGTGAGGGAAAACATCGTGAGGAAACCTACCTATCCCTCGGGATCAGGTAATAGTCAGTTCCTGTATACACGGCGACAAGGTTCACCACCTGTCACGTTGGGTTCTGACTATCTGGTGAAACGTGGGCTTTGAGTTGGTTAATACCTCCACAATGTGATAGTGTATGGCACTCAAGCCTCTGACTACCCCCGAACGGGGATAAAAGTCGTGACGTTACACACACAGATATCACGGATAGGCATAGGGGCGCCCACATTTCACCGGTGGTACTTTGGTCACTATGTATAATAGAGGCGCGCCTATTGCCATTTCACCGGGCACACTGCGTGTATTCGGGCCATAGTCCACCATGCTGGCCCAGTGCGGGTTCATAAGGGGCCATCCTTAAATTAGGTCACACGAATTTCATGATTTTTAGACCCCCCCCCCTTGTCACAGCTGGTCACATTTGCGAGACTCCCCCCCTCCCTGTGTGACGTCACATATTTTTAACAATTTACAGAAAATTTCAATTTTTTTAGTTAACAATTCAAATTTCGGTTTTAATACTTAGATATATTCGATTTTTAAATGTGACGTCTCAAAACTTAGGACCCCTCCCACCCCCTTGTCACACATTGTCACATTTCTTCGACCCCCTCCCCCCCTTTTACGTGTGACGTAATTAATGGATGGCCCCTGACCGGTCTTCCAAATGTGCAGGTTTCCTCGCCATGTTTTCCTTCACCGATTAGCAAGTAATCTCATATCACTTGAGCAGCGTTTTCTGTCGTAAAATGGTTGAAATACTTGAAATTTCATAAAACTGGCTTATTTGCGACATATGACGTAGGCCTTGGAGTATGTTAAAATGAAAGTTTTTTCGAAAGTCCTTCAAGGTAAAGACAACGAAGAAATGTAGGAATATTATCACAAAATTATTACAGTTAAGGGGCTTACCACAAGCTCTTATTGCGATTCAATTACAGGAACGTATTAACGTTTCAGCGACTTTTTGTGCAATGACGTACCTTATTGTCATGACAATAAGAAACGTCATTAAAACGTCGTTAAAACGTTCCTATAATTGAATCGCAATAAGAGCTTGTGGTAAGCCCCTGAACTAATTACTGTCGTGTTCTCATGGACATAATTATTTTAAAAACAACATTCTAACAATAATTCGAAGGCTTTTTCCAAATCGACGGATTATCCAACAAATTAAATGGACTTTTTAACTTTTTGATATTCTATGGGAAATCTCTCAAAACGTCCTAGTTATTTGGTGAATAAAAGTTACCCGACGATTCTATAATAAAAAAATAATAATTTAGCCCTTTTAACGTCCCACTGCTGGACACGGGCCTCCCCTCAATGCGAGGGGGATTCAGGCCATAATCCACCACGCTGGCCCAGTGCGGGTTGGTGGATTTCACATGTCTAAAGACATGCAGGTTTCCTCACGATGTTTTCCTTCACCGTAAGCAAGTGATAATCATCACCCGACGATTCTAAAAAAATTATTTTAGAATGTTTAAGTAGTTTAATTTCAGAATTGGCGTCTGTCTGCTTGCACTGGGTGGTTGCAGGATCGATTCTCGTCGGGGCAAATTTCAGAAATCTTTTCGGAATTTGCCCTAGCCTGAGTGTCACTGGGATCGCCCCCAGTTCAATGTACAGTGTACTCATAGGACGCGTTGCTTAGTTTTGGGACCATACACTTAGTGTTAGTCAAGCAAAATCTAGATAGATACCTATTTAGATAGGTACAACAAAACGTTACCTATCTCTTTCATTCATCGATCTACAGGGTTATTGGTAAAACACTAACAACCTTGCAGGGGCGTATTACTGACATAAAAGCAACAACTTTTGTTCTATGACTTTTTACAAAACAACAAATTAAAATAACAAAAAATCACTCTCTAAAATGTATGAAACAAGAAAATATGCTCATCTAGAGAATAACCGTGGTACGTTTAGGTACTTTAGGGCAAAGTGGAATACAACCACGTACCATGGCTTTCCTCTAGATGAGAAAAAAAAAATCTTACATTTTAAAAAGTGATTTTTTGTAAAAAATTTTTGTTTTGTAAAAAGTCATAGAACAAAAGTTGTTGTTTTTGATGCCAGTAATACGCCCCTGCAAGGTTGTTAGTGTTTTACCAATAACCCTGTATATAGCGGAGAGACAAGGATGACGCCCACTAGGTATATATACTTATAAATAAAGTAGTTTTTTACGACATTACATGACTTCCTTTTAGATCCTACATACTTATTAAAAATGTCCTTGATAACATGCAACATGTTACTTTATATACTTTACTTTCTATGTGCATAATTTACAGTTCGCTAACGGTGAGGGAAAACATCGTGAGGAAACCTACCTATCCCTCGGGATTAGGTAATAGTCAGTTCCTGTATACACGGCGACAAGGTTCACCACCTGTCACGTTGGGTTCTGACTATCTGGTGAAACGTGGGCTTTGAGTTGGCTTAATACCTCCACAATGTGGTGGTGTATGGCCACTCAAGCCTCTGACTACCCCCCGAATGGGGATAAAAGTCGTGACGTTATATTTATTTTATTTATTTATGTTACTTTACTTGTTAACATCACGGTTGTAGTCGCCGAAGTGGTAGGCAGAACTGTTTAGCGGGGCATAGCTAGTAATCTATAGTTTCTTAATAACAGTCCTGTGTGATCGCCCCCAGTACTTAGTTTGGGACCATACAGTTGGTGTGATTGTCTGGCGATATCTATTTACTTATTTATTTATATAGGCTATATATAGAGGCTATTAATATAGCCTAGCTAGGAGGACTGTCACCACCCAATACTGTTGTTATTACTTAAGTCTATAACCTGTACTCAGCACTTACAGACTATAAATTTTATAGCTTAAATAAATAATTTATTTATATTCAACCTTAACTCTTAAAATAATAATTACAGTAATACATATATAATTACGTATATAATTTACAGTTCGCTGACGGTGAGGGAAAACATCGTAAGGAAACCTATCTGTCCCTCGGGATTTGGTAATAGTCAGTTCCTGTATACACGGCGACAAGGTTCACCACCTGTCACGTTGGGTTCTGACTATCTGGTGAAACGTGGGCTTTGAGTTGGTTAATACCTCCACAATGTGGTGGTGTATGGCCACTCAAGCCTCTGACTACCCCCGAATGGGGATAAAAGTCGTGACGTTATATTATTATTATTTTTATTATTAACTCTTAAAATAATAATTTTTAGAATCATCAGATGTCATATGATCGTCCTTCAATCGTACAATTATAAAATAACGACTGCTGCGTCCTCATATCCGCGAATCGGCAATTTGTTATGATTACACCGCACTACTCACCGTTTGTCCGTCACGTACCTACTTACTACACATAATGATATGTAGGTAAATAAGGAAGTAAATAAAATTCATATTTATTAGATACTTAATTTTTACTTTTTTATACCTTGGAATTTCACTATCTATATAAGGATTAATCGTGATAATAAAGTGACTGAATAAATAAATACCCACCCGAAACGTTTATTAATAAACAACTGGCCAAGTGCGTGTCGGACTCGCACATAAAGGGTTCCGTACCACCGTCGAATGAAAACGTCAACAATATCAAGTTTCTTGTATGGGGTTCCCTTTTTTTTAATTTTATTTCATTTTTAGTATTTATTGTTGTAGCGGCAACAGAAATACACATTCTGTGAAAATTTCAAGTCTCTAGCTATTACGGTTCGTTAGATACAGCCCGCTGACAGACAGACAGACGGACGGACGGACGGACGGACAGACGGACAGCGTAGGCTTAGTAATAGGGACCCGTTGGCCCCCTTTGAGTACGGAACACTAAAAAGCGTGGTGTAGGCTCCCCCCCAGGACCCCTTTATTTCTAAATTTAATTATATTTTTAGTAGTTGTTGTTGTAGCGGCAACACGGACAGCGTAGGCTTAGTAATAGGGTCCCGTTGGCACCCTTCGGGTACGGAACCCTAAAAAATACATCTTATAATGCAAGATAGTAGGAAAGCGAGGAAGAGGAAAACCAAGAATAAGCTACATGAGCTTGTTTTTTTTCTTCTTTAAGTTACTAAGGTGGCAAGGGTGGTACCAGTCGTAAACTGCATGTAGAAACAGCCTCGTTGAAGAGGCTACGCAACTTTCTCCCTACTACCACTAAAATTGCGCTAGCTCAATCTTTGTTGCTTCCCATCTTGGACTACGCTGATGTCTGTTATCTTGACCTCACGGAGGAGCAGCTTAATAAGCTTGAGCGCCTGCAAAATCTTTGTATTAGATTTATATTTGGATTGCGTAAGTATGATCATGTGTCTCACTTTCGGACTAAGCTTAAGTGGCTTCCTATACGTCTTCGCCGTAATGCTCACATCCTATCTCTTGTGTACAGCATACTGTTCAATCCATCTTCGCCACGCTATCTCAAGGAACGTTTTAAATTCCTCCACGCGTCTAATTTGTATTCCTTGAGATCAACTGATAACCTCTCTCTTGTTATGCCTTCTCACACCAGTTCCTTTTATGATAGTTCCTTCACTGTCGAAGCAGTCCGCCTCTGGAACTCTTTACCGGTCTCTGTCAGAATCACTCCCTCCTTATACATTTTCAAAGACCGGGTAAACAAATTCTTTCTTTCTCCATAAGTACTGCTCCTTAAATTTATTTATGTATTTATTTTGCCTATTCCCATGCTATTACGTGCTGTTATATTAATTTAGCCATTATGTAGTAGGTATAGGTATATCAGTCTATGTAATATTTTCTTGTTTATGTAATGTAATTTATGTGTATGTATAAGTGGTAATTTATGTAAGTACACCCCCGTATTATTTTTTCTTTAGATCCTCTCCATCCAAAGGTTGCCTGGTAGAGATCACTATTAGTGATAAGGCCGCCCATTTTCCACTTTCTGTGTAAATTGTGTAATTATTTATAAATGTTTAATTTTCTAGTGGTGGATTAATAAAGAGTTATCTATCTATCTATCAAGGGGGAGTGGGAAAGAGGTTGGGGAAGGGGGTTGTGCTTCCGGCTCTCTCACTCATCGCACGAAACGCAGTTGTATTAGCTACTTTACGCCGATCTTCTGTGAGAGGGTGGTAGACTCGGGGCCCAGGTTTCCTTCGTATTATACAGAGTTGGGCAAAATTTAATTGCGATTAATTAATTGCAAATTGCGGGTGATGTCACAATTAACAATTAATTGTGATTTGTTCGCGATCGCAAACAAATCAAAATTAATTGTCAATTGTTTCACCACATGCAATTGGTAATTAATTAATTGCAATTAAATTTTGCCTAACTCTAATATTATATACCTCTTATATAAAATCACGGTTTTTGACGGCTAACAACTAAGTACATTTCTGCCCGCAATTTCAAGGATTGGCGTGAGACAAAGTCCAAATAACTACTCTATGTCACTACAAATAGTATTGTTTCTAGTATACACTACTATGTAGTAAGAAAATCGTCAACTTAGGGCCTCCGCAGACTAGCTACTTTTAGCATCGGCGATCGGCGATTTTGATGCTGCGTCTCGCTCTTTCGCGCTCGAAGAAACGCGACGCAGCATCGATACGTCACAAAATCGTCACTAAAAGTAGCTAGTCTGCGGAGGCCCTTAGAAACTTAAACGTAATGATTGCTTTGCAAACACTATGAAAGACTGTTTGTTCAAACTATTTGCTTCGTTGTGTGGAAATGGTAAAGTATGGGGTCATCGGCTCTGAATATATTTTTATGCCGTTCGGAGTCGAGACCCTGGGTCCATGGGGTCCAAGCACCCATCAACTTGTGAAAGAGTTGTCAAAAAGATTGGTCGACGCAACCGGCGACCCAAGGGCTGGCATTTCCTCGCTCAGCGAGTAGCTTTAGCTATCCAGCGAGGAAATGCGGCCAGCATCTTGGGTACACTTCCGCATGGGCCAAATTTTGTACACATTTTTAGTAAATAATATGTGTATAAATATTATACATAGCTTATAGATAATAATAAATTTTAATAAGTATATTCTACAATCGTTTCTACAACTGCTACGCTTAAGTGTATAGAAATGACATTACAAGTCGATAATTAGATCACGTGACTTATGTAATTTCCATACATGACGCGTAGCGATTTGTAGAAACGCTTGTAGAAGACTGCAATTTGTCTAGAGGGGCTGGGGGGCTTAAAACGCCACATGGCAATTCTGCAGACGCAATACATACAGACTCCTCAGGAATTCCACTAGAATTCCGTAAAATGGTCACGAATTGCGTAAAATGTGTGATAATTTACGGAAATTTAGCTGAATTGCTAAAAATGCTGCTACAAATTTTTATTTCCATAAATTCTATGTGGCGCCGTTAGCCTTCCATGTAGCATTATATGGGCATATGGCATATGGCATATGCCATTATAGGGCTGGCTCTCTTACTCATCGTACGAAACGCGTACGGCCCGCCTGATGTTAAGCAGTTACCGCACCCTATAGATCCTTGCAATACCAAAAGCATTGCTCGCACTTGCCGACCTGAAGGGGAGTGGGAAGGAGGGCGGGGAAGGGGGGGGTGTTGGGCTTCCGGCTCTCTCACTCATCGTACGAAACGCAGCTGTAATAGTCATAGCTACTTCACGCCGATCTTCTGTGAAAGAGTGGTATTACCCCGGTCGAGCCAGCCCGTATATGAGCTGCAGTCAATTGGCTACAGCGGCTCTATCACCAACGGACGCATTTTCTGTTTCGTTTTGTTTATATTCTCTGGTATGTTGGTACCTACTTATAAAAATATTTACGTTTACTGCGTAGGCAGGCTCTATGGTGATTTTAGACATTAAATTAACATAAAACGAGTCGGTTCGCGTATAGAATATCAAATAACTTATATAACATTAATTTCGCATGTCAGTTGCAGACGAATTTTAAATTTAAAGGCGATATAAAACGGTAATCTATCATTATAGTCAAATCGATGATAATTGATGGAATCAGGCGTAACTTTGCGGAAATCCATTGTTAAATAATAATGTCAATTCATTTGGTTTATAATATTGGAGGTTGGCAATTCCGAGGGTGAGTGGTGGGTCCACAGAGTAAAGACTAAAGAAAGAGGTGCCCTTATTGAATATATGTATGAAAAAAAACGTGGTTATTGTTTTTTCATTTCCATTGTTCTATCTACCGGTAAATAGATGAACTACTCGCTTCGTTTTATGTCGATGTTAGTACTAGGCCTACCACTCGGCCCAGTTGCTTAGGGCCAGTCCCCTTAGTAATTGGTCCATGGGTGGGTCCCTCTCTACAATTGTTTTCAAATCGATGATTTAATGTAACATTTGTAACTTGTTGTTTTAGGGTTCCGTACCCAAAGGGTGCCAACGGGACCCTATTACTAAGCTTACGCTGTCCGTCTGTCCGTCTGTCAGCGGGCTGTATCTCACGAAACGTAATAGCTAGAGACTTGAAATTTTCACAGAATGTGTATTTCTGTTGCCGCTACAATAACGAATACTAAAAATAAAATAAAATTTAAATATAAAGGGGTCCCCATACAAGAAACTTGATATTTTTGACGTTTTTATTCTACGGTGGTACGGAACCCTTTATGTGCGAGTCCGACACGCACTTGGCCGGTTTTTTTTTTTTTTTTACAAATACGGGCCCGTTAACGTGGTTGGTAAGATTCCGCCTATCACGCTGCAGGTCGTAGGTTCGATTCCTACCCGGGACATGCATTTGTGTGCATGAACATGTCTGTATGTCCCGAGTCTGGGTGTATATGTATATTAAGTATGTATTTACAAACAAAAAAGTAGTATTTAGTAATATCAGTTATCTGGTTTCCATAGTACAAGCTCTGCTTAGTTTGGGATCAGGTAGCCGTGTGTAAAAAATGTCCCGGGATATTATTATTATTATTATTAATAGGTAAACTTGGTTATCATAATGACCATAATTATTGCATTGAATCAATTGTATTACAGTGTCTTACACAACTTTGTAATATAAAGGATGGTATTGAAGAAGTTAATTATATTATAAGCAAGTCAAGGTTATTAGTACCTACCTACAGCAAACATATTTGACCTACAGTAGAAAATGTGCTTAATCATGATGACAGAATATGATACTATACCACCAAGCCAACTAGACACTCGGGTATAAATATCAAATGATAATAAGTCAATGATTCCGCGGTCCGTCTACCACGTAGTGAGCCTGGGCCAATGCCGGCACTCCTGTGACAGTAGCTCCCACTACGTGGTGGACGTACTTTGTAAAAAGTCATAGAAAAAAATGTTTTTTATGATGTCAGTACCTAATACAGTCCAAGGTTGTTAGTGTTTTACCAATAACCCTGTATAGCATTTTTTTTTATTGGACTGTCTTGGCAAAAAAGTGTACGGCCCGCCTGATGTTAAGCAGTTACCGTCGCCTATAGATGCTTACAATACCAAAGGCATTGCTCGCACATTGCCGACCTGAAGGGGAGTGGGATTAAGGGAGGGGGGGGTGGGCTTCCGGCTCTCTCACTCATCGTACGAAACGCAGCTGTAATAGCTGCTTTACGCCGATCTTCTGTGAGAGGGTAGTACTACCCCGGTCGAGCCAGCCGGTTCAAAGATTTCGAACTTTCATCCCCTATTTCACCCATTTAGCGGGTGAATTTTTGAAATGAAAGAATCGCTTCTTAGTTCTCACCTATGTTACATTAGGCACTTTGGTGCAAAATGTCATGCTTCTAGACTCATCGATTTAAACTGTGCGTTGTCTGTCAGTCAGTAAATCAGTAAATCAAAGGTTTTTTGTCTCACTCTTCAGCTGTGCAGTTGTAGTTAGTATGACCAAGATTATCCACTTGTCATAATCAAAACTAAACTATTCAATTAGTCTAACCTCACTTAGAGGCCGTCCGGGGTCTTACCAAGACCTGCGGGGCTAACACTATGCAACATTGCAGCAATTCTGCGCAAGCAATGGGCTTTGGCGCAAGCAATTTGACGGGCCCGTTAGCGTGGTTGGCGTGATAGCGCCTTTCACGCTGCAGGTCGTAGGTTCGATTCCTACCCGGGACATGCATTTGTGTGCATGAACATGTCCGTATGTCCCGAGTCTGGGTGTATATGTATATTAAGTATGTATTTACAAATAAAAAAGTAGTATATGTAGTAATATCAGTTATCTGGTTTCCATAGTACAAGCTCTGCTTAGTTTGGGATCAGGTAGCCGTGTGTAAAAAATGTCCCGGGATATTATTATTATTATTATTAATAGGTAAACTTGGTTATCATAATGACCATAATTATTGCATTGAATCAATTGTATTACAGTGTCTTACACAACTTTGTAATATAAAGGATGGTATTGAAGAAGTTAATTATATTATAAGCAAGTCAAGGTTATTAGTACCTACCTACAGCAAACATATTTGACCTACAGTAGAAAATGTGCTTAATCATGATGACAGAATATGATACTATACCACCAAGCCAACTAGACACTCGGGTATAAATATCAAATGATAATAAGTCAATGATTCCGCGGTCCGTCTACCACGTAGTGAGCCTGGGCCAATGCCGGCACTCCTGTGACAGTAGCTCCCACTACGTGGTGGACGTACTTTGTAAAAAGTCATAGAAAAAAATGTTTTTTATGATGTCAGTACCTAATACAGTCCAAGGTTGTTAGTGTTTTACCAATAACCCTGTATAGCATTTTTTTTTATTGGACTGTCTTGGCAAAAAAGTGTACGGCCCGCCTGATGTTAAGCAGTTACCGTCGCCTATAGATGCTTACAATACCAAAGGCATTGCTCGCACATTGCCGACCTGAAGGGGAGTGGGATTAAGGGAGGGGGGGGTGGGCTTCCGGCTCTCTCACTCATCGTACGAAACGCAGCTGTAATAGCTGCTTTACGCCGATCTTCTGTGAGAGGGTAGTACTACCCCGGTCGAGCCAGCCGGTTTATGAGCTGCAGTCAATTGGCTACAGCTTGGCTCTACCACCTTGAAAACTCCACTATAAATGATAAATTGATTATAGTCTACCTACGGAATGCTTACTGACGTAGGCATCTTGGAGGTAATAACAAATCAACGGAAAATTTATTCCATTTTTTATGTGCATTGTAAATTATGACATAGTTATCTCGAAAAGGTTATTTTTTCTCAGCTCTATGCAGGATAACTTACCAAAATAATTATATTGCAAGGTTAAAAAAACTATTTTGTTATTTAAAATATATAGGTAGGAAGGAATATACAACATGTTAAGAAAACCCTGTCCGACCCGAAAACGTATTGTTGGGTATCGAGATTAGATTATATTTCTGTACGGTACGGAACCCTTTATGTGCGAGTCCGACACGCACTTGGCAAGTTTTTGGTAATGTCAATGGTATACGAACATCTTTTAATATTTTATACAACTTGCATACCTGTTCCTACTTCCTACCTCCATGATGAATAAGGAAAAATACCCAGTGAAATCCACGCGTCAAGTTTACTGACCTTGCGTCGTAAAAACGTACCTACGATCGTCACGTTACGTACCTACAATCGACGCGGTATCCTAATTGACTTTAAAATTAACCTTCTTTAATATTTAATCGGAATAATAATTAATAGTTTACGGACGAATCGTTTTTGACGGGCCGGTTGGCGTGGTTGGTTTAGATTCCGCCTATCACGCTGCAGGTCGTAGGTTCGATTCCTACCCGGGTCATGCATGTGTGCATGAACATGTCTGCATTTCCCGAGTCTGGGTGTATATGTATATTAAGAATGTATTTAAAAACAAAAAGTAGTATATGTAGTAACATCAGTTATCTGGTTTCCATAGTACAAGCTCTGCTTAGTTTGGGATCAGGTAGCCGTGTGTAAAAGAATGTTCCAGGATATTCTTAATAGTTGACTTTATATCGTAAACTAGCTTTTGCCTGCGACTTCGTCCGCATAAAATTCAAAATCGAACTTCCACAACTTTCATCACCTATTTAACGCCTTTAAGGGTGGAATTTCAAAAAACCTTTTCTTAGTGGATACCTAAACTTCACGAAGAACACACCCTCCAAATTTCATGTCTCTAGGACCAGGTTTAGGCTGTGCGTTGATATATCAGTATTTTATACGTTTCTAAAAATTTGCCTCTGGCGGGAATCGAACCCGCAACTACCCGATGCAGAGTCGAGCGGTCAACGCTCGAACCACTGCGCCAAGCGGTCGTCAAACTAAACTAAACTAAAACAATAATTAATTGACAGAGAAAATATCACAGAAATATACATTGTCTATGGGAGTAGTTCCGCCACACAAAAAAGCCACAAACATAAAAGGATGGGAGGAGTTGGAACAAGTTTATCCACTTCCCTCCGTTGCAAAGCGACATAAACAACAGTTTGGGCCTAGCACAACGGGACGCCATGGCGACGTCGCCGGCCACATATCCAACTAATTCGTATTGAAATGTATGACGGATTGGCGACGTCGCCATTCAATACAAATTGTTTGGATACGTGGCGACGTCGCCAGTCCTTCGCCAGATGTGATACCTGTCATACATTTCAATACGAATTGGTGGGGTACGTGGCCGGCGACGTCGCCACGTATCCAAACAATTTGTATTGACCAGCGACGTCGCCAATCCGTCGCCAAGGGCTAGACAAGTGGCTGACGTCTACAAGCGTTCCTTCAAATCGCTACGCTTCATGTATGGAAATGACATAAGTCACGTGATCTACATAGCAACTTGTTGTTGATCTACAAAGCGACGCTTGACATTTCCATACATTGTGAAGTCTATTCGATTCGATTAGCGTTCATGCCACTTGTCTAAGGGGCAGGTGTGTTATCTCCCATACATTTCAATACGAATAGCTGGCTACGGTGGCTGGCGACGTCGCCAAAGCTACCCGGTGTGTTATGGCCCTATGCTGATAGCCACAGAAACTAGCCTGTTACAACTGATGATAGACCAGTTGTAACGCACCACGGATAGCAGTTTCACTGTTCGGACCTAAACTCGTGAGCTCGTTATACTTGATTCTCATAATAGGTATGGCAAAGGCGAACGCACGGAAATTCTCCCTGATTTCCACAAGGTCTGTATAATATAATAAATAAAGCAATTAAGTATACGTTTACTTTTATCCCCATTCGGGGGTAGTCAGAGGCTTGAGTGGCCACACCACCACATTTTGGAGGTATTAAACCAACTCAAAGCCCACGTTTCACCAGATAGTCAGAACCCAACGTGACAGGTGGTGAACCTTGTCGCCGTGTATACAGGAACTGACTATTACCTAATACCGAGGGATAGGTAGGGTTCCTCACGATGATTTCCCTCACCGTAAGCGAACTGTAAATTATGCACATAGATTAAAATGCATCCATTGGTGCATGTCCCTCCGGGGATCGAACCTGGGACCTTCCGATTGCTAGCCCAACCTGTTCGCCCCAGGCTACAGCCGTCGTATGTATAATATACGCTCCAAATGACACTTGCAAGCTATTTAACATAGTGTTACGCTTAAGTATGCAGTTTTTAATAGCCTATTAAGGCACATATAGCCGATTGGTTAAGCACGCGTCTTGGGAGCTTAAGGTCCAGGGTTCAAACGTCGGCTCGCACTTCTGGATTTTTCGAAATCTATATATGAATCATAACTTTAATATGATTATCACTTGCTTACGGTGAAGGAAAACATCGTGAGGAAACCTGCATGTCTTTAGACATGTGAAATCCACCAACCCGCACTGGGATAGCGTGGTGGATTATGGCCTGAATCCCCCTCGCATTGAGGGGAGGCCCGTGCCCAGCAGAGGGACGTTAAAAGGGCTAAATTATTATTATTTATAGAGAGAGAGACGGCAGAGAGTCGCCAAAACGCGACGCAGCATCGATTAGTCGCAAAATCGCCGGTCGCCGATGATAAAAGTAGCATGTCTGCTGAGGCCCTTTCACATAAAAACCTAGATAACTATATTTTAGAAGGCTACGTTTTTATGTTAGAACAAAAACATGTTTTAAATTAAAATAGAGTTGCAGCAGGTACTTCCCGGATGTATACTGATGGTAAAACAAGTTTTTTTTTTATAGGACTGCGATCGCAAAAAAGCGTACGGCCCGCCTGATGTTAAGCAGTTACCGTAGCCTATAGATGCTTACAATACCAAAAGCATTGCTCGCACATTGCTGACCTGAAGGGGGAAGGAGGGAGGGGGAGGGGGGTTGGGGTCTCGGCTCTCTCACTCATCGTACGAAACGCAGCTGTAATAGCTGCTTTACGCCGATCTTCTGTGGGAGGGTGGTACTACCCCGGTCGAGCCAGCCCGTTTATGTATATTTTTTGCTATTCCCTGCGCAAAATATGAAAAATATAAAAATTACCCAACCTTATTGGGGGCGGTAGTCAAAGGGGTAGTACCACCCTCTCACTGAAGAACGTCGTAAAGTGGCTTACAGCTGCAGCTATTTATTTATCATACTTCTTCTTATTATGGTTAGTGGCCAACCTGGTCTCAGAGTTGTTCAAGCCCGAAGGCCTCTGACAAGGCTTAACGAGAGCTTCCTAGATGACAACCGGTACCGACTTTTACGTGCCCTCCGAAGCACAGGGACGCTCAGTTGTTCTTTTCTATTCGATTAGCGTTCATGCCACTTGGCTAGCCCCTCAGTGATTGCAGCTGGCTATGAACGCCTCAATCATCATTTATTAATTTTTCCTTATTTTTTGTTTAATTTAATGTTTCTGTTATTGAATTGTTCAGTTTTGAAATGTCAAGAAACTAGTAGGTATATCAATATTACCTTGTGCGTTTTCCTTTAGCTTATAAGTACCTATCTCAAGAATATCTTCATCATAGCGTAGACCTAGGGCCCTAACCACAGAGTAAAGACTAAAGAAAGAGGTGCCCTTATTAGATATATGTATGAAAAAACGTGGTCATCGTTTTTTCATTTTCATTGTTCTATCTACCGGTAAATAGTTGAACTACTCGCTTCGTTTTATACGGACTGGCGGCCGTCGCCAGTCGGTCGCCAGGTATGTTACCTGTCATATTTTCACTTGGCTACTAGGTGTGTTAGGGCCATGGACCAATTACTAAGGGGACTGGCCCTAAGCAACTCGGCCGAGTGGTCGGCCTAGTACTAACATCGACATAAAACGAAGCGAGTAGTTCAACTATTTACCGGTAGATAGAACAATGAAAATGAAAAAACAATGACCACGTTTTTTTCATACATATGTCTAATAACCTCTTTCTTTAGTCTTTACTGTGTGGTCTAACCCCACACCCTGTATAAATTGAGAAGTTTAATAAAAAAAAACTTGAACTTTTAAGCCACCTGTATACAGGGTGAATTTGCAATCATCGGCATCCTTTTAAATTACGACTCTACATAATGATTCAGAATATTTTTAGGAAAACAAATAAAAATATATTGATAAAAAAATATTGCTCGAGTAAGCAAATAAGCAAACCCGTTAACTGTTATTCCTTACCGGGGAAATAATTTTTTTATCAATTGATTTGTTGATTAATATTCCCTAAATATCCTGAATCATGTGTAGAATCACCGTTTAAAAGGATGCCCATGATTTCAAATTCACCCTGTGTACCTCGGTATTCAGAATACGGCTATAATAATGACAAACAGGGTGGAGTTTTTCCTATGTCAACAAAAGAACCAAATTCAATCAATTCAAAAATGACCTCTAGCATTCTCACAGTAAAATTTATTTCACTTCGTAAATATTACGCGTCAGAGGGCCTACTCTGTTTCAAGCGAAAACGAAATTTCGGACGAAATTCGCGTATTTCCTGCTAACTTTCCCATTGATTCCGACATTTCTTACGAACGAAAATTGTTTGACGTTAGATTCGATGACGACGAAGACGTCAAACAATTTTCGTTCGTAAGAAATGTCGGAATCAATGAGAAAGATAGTAGGAAATACGCGAATTTCGTCCGAAATTTCGTTTTCGTTTGAAACAGAGTAGGCCCTCTGTTCCGGTATCTACGCGGTAAGTTCCAATCTGTGTCTTATGTACGCATTTTGAGTCTTAACACTGTGATATAAGTTCTATTTTATCCCTACGGTACTTTAATACCGTGAGCAGGAAATTTTGAAATAATGTAAAAAAATAATTAAAAATATCACTTACCTGTATTTTTTTATTTTCGGCCAGCACTGTTTATCAACCTTTTTACTGAACACAAATAATTATTAAATAAAATAATAATAATAATACCGCGTGTCCGACGCGTGTGGCGGGTGGACAGTGACTGCGAAACGTGTGTAATATAAACGGTCGAATAAGGATTCTTGAATAAAAGCCAGGGGTGCGCAACTGTTGTTCGTTTTTTAAATAATAAGAAATTCAGAAAAACTTTAATGCGACCAACGATCTCTAAATGATCAAAGAATGCGACCAGTAAAATCAGTCACATATTATTGGTAGAAATAAAATCAAAACTTATACAAAAATACACTGGTTGTGCCCGCCGCAAACGGTCCCAATTCAGCATGTGCTAGTAGACAAGTATTTTAATACAATGTAATTTGGTAAATAGCTCCAGTGTGCTGCCTTCCGAAATAAGCAAGGCAAGACACGCTACACTTTAACATGACACTGTTATTAACAAAGTGAATTTGAGCGATCAGTCCCAAGCTGATTTATCTTCCAAGTAATCCGAGATTTTGTAATAGGCCTTTTGACAGAGTTTAGTTTTAACTATAGTTTTAAACTTATTAACAGGCAAATCTCGGATTTCTTTAGGAAGTTTGTTGTAGAAGCGTATGCATTGTCCTACAAAGGAATTACTTATTCTGTGGAGACGAGTTACATGTACGGATAGCTTGTGTTTATTCCGTGTGTTTATCGAATGAGCATCGCTCCTTTTTTCAAAGTTGTTGTCATTTTTCTTAACATAAATTAGGTTTTCATAGATAAATTGTGACACCACGGTTAGAATATTTATTTCTTTAAATTTTTCTCTGAGGGAGACTCTAGGAGCACGCACGTTGCCACGAGCTCGCACGTTGCCGACCTGAAGGGGAGTGGGAAAGATGGAGGGGAAGGGGGTGTTGGGCTTCCGGCTCTCTCACTCATCGTTCGAAACACAGCTAATAGCTACTTTACGCCGATCTTCTGTGAGGGGGGTGGATCTACATTGAGCCAGCCCATACATGAGCTGCAGTCAATTGACGCCATAATCCGTTACTTTTTGTTACATTTAATACCGAATATCTTTGTAGTTAAATGTACTTAACATTTTAAAAAAATTGTGATATTCGGTAAAAACAAATCAATCAAAAAAAAAATTGATAAGTATGACTTAATAAATAATGAATTATTAAGGAAATAGCCCGATTGTTGCGCGCCCCTGCATCACTCCAATTAATTGTCACAAACGGCCGGTAGCATCGAACCAAAGGTTTACAACCACCGCGTGACGTCACGATCCAGTTCTTTCTGTACAGGTCAATATAAGACGCGGAATTTACGTAAATCATATTATTATAATTATCACGGATGTAATCAACGACCGGTCAAAGACATTGACAGTTTAACATAATTTTTGGAATATGCACTTTTTAACAACACCTAGGTACACAGTGTGTTAAGAAACCCTGTCCGACCCGAAACCGGTATACAACATGTTAAGAAAACCCTGTCCGAGCCGAAACCGGTAATTAGGATCCCCAATCACATGACCAAATAAAATAATAAAATAATAATATTCATGATAGTAAACATATTGAACATTTAAAATGGCAATTATTTTTGCCTTTTTCCCACCTAATGTACCTAATTTAAAAAATATGACAACACCGTTACCGGAATTAATTATGTTAGATCGTGTGGCGGCACCTCTGACCACAAAGTATGTGATGACGTCATTTTATGTTTGTTTTTTTTATCTAAACGGGGTAATTGTTTTCTTAAAAGCCCTTAGCCCAACAGTGGGACACAAACTAAGCTAAAAAATAAAACAATACGTTTTCGGGTCGGACAGGGTTTTTTTAACATGTTGTATAGGTTTCACAATCACATGAAAAAATAAAATAAAAAAATAATTAATATTCATGATAGTACATATACATACATATTACACATAGTAGACATATTACAGTAGCGGCATTTTATGATGGCCAGTTTGACATGTGGGGGGGAAGAAAATGAACCTTATTATAACGGAATAAGACTGACCGTTTAAGGGTGGTTCCTACAAAGCTCGATTTTAGCGGTCACACAGTCTTATCTCTGTTCATATCAGAGATACCGATTAAAAGTATATTTTCTTCGTTTCTTACTACATTTGTCTATTTGGAAAACATAATTTTTATTTCATAAATAAATAAATTATACATCCAAACTTCATTTGAAAACCAAAATCGGGGTCAAATTAGCCGTTCTCGCTGTGTCACACGCTTCACTTTCATGAAACAATAGCGTTTAACTTTTCGGTAAATGGTGTTGGGATCGTGTTATAGATATCAAAAAATTTGTAAAAATATACTCTTTTTATTGATTACAAATTTAATATATTTTATTGTTTAGTTTGAATATTAAATAGCTATTTGTGTTGGTCACACGTTTGTGCACATTTTTACGGCGCATTACTAAATTATGTATAAGTCTACGATGAAACGATGTATGGTCTTGTTTGATGTCACTACTGACAGCTAGTCATGTCGAGGCAGTCCAGCAGAGAGATGATCGAGGGTGTATCTCTCCGCGATGAGATATAGGGTATCAAAGTCCAAAAAACATGTTTTTTTGCCGATGTACCAGAGTTTTGTGGACAAAATGTATTGTTGTTTGCAGTCACTTTAGATACTGGGGTTTTTAATACGAATTACTTAGCTGTCGAAGTATGGTTTAGTGTTATTTAATTTATACTACATTTTGAAGTGCAAGAATAATAGTGAAATATGTTTAATTTGACGAGTTTCGTGGCATGAGATTCGTGGCAATTTCTCCACGAATCTCATGAAATTACCACGAATCTCATTTTTCGTAGGATTTTTCATGTGATGAACACGTCTCAGTGCCATAATATAGTACATATTGGCATCAGACACTGGTTGTATCCCTCACGCAGCCATCATCATTGCTGACGTTCATGATTTGCCCGACGCGGAATGATTTTTTTGTCTCATGATGCTTCGCCATTTGTTTATGTCCATGGTATCGTGAAGCTCAGCGTTGATCACATTTTCTCCATACTGTCATCTCATTGCATTATTAATTTCTTATGGTTGTGTCCGTCTTTCCTAGTGATTTGTCCAGGAAACTCAAGAACAAAATTCAAAAATATTAAGTTTTTTATTAATATTCACTAAACCCGCACGTCGTACCTGGCCTATCGACCACCGATCCGATGTTTGCTCTGAACACGATTGCTGATGAATATCACTCCAAAAACCGACCATTGTATGTTGCATTCTTGGACATGGAAAAGGCATTTGATGACAGGGTCCCAAGGGACACGATATGGTGGAGCCTTCGGAAGAATAATGTCCCCGAACAGTACATCAACAACGTTGCCGACATGTATAAGGGTGCAAGATCAATGGTTCGGACGGTAGTGGGTGAGACAAAACCAATAGCGGTCACAGAAGGTGTACATCAAGGCTCTGTCTGTACTGAGTCTCTTCCTATTGCCTCGTTTTGGATTCACTCACGGAGTTAGCGCAAAATTCGGCAGCGTGGACTTTTATATACGCTGACGACGTAGCCATCTGCACAGAGCGCCGTGATGAGTTACAACAGGCACTTTTATCTTGGAAACACCAGTTGCAAGCCGTGACCTTGTGCTGAGTGTAGCAAAGACCCAATTCATGTGCTTTAACGAACCAGGTCCAAGCGACAGCAGTTCCATTCCCATCGATGGACAATTGGTCACTTTGTGCGATCAATATAAGTACCTGGGGAGTATGATGCACAATTCCGGGAACGTAGAATGCAAAGTTCAGCACCGAATAGCTGCAGTGTGGCTAAAATGGCGAGAAGTAACTGGTGTTACATGCGATAAAAGAATGACTGTAAAACTAAAGGGCATGGTATATAAGACCATCATAAGACCAGTCCTTATGTATGGCAGCGAAACGTGGCCCATAACCCAAACGAACTTGCATACCATTCAAGTTGCTGAAATGAAAATATTGAGGTGGATGTGTGGCGTTACCAGGCTTGATAAAATTCGTAACGAGTACGTGCGACGAAGCCTGGGCGTGCGCGATATCGCCGACAAGATGCAAAAGAGTAGGCTGCGATGGTATGGTCACGTGAAAAGGAGGCCATCTGAATACGTAGGGAACTTAGCACTACAACTTTCCATTCCAAGCCCAAGACCCAGAGGCAGACCCAAAACAAGATGGAAAGCTGTAATGCTAAAGGTCAGGTATCCGAAGACGATGTCGAGAATAGAGCGAAGTGGGAGGGAAAGCCTAGGAAGGCTGACCTCACCACCATGTGGGATACATAGTCAGGAAGAGAGAGAGGACAAACTAAACCCGCAACGCAACAAAATAATTTAATTTAATATTTTTTTGGGCGATTTATTTGTTTATCGGGTCTTGCTCATTTTGATTCGGATTTTATTCTGGACAAAGCTCATACCTAGGTAGTGCTTATGAATCATTAATATAAACATTATAGCGTATTGCTTTAATTGAGAAGAGCCGCAAGAACATTCATCTTGTCTATTTAATTTTAAGATACACCTGACGGGAAGCTCTATTGAGAAAGTAGAGCTGAGATCCTCCAGTCCAGACCAGGATATCATCAGCAAATTGAAAGTGCTAACAAGTACACCTATACTCGCCATTAGCATCGATGCTTTACCTTTTCCAGTGGGGAAGATAAAATACATCAGTCATCATCATAATTTCGAACATGGAACGTTTCCCTGTCTGACAACTTTGGCTATTGGATCGGTTTCGAGCTCTAGTTGGTCCTAAAGCTGCATTGATTGAGGCTCTGCTATTTTTGCGAGAATGCTCCTAGGTGACCCAAAGAATCAGAGACGCACGGTCATGTACTTTTCTCCTCCAGAAAACATGAACACAAAGTTCCTTAAAACGCGAGATCGCTTTAGAATTCTGTCGTTTACGAAGATGTCTGAACAAATGGCAGTCCAGATGGGATATAAGAACTAAGGGCCGCCACCTCCGTGAAATTATTTCCATGCGTTTGTGAGCATCTGGAGAGGACAAGGCTAGAAGTGGACCACAGTGTGGCTCAAATTTTCACAAGACATTACATCTTTTGGAGTACCTAAATTATTCTATTTCATATTAGTTTCTTCACCTCTATAACAATGTTCGACGCCGCATAACGATCACAAAAAATTTGCATATCACATCTTTTGGGAGTGTGGTCTCTGGTAAAACGAACGGAACACTATATTGAATAGCTTGCAAGTGACATCTGGAGTAGTATATCACATAGAACTTGTAGAAATCAGGGAAAATATCATTGGAATCAAGTATAACCAGCTCACAAGTTTATGTTAGATTTTTTCCCCATATTTTGTCTTTTATATTCATACAGAAACAGAAATTGTGCTTTTATATATTCTCTTGTTATTAAACACAAGTCCCAACAACCATAAAGAGAGCAAAACTTATAGTTAAGTACATAAATAATGCGTAAAATATACCCGGAATTTACTGCGTGAGTTTCGTGTGGTACTGCATGAGTTTCGTGGCACCATTTTCTTCAACCTTAAATTCTGTCCAAAGTTATCATCAGTTTTACAAAAGCGATAGAGATTTGAACTTGTACAAAAGGCTATATTATGTTATTAATATAAATTATCTAAAATTCACAAAAACAAAAATTACCACGAAAATCACGGCGAGAATCTTGTTCGCAGGAATGACCCTTAAAAGAATGCCAAAAAATTAATGTGAAAATGAATTTTATTCCGTTATAATAAGGTTCATCCTTTCCCCCTCCCACATGTCAAACCGGCCATCATAACGTGCCGCAGGTATAATGAAAATTTAAAATGACATTTTTTTCCCGATTTGCCCCCAAAATGTAGCAAATTTTAAAAATGTGACAGCACCGTTACCGGAAGTAATTATGTTCGATCGTGTGGCGGCACCTCTGACCACAAAGTACTGTTCGTTCAGTTATTTTACCTCTGACATTTTACCATATTTATTTATTTTTGAAAAACGTAGTCGATATTAGGTTTTCATAAGTCATGTAGCCTGTAGAATAAAGTATAATCTATAGTACGTTTTTTATACTTGTCCTATTTGGTAAGCAAAGATGGCGTCCAGCGGGGCGATTGCGTAACTTTTTGTCAATGTTTCAATTGGTTTCGTATATAATTGACACAGGATGAACGAAACCGTTACGCAATCGCCCCGCTGGACGCCATCTTTGCTTACCAAATAGGACAAGTATAAAAAAACGTAATATACAGTTCATGGTCTCAAAGGCCAAGTTTAAAGGCTGACTTTGCGTTATACATAAATAAAATGAGGAACGTCAGAGGTAACGTAACGTCGTCATTTTATGAAAAAAACAAAATGTAATACGGGGTAATTATATCCAAAAGAAAAGGGGAGACCTTTGCCCAGCAGTGGGACAGTTAATAGGTTGTCAATTTGTCATTTGTCAAATTACGACAAGTAGTTTGGGAGTTAGGCGGGAACAGATGCACATACATATATACACACATACCGGTCAAAATCATAACCCTCCGCCGTAGTCGGGTAAAAAGTAGAGATTTCAACGAACAAAAAACCCACCGACTTTTTTAAAAAAGCTTATATTTTAACGTGAGATTTTTCGTTCGAAGATTGGGGTGCTTTTTCGATAATTAAGTCAAAATAAGGTGAAAAAATAAATATTTTAATTCAAAAAAATTACAGTGTGTTTGGGACATAAAAAGGCAAGTTTTCACCAAATTTCGTGGAAAAAAAAACATATAAGTAAAAGATAAAAATAAAAACCCAAAAACTTGGTTATTTGAAGTTTTAACATAGATTTTGAGGTTATTTGAAAAAAGTGTGAATACAAAAATTGTAGATCTTGTAATTACCTCCAACTTTGCTATTTAACTTTTTTCCATAGGACTTGTAGTTTTGCCGGAAATCGAGATAAACCGTTTTTTACCCTTAAAAACGCACCCCCATCCACTTCCCGACCTCAGATCGCTCGTAAATTATTTTTCCTTTAATTTTTGTTCTATTCTCTTCCATTTCCAATGGATTTCATCCTACTATTAGATTTTTCATTTTTTAGCTAAATGCACTGGGGGCTTACCACAAGCTCTTATTGCGATTCAATTATAGGGACGTTTTAACGACGTTTGAATGACGTTTCTTATTGTCATGACAATAAGGTACGTCATTGCACAAAAAGTCGCTGAAACGTTAATACGTTCCTGTAATTGAATCGCAATAAAAGCTTGTGGTAAGCCCCCTGGTCTAATATGTGAATCATCTTCCTCAAAGATGAATTTTTTTAAAAACAATTGTCGTTCGAGATTAATGGACGCCCACTTAGAAGATACACTTCGAATTTGCTGTTCTTCTCGAGAACCAAACAATGAAAAACTGGCTCAAGACCGTCGGTGCAATTTCTCACATTAACTTTAGGTCTTTTGTTTTAGAATTCAGAATTTTATTTGAAACCATACAAAAAATAGGTAGCACTGAATTATTATCAGTTGTTTTTTTCTGGACCTCGTTAAAATTTTCCCACAGTATCTGGACCCCAATTAAAACTACTTGCCGACCCCTGCTGTAGGTATACAAATAAATAAAATTTAAGTGTCTGTTTGTAAGGTAAAAATAACGGCTATGTATACTAAATGCATACCTACCTATAAGCACAGCTATAAGTATTCCGAGTGATTCAAGAGTACGAAATAAGGGGACGTCCATAAATTACGTGAGGAGAATTTTGTGATTTTTCGACCCCCCCCCCCCCTCTTCCCTTAGTGAGCTGTGGTCAGATTTGGCTCGACTTCCTCCCCCGCCCTCTAATCTCACGTGAGATTTTTCAAAAGCCATATTCTAGTGGAGAAACATGTTTTACTTTATTTAACCCAGTTTTTTCGCAATTTTATACTGTTTCCTGCAGTAAAAAAAATGCGTTTTTTTTTTTTTTTATAGGACTGCGGTGGCAAAAAAGCGTACGGCCCGCCTGATGTTAAGCAGTTACCGTAGCCTATAGATGCTTACAATACCAAAGGTATTGCTCGCACATTGCCGACCTGAAGGGGAGTGGGATGGAGGGAGGGGGAGGGGGGGTGGGCTTACGGCTCTCTCACTCATCGTACGAAACGCAGCTGTAATAGCTGCTTTACGCCGATCTTCTGTGAGAGGGTGGTACTACCCCGGTCGAGCCAGCCCGTTTATGAGCTGCAGTCAATTGGCTACAGCTTGGCTCTACCACCTTCAGAGAGATTTGCCAAGACCCCTCCCCCTAAATGCCTCACGTAATTTATGGACACCCCCTAATAACTAACTACCTAAACGGAAGCTGATACCTATTTAGATGCTTAGTAATACAAATGTGGACGAAGCAAAACAGATGTGTCAGATCACAGCATGTGGCAATCAGTAGTCTCTGCCTACCCCCGAGGGATACAGGCGTGAGTAAAATATTTATGTATGTATTTATGAGCTATTAAATGAAAAAATCCTCATGCGAATTGGTACATTCATTCTATAACTACAATGACATAAACAGACACATACATTATTGTAACGATTGCGTCGGGGCAAAAACATTACCAAGAAAGAGAGACATGTGACTATCCAAAACAGTATGTCCTTCTAAACCGAGTCCATGGACACAGTACGACTCAGTCGTTCGCGGAAAATAATGTTGAATACCTATCGGTATTGCTAATACAGCTCATTTTCTGGTGTATTAACACATCGAAATGCCTTGTTGATTGTCGAATGGCGAGTGCGATAACAGATGTGTGACTGTCGCTGCATGTAGTGGTGCTGAGCACAAGTCTAGCGATTGCAATGTTAGGAGGTAACATATCTTGACATAATTCATCATATCTATGTGCATAATTTACAGTTCGCTGACGGTGAGGGAAAACATCGTGAGGAAACCTACCTATCCCTCGGAATTAGGTAATAGTCAGTTCCTGTATACACGGCGACAAGGTTCACCACCTGTCACGTTGGGTTCTAACTATCTGGTGAAACGTGGGCTTTGAGTTGATTAATATGTACCTCCACAATGTGGTGGTGTATGGCCACTCAAGCCTCTGACTACCCCCGAATGGGGATAAAAGTCGTGTCGTTACACATATCTTGCTCGGTGGTTTAAAATGCAAGAATTTGATTTGAAAGTTAATTTTATACATTGATAAAGTTTAAATTACGGTAGTGTCGCGAAAGGGCAGACGTTTATAAATTAATTATAATATTTAAATATTTTAAATTAGTTAACTAACTTAACTAAGGGTTAAAAGTCATTTTAACGTCAATAGTAAGTAGCGCGGACGTATACAGGTTGTTTCAAAAGTCCGAAATAATAGTTTAAGTACATATGCGGTAGCTGATATGCAGATGCCACGAACGTAAATACATACTGGACTGTTCACTACTGCACAAAAAACGAGCCGAGCGAGAGGCCCTAGTTGGGACCGTGTCCCTCTCATTTCGAGTTGCCATGCCAAAATAATATGTTTTATCATATTAACAATAGTCACGATAAATACTAAATTAATTTATTTGCTTGATTTAAAAACTAACAATCACTACCCAACAATAATATTATTTTGGCATGGCAACTCGAAATGAGAGGGACACGGTCCCAACTAGGGCCTCTCGCTCGGCTCGTTTTTTCTGTCTAAGAATTGTCAAGGTATAATAGACCTTAAGGCAGCACAATAAAGTTGAATTTCTTCTTAACCAAAAACTCAAGTAATAGATCCATCTTTATACATTCGTGGCAGATGCCTAGTGAAGACAGACTATACTTAACTATCAAAGTTTCTGAGTTATGGGCCTTTAAATATATTTGCTACAATTTTCATAATGCGGCCTTTAGAACACATCAAAAGGCGTAGAAAACAGTGTAAACTGTAGTCACCAATATTCTAGGAAAAGTTTGTAAAAAATATACATAGTAATACTAAGGCTCGCATGTATAAATGCATCTCAAAGTTGAGTTCAATTTTAAGATGCTGTTTTTGCTGTTTTAAGCGACTGTAGCCTCGGGGTGAACAGGTTGGGCTAGCAATCAGAAGGTCCCAGGTTCGATCCTCGGTAGGGCATGCACCAATGGATGAATTTTCATCTATGTGCATAATTTACAGTTCGCTGACGGTGAGGGAAAACATCGTGAGGAAACCTACCTATCCCTCGGGATTAGGTAATGGTCAGTTCCTGTATACACGGCGACAAGGTTCACCACCTGTCACGTTGGGTTCTGACTATCTGGTGAAACGTGGGCTTTGAGTTGGTTAATACCTCCACAATGTGGTGGTGTATGGCCACTCAAGTCTCTGACTACCCCCGAATGGGGATAAAAAAGTCGTGACGTTTCACTCACAGACTCGCTGTTCTAGCACTAATTAATTTTATATGCTGTTTTTGACAGTTGTTCCATACATTAAACGTCAAAACTGCATCTTAAGATCGATCTCGACTTTGAGATGCATTTGTTAATACGAGCCTAAGTAGGTAGCTACCTATAATTTTTTTAAATTAGTGGGAAAAAATTGCGAAAGGGTTTCGAATTTGGATCAATTTTTTATACCTTGGTACCTATCATTTATTTTCATTCAATTTCATTTAACCCCCGATACTTCTCATACAAGTCCTCGTGTATTGTTTCAGACTCTTAAAACACCCTGTATAACGCGGGGTTTAGATATTTATTCATACCCATAGTTTTCTATTTCTATACAACACTACAATAATAAAAGTGTAAAATACTGCTTATAACGACCGCTTGGCGCAGTGGTTTGAGCGTTGGCCGCTCGGCTCACTTTATCGGGTGGTTGCGGGTTCGATTCCCGTCAGAGGCAAATTTCGGAAACGGCCTTTTCGTAATTCGCCCTGGTCTGGGTGTTACTGGGATCGTCCCCAGTCCATTGTACGGTACCCATAGTACAAGCGTTGCTTAGTTTGGGACCATACACTAGTTGGTGTGTAAGTCTGGCGATATAAAAAAAATCGGTACAGTTAGCGACATCTATCTTACCAAATTTAAAACATTATGCACTCACTTGCCTTCAAAAGATACAAACATTGTTCGACAGATGGCGCTATTCTCTAAATATTTAAAAATAAAAAGGTACTTGCTAAAAGAAGTAGGTACTACATAGAGAAAGCATCAATAGAGATGACACGGTAATAATAATACCGTGCTTGAGCGAGACTTATTTACGCCCGATATCCTAAGAGTGAAAGAGATAGACGTACTATCTTTTGTCACTTTCTGCGTATCACCCTAAGTTTGTTGGGCACAAACTTTTGCTTAGGTCTTTGGTCCAGTTTGAGCCAAACAAAGCATCACCCAACCAAATTTAGAAGTAGTATACGTCAAATCCCGTTCCATAGACATTAGGGTTAAGCGTAATTTAGCAGGATTATACATCTTTTGTCCCTTACGGGTGTACGCGCTTGTCAAATCTACTGGTATATTCTTTATCTAAGAGGTACTACGCCATAAAACTTTCATGTGTGTGCAAGACAACATTCGTGTATGCATGTAGTGATGGGAAGCTAGGTAATAGTAATCGATTTGAATGGTGATCGACAAATAATTACCTGCATGATTTACTATCCAGGTTCAGGATCCAGGTCCAGGTTCGATCCCCGGTTGGGCATGCACCAATGGATGAATTTTCATATATGTGCATAATTTACAGTTCGCTGACGGTGAGGGAAAACATCGTGAGGAAACCTACCTATCCCTCGGGATTAGGTAATAGTCAGTTCCTGTATACACGGCGACAAGGTTCACCACCTGTCACGTTGGGTTCTGACTATCTGGTGAAACGTGGGCTTTGAGTGGACTTAATACCTCTACAATGTGGCGGTGTATGGCCACTCAAGCCTCTGACTACCCCCGAATGGGGATAAAAGTCGTGACGTTATATTATTTTTTATTATTATTTATGATTTAAGAATAACGATAATCAAAATACAATAAGTAGGCACCTATTACATTTTTATTTATATCCCCTAGAAAGTTATGATGGACAAAAAATTGATTTTTCATCACTCATACGCGGAAAGTAGGTCTGAAGGTGCCTGAAAAGCTGACGGAAGGTGATAATTTTCAGGTCGGGCAAAATCGTGTTTCTGGATATACGATTGTGCCTGTTCTGTCAACGATTCTGTCAAATTATAAAAAAAAACGAGTTTCTATTGAACCATGTTCCAACCAAAGAGAATGTAATAGTTCCAACAATCTTACAGCCACTCAATTCCAGCGCGATGTAAAATTGAAGTAACATAAAGTTAAGTATTAATTAAAGAATATATTTTTAAATGGCTTTATTATAATTTATTTTCAACTATTTCTTTAAAATATCATAGATTTGGGCAAAATATTTACCATTTTTCCCTAAATCAATCACAAATCGTTCCTCCTCCGAATCCATAATCATCCTTTTATAATGTTTGAAAACGTACTAGACTTTAAAAAAACAAAGTGACAGAGTCAAAATATCAAAAACCAAAATACACAATCTACGTCAGTAGGTATACATGTGTGTGTATGTTCACTTATTAATTCTTTAGCAAATTTTATTTTATTTTTACTTTCCTTGTATTCGTAATGAAAAGCACAGTGTTAACCTCGGGTTAAACTAACTTAGGGGGCGTCCATAAATTACGTGAGGTGATTTTTGAGATTTTATTCACGTAATTTATAGACGCCCCCTTATTTTGGTCCCTCGAACTATTAGTCAAACCCCGTCTCGGGCCCAAAAATAAGTTAGTTTCTTCCTCGGATAACAATGTACTATTGATACTTTTAAAACTGGTTAAGGCATACCTAATTCTAAAGCAAATTATAAAACTATAAAACCTCATGGTCCAGTTCTTATCAAATAAAGAATCTTACAAAATATAATAATAAAATATAACCTATCCATTAATAATCAGATGAACGAGTTTTACATTAGATACTTTCAAAATCGATTAAAGTTATCTAAATTGAATTACTTTACATCCCTATGCATTCAAGTTTGTTTTCGCGCAAATATGAAAGTGGTGGAAAGCTCGAATTAAAAATTCATTATTAACATCCTAATTTTAATAAAAAAAGAACTTTATTCAGTTGCTTAATAAGGTGCTAAATTGTTTTAGCACAGTATTTCCACATAGCACTTTAAATTGGAAGCCTTCTACGAGTGAATGGATACTCACACACTGATGCAACATGCGTTCTAGAAACACATAAACCTTAAGAGAAAGTAAAAGAGTTTAAATTGCATTAACAGTCCTTGAGGACTTAATTCGAAAAGTTTTCAAATTTCGAACGCAAGGATTAAAACTGCAATAAAAAGAAATAAGTGCATGATTCATTGCAAAAGAATTTGTTCTTAATTGCATAAACAACAAAGTTTTAATTTGATTGTTAATTAAATGCGTTTACGCTGTGCCTAGAAGTGAAAGTTACGCTCGATTCCATATTTGAATTTAGTTTGGCGGCAAAACTGGCTGTCGATGGTCTTGCTTTTGTGTATTTAAAAAAATTCGTTTTTAAATATGGTCGCAAAGTGAATGTTAATAAAATGCATCGCGCGTAAGATTTTACTTTTTAAATATAGTTTATTTATGTATTGTGACATGTGTTTCGTTAAAATGTACGTGAAATCGTTTGTGTTTCTCTTCCTACTTTCATTTGGTGAGTTGTTGTAATATCTATTCAAATATGGCTTGTCTATCTTCGAAGTGCCTAGTTATTTGATTAAAATTACCTAAATTATGCAACTGCTCGGTCAAGCGGTGTACGGTCATGTCTAGGTTCGATTCCCAGTTAGTTCAATGTCATTTACTAAGTTATGTGAGTCGGAAATTAAGTTTTCGTCATAAAAGGTAACTATATTCCAAGGTAAACTCGAATTAATACTTTTGCACAATTAACAAAGCCTACTTATGTATAATTTACGTACTTACCTTCATTAATAAATTATACAGGGTTAAGACGAGAAACGTATTAAAGGAGGCTATTCAGTATTCGACTCTCATTTCAAGTAAAAAATATTAAGTAGGTACCTTTATTTTTGACCTAATTATTCAATAAAATTGGAATTCATGTAAAAAGGAATGAAGGGTAAGAGAATTAAGGTAATTTACACCAGTAAATTAAATTCCCATACGACTTATAAGTCGCTCGATAGCGAAAGGATCGCAACGTGGGTCGTTGCGAAACTTTTTGCAATATTTTTGTTAAGTTTTCTGTCATTTATTAAGTAGTGTGTTTATTATGACTTGCTAACGATTCGGACACAATATATTCGGATACAGTGTCCGAATTGACACATTTTAATATCAATATTTTCTTTACTGACGATTCGGACCCCAATAAAAAAAGCTATATCCGAATCATCAGCAAGTCTTTTTAGGGTTCCGTACCCAAAGGGTGCCAACGGGGCCCTATTACTAAGCCTACACTGTCCGTCCGTCTGTCCGTCTGTTTATCAGCGGGCTGTATCTCACGAACCATAATAGGTAGAAACTTGAAATTTTCACAGGATTTTTATTTCTGTTGCCGCTACAACAAAAATAAAATAAAACTTAAAAATAACCCCCTAAACAAAAAACGTAATATTTTTAACTTATCTGCCTCATTGAAGTCTTTTGTATGGAACCACAAAAGACTTCAACGTGTGACTCTAAATATCACCATTTCGGGGATGTTTATGTTCTACGGTGGTATGGAACCCTTTATGTGCGAGTTCGACACGCACTTGGCCGGTTTTTATCATATTTTTTTTAGTTAAGTGTAACCATTAATTATTATGGGCTTGAATGCGTCCCTCGTCTAACCTATGACCCTGTATATTTTTATAAATTAAAATATATTAGTCAATTTGTCGATCGCTTGGTGCAGTGGTTCGAGCGTAGACCGCTCGGTTCACTGCATCGGGTGGTTGCGGGTTCGATTCCCGCCGGATGCAAATTACGGAAACGGCCTTTTCGTAATTTGCCCTGGTCTGGGTGTCACTGGGATCGCCCCCAGTCCATTGTACGGTAGCCATAGTACAAGCGTTGCTTAGTTTGGGACCATACAGTTGGTGTGCGAGTCTGGCGATATTTATTTAATTAGTTTTAACATATTAGTAACCTATTGATGTTTGTAATACGCATTAAAATATAAATGCGATCACGCATATTCTGCACCTGATGTTAAGCAGTTACCGTA
Organism: Drymonia ruficornis; assembly: GCA_947859195.1. Classification (NCBI taxonomy): domain Eukaryota; kingdom Metazoa; phylum Arthropoda; class Insecta; order Lepidoptera; family Notodontidae; genus Drymonia; species Drymonia ruficornis. The sequence continues at coordinate 4,648,358 of OX401932.1, read as the reverse complement.
GCCTATAGATGCTTGCAATACTAAAGTTTTAGCGAGCAGACTCAGGGGCCAGGTGGACAGTCTGTTAGTGTGCAATACCTAATAATCCATCCTACTAAGGGCCATCGCAGACATGCTACTTTTAGCATCGGCGACCGGCGATTTTGCGACTGTATCGATGCTGCGTCGCGTTTCTTCGAGCGACAACGAGCGAGACGCAGCATCAAAATCGCCGATCGCCGATGCTTAAAGAAGCAAGTCTGCGGTGGCCCTAATCCGACTCATATTATAAATGCGAAAGTAAGTGTGTGTGTGAATGTTTGTTACCACGTATCTCCATAACTATTAAACCGATTTTAATGAAATTTGAACCGTAGATAGTGTAGGCTCTCGAATAAGACATAGGCTAATCTTACATATCAATTTCCAAGGGAGCGAAACCGCGGGGCACAGCTAGTGTTACATAACTTTCATATACTCAGTTAATACGTTTGTCATTGTGTAAACGAACGGTTTTGTCACTATATACAGTGTGCAAGCCTCAAGTAGGTCAAGGAGGGGTCGTGGGTTCGAATCCGACGGTACTACTATTGTACATAGATGAGATGAAATATGAAAAGATATATAATTTTAATAAAGATTGTAATCACTACAACAAAGACGTTAACGACGTAGGCATATACGGGCTGACTCGGGTAGTACCACCCTCTCACAGACGATCGGCGTTAAGCAGCTATTATAGCTGCGTTTCGTACGATGAGTAAAGAGCTGGAAGCCCAAACCAGAGTTAGGCAAAATTTAATTGCAATTAATTAATTGCTAATTGCAGGTGATATCACAAATAACAATTAATTGTGATTGGTTCGCGATTGAGAAACACATCAAAATTAATTGTTAATTGTGAAACCAAATGCAATTTGCAATTAATTAATTGCAATTAAATTTTGCCCAACTCTGGCCCAAACCCACCGTCTTTCCCCTCCCTCTGACCCACCCCCCTTCAGGTCGGCAACGAGCGAGCGATCCCTTTGGTATTGCAAGCATCTATAGGCTACGGTAACTGCTTAGTCATAATAAAAATAATAAATAAATAAACGGAGTTTTTGTGGGCACGTAAAAAGTCGGTCGCGATTGTTGTCATCTAGGCAGTAGTCGTTAATAATAAATAAATATAATAATAATATCCTGGGACATTTTTTACACACGGCTACCTGATCCCAAACTAAGCAGAGCTTGTACTATGGAAACCAGATAACTGATATTACTACATATACTACTTTTTGTTTGTATAATTACACGCAGACTCGGGACATACAGACATGTTCATGCACACAAATGCATGTCCCGGGTAGGAATCGGACCTACGACCTGCAGCGTGATAGGCGGAATCTTACCAACCACGACAACGGGCCCGTCAACGGGCCCGTTAAGCCTTTTCAGAGGCCAGGCGGCTTGAACAACTCTGACACCAGGGGGCTTACCACAAGCTCTTATTGCGATTCAATTACACGAACGTATTAACGTTTCAGCGACTTTTTGTGCAATGACGTACCTTATTGTCATGACAATAAGAAACGTCATTAAAACGTTCCTATAATTGAATCGCAATAAGAGCTTGTGGTAAGCCCCCAGGTTGGCATATGATAAGAAGAAGTAAAATGTCATAGATTTAGGAGCTACAGATGGAGTGCATAGAACACGAAAGTGTGGCCACCAAAGCAAATACAAAACAAAAAAGCGAATACAATCTCGCCTTATAACTACACAAGTTTACACGCACACAGATGTAAGTGCCCCTAGTGCTGCTCCTAGTTGTCACGCACACATACAACATGTTAAGAAAACCCTGTCCGAGCCGAAACCGGTAATTAGGTTCCCCAATCACATGTTCAAATAAACTAATTAAAAAAAAAATCATGATAGTAAACATATTAATGAACATTTAAAGTGCCAATATTTTTTGCCTTTTTCCCACATAATGTAGCTAATTCTAAAAATATGACAACACCGTTACCGGAAGTAATTATGTTAGATCGTGTGGCGTCACCTCAGACCACAAAGTATGTGATGTTTTTTTATGTAAACGGGGTATTTGTATTACAAAAAAATATGGGAGGCCTTTGCCCAGCAGTGGGACACATACTATACCAAAAAAATGATTATTTTTTTTTTGAAAAATTAAAAAAAAAAAAATAAAAAAAAAAGTTTTTTTTTACAAAAATGGAATCTAATCTCGATACCCAACAATACGTTTTCGGGTCGGACAGGGTTTTTTTAACATATTGTATAATGCTACCCGGCTTCACATCGTTTGTTGCCAACACTACATCTGCCTACTTCTATTAATCTGTGTAAAATGTATATTCCGTTGGTTCTAGGGGACCCTGCCCTGATCATCCCTGAGGAGCTGCCTTCGCTACTGTCCCTCGCCTACTCCAACATACCACCCGTTAAGAAAGGTAAGCTATTCCAGCTAAGCCAAGTGGCTTCGTTTCAAGCGTTTCTACAAATCGCTACGCTTGAGGCAAGATCTCCCTCTCTCACCCTCTCCCACCCTTTTGAAATCGGTCCAGTAGTTTTTGAGTTTACTCATTACAAACATACAAAAATAAAAATATTTTTTCTGTATAATATTAGTATAGATTGATCTTATTGTGTGGATAATTTTATTTGTATGTTATCACAGGTACGGACTCTCGCGTGGGGTTCGGGTTCGCGTTCGGTAACCACGCCGACTTCCAAGTGATGTTCGAGCTGGGGCCGCAGACTAACACGCAAGCCCTCAGTAAGTACCTTCGACCTTTCGACTGAGAACCATCGAGATAACGTGACAAGGGGTGGCAGGGGTCCTAACTTTCGTGACGGCACATTTAAAAATATAATATACCTATCTAAGTATTAAAACCGAAAGGAGATTGACAGGGTTTGGACCAAGTGCTGTCCAGACATGGGAGTGTTTCCAAATGATTCCCTAGAGCAATTTACTTAACATAAAAATAATTTAAATAAAAACAGGAGGGATTTTGTCAAGTTTTTTTTCTGTTTTTTTTTTTAATAGACTGTCCCACTGCTGGACAAAGGCCTCCCCTTTTCTTCCCTAGTTTATTATAATAATAAACAAATAATCCATTTTTGTTTTCTTGTTCATTTTCTCCATACATAATTCACAACGAAAAACTTGTTTTTCTCTTGACTCCATGAACAGAATTTGGAGCGCTTCAGTTTATAGGTTAGTGTTAACGTATGGAACACAATGCACTATGTGTTCATTCTGGGCAGCACTTGGTCCAACATCCATACATAGATTGAAAATGTCCTTTGAACTGTTAAAGAAACATTTTTAAAATATCCAAAAAATGAAAAAATATGTGACGTCACACTCGGAGGGGGGAGTCTCAAATTGTGACCAGCTGTGACAAAGGGGGTATGGGGGGTCAAAAATCATGAAATTCGTGTGTCGTGATTTATGAATGGCTCCCAACCTATAGAAACCAACGGGACAGGACTCTCAGCTCTAGCTTGCTAGTTGGCTGTCCAGAGAGGGAGCGTTGGAGCTATATGCTCCAGGGGTGGAAGTGTTAAAGGGCATAACGCCGCGAGTAACCCCCCCTGAGCCGCCCACACCAGTGTTGCCCCTAGCCGTCTTTACAATGGCAATTTTGGGGGCCCACCATGGACCTCACATAGAAAGGACATGGTCTAAGCACCCGGGCTCCAACACTCCACTAAGCCCGTGACGTCATCACAGTAGGCGTGGCTTAAGTCAGTGTGCTGTCGGCGTTCGTCCTGTGCAGACGTTCGCATCCCAAATATAATTCTACTCGACACTAGATGGCAACCCTTTGTACGTCACTTTTATCACCCTACACTTAGTGACATCTAGTGCAAAAAGTTGAACTACGTACTAACATCGACATAGAACGAAGCGAGTAGTTTTGCTATTGACCAGTAGATAGAAATGGACAAGTAGGCGTTATCTACACCCCTTCACCCGTGCCTTCACCCGCGCAAATTGTCAAGCGTCGTTTTATAGGGAAATGGACTAAGAACATCTCTTCTGTCTATTATCTCTATGAGGCCCACCTAGTGAGCGGCAAGTCACCACCTGCCAACGATAATTAGTTTTACATTGATTATGGCAGGTGTCCGAACCTTTCCCATAGCCCAATCCCCAGTCCATCCAAACCTCATACAATAAATAATGCCGCAATTTTTTTTTTTTTTTCAAAAATAATATACCCAGTGTTACCCGGAATGATATAAGGATTCTAACGATACCCCATACATCCAAATCCGTTCAGGGATTTAAAAGTTATGGTAAAATAAAGAATCTCACATACATACATGAATCCTAAGCACATATACACTCCTTTTTTTGGGCAGTCGTGTAAAAATATACCAAAAGCATCGCCCGCACGTTGCTGACATGTGGAGTGGGATGGAGGGAACAAAGAGAGGGAGGAAATGGAGGGGGGGTTGGACTTCCAGCTCTCACACTCACCGTACGAAATGCAGCTGAAATTTTACGTCGATCTTCTGTGAAATGGGGTCAACTACCAATAGCAATGACATGGATCAGTCACTATAGGTGGTAGAGCCAAGCTGTAGCCAATTGACTGCAGCTCATATACGGGCTGGCTCGACCAGGGTACCCCTCTCACAGAAGATCAGCGTAAAGCAGCTATTACAGCTGTCGTACGATGACTGAGATCTGGAAGCCCATGCTGTCTTTCTCTCCCTTTGTTCCACTCCTCTTCAGATCCGCAAGCCATGTCTATGGTATAGCAGGCGTCTATGGGCTACTCACATAAGGGGCCACCCATAAATTACTTCACACGAATTTCATGATTTTTAGACCCCGTGTGACAAGGGGTGTCACAGCTGGTCACATTTGCAAGACCCCCGTCCCAGTGTGACGTGAAATATTTTTTAAAATTTTCAGAAATTTTCAAAATTTTTCGTTGTGAGTTCAAATTTCGGTTTTAATACTTGGATATATTAGATTTTTAAATGTGACGTCACTTAACTTAGGACCCCTCCCCCCTTGTCACACAATGTCACATTTCGTCGACGCACCCCCACCCCTTTTACGTGTGACGTAATTTATAAAAATAACACCCTTTTACACGTTTCAGATGGCCAAGGTTTCTCGAGTTCAACCAACGCGAAACGACAAGTTTCATCACCACCACCCAAGATCAACAAGAATAGAGAAAAGGTAGGACCATCATCATTCTTCTTATCGTATGGTTAGTGGCCAACCTGGTGTCAGAGTTGTTCAAGTCGCCCGGCCTCTGACAAGGCTTAACGACTGCTGCATGGATAACAACCGGGGCCGACTTTTTACGTGCACGAAGCACGGAGACGCTCAGTTCAAATGCCTCTAAATGGTCACCCATCTCTGACTGACCTTGCCAAGCGTTAACCTCTGATCGTTTACCGATCAGCCCCCCTAGACAAGTGGCATGAAAGCTAATTGAATAGAATAGAATTACGTTCGTGAATAGAATATACTTCACAATATATGGAAATGACATTACAATTTGACATCGTACGAAACGCAGCTGTAATAGCTACCTTACGGCGATCTTTTGTGAGAGGGTGGTACTTCCCCAGTCAAGCCAGCCAGGAGAGCTGCAGTCAACTGGCCACAGTTTGTCTGTACCACCTTAATCTTAGTTGGAAATGAGATGTTTTTTTTTATTATTTACAGCTCCTCCAGTCAGATGCAAGTAATTATCTCCAGAATTGGGCTCAGAAGATGAAACACCCAACGAAACAGATACTGAGAGAACCACCAAAAACACTCGGGGAAGTCCCGAACTTAGAGGAATCAGTTGTGGAGTTAATAAAAAACGACAACGGAGAGTACGAGATTCACCAACCGCAGCCGGGGAACTTACCCGACGACGTGCTGGAGAACTTGAAGAAGTTATACAACAAACAGAGCGAGGCCGAGAAAACGATGGGTGTGCGGAGCGAGTCCGAGGTGAAGAAGATTACAGAGGATCTCTCCAATGTTGATTTAGATTGAATTTCTTGTAAAATAAATGATTTTTTTTGTAGTTATTTCTTAAACTGTTTTTTATTTATACCTACTTTGTAAAAAGTTTAAATAGCATTCTGTGCACAGTTGAATACCTTCTTCCAAAAGTTCAGAGCATCGGCGAAAGCTACGTAGTATTCTTCAATTTGCAATCGCATAAGCGATTTGTTATAAACCAGAAACAAGATGGGTCCAAAAATGCTTCCCTGTGGCACCCCATAGTGCATGGTAAGATTTCTACTTGTCCAATTAAAATTTTCCACTCGTCTATTCCCATTAATCAAATGGTCTGAAAACAGATTGAAAGGGTGACTTCTAACACCAATCCTCGCCAGTTTTTCAAAGAAAAGCGCGACATAAACCATGTCAAAAGCTTTCGCCAAGTGAAGAAATGATAAATATCACCAGATAAAACACACCACCTGTAAGTTGGTGTACAAACTTACATTGTAGTGCAATAATAAATATCCTGGGACATTCTTTTACACACGGCTACCTGATCCCAAACTAAACAGAGCTTGTACTATGGAAACCAGATAACTGATAGGTATACTACTTTATTGTTTTTAAATACATACTTAATATACATAATTACACCCAGACTCAGGACATAAGTATTGTTTAATTAAAAGGTCTGAAGCATTATTTTGGTATGGATTTCACCAGTGACGTGTTATCTATGGATTTCACATATTATATGTGAGCCGTTGTAGAGAGAATTGAAAACAACATATTTTTGCGTGTGCGTGTGTGTGTGTGTGAATGTTTGTTACCACGTATCTTCATAACTACTAAACTGATATTAATGAATTTTGAAACGTAGATAATGTAGGCTCTGGAATAAGATATAGGCTAATTTTACTTATCAATTTCCAATTTTTAATAATAATAATAGTAAATAATAATAATATCCTGGGACATTTTTGTACACACGTAGGGATTGCAATCCGGAAAACCGGATCCGGTAATCCGGCGGATCCGGCATCATTTTACTTTTACCGGAACCGGTACCAATATTCCGGATCCGGTGACTGGATCCGGTGATAGCAATTTTTAGCAAAATAATAGCGCTGTTGCATGAGTAGGTAATTTAAACGCGTTACGCGTGGTGTGCATGTGTGCGAGAGTTACAATTATAACAAATCCAGCAAGAAACCACGTGTTATAGCATTCGTTATGCTACAATAGCGAAAGATTTTGATAAAGTACTAAGTATAAAAGAAAATGACTGCATTTGAAAATGAAGGAGTTCGAGAAGAATACTTGTCTGCTATTAATGATTGTTTGCTGACAATAGAGCCGACAATTGTAGAGAAGTTGAAAGAGCATTTTAGGCCGCAGGTTATATTTGTAGCTTCATTCGAAGTCATCTGGCAGATGACACAATTAACACAACTTATTTGTTTTCTACGATCCTTTTTTCAAAATCAAGATTGATTTTTTGATAATCTATACTAAAATAATTATGACGTCATCCAATTTCAGTAAATCACGTAAGGTTAATTATGTTAGATTTAAGATAGCAAGCCGATTTTACTACATATTTATATATCTTACGAATTTATCTCTTTTATTTATTTACCTATACCTAACGTTACTTACTAAATTATTGATCTATCTGTGAAAGTGAAATCTAGGAAGACTGAGCGACTCGTTACGTCGCCTTCGCTCAAATTACCTACACTACTACCGTCAAATTTATAGAGATTTTATTCAGTTTAAAATGGTTTTTAAAAGAATTTCTAAGAACAAAAGTGATTTGTAATGCCAGTGCAAGTCGATCATAACTTTCTTTTAAATTGGGAGCTAAATTTTAATTTTTTGCACGGTGTCTAATAATAACATTGGAAATAAAGTCGATTTAATAATGTTATTTTTTTATTAACTACCTATAGTAAGTACAATTACACTCGATTAACGCACTAAGAGTTCATTTTGGACCGAAAAGCGAAAATAATTCTGTGTTGATCAATCCGGCCGGATCCGGTCCGGATCCGGCCGGATCGATGGGAAACCGGCCGGATCCATCCGGATTGAAAGTGACGCCGGATTGCAATCCCTATACACACGGTTACCTGATCCCAGCATCCTAAGCAGAGCTTGTACTATGGAAACCAGATAACTGATATTACTACATATACTACTTTTTTATTTGTAAATACATACTTAATATACATATATATGGTAGGTAGGTACTTATATTTTACTAAGCACATGGGTCAACGGCACTCCATCAACAATTTTGCGTAGGTAAGTAGGTAATACCTTTCTTTTAGATTTCTTTAATTTCATTTCTACACTGTCTTGAAATGAATCCATTTGCTTCATATTAGGGGGCGTCCATAAATTACGTGAGGTGAATTTTGTGATTTTTCGACCCCTCCTCACTCTTTGGTGCGATGTCGTGAGATTTTTCTCGACCCCCTCCCTCCCCCTCTAATCTCATGTGAGATTTTTCAAAAGCCATATTCTAGTGGAAAAGCACGTTTTACTTCATTTAACCCAGTTTTCTCGAAATTTTACACTGTTTCTTGCAGTAAAAAAATAATAAGTGACATTTGGCTCGACCTACCCCCCCCCTCCCCCACGTGAGATTTGGTGAGATTCTCAACCCCCTCACCACGTAATGTATGGACGCCCCCTTACATCTCTTTTGTGGATTTTCAAGTTGTATAAGATTGGATGGGGGATCAATTAATATGTATTTATTATAAGTAAGAAGGCATATGTAAAAATGTAATGTAACGTCACGACTTTTATCCCCGTTCGGGGGTAGTCAGAGGCTTGAGTGACCATACACCACCACATTGTGGAGGTATTAACCAACTCAAAGCCCACGTTTCACCAGATAGTCAGAACCCAACGTGACAGGTGGTGAACCGTGTCGCCGTGTATACAGGAACTGACTATTACCTAATCCCGAGGGATAGGTAGGTTTCCTCACGATGTTTTCCCTCACCGTCAGCGAACTGTAAATAATGCACATAGATAAAAATTCATCCATTGGTGCATGCCCCACCGGGGATCGAACCTGCGACCTTCCGATTGTTAGCCCAACCTGTGGCCCGATTCACGTAACCAAAACCGTAACGATGTCTCAGCGATATAGTCGTTGATAGCATTTTCATAATACGAAAAGGCTATCAACGACTATATCGCTGAGACATCGTTACGGTTTTGGTTACGTGAATCGGGCTACTGTTCACCCCTAGGCTACAGTCGCTTATACATAGTCGCTTATGCTTAAGCATATACATGGGTATTGTATTAATCAGAGCTTAGTGAAAGTGCATCCGTAGTGACGTTCGTTTCAAGTTTGCATTTATTTAAGCAACAATACTAGTTATCGACGGTTGTATTTATAAAAAAAAACAAAAAAAAATGGTTTTACAGTGAATTTAATTGCCTTGCTTAAGTATATGTTTAAAAAATAGTTTGATGTATCAACTGTGACTTGAGTTTGTTTACAATGTATGTAAAATCATTTGTGTTTCTTTTCCTACTTTCATTCGGTGAGTTGTTTAATCTTGCAAACCTGTCTTCGAGGCTACTGTAATACTAAAATTATGTAATTGCTTGTAATTATGGAATGCGTGAACCCCACTCGAATTGAAGGCCCATGCCCAGGAGTGGGGCGTTAAAAGGGAAATTTATTTTGTTCTAGCTTCGGTTTTCACAGTAAAATATATACCTATTTCAAGTTTTTGAATGTGTTAATAGCGACGATATACAAAATTGCAGCAATTCTGCGAAAGCAATTCATCTTTTAATTTTTAGCAGAATCTGCTAAATTTCCATGATATGGTCACGAATGGCGTAAAATGTGTGACTATTTAACAAAAAAATTGCGGAATTGCCAAGGATTCTGCTAGAAAATCATCAAAATCAGAAAAATGAATTGCATTGGCGATGTTGCATAGCGTCGTCACTATTTGTCCCGCAGGAAGGCCTTACCTGACAGGACTAATATTATTGTTTTTAATTACTTAATTAGGTACCTACTTACTTCATTCAATGTATAATTAAACTTATTCTAATTATCACATTAACAAAATGAAAAAAAAAAAAAATATAACGCAACGACTTTTACCCCCTTTCGGGGGTAGTCAGAGGCTAAAGTGGCCATACACCACCACATTGTAGAGGTATTAACCAACTAAAAGCCATACCAGATAGTCAGAACCCAACGTGACAGGTGGTGAACCTTGTCGCCGTGTATACAGGAACTGACTATTACCTAATCCCGAGGGATAGGTAAGTTTCCTCACGATGTTTTCCCTCACCGTCAGCGAACTGTAAATCGAAATGAAATAAGTAGTTTCTAATAAATTGCATGTGTGAGATAACTGATACGTTCTCAAGCTCCGAGTAGTCGGGCTTGCTCGGGCGCGCCGCTGACCACATGTGGACGAGTCTAATTTATCGAAATGTTAGTTAGTTAATTCGTTCGTTCAGGTGATCCAGCACTAATCATCCCCGAAGAAGTGTCGTCGTTGCAGGACCTCTTCATTAAAATCATACCACCGGTTAAGAAAGGTAAGTATGACAAATGAAGAAGTATGAGTAAGTTGGACGGGTCCGTTGGCGTGGTTGGTAAGATTCCGCCTACCACGCTGCAGTAGCCCGATTCACGTAACCAAAACCGTAACGACATTTCAGCGATATAGTCGTTGATAGCCTTTTCTTGTTACGAAAAGGCTATCAACGACTATATCGCTGAGATGTCGTTACGGTTGAATCGGGCCCCAGGTCGTAGGTTCGATTCCTACCCGGGACATGCATTTGTGTGCATGACATTGTCTGTATGTCCCGAGTTTGGGTGTAATTATGTAGGTAGTATATTAAGTATGTATTTACAAACAAAAAATAGTATATGTAGTAATATCAGTTATCTGGTTTCCATAGTACAAGCTCTGCTTAGTTTGGGATCAGGTAGCCGTGTGTAAAAATAATGTCTCAGGATAGGTATTTATTTAGTAAATTTAATACTCGCTATCAGCCAGACGCTACCTTGCCTACTCACACCTAGGCTTATAATAATGCATCTCACAGTTGAGATCGATCTTAAGATGCAGTTTTGACGTTAATGTACGGCACATCTGTCAAAAACAGCATCTTAATTTGGTTCTCAAACTTGAGGTCGATTTATAAATACGGGCCTTAATGAATCACTATGACATATGTATGTGGTCACAGGGACGGATTCTCGAGTGGGGTTCGGGTTCGCGTTCGGTAACCACGCCGACTTCCAAGTGATGTTCGAGCTGGGGCCGCAGACCGACACGCAAGCCCTCGGTAAGTACCTTCAACCTTTCGACCAAGAACTTAAAAAAAGAAATTAAAAAAAAATTAAGAACAGATGTAAAGGCGTTCTGGAAATTTGTTAAGAGTCATAATAAAAAATCAGGTATACCAGGTTCAATGAAGTATAGTGATACAGAGTCAGATGACCCGGCTAAAATATGCGAGCTGTTCGCAAATTTCTTTGGGTCTATATACGAACCGAGTAACTCTCAAGATATGCATATTGACACCTTGCCCATTAATAAAAACTGTGAGGTTATGTTATCAGACATACACTTTTCTATAGAAACGATTCTTAAAGTACTGAAGTCACTAGATGTCACTAAAGGTCCTGGGCCTGATGCACTTCCTCCTTTTTTCATCAAACATACTGCCGAGTCCATAGTCATACCCTTACATATTTTATACAACAGAAGTATGCGGGAAGGCGTAGTCCCCCAAATCTGGAAAGTAGCCAACGTAACACCCGTTCACAAAAACGGTAGCAAAAACGATGTCACAAATTATCGTCACATATCATTGTTGTTCACTTTGTCGAAGGTCTTGGAACGTCTTGTACATAGCTTCATTTATCCCTGTTTACATAAAATAATAATTGAAGAACAGCATGGTTTCGTTAAAAAACGCTCAACCGTCAGCAATCTAATTCTGTACACTAATTACCTCTTTCAAAGTATGGACGATCGCGTTCAAGTTGACTCTGTGTATACTGATTTCTGCAAGGCCTTCGATAAAGTGGATCACGACTTACTTCTTCAGAAGCTTGCATTCAATGGTATTCGTGGGAACCTACTGAGATGGCTTACATCTTATGTCAGAAACAAAACGCAACGTGTTTCTATCAATGGTTTTACTTCTGACATTATCAAAGTCACTTCGGGGGTAGCAAAGGGTTCTATTTAGGGACCCTTGTTATTTGTCATATTCGTGAATGATATTAAACACTGTTTTAAGCATACTCAATTTTTATTATACGCTGATGACCTTAAAATATACCGTAAAATAACTATTCTAGATGATTGTCACAAATTACAAGATGATTTAAATCGTTTAACAAATTACTGTCGTCAAAACAAACTGCACCTTAGCCTAACTAAGTGTAAGTTCATCACTTTTACGAAGAAAAAAAACAATATAAACTTTACATATTCATTATGTGACACTCCTCTAGAAAAAGTTACATTATTAGAGATCAGGGGGGCTGTTTATGGACTCAAAGCTTCACTTTGCCATTCATATAAATCATGTTGTTGATAAAGCATTCAAGGTATATGGCTGCGTAATGAGAACTAGTGTCCCTTTCAAAAAAACTGAATCTTACCTTCTGCTATACAAATCCCTAATTCGATCCCAATTAGAATATGCCTCATCTATCTGGAACCCATTCTACGCTAAATATGAAGACCAACTAGAAACAGTTCAACGTAAATTTTTACGAGCTATGAATTATCGTTGTTGTCCTCCTACGATGTACTGTTGAAAAAATACGCCCTACCTACACTTAGGAACAGACAATTGCTGTTAGATCAAATGCTCTTGTTTAATATTTGCCATAACAAATTTGACTGTAACAAACTACTGAACCAAATATACATACATATACCATATAGATCACAATTCGTTCGAGAGTCTCGCAAACGATATCTATTTGCACCGACTACTTGTAAAACAAACGCGGATGAGCGCGCACCCTTGAATAGAATAATGAAACAACATAACAATCATTTTACAAATGTCGAGTTCTTTGCAACCTCACCCGCAGCGTATAGACAGAACATTATACGAACACTTACTGGTCTGGCTGTCGAGATATAGTTACATCGCAATGATGAACTATGTCTTGACAATCAGACGAATCCAGTTTCTGCTTGTAAGTACACTGACTACCTAACTTATTTCCTTTTTATTTTATTTGTTTTAGTTTTAATACTTTTTTTACCCTTTTTTTGATACCTTACCGCCCCAAATATGTAATCGAATCAATCTGAGTACAACGGGGTTGGTTGCATTTGAAGTACACTGTGTTAGCTATAATTTGTTTACCACTTTATAAATGTAACTGTTTGTTGTATCGTTTAAATAAAAATAAATAAAAAAATAAATAAAAAAAACTATCAAGTTAGCGTATTCGAGCAAACGACTCGGTTTGACCCTCGACGAGTCACGGGGTCTAATTAAGTTTTTTTTGGAACCCGCACGAATTTAATCAAAAGAATGTATAGGAGGAGTTGGAAGAAGATTACCCACTTCTCCGTTGCAAAGTAATCAAAAGTATTAATAGTATAGGCTGATTGACACAGAAACAAGACCGTTACAACTGATGTAAGACCAACTGCCAAATTTATAGAGTTTTTAGTCAGTTTACAATTGTTTTAACAAGCATTTCTAGGAACTAAAGTTGTATGACAGATAGATAACTCCACAGATTATAGAAGTAGACAGATGGAGTCTTGGCAACAAACGATGTGAAGCCGGGTAGCATTTTATGTGTGCGTGACAACTAGGAGCGGCACTAAGGAAAAATACATTTGTGTGCGTGTAAAGTTGTGTAGCTATAGGGCGAGATTGTATTCGCTTTCACGTTTTGTATTTGCTTTGGTGGCTTCACTTTCGTGTTCTACGCACTCCATCTGTATTTTTCTGAAATCTGTGGATAACTCTTTATTAATCCACCACTAGAAAAAAAATACAGACTTTAATAAATTATGACATAAAAATTACATAGAAAGTGGAAAATGGGCGGCTTTATCACTAATAGTGATCTCTACCAGGCAACTTTAGGATGGAGAGGATCTAAAAAAAAATAACACGGGGGTGTACTTACATAAATAAACTTATAAACATTTCATTATATAAACAAGAAAATATGACATATACTTATACCTACTGCATAATAGCTAAAAGAATAAACAGCACGCAACAGCTTAGGCACAGGCAAAATAAATTAATACATAAACAAATAAATAAGAAGCAGTAATTTTGGAGAATTAAATAATTTCTCTTTTGAATGCCAATGTAAGTCCATCCAAAACTTTCTATTTTGGGGGTAGTTATTCATGTGTATTGTAGTCTTCTTGTTTCTTGGAAGAGATATGCATCCAGCAGAGCTAGCACACGCGTCAATTCAAGACTTTTATCATGCATTATGTTGGATGGACCAAGTCGCTCTGTCTTTCTTATTTAATGCATAGGAGAGAATGAGGCAAAATCTATTTATCTCGTGTTTTGTCTCGTCACTGGCTGTGCTACCATTGCGGAAGTGGACAATGTACTTAAACCCTTGAGTTACTATAACTTAAACTAGATTGACAATAATTTCTTGACACATTTCAGATGGCCAAGGTTTCTCAAGTTCGAGAAACGCGAAACGGCAAATCTTACTACCACCTCCGAAGATCAACAATAATAGAGAAAAGGTACTAAGTCAATAATAATTGGTAGGCTAGTGGTATTTTGGTCACAATGTAAATAGGGACGAGCTTGCTATACACCGGGCAAACTCCCCCTCAATGCTTGTATCCGGGCCTTACTCCACCACGCCAGCCCAGTGCGGGTTGATATGTAACACGTCTGTCGAAACACGTGCAGGTTTCCTCAAGGTGTTTTCCTTCATCGTTCAGCAAGTGATAAGTAAATATAAAATGAGTTTTTTTAAATCTTTTCACAGCTCCAATCAGATGCAAGTAATTATCTCCAGAATTGGGCTCAGAAGATGAAACACCCAACGAAACAGATACTGAGAAAACCACCAAAAACACTCGGGGAAGTCCCGAACCTAGAGGAATCAGTTGTGGAGCTAATAAAGAACGACAACGGAGAGTACGAGATTCACCAACCGCAGCCGGGGAACTTACCCGACGACGTGCTGGAGAACTTAAAGAAGTTGTACAACAAACAGAGCGAGGCCGCGAAAACGATGGGTGTGCGGAGCGAGTCCGAGGTGAAGAAGATTACAGAGGATCTCTCCAATGTCGATTTAGATTGAGATTTCTTGTGAAATGAATATAAATAATTGTAGATATTGCTAGAACTGTTTTTCATTTATTCATACTTTGTAAAAAGATTCAAATTAAAGAGGCCTCTCGTGCATAGTTGAATACCACCTTTTAAAAGTTCAGAGCAGTGTAATCGGCGTAAGCAAGTATTCTTAAAATTTTAAATCGCATAAGCGATTTGTTATAAACCAAAAACAAGGTGGGTCCTAGATTGCATGCCTGCGATACCCCATAGTGCATGCTAAGATTTCTACTTGTCCAATTTAAATTTTCCACTTTTATTTTCGCATCAATCAAATGTCTGCAAACAGATTGAAAGAGTGACTTCTAACACCAATCCTCGCCAGTTTTTCAATGAGAAGTGGAACAGAAACCCTGTCAAAAGCTTTCGCCAAGTCAAGAAAAAATAAATAAATATCGCCAGGCAAACACACCAACTGTATGGTCCCAAATTAGGCAACGCTTGTACTATGAGCACCGTACAATGGACTGGGGGCGAACCCAGTGACACCCAGACTAGGGAAAAATTACGAAAGGCAGTTTCCGAAATATGCTTCTGAAGGGAATCGAACCCGTAATGCAGTGAGCCGAGCGGCCTACGCTTGAACCACTGCGCCATGTGCGTCGTGGGACATACACACCCCCAACCCCTCCCCCCAAGATTAATCCCCCGCCCCTTCAAGTTTTATTTTCGCGACGAAGACTTACTAAGAGATTGGCCTTCCAGCTCTCTGATCACGCAGCCGTAATAGGAACTATACGCCGATCTTCTGTGAGAGGGTGGTAGTACCCCGGCCAAGCCAGTCCGTATATAAGCTGCAGTCAATTGACTACAGCTTGGCTCAACCAATAATTTAAATTCTGCCACTAATATATTATCTACCTACACTAAGTTTTGCTTAGCGAGCCACATCAGGGCTCACGCTAGTAAGCAATAGTTTTCAGCGTCGCCGTCATCGAAATCGATGAGGAGGACTATATATATATATATATATATCTACACTAGCTGTGCCCCGCGGCTTCGTCCGCGTGGATATTGGATTACCCTATGTCTTATTCCAGAGCCTACACTATCTACGTTTCAAATTTCATTAAAAACGTTAGTAGTAATGGAGATAGATTTAATCGATTTAACTATCGTTAGCGGACTTCCGCAGGATACTGTGGGTAAATAATACACCGTTCTGAAAATATCTACAAAAAATATAGCATTTATTTAACAAGAATATATATATAAAAAAAATATAACGGCACGACTTTTTTTTTATCCCCATTCGGGGGTAGTCAGAGGCTTGAGTGGCCATACACCCCCATTGTGGAGGTATTAAGTCAACTCAAAGCCCACGTTTCACCAGTTAGTCAGAACCCAACGTGACAGGTGGTGAACCTTGTCGCCGTGTATACAGGAACTGACTATTACCTAATCCCGAGGGATAGGTAGGTTTCCTCACGATGTTTTCCCTCACCGTATCAACAACAAATTAACAACAACAAGAACAACAACAAACAACAAATTCAACAACAAGAAACAAGAAATTCAATCTAAATCAACATTGGAAAGATCCTCTGTAATTTTCTTCACCTCGGACTCGCTCCGCACACCCATCGTTTTCGCGGCCTCGCTCTGTTTGTTGTACAACTTGTTCAAGTTCTCCAGCACGTCGTCGGGTAAGTTCCCCGGCTGCGGTTGGTGAATCTCGTACTCTCCGTTGTCGTTTTTTATTGACTCCACAACTGATTCCTCTAAGTTCGGGACTTCCCCGAGTGTTTTTGGTGGTTCTCTCAGTATCTGTTTCGTTGGGTGTTTCATCTTCTGAGCCCAATTCTGGAGATAATTACTTGCATCTGACTGGAGAAACTGTGAAAAAATAATTATAGGACTGCGGTGGCAAAAAAGCTTACGGCCCGCCTGGTGTGAAGCAGTTACCGTAGCCTATAGATGCTTGCAATACCAAAGGCATTGCTCGCGCATTGCCGACCTGAAGGGGAGTGGAACGGAGGGAGGGGAATGGAGGGAGGGGAAGGAGGAGGGAAACTATTGGCGAAATATATTGTTATTATTATTCAATTTAGTACCTTTCCGCTATTCTTGTTGATCTTCGGAAGTGGTGATAGGGCTTCCCGCTTCTCATTTCTTGAACTTGACAAACCTTGGCCATCTGAAATGTGTCGAGAAATTATTGTAAATCTAGTTTAACGAACTCTCGTTTACTAGCTTCCAAGAAACTAGAAGACTTAAATAGATGTGTCCATATGGCGCGCATGCCTCACCCGAGTACTCATATTATGACATTACGTCTATGCGTTCCGACGTCAAAACTGAGTGCTCGCGCGAGGCATGCGCGTCATATGGACACATCTAATGGCGGCGTCTTCATCAGGCGCATGCCTCGCGCGAGCACTCAGTTTTGACGTCGGAACGCATAGACGTAATGTCATAATATGAGTGCTCGGGTGAGGCATGCGCGCCATATGGACACATCTAATGAAATGTAACGTCACGACTTTTATCCCCATTCGGGGGTAGTCAGATTCTTGAGTGGCCATACACCACCACATTGTGGAGGTATTAACCAACTCAAAGCCCACGTTTCACCAGATAGTCAGAACCAAGTATATTGTACCTACTTAGTACCTAGTATAAGAGTAAAATATAAGTGTAATTGTTTGTTGTCCTAAATAAATGAAAAAAAAAAAAAAAAAACCCAACGTGACAGGTGGTGAACCTTGTCGCCGTGTATACAGGAACTGACTATTACCTAATCCCGAGGGATAGGTAGGTTTCCTCACGATGTTTTCCCTCACCGTCAGCGAACTGTAAATTATGCACATAGATGTAAATTCATCCATTGACTTTTCATTAAAGATGTGATAAACGGCTTTATATTAAAAGCACGTTGTAACGCTTGTGCTTGTTTTTGTTTATTTGCTGTAAAAAGCGCGGAAGAGCTTTTCTGCTTTTTACTTTTTTACTTAGTTTTCTGCTATCTACTATTTTTGTGCTTTTGTGCATTGAACTTTTACCAACCAAATCAAGAAGTTTTTCTCGGTCTAAAGGTACTCACTGAGGGCTTGCGTGTCGGTCTGCGGCCCCAGCTCGAACATCACTTGGAAGTCGGCGTGGTTACCGAACGCGAACCCGAACCCCACTCGAGAGTCCGTCCCTGTACACACAATAATATCAAAGTCAAATAGCCAATTGACTGCAGCTCATATTAGGGGGCGTCCGTTAATTACGTGAAGCATTTAGGGGGGAGGGGGTCGAGTCAAATCTCATCAAATCTCACGTGGGGGAGAGGGGGGGGTCTCGGCAAATCTCACGTTTTTTTTACCCCAAGAAACAGTGTAAAATTGCGAGAAAACTGGGTTAAATGAAGTAAAACATGTTTTTCCACTAGAACATGGCTTTAAAAAAAATCTCACCCCAATCAAACCCTCTAACAGAAGGTCGGCGTAAAGTTACTATAAGGGCCTCCGCAGACTTGCTACTTTTAGCATCGGCGACCGGCGATTTTGTGACGTATCGATGCTGCGTCGCGTTTCTTCGAGCGCTAACGAGCGAGACGCAGCATCAAAATCGCCGATCGCCGATGCTAAAAGTAGCTAGTCTGCGGGGGCCCTAACAGCTGCGTTTCGTACGACGATTGAGCGAGCCGGAAGCCCAACCCTCCCCCTTCCGCTGTCTCTGTCCCACTCCCCTTCAGGTCGGCAACGTGCGAGCGATGGCTTTGGTATTGCAAGCATCTATAGGCTATTTACCAACTTAGCAACAAATAAAAAACCGGCCAAGTGCGTGTCGGACTCGCTTATGGAGGGTTCCGTACCACCACAAAATAAAAAAATCCAAAATATTAAGTTTCTTGTATGGACTGTTACTATTTTTTACTTATTTTTCCTACAAAAAAAATCATCCCCTTTTTGTCCTACTACTTATCTGTTCTATTAAACGATTCATGAGCACCCACGGGATTGTTTAAAAGTCGGTGCCCCTGCCCGGCAGGGTTAAATACCTATATTTACCTTTCTTAACCGGTGGTATGATTTTGATGGCCAAGTCCTGCACCGACGCCAGTTCTTCGGGGATGATTACGGCTGGATCACCTGAACGAACGAATTGAATAAACTAACATTTTGAAAGTAGACGCGTCTACATGTGCTAAGCGGCGCGCCCGAGCAAGCCCGACTACTCGGAGCTTGACTATCACTTATCTCAAGTACTATGCTTTTTGTTTAAACTATTTCATAAATGATGCTACTCCTCCGTCCCACTTTCCTTCAGGTCGGCAACGGGCGAGTGTTTCAGGCTACGGACCAGCCATAAATTACGGCACACTTAAAGGGGGGAGGGGGTCGACGAAATGTGACATTGTGTGACAAGGAGCAGGAGGGGTTCAAGTTAAGTGACGTCACATTTAAAAATCTAATATATTAAAACCGAAATTTGAACTGTTAACGAAACATTTTTAAAATTTTGGAAAATATGTGACGTCACACAGGGAGGGGGGGAGTCTCGCAAATGTGACCAGCTGTGACAAGCGGGAGGGGTCTAAAAATCATGAAATTCGTGTGACGTAACTTATGGTTGGCCCGCTATTCCTGATTAAACCAAGCAAATACATACAACATGTTAAGAAAACCCTGTCCGAGCCGAAACCGGTAATTAGGTTTCCCAATCACATGAACAAATAAAATTATAAAAAAAAAAAAAACATGATAGTAAACATATTAATGAACATTTAAAGTGCCATTTTTTTTTGCCTTTTTCCCACATAATGTAGCTAATTTTAAAAATATGACAACACCGTTACCGGAAGTAATTATGTTAGATCGTGTGGCGTCACCTCAGACCACAAAGTATGTGATGACGTCATTTTATGAATTTTTTTTTTATGTAAACGGGGTATTTGTATTACAAAAAAATATGGGAGGCCTTTGCCCAGCAGTGGGACACATACTATGCCAAAAAAATGAAAATATTTTTTTGACAAAATTAAAAAAATAAAAATAAAAAAAAGTTTTTTTATATAAAAATGGAATCTAATCTCGATACCCAACAATACGTTTTCGGGTCGGACAGGGTTTTTTTAACATTTTGTAGGTAGGTAATTATAATTTAAAGTGCATAGCTTCAAAGGCAGTTTTGCAAGAAATATATTATTATGTATTTAGATTGAACAACTCACCAAAAGAAAGTAGGAAAAGAAACACAAATGATTTTACATACATGGCAATCATCAAGTCACGCTTTATAGATAAAACTATTTAAAAAAAAAATCACTTATAAGCAAGGCATTTAAAAAAAAGTAGGTAGGTACTATCAAATTTTTTTTTTATGTATTTTTTTTATATAAATTAATACAACCGTCGATAGCCAGTTTTTTAGCTTAAATAAATACAAACTTGGATTTAACATCACTTCATATCAGACGGGTCACTTTCACTAAGCTCTGATTTAATACAATATATACTTACTTATAATAAATAAATAAATATAGGTATATTGATCACCCACTATCTAATATTATACAACTTGACAATCAACAAAAGAAATCTAAGATGAAGTAAATTTATTCATTACAAGACAAGTGTAGAAATGAAAAGAAATATGAAATACTAGCTTCTGCCCGCGACTTAGTCCGCGTTAACTTTAAAATCCCACAGGAACCTGAAATTTTTCCGGGATTAAAAGTATTCTTTGTGTTAATCCAGGTTATAAACTGTCTGTGTTCCAAATTTCATCCAAATCCGTTCAGTAGTTTTTGCGTGAAAGAGTAACAAACAACCATACATCCAAACTCTCAAATTTATAATTTTTATTTATTACATTAGTGGGATGGGATAAAATGTTTACTTAGGCTCTAAATGGTAACTACGCAAAATTATCAATAATTTTGCGTTACCGCTAGACCAATTTTGATGAATTTTGGTATAAAGATAGACAGGATCTTGGAAAAGGACATAGGCTACTTGTCCATTTCATAACCACTGGTTTCGTCGGTTTATCAAAATGTACAATCATTTTTTTTTTTTTTACAATAAACGCGTATTGTTGGTAATTAATAGACAGACAATGGAAGGTACTTCGTGGGAAATTGTTCACAATTGTTCCTACTAAAAATTATTATTGTTCGTGCATTATGCTTGAAGGTTTAATGGACGAATGACCTCTTAAAATAATCTTTCAAGGTGTTTAAGAAAATGTTTATAAAAGTGTATGTTTGTGTTTTTACATTTATGTCATGTAAGTACACATCAAATTGTTAAGTAAATAATAAATAAAAAAATAAATAAATATAACGTCACGACTTTTATCCCCATTCGGGGGTAGTCAGAGGCTTGAGTGGCCATACACCACCACATTGTGGAGACAACTCAAAGACCACGTTTCACCAGATAGTCAGAACCCAACGTGACAGGTGGTGAACCTTGTCGCCGAATTAAATAATATTATTATTAAAATTAACAAAACATGTCTGTTAATGTTTGCTAAAATAAAAGTAGCCTTAGTTAATCCTTATAATATCAGCTATCTGCCAGTGAAAGTCCCGTCAAAATCGGTCCAGCGGTTTTGGAGATTAGCCGCAATAACAGACGTTAGACACAAAAAATTTAAAAACTGCTTAAATTTTATGTATTTGTATAAATGTATAGATTACGTGAGAATATTAAAATGTTATCAACAGGTTTTCAGAGTAACAGTTCAATTCTGATATCACCTGAAGATGTCGCCACTGGTTTCTCCACAATTTTCGGATTTGCACCCCCTATATATAAAGGTACGCTAAAATATTGATGTTAACGATTCCAAAGTTTTCCACAACGACCGATCCATTGCAACTTGCTTCCAGCAGTTTCCCGCGACCTTCACTAGGTCGTCGGTCCACCGTGGGGGGCTACTTACACTGCGTCTTCCGGTACGTGGTCGCCACTCAAGAACCTTGCCGTGGTCGCCACCTTGCATTATGTTGCCAAAATAAGCGCGGCAAGTTCCATCTTAGGTTTTAATACTACATCTTTGAGTACAGACCCATGTTTATATTTTAGGTAACGACCATAGGTTCGGGTTCGGATTCCGGTTCGGTAATCACGCGGACCTGCAGATATTGTACGAGTTTGGGCCACAGACTGTTACCAAACCACTGCAGCCGACAACAAGTAAGTATAGGCAGGCTAGGGCCTTATCACACTAGCGGTTTTGAAGCGGGGCGGGTGCGCAGCGAATAGTGATGTACCGAGTACGCTATTTTTGGTACTCGAGTATTCTGGTTCACTACACCTTTCACATCACTTGATTGTACCTCTATTTATTTGAGTACTTCGAAAACCATGAAATACTCGGAACCCGTATTCGATTCCTATAATAAGAGTACTCGAGTACCCGAGTACTTACTAAGTACTCGAGTCAGGCTGTACTCGGCACATCTCTAGCAGCGAAGACGTTTTTTTATTTTTTATAGGACTGCGGTGGTTAAAAAGCGTACGGACCGCCTGATGTTAAGCAGTTACCGTAACATATAGATGCTTACAATACCAAAGGCATTGCTCGCATATTGCCGACCTGAAGGGGAGTGGGATGGAGGGCTCGGCTCTCTCACTCACCGTACGAAACGCAAATGTAATAGCTGCTTTACGCCGATCTTCTTTGAGAGGGTGGTACTACCCCGGTCGAGCCAGCCCGTTTAAGAGCTTCAGTCAATTGGCTACAGCTTGGCTCTACCACCTTGGTCGCGGGTGCGTAGCGAACACGTTGCGGACGCGCTGGGAGCTCGCTGTGGATTGGATAGCGCCGCGCCGTGAACGCAATTTTTTACACTCTCAAACTCGTTCCTTCCACTCGACACCACCAAAACGACACCATCGGTGGTGTCGTATGGAATCTCTAGTCCATACGACACCACCCTAGTGATGTCCAGAAACGCGTGTTTTTGACAAACAGCTCCCAGTTCATTAAAATAAATAAATACATATCAGACAACATCACATACATTGATCCGACCCCAAAGTTATTATTTCAAGTTATCTATAGTTAAACGATAATTAATAAAACAGAGTTTATGAAATAAATATAAACTAAACTAACTAAACTAACAGATAAATATAAACTTTATCAAATGACATACCTCATTAATGAAACTGCTTGAACTTAATTGGAGTTTTCATATCAACAACTTTGTATGTAGGTAACCTCACTAATAGTCGGTGGTGTCGTATGGACTAGAGATTCCATACGACACCACCGGTGGTGTCGTTTTGGTGGTGTCGAGTGGAAGGAATGCTCAAACTCGCCGCGCAAAGCTTGCATATTCGCTGCGTAACGCGGCGTGATCGCTACGCACCCGCTCCGCTTTAAAACCGCTAGTGTGATTTGGCCCTTATAGCGACGCTATGCAACATTACCAATGCAATGCTAAATAATACCTACTTACATTAAAGTTCAAAAGACGTTTTTATTAATTTCAGAAGTAAGATCAACTTCCAACTCCCGCCAACGGTACGTGAAGCGACGGCCATTGGTAGACCTGCTTTTAAGAGCTGGGATCCTGAGGAAGGCTTCTTATGATGATAACGTTATCACAGAGTTTGATAGTGAACCTAGGTAGAAATAGACAGAACTGAGAATTGTCGTCTTATCATCGTCGTAAAATGAGCAAAAATACTATAAATATCTTGTAGCATAAATGCATATGAAAGTACTATATACAGTAATTATAAAAAAAATATTGTCCGTCTGTCTGTTTGTTCCGGCTTATCCCGAAACAGCTGGAACGATTTTAAAGAAGGTTTTACTGGCAGATACCTAGTTGATGTTAGGGGCCATCCATTAATTACGTCACACGAATTTCATTATATTTAGACCCCCCCTTGTCACAGCTGGTCACATTTGCGAGACCCTCCCCCCTCCCTGTGTGACGTCACATATTTTTTATAATTTTCAGAATTTTTTCGTTAAAAATGCAAATTTCGGTTTTAATACTTAGATATATTAGATTTTTAAATGTGACGTCACAAAACTTAGGACCCCTCCCACCCCCTTGTCACACAATGTCACATTTCGTCGAACTCCTCCCCCCCTTTACGTGTGACGTAATTAATGGATGGCCCCTTATGAGGAGTAACTTAGGCTACTTTTATTTTAGCAAACAATAGATTATAATAAATTTTCTTTGAGCTGTGTTGTCATTCTTATCTGTGAAACGGCTGAACAGATTTTAACGGGGTTTTCACTATTAGATAGCCTATGTTTAGAATTAAAAATAAGGTACTTACCTATATGCCATTGCGTTATAACCACTGGGCGTCGAACTGCAGAATAAAATCTATGAAGCTATATTTTTGGGGATTGAAACCTGCGCTAACGCTGCCGCATGCAAAACCAATTAGATAAGGTATTAAATGAAATACGTTGTAATAAGTTGTTTTCAATACTTTTATTTCTCATAAAAACGTTCCACTTGCTACTTACTGTACACTTATATTAAAACGAAGATTTCCCGCCAAAACCGGGCGGCCATTTTGTTAATTATATTAATACAAAATGGATGAAGCGTGTGTAAAGTGATTAATTAATGAGATGTACGTACTTACTTGTAGATTTAGAAACAATTTAAATTCTAAACACGATTTACAAACTAGTTTTAGTTCAATTTTAAAGAGTAGGGTAAAACCACTAGGTACCTATTACTGGCCACTGTCAATAACTGGCCACTACGTATTTAAACCGTCTAAAATAAGAATCTATTGAAAAATATCATCTTCAGGTAATAATAGATTATCATTACTTATATTACTGGAAATGGGCGGGGGACATAGCCCGAAGAAGCGATGGCCGATGGGGCAGAAAGGTTCCTGAATACCCGCAGCGTGGGTAGGCCCCTACAAATTGGACCGACGACCTAGTGAAGGTCGCGGGAAACCGCTTGATGCAAGCAGCACAGGACCGGGCGTTGTGGAAAACCCTGGGAGAGGCTTATGTCCAACAGTGGACGTCTTTTGGCTGACATGATAATGATAGATATTTAATAAAACTTATTTTAGACGGGTAAAACACGTAGCATGGCCAGTAACTGGTACTGGCCAATTACACCTAGTTTTACCGTATTTTGTCTCTACTTTGTTACAGTAAAAAATGGACAGCAACTTAAGATCAGTTTAAACCACGCGATCTACCTAGCTCTGTCTCTCTCGGTCAGGCATCTGATTTAGCTAGGTTTGCCACATCTAGTAGATACAGACCACGTATTCTTGTTACGTACGACAAAGATCCCAGTGATATTATAACCAAATTATACATAGTATCATAAATATCATCTAAGACAATATTTTTGGCGTTAATTAATTATATTATAATTAATTAAAATTATCAACTACTACCTTATCCTAGCCATCCAATTCCATCCATTATTCATCCAATTCCAACTGTATTCCTATTATTAATAACTATTTATAATTATGGACGTTTTAAGCAAACAAATTGCAAGGATTGAGGAACCCTAAAGTATTTAATGAAATAAATGTGTGCGTTAAATATAACTAAATAATAATATATGTTTTTGTGTTGTTCAGTTACACTTTAGTGTCTTGTATCTTATTTTATCTAAAATGTGTGTCTATGAATTCAATTGTGTTTCTGGTGACCTGCTATGTTAAATAAAAGACTTGGAGGAAAATTTCGCTCATCCAAGACTCGGTACGGTTATCAAAAAAACAACATAAAAATAAATTAAATTCCATATAATTTTATTTTACTAAGATTAAAAAGTTTAGTGTGCGAAATGTTGCTATACAAAAAAAAACATAATAATACAAAGTCGAGTTACTTAAAATTAAAACAGAAAAAAAACATACTTAGAAATTAATTATTTATAGGTAAATTACATAAAATTAGTCTTTTTCGCTGATGGCAATACAATTTTTGAACATTTAAATAATATAGAATGTTAATAACAACTCCAGGGGTATTTTAAAACATTAGAACAGATACTTAAAACGTCGTTTTTTTTGCCAATTAAAAAATAACTTCATAATTGACAAAAAAATATATGTAATTTTTAAATCCCTGTCCGATATTAATTCGAAAGTTTTAAAATACCCCTGCATGTCTACTTATTCAGATACGTGCGCTATCCGCTCTCCACCATGTGTATGCTGACCATACCACACGTAACCTCTAAAGTACCGATAGCAAAAAAAAGTTTGTGACATTTTTCAATAATAATAACTTTTTCTCCCATCTCAATACTAGGTAAAATTATGTATGGCCACTTTCAGTTAACTAGCCACTATGTATTTTAACCGTCCAAAAAAAGTTTATTAAAACGCCATCTGTTATCATAAACTATAGATGTCGCTTTATGAATACAACTCTTCGTGGTGAAAATATGTAGTGGCTAATTACTGACAATGGCCAATATCTAGTTTGATCCTATACCTAGTATTCATATCTTGAGTTTTCTTCTGACATGTCATTGTACATGACATTACAAGACCGCTGTCAGATCGGAGTTCGATTAATTAATACCGGCGGTTAATTAATTAATAAGAAAATTTCTTTGCTTTTTATCACATAATCAAATCGGACGCAATTAATAGACGTTCCGATTTTATTCCGACCGTCCGATCAACTATCGGATCCGTTTCCCATACACATCCGGTTTTAACGACCGACTGTTTAAGACCATGAAACCATGACAATGACCATTTTGACGGCCATAAATCGTAAACGCCTCTGCGCTGTTATGTGCTCGTGATTCGGTCCGACCCGACTATCGGATCGGAGAAGTAAATCGGACGTCGATTTCTTCTGCTAGCAAATCATTTTACACAGTGTTGCTAATTATGCACTGGTAGCAAAGACGGCCGCGACACGACAAAACGTGAGATAAATCGATTCGGTCTCATTCTCTCCTATGCATTAAGTAAGAGAGCGAGCGACTCGGTGGGACTTAATGCATGAAACAAGTCTTGTCTTGCCGCGTATGCTAACCATTTACACAAATGACGACTCAACTTGACGCATGCCGTCTCACTCATATACTATGTCGATGACAAGGACAGCGATATATTCAGTCAATATAAATTCGTACAAAATAAGCATTTTGTTTTTTATTTTGTTGTTAGTCAAATATTTTTTTAATAAATTGGAATGTGATATTTAAATGCAAACGTTACACCTTATTGTCATATAAGGTTCATTTGGAATCGAATTCAAGATAATAATTAATAATGATAGTCGGAAAGAAGATGGAAGAAGTCGGAAGGTGTAAAAGTATTTAGAAATGAGTGAAGACTTCAATCCACTGCGGCGCACGCTATGTCATTGACTTAATATCCAATAGACACCTAGGCCCGTATTAATAAATGCATCTCAAAGTTGAGATCTATCTTAAGACGCTGTTTTTGACAGATGTTCCATATATTAAACGTCAAGACTGCATCTTGAACAAAAGTGTATTAAAACAAATTATTTTAGTGATATTTAAAAAGACTTATTAACGCGTTTCTAATCAGATTCCCCTTTCTATCGAAAATGTATTGAATTGAAACCGTTATTTTACTTTAGTCAAATATCCCCAATAATGTCAAGATATAGTTCAATCTTCTTCATATCGTATGGTTCCCTGGTACCTGGTGTCAGAGTTGTTCAAGCCGCAGGCCTCTGTCTGACAAGGCTTAACGACTGCTGCCAAGATGACAACAACCGGGACTTTTTACATGCCCTCCCAAGCACGGAGACGCTCAGTTCAAATGCTACTAAACGGTCACCCATCTCTGACTGACCTTGCCAAGCGTTGCTTAACCTCCGATCGTTTACCGATCAGTGACCACCTCACCCAGCAGCAGCAGCAGCGGTAGCAGCTGGCTACCTCTCGGTATCTTATACTGTATAACGTGCGCCGCGGCGGACAGACAGTGTAATAAAAAAAGATATACAAAGAAATAAAGCTTGAAAATTATACCCGTTTTAAAATACAATTTCGTTAATTTCATATTTGATCATAATTTCATAAATAAATATGTCGTATATTTAAAACACGTTTAAAACATGTTTTAAATGCGTAAACATATATTCCGTTCCGTGCGGTTGGTCAATTGATTAAAACCATATTTTTTTCTGTATTGTACTCATTGGACTGCGCACTCTAGGGCCGATATTAATAAATCTACGAACTTAAGCTGCTGTTTTTGACAGATGTTCCATACATTAACCGTCAAAACTGCATCTTAAGATCGATCTCAACTTTAAGATCACACATTACAAACAAAACTTGTGCAGTGTTTGGTTACAATTATTTTCATTTTAGTAGTAATTTACTAATAATTTCATTTTAGTAGTTCTTGGTATTACCACTTAAGTAGTTCTTGGTTACGAGTTACTAGGGTTGTTATAAAAAAATCACCTTGTTTTAAATATGTTTTAAATTATTAAACATGTTTTAAACACGGCGATTTATTCCTTCTGATTTAAATCAATGTTTTAAACAATGATTTAAACACGTTTTAAACAGGTTTCATTTTAAATTTCCTGTTTTTTTGCAACTCTGCGAGTTTCCACTAATTGCAGTACTAGGTTACCTCACCCAAGTTACAAGTATTTTCATTAAGGGCCCGTATCAATAAATGCATCTCAAAGTTGAGATCGATCTTAAGATGCAGTTTTGACGTTTAATGTAAGGAACATCTGTCAAAAACAGCATCTTAAGTTCGATCTCAACTTTGAGATCGATTTATTAATAGGGGCCTAGGTAACTTGGGTATCAGTTCATGTATTACTAGGTTACCTCACCCAAGCGACAAGGTTCACCACCTGTCACGTTGGGTTCTGTATATCTGGTGAAACGTGGGCTTTGAGTTGGTTAATACCTCCACAATGTGGTGGTGTATGGCCACTCAAGCCTCTGACTACCCCCGAATGGGGATGAAAGTCGTGACGTTACACACACACCTCAGCCAAATCACTAGAGTTAACCAATATAGCGACTCAATGTAGCCTTAGGTTATCTCACCCAAATTATTTAGGCGACGAATATTTTCACGTAACGTATTCCTAAGTTACCTGACTTAGGTTACTCGAGGTTTCAAATAATTCTAGGTACCCAAAATACTTGTGAGTTTATGTCACCTTACCCAGGTTACTTGAAGATACTAGAATTTTCACTTAATGTATTCTTAGGTTACCTCACCCAAGTTGGGTTAAGAAAATCTACATTTCATGTATTCCTAGGTTACCTCAGACAAATTAGAGGTTACCAGTAATTTCACATAATGTAACTCTAGGTTACCTCATTCAAATCATTACGAGGTTATGAATATTTCCATTGCATTCCTAGGTTACCTCACCCAAATTAGGGGAAATTTACACTTTTATATATTACTAGGTTACCTCATACACATTATTAGAGGTTACAAATATCTCCACTTTATGTAGTCCCAGGTTACCCACCCAGGTTACAAGTAAATTAATGTCTCAGTGTTTCATTGCGTTCCTAGATTACCTCAAACTTTACTAGGTAACATATTACTAGGTTACCTCATACAAATTATTAGAGGTTACAAGTATTTTCACTTAAGTAGTCCCAAGTTACAAGTAAATTCACTTCTTAATGTAGTTCTTGGTTACTTTACCCGATTAATTAGTTACTAATAGTTACGTTCGGTTACTAATAGTTACTTTCGGTTACTAGTAGTTACTTTCAGTTACTAGTAGTTACTTTCTGCTACTAGTAGTTACTTTCGGTTACTAGTAGTTACTTTCAGTTACTAGTAGTTACTTTCTGCTACTAGTAGTTACTTTCAGTTACTAGTAGTTACTTTCGGTTACTAGTAGTTACTTTCAGTTACTAGTAGTTACTTTCAGTTACTAGTAGTTACTTTCAGTTACTAGTAGTTACTTTCTGCTACTAGTAGTTACTTTCAGTTACTAGTAGTTACTTTCAGTTACTATTAGTTACTTTCGGTTACTAGTAGTTACTTTCAGTTACTAGTAGTTACTTTCGGTTACTAGTAGTTACTTTCAGTTACTATTAGTTACTTTCGGTTACTAGTAGTTACTTTCAGTTACTAGTAGTTACTTTCGGTTACTAGTAGTTACTTCCAGTTACTAGCTCTGGTGGGGCGGGTCCCCGGCGGCGGGGGGCAGGCTGTGGGGGCTGCTCGCGAACTGGTTCACCATCTTGTTCTGCATCATGTTTAGGAGTATATCTGAGTATTGTTCTATTAACGACATTGCCGGGTTAGCGGTGTTTGTGGAGTCTGGAATTGAAAAATAAGAATATAATAATGTAAGCGACTGTAGCCTAGGGGCGAACACGTTGGGCTCAATCAGAAGGTCCCAGGTTCGATCCCCGGTGGGGCATGCACCAATGGATGAATTTTCATCTATGTGCATAATTTACAGTTCGCTGACGGTGAGGGAAAACATCGTGAGGAAACCTACCTATCCCTCGGGATTAGGTAATAGTCAGTTCCTGTATACACGGCGACAAGGTTCACCACCTGTCACGTTGGGTTCTGACTATCTGGTGAAACGTGGGCTTTGAGTTGGCTTAATACCTCCACAATGTGGTGATGTATGGCCACTCAAGCCTCTGACTACCCCCCGAATGGGGATAAAAGTCGTGACGTTATATTTATATATATTTATAATGTTAGCCCTTTTAACGTCCCACTCCTGGGCACGGGCCTCCCCTCAATGCGAGGGGGATTCAAGCCATAATCCACCACGCTGGCCCGGTTTGAACCCTGGATCTACATTAGAACAATAACATAATCAAATAAATATCGCCCGTCTAACTATCTCCTGATAGACCGATTAAAAATCTATTGGTGTAGCCTCAGATCAAATAAAAAGGACAGGATACAACGTTGCGAACAACGTAGTGAGGCCGGTTTTATAAACATGTGTGCGCGAACAAGGCTAGGCGTAGTTTCATTGTAGATCTATGTGTGTACAACATACTTTTCAACCATACACACAAACACACGTGCACTCTCACTCACTCACACTCACTCACACACACACATACATACACACGCACACACATACACCACACACAACACCTCATACAGTCTACACCCACCCACACACTTACACATTATTCTCAAAGACACAAACACACCCCTACAACCACGACATTAACTTCCTTTTATCTTTTAATTCTTTAATTTAATTTATTAATACTTTATCTTAATACTTAATTGTTTAATCTCTTTGTACTAATATTTCATTATTAATTTCTGGCCTAGAGAGAGCCTAGTGCAAAGGCCGCTGTATAAACATTGTGAAACTGTACTTTGAAAAAAATAAATGATTTGATTTGATTTGAAGTGTGTATGTACACGGCAAAGCGTAGTTTTAACCGGCCTCACTTCGTTGTTCGCAACGTTGTATCTTGTTTTTATTCGATCTGATAGTAGCACATTCTTTAAGTCACACGCTGAATTTTGTACGAGTCTTGGGTTCGATTCTCGATCGTGTAATACGTACCTCTGGCGACGAGTCGGTCTAGATTGGCGCGCGCGGCGTCTCCGTCGGCGGAGGACAGGCTGCTGAGGGCGGAGCCCCCGTTGGCGGCGGGGGGCGCCGCCACCGCGCCGCGCAGCACCTTCTGCGTCTCCAGGATCGCAGCCTCCAGCCCTGCACACCATACACCATACATCAACATCAATATTTCGGCGTGTGTAGTTTGGGAAGAGGACATTTTTGGGTAGTAGGCATTTTAAGAAGTGAGCATTTTTGGAAAGAAGCCATTTTGGGAAGTTGTAATTTTGGAAAGGGAGCATTTTTGTTCTGGAAAGTGTTAATTTTGGAAAGTAAGCATTTTTGGAAGTGAGCATTTTTGGGAAGGGGCCATTTTGGGAAGTAGGTATTTTTGGAAGTGGTAATTTTGGAAAGTTAGCATTTTTGGAAGTGAGCATTTTTGGAAGTGGTAATTTTGGAAAGTTAGCAATTTTGGAAGTGAGCATTTTAGGAAGTGGTAATTTTGGAAAGTGAGCATTTTTGGGTGGTAAGTCAAAGTCAAAGTCAAAAGGTTTTTATTCATGTAAGCTCATTAGAGCATTTATAAATAGTCAATATAAACAATATTTTAGCGTTACCACCGGTTCGAAATGTTGCTTCCATTGAGAAGAGCCGGCAAGAAACTCAATGGTTACTCTTTTCAAAAGAATAATTGTATACATTTTCAAACAGTAACGCTATGTGAGCAGGCATGCATTAACACAGTGTGAGTAAAAAAAGAAAATAAGGTATTTAAATAAAAATTAATAAAAACTAGCCTAGAAAGCTGTGCATGCCTACTCCCACTTAACTGTCAAACCAAAAGGTGAATATTTAGAACGATTGTTTTGGTGTGATGCCTTCCGTGCTTAGGTCTTGTCTGTAAAAGTTTTGGAACAACGGTGTCAAGTGGAAAATGGGCGGACCAGTCCCCGCAAGCAGCGCCCGGAACCCGAGCATGACTTGAGCAGCGGCATCACCCTCCTCAACCATTTTAGAGGGAAGAGGGTGACCCGCTCCACAGAGCCACCGCAAGCAAGGACATTAGAGTGAGCATGACCGATCCATTACCGCAGCGACATAGTTCAACAAAGCTAAGTAAGCGTACGGCAAGACAACATCCGCTACAATTGACATACAAATGCTTGTCAATGGCTACATGATACATGATTTCCACAACTTAAAAATGTGGTAATTGTGACTAATATGTCAATAGCGCTAAATTAAGAGAAGGAAGAGGAAAACAATAAATAAATAAGGAATAAATCAAAACAAGAAATTCTGAGGAATTATTCCCGTTCCGGTGGAGCTGGACCAGCACCTAGCCAAGCATCTTTATCTTTCAAATAATCATCTAATGTGTAGTAAGCCCGCTTACAAAGCGTACGCTTTACACAAGTTTTGAATTTAGTTTCACTAAGACTAAGTATGTTTGGTGGTATTTTATTATAAAACTTGACACAGTATCCCATGAAAGATGTGTGAACTTTCGCAAGTCGAAAGCGCGGTTGATCTAATTTGTCTTTATTTCTAGTGTTATATCGATGACTCTCACCTAACTTTTTAAAGAGATGTAAATTTTTCCTAGTGTACATTATGTTTTCATAAATGTATTGGCATGGTACAGTCATAATGTTGATTTCCTTAAACCGTTCCCTCAAGGAGTCGCGACTTCCTAAATTATAGATGGCCCTAACGGCCCGCTTTTGTAAAATAAAAACAGATTCGATGTCAGCCGCCCTACCCCACAATAATATACCATACGACATGACACTATGAAAGTAACTAAAATAAACTATTCTCGCGGTGTCGATATCGGAAAGTTGTCTAATTTTCCTAACAGCGTAGGCGGCGGAGCTGAGCCGCTTCACGAGAGCTCTTATATGTGGGCCCCACTGTAATTTGGAGTCGAGCGTAATACCTAAGAAAACAGTATCATTAACGAATTCAAGTTTTTCTTTATTTAGTACTACATCGCATTCATTACTTCTAACATTAGGTAATGAGAATCTTACACATTTAGTCTTGTTACTATTCAATGCTAAATTATTAGTATTGAACCAGTTATGGACCTGAAGAATAGCATTATTCACGTTGTCCAAATTATTTACATGTCTACCTACTTTAAAAATCAAAGAGGTATCATCGGCAAATAAAACTATCTCTGCCCTACTTTGTATTATATGCGGAAGGTCATTTATATATACTAAAAACAGAAAAGGACCCAAAATGGATCCTTGAGGAACTCCCATTTTAACTAGAGAGCCTAACGATTTAACACCATTTATTTGAACGTTTTGTTTTCTACCTACTAGGTAAGATTTTATAAGTTTGAGCGCCCTATTTCTAACACCGTAATGTTCCAATTTAAGCAAAAGTATTTCATAATTGACGCAATCAAATGCCTTTGAGAGGTCACAGAAGATACCAATAGCATCCTGTGAGTTCTCCCATGCGTCGAAGATATGCTTGATTAAGGTGACACCGGCGTCGATAGTACAGCGGCCTTTGGTGAAACCATATTGTTGATCATGCAGGATGTTATTTGCGTTGAAATGATGTAACATTTGAGTAAGCATAATCTTTTCAAATATTTTGCTAAAAACTGGCAAGACGGATACTGGTCTATAGTTGTTGGGGTCTTTACTATTACCGGATTTAAAAAGGGGTATTACTTTACTGTATTTCATTAAATCCGGGAAGACTCCCTGATCAACACACTTGTTAAAAATCAAAGCTAAATATGGCGCCACAGTACCAATGATAGTTTTACATGCTTTTACTGACATTCCCCATAGATCTTCAGTTGGTTTAATTTGTATGTTACTGAAGGCTTTAACAATAGACCGATCGTTAATATAATCGAATTTAAATTCTACAGGACAAGTGGCTATGTTATCTTTAAGAAGTGAGAGTGAAAGTGAAGGAGAGCAGTTTAAAAATTCTGTTGTTTTTACAGGGACGTTTGTAAAGAACGTTTCGAATTCCTGTGCTACATCTTCATTTGAACTAATGAGACCACGCGAGGTCTCTAAAGTGAAATCTGTATTGCGTTGTTTGGTTTTTCCAGTTTCACTGTTAACTATATTCCAGGTGGTCTTGATCTTGTTATCTGCAGATATAATTTTTTGTCTAATGTGTATCGTTTTGGCCGCCTGGCATACTTTCCTAAACAATTTAGAATAATTTCTAACATACTGAGTAAAAGCTGCATTTTGAAGCTGGGCCTTCTGTTCATAAAGCTCAAATAGCCTTTCCCTACTCCTACGTATCCCTAGGGTGGCCCAGTCACTGAAGGTAAATTTTGGTTTTATTGTCTTTGTTTTAATAGGAAATCTATTATCAAATTCTGTATGTATAACTGCAAAAAAGTCTGCGTAAAAACTATCAGGATCATCTAAGTTATAATTGGGAAAACTTAATTTGGTAAACAAAGTAGTATTATATTTTTGTAAGTTCCCTGATGTTACATTCCTACATTTAATTTTTATGGTTTTTATAGGTATGGTAGAATTAAAGGTGACCGTTTGACCACTATGATCTGACGGCAAATGGCAAACTATTGCTGTATCTAAATATTCACAACTACAGAATACATTATCTATACAAGTGGCAGAAGTAGAAGTTACTCTGGTCGGTTCGAAAAAAACGTGAGCTAAATTGAATGCTTTAAAAAGTCCTAACAGTCTATCAGTATAGCTAGTTTCTTCTAAAATATTAATATTAAAATCACCACAGACTATAATAGACTTATTACTTACAAAGATTTTTTTTAACACATCTTCCATCACAGATTCAAATATACTAAAATTCTGTATGTTTGGGGGTCTGTAAACACATACTACAATGTGCTTATCCAGCTCAACACAGGAAATCTCAATAATCTGTTCGACCGAGAGTCCTACTATATCTTTACGTTCTTTTGACTTAATAATATTTCTAAGTAATATTAATGTACCACCGTGAAGCCTGGACTTGCGGTTATAACAACTTATGACCGTGTAGTTTTCATAATTTATTAACATTTGATGCTCATTAAGCCAATGCTCGGAAATACAAACAATATCATATTGTGACTTTTCTAAAAATAATTCAATTTCTAATGTTTTTGATAAAAAACCCTGTATATTCTGGTGAAATAATCTTAGCGTTCCAGGCCTCTCTTCCTTCCTATAATTTTCGCACGTTTGTGAGACGCCAGGGATACTAGAATGTACCTCTATTGTCGGCCTCGGAAGTTTAAACAGTCAATCACAGCATTATTCGAATAACTAAATAATACTGATTCGTCTCCTATGCTAAGTTTTGTTGAATCTACAACAGCGTTAATATTATAAGCTATCAGTGTAGCAATCTTTTTTCTATCATTCTTAGGAAGATACATATTTTCCTGGGTCAGTCTAAAGCTACTTATAAACCTATTTGTGTCAAAAAATAAAATATTGTCATTATACCATGACAAAGTAAACATTAAATTATTTAAATACTGAATGTATTTATTATGTCTCTCTGACAGATGGTAACAGTAAGGGAGGGCACACAACATGAGCCTCCCCATGTTAAGTTTTAATAAGGTGTCAACACCATCTACAATGTCCTTTTTTCTTAAACCAAAGCTATTACCTAGTAATAACACTACAGTAGTTTTACTATCAAGTTTTGTTTGAACAATTTTTTCTATAAGTAAGTTATAAGGGAGGTTTCTAAAGCAATAATTAGAGCATTATGACTAAGTTTATCATCTAACAGTGAACCAAATCCTACACCAAACTCATCTGAAAATATCAAAGTTTTACTCTCACTGTTTAGATTAGTACAGCTGTCTATTGGAAGAGTTGCATCAGGCAAAGATGCAGCATGCTGAGGCTCAGGAGCAGACGCTGAGCAGGCGCAGTCGGACGAGAGATTGTTTGTCAGCGACTCGTATCTCTCGGCATTGTACCGCACCAGGTCCATCAGCTCACTGGCCTCGCGCATGCGCTCACATAGTTGTGCTTGGGCAGCTTCATTAATTCAGGTAATTTTGGAAAGTGGGCATTTTTGGTAAGTGATCACTTTGGGAAGTGGTCATTCTGGGAAGTGCGCATTTTGGGAAATGGTAATTTTAGGAAGTGGCATTTTAGTTTACTTAACATATTTGAATCAAAAAAATCTCTTACCACTGATGTCGGCGGCGGCGTTGGGCTCCCGCTGCAGGCTCGCGTATAGCTGGACCACTTTGCATGCGGTTTTCGTCAACTGCTCGGTGAGCGCTGAACATAGTTGTGATGACGACACTGCGGACAGACGGACACAAATCATTAAAAAAAACAACATTTCGGGAGTATTCAAAAAATGAATATTTTTGGGAAACTAGGCATTTTGGGAAGTGACCATTTTGGGTATGTGGTCATTTTGGCAAAGTGGTCAATTTGGGATTTGGGAATTTTGAGAAAATGGTCAATTTGGGAAGTGGGCATTTTGGGAAGGTGAGTATTTTGGAAACATGATCATTTTGGGAAAGCACTTATTTTGCGAAAATGTTTATTTTGGGAAGAGGTAATTTTTGGAACTACTTACTTTGAGTAACTTAAAAGTTTTTGGAGACTGGTAATGTTTTGGTGTGTTAATCTGGCGCTATTTACGTTTATGTGGCCAACGAATTGGCGTTATTGTGAGTACTTACAGTTGGCCTCGCTGGTGGAGTCCTTGCCCCTCTGGCGTGTGTTGGCCGTCAGGCGGGCCGTCACCTCCCTGGCCTTGGCCGACAGATCACGCTCGCTGCCGCTTCGGCCTGACAACATACACGAAGCCATTAAGAAAAAAAAACACACACACACACACACCTTTGGTGTAACGCCATGGTTTTTACCACACCTCACCAAGCAAATGTGAGCCAAAAACTCGCCAAAAACTGTGGATTCGGTCATCCATCCACTTCTACCAAGATACCCGGTGTGGTCACCCATCAACTTCCAAATCTCGCCCAGTACCAGAGCTAGGTACCTGCTAGTATGACTACGGTCACCCATCAATTTCCAAACCTCGACCAGTACCAGAGCTAGAAACCCGCTACTTTGGCCACGGTCACCCATCAACTTAAAAATCTCGCCCAGTTCCGGAGCTAGGAACCTAATAGTATGACAACGGTCACCCATCAATTTCCAAACCTCGACGAGCGTAGCTTACCCTAGGTTCGTAGACCTCGCCCAGTGCCGAAGCTAGGAATGTACTACCTAGTATGGGCACGGTCACCCATTAGTCAAGGCCCACTCACCGATCCTCCGCTGGTGGTGATCCACCGACCCGGAGCGCGGGCGCGGCGCGGGTTGCTTGTCGACGCCTCCCTCCGCCTCCGAGCTCGACTCCTCGGCGCCGGTCGCGAGGCTCACTTCACGGAGTCACATTGGGGGTATTAGTGGTGCAAGTGTGGGGTATTATTCATGTTATCTATGCTACGGGTCTAAGGTGGAAGGGTCTGATGCAAGAGACGCTAAGGGCAGTTGTTGCTGTTAAAACTCATGTAAGAGGCCTTACCAGACTGCAGGGCTATAGTACTACCTCAACGGCTGTGCCGCGCCTTAGGTATGAGCGGGGAAGTGGGAGGGTTGGACGGCGAGAGCGACGACAGGTGAGGGAGTGGGACGGCAAGAGCGATGAGCCCCCCGTCTCGCCGCTCGCGTACCTAATGCGCGGTACAGCGCTTGCGGTATACCTATAATAGCGACACTATACAACATTGCCGCAATTCTGGGCAAGCAATTCATTTTGCCGACCCTCCAGCAGAATCCGCAAAATTTCCGTGAAACGGTCACGAATGGCATAAAATGCAACATTCCCAATGAAATTCATTTTTCAGATTTTCTGTGGAATCCTTAGCAATTCCGCTAAATTTCTGTAAAATATTCACACATTTTACGCCATTCGTGACCGTTTCACGGAAATTTATCGGATTCTGCTGGAGGGTCGGTATAATGTTTTATTTTTATTTTTTGTTTACACGGCTACCTGATCCCAAACTAAGCAGAGCTTGTACTATGGAAACCAGATAACTGATATTACTACATATACTACTTTTTTATTTGTAAATACATACTTAATATACATATACACCCAGACTCGGGACATACGGACATGTTCATGCACACAAATGCATGTCCCGGGTAGGAATCGAACCTACGACCTGCAGCGTGAAAG
Source organism: Drymonia ruficornis (assembly GCA_947859195.1). Taxonomy (NCBI): domain Eukaryota; kingdom Metazoa; phylum Arthropoda; class Insecta; order Lepidoptera; family Notodontidae; genus Drymonia; species Drymonia ruficornis. The sequence continues at coordinate 4,609,363 of OX401932.1, read as the reverse complement.
GCGCTATCACGCCAACCACGCTAACGGGCCCGTCAAATTGCTTGCGCCAAAGCCCATTGCTTGCGCAGAATTGCTGCAATGTTGCATAGTGTTAGCCCCGCAGGTCTTGGTAAGACCCCGGACGGCCTCTAAGTGAGGTTAGACTAATTGAATAGTTTAGTTTTGATTATGACAAGTGGATAATCTTGGTCATACTAACTACAACTGCACAGCTGAAGAGTGAGACAAAAAACCTTTGATTTACTGATTTACTGACTGACAGACAACGCACAGTTTAAATCGATGAGTCTAGAAGCATGACATTTTGCACCAAAGTGCCTAATGTAACATAGGTGAGAACTAAGAAGCGATTCTTTCATTTCAAAAATTCACCCGCTAAATGGGTGAAATAGGGGATGAAAGTTCGAAATCTTTGAAAAGTTTGAAAATTTAACTTTAGTCTTGTGTTTAATCAAGGTAAATTTGCTGTCGTTTTCTGGAAATTCATCCCCTAAGGGATGAAATAGGGGAAGGAATTTCGTCCGTTTTGAAGTGAGAAAAAAATAAATTGTGCTTAGACTCATGTTTATAAGTAACAGCCAACTGTATCACCATTTTTTGAAATTCTTCCCCTAAGGGGATGAAAGTTTATATCAAGATCATCATTTTCACCCCGTTTAATTGGTTAACAACTTATATGTTAACACCACTGTCTCCATTGCAAAAAGGGAATCAACATTTTTTTTTCACGAGAATGTCACTATCAACCGTGCAGTTTCACAAACTTAGTGTGGACAAGTGATAATCTTAGTCAGAATCTATTCTACTTTGCAACATCTATTCTATATATGGCCTCACCTGCACTGTAAGCGTTGGCCAGGCCTCGCCGCCTCGCCGTGTTGGCCTGGGCCTTGTTCATGGAGGATATGGTGGGCCTCATGAGGCCTTGGGTCCGGGGGGGCTGCTGGCGAGACGGCTGCGGGTCGGATTCTGAGTCGCTCTGAGAAGAAACGTAGATAGATAGATAACACTTTATTGGGCACCAATAGAAAATGATAATAATACCAGCTACCGCCCGAGACTTGTCGCGCATAATTTGTCCCACGGGAACATACTTTCGGGATAAAAAGTATCCTATGTGTTAATCCAGGTTATAAACTATCTCTGTGGCAAATTTCATCCAGTTCCGTAAAGCGTTCTGGCGTGATTGAGTAACAAACATCCATTCATACATCCATCCAAACTTTCACATTTATAATATTATAGCCCTTTTAATGTCCCACTACTGAGCACAGGTCTCCCCTCAATGCGAGGGGGATTCAGGCCATAATCCACCACGCTGGCCCAGTGTGGGTCGGGTTGGTGCACCAATAGTTGGGCGGTCTTAGCTTACAGAGCCTAATATAATCAGCCTAGCAACTGAGTTACATACAATATTGACAATGCAAACATGTGTTCAAGATGATGTCCCGTATAGTAGGCGACAGGTCGAGATGATAATCGGGGTATGAGCTGAGGCACGGGGGAGGTGACACCCCCCATACCCGCGCCGAGCCCGCGCGCTCCAAGCCGCCGCGCTGCACGAGTACGCATTATCGTTATCGACAGTTATCGATTTCAATCTCGCTCACATTGTTCTTTGTTGTTGTGTATTAAAATGACTTTGGTCGCTTCCTCGTCACGCGTTGAAACAGAAAAACCAATAATTCATTCTCAAACACGAGAACTAGCCAGAAAAGTATTAAAAAATTGTGACATTGAACGGAAAAACAATTGTTATAATTGTGAAAAACATTAAACAAACATTAAAAAACATTTTATTTATAATAAACCTTATTTAATTAATTTTACTTTTATTTTGTTACGTTGCAAATAAATACCGATATAAACCACCTGTAGTGATGCCGCAGCACTAGAAAAATGTCATCCGAACCTGTCGCCTACTATAGGTACTGAGCCCATGGACTCCGTTTAGTAGGACAAAATACTTTGGGCGGTCACGTGTCTCTCTCTCTCATGTCATTGGCTATAGTTTCTTATTTGGCCATTATACAGTGTTATTGGTAAAACACTAACAACCTTGCAGGACTATATTACTGACATCAAAAACAACAACTTTTATTCTATGACATTTTACAAAACAATAATACATTTGACAAAAAATCACGCTCTAAAAAGTATGCAACAAGAAAATATTCTCATCTAGAGGATAGCCATGGTCCGTTTAGGGCCATTAGGGCAAAGTGGCAAACGACCACGGACCACGACTAAACCTCCAGATGATAATATTTTCTTGTTGCATACTTTTTAGAGGGTGATTTTTTGTTAAATGTATTATTGTTTTGTTAAAAGTCATAGAACAAAATTTGTTGTTTCTATGTTAGTAATACAGTCCTGCAAGGTTGTGAGTGTTTTACCAATAACCCTGTATCATGGCCAAAAAAGAAACTATAGCCAATGACATTACCAAGAAAGAGAGGAACACGTGACCGTCCAAAATATATACCTTTGTAAAATTCACTCTGAATAATAATAATATCCTAGGACATTTTTACACACGGCTACCTGATCCCAAACTAAGCAGAGCTTGTACTATGGAAACCAGATAACTGATAATACTACATATATTACTTTTTTATTTGTAAATACATACTTAATATACATATACACCCAGACTCGGGACATAGAGACACGTTCATGCACACAAATGCATGTCCCGGGTAGGAATCGAACCTACGACCTGCAGCGTGAAAGGCGCCATCACGCCAACCACGCCAACGGGTCCGTCAAAATGGATACTATGTCATTGTTATTACCTGATTGAGCACTCCAACACTGGAACTCCGCGTCATATTGGACTTGTTGGAGTACCGAGGGGCAGGTCGAACAAATCCGCTCGGCGACTTGTTGGCGGGCCCGCTCTGAGGCGTCGAGGGCTTCGACGACCCTATATTGGGAGAGAATATTACTATCTAATATACTACACCATTGATATAGGCGATTGAGCTGTTGTTTTTTTTTTTTTTTTTTGCGGAAGACTCGGTCAAACGTTCCATCTGATGGTAAGGGGGTGTCGATATATTATGTGAGGCATTTGAGGGGGGAGGGGGTCAAGCCAAATCTCACGTGGGGGAGAGGGGGTCTCGTAAAATATCACGCATTTTTTTACCGCAAGAAACAGTGTAAAATTGCGAGAAAACTGGGTTAAATTAAGCAAAACATGTTCCTCCACGAGAATGTTTCTTTTGAAAAATCTCACGTGAAATTAGAGGGGGAGGGTCGAACCAAATCTCACGACATCTCACCAAGGGGGCAGGGGGGTTGAAAATCACCAAAATTGCCTCACGTAATTTATGGACGCCCCCTAAGTGGTAACCATCGCCCAGGACATCTGCAGCTCAATAGGAGCAGACGCGGTGCCGACGCCGAATACTCAAACGTGCCTCTAATTTGAGGTTCACACAAACAATTCAAGATGATGACTTCTCAAGCGGTTGAGTACGATTTGAGGCTCATAAATATAAATGCAACAAATGCAACTCAAAATTGAGATTGAGTTTAAGATGCAGTTTTGACGTTTAATGTATGGAACATCTGTCAAAAACAGCTTCCTAAGAACGATCTCAACTTTGAGATGTATGTATTAATACGAGCCTTAAATATTTGAGTACAATCTGAGTATTCAGCCATAACCATAACCATATTTACTAAACGCTGTTATTATTAATATAGACTTATAAAAAAATATTAGAAATAAGCATCTCACATTACTGGCAACATCAAATAAAATTAGTTACAACGTGCAATCTAATTATAGATTATAAAAAAAATATTAATTCGGATGCAAGAATTTTCAATATACAATGAACGTGCAATATCATTTACAAATTATAAACTTGTATCTTATGTTAGTAGTCAGGGCCCGTATTAATATATGTATCTCAAAGTTGAGATCGATCTTAAGATGCAGTTTTGACGTTTAATGTATGGAACATCTGTCAAAAACAGCATCTTAAGATCGATCTCAACTTTGAAATGCATTTATTAATACGAACCTTAGTGTTCTCACCGTCGCCAACCAATTGTTATAGACCCAGAAGTACCCATTTGACCCAAACGCTACTAAAATTAATGCATACGCAGTGATGACGATCTACGACTCATGCAATTGACCCATTTGAACCCAAAAGTGACCCCAAACGTAATTCATACTTGGCAAACGTATCGCAAAAGCATGGAAGTAGCATATTGTTTTCAGTGCATAATTATTGATATGTTTAAGGTGCGCCCGGCCCTTTCAACCCCCGTCCTACACCTAAAAACACCAAAAAAATACATCTTCAAAATTAAACTTCACGACCCCCTTAAAAACTTAAAAGTGACCCGACCCTTGCTTCACCTATGTCTTAAAGTGAATTTTATGAAAGTGATCCATTTCACCCCTAAAAGTGAACCTCATGACCCCTTAAAAGTTACACCGTCAACGGAAGAGACCCAATTGACGCCTAAAAATAAACCTCATGATTGTGACTCTTTAAAAATCCCAAAATTACAGAACACAAGTGCCCCATTTAACCCCTAAAATAAAACCCGGCCCATCCCATCCAAGAGCTAGGCAAATACCTAAAAGTGACCTTTAACATAAGTGATCCTCATGACCCCCAAAAGTGAAGCTCATGACCCCCTAAAAGTGCGATATACCGCCACCAGACCGACCTTGCGGTGTTCGCGCCTACAACGCAAGTGCCCCATTTCACCCCCAAAAGTGAGGCCCTTCCCTTTCCTTGTGCTACGCAAATACCTAAACCTTTAACATAAGTAAACCTCATGACCCCCCAAGGTGAACCTCATGACCCCCAAAAGTGAACCTCATGACCACCAAAAGTGAACCTCATGACCCCCTAAAAGTGAACCTCATGACCCCCCAAAAGTGAACCTCATGACCCCCGAAAAGTGAACGTCATGACCCCCTGAAAGTGCGACACCGCCACCTGACCCACCTTGCGGTGTTCTCGGCGCGGGCATCGGCTTCGCGGCGAGGTCGGAGAGAGAGATAGCGCGCCTCATGCCGCCCTCCTCCTCGCGGTCGGAGGCGGAGAGGTGTGTCCGACCGGCTGGCGGTAATGGGACTTTTAATTAATGTACATGCGTTTATTATGAGGGGGTCACGGCAATCTGGACTGTAGTGGATAATATTGAGAAATTGGTGCTAAACTTTTTTTATGTTACTGAGGTGGCAAACAAGCGTACGGCTTGCCTGGTGTTAAACAGTTACCGTAGCCTATACATGCTTGCAATACCAAATGCATTGGTCGCACGTTGCCGACCTGAAGGGGTGTAGGACGGAGGAAGGGTAAGGGGGGTTGGGCTTCCGGCTCTCTCACTCATCATACGAAACGCAGCTGTAATCGAAGGTCGGTATTACAACGATCTCAATTCTAACCTTTGTCCTTCCCTGATCATTTCACAGACAGAACATTAGAACGTTCTTGAATTGTCAATTCGGGCAGTTTGGCTTGTATGTTTGACCACTAGTAGGGCTAGCACGCACGCCATAACAAGACTTTTATCACGGATTATGTCGCACTCAGTCGCTCACTCTTATTCATAATTCATTGGGGACAACGAGATATTTTGTGGAGAACGTTGATTGACAACGTAGGATGACCCCACACAGGGTAGAAAACCATTAACTAATGGTGTATCGAGTCCAGATTGCTGCACCCCTAAGCAATACACAAACAACTATATAAACACTAAGTATAGACAAATGACGTCATGCACATTACATTCTATGAGTGAACAAAAATTGCATATTCCTGAAAAAACTGTACATGCTGTACTGTAAATAAACCTGAAAATAAAAATAATGAAGCGATGATGTATTGTGATACGTTGTGAATCAGCCAGTGCGTATAAATATAGTATATAAGGCTTCCATGTCCACATTATGTTACAATTTTTTTTTACTTAAACAGTAAAATGACCCCCTTTAGGGTCAAATGCAGTTATATACTCTAATTTTTAATTTCGTGGACTAAAATGACAGGTATAAATGTCATTTTATATTTTAATTAAATCTATTTTTAACCCCCGACCATAGTTATAAGAGTGATTCTTTAGTAAATAAAATTGATTTAATTTGAACCAGAATCACAAAAACAACACAATTCATGATGAACAGGGGCCTTACCACCACCTCTTATAGCAGTTTTGTTTTAACGTTTCAGCGGCCATTTGTGCAATGACGTTTCTTATTGTCATGACAATAAGGTATGTCATTGCACAAAAAGTCGCTGAATCGTTAAAACGTTCCTATAATTGAATCGCGCTAAGAGGTCGTGGTAAGGTCCCCAGATCAAATTAATTTTACGTTTGACATAAAAAGCTGTCAAAATTAAAAATTCATTTATTTTTTGTCATTTTAGTCTACGAAATTAAAAATCAGAGTAAAGTTAATTTGATGTTCTCATATGAAATTTCAGGCGTCATCACAAGATATCATAATTTAGAAAAGGATGGAACATACATATTTTTTATTGAAACTTTTTCTTTATTGTTTCCAATGTGTTAAAATATACTGCTGTATGGTCCTGAACTAAACAACGCTTGTACTATAGGTAGAGTACCGTCACAGACCAATAAGACTAGACGCCACTTACGTCCACTATTATATGAGCAATCGTCAAAAAATTTCGGAGTATCGGAGAAGACAGCACATTTTGATTGGTCAGTTCAACGTCAAGCGATGAATTGACCAATGAAAATGTCAGGTGCATTTACACACATGCAGTGGTGCATATGGTGCCCAGCTAGCGGCGTCTTTGGCTAATTGGTCTATGTGCACCGTACAATGCTATAGCTACCGTAATTATGAAAACTGTCTGTTCCATCCCACAAAACATTTTTTTCTATAAAAGAGACCAAATTTCGCAAATCATAATTGAATTTAAGACATCTATGCTCATGCATTTCCAACCTTGTGTTGGCGCAAACTTGGACGGTAGTACTGGATTCTGAATCGGAACCCTTTTCGCCAAACAAGAACCCTTAATCGACCCCGCCCACAAAATCGGTCTTATTTTCGGAAATATACGGTTCTCCAAACACAACCTCGGCGTCGGCCCTCTGATTATCTTCCTAAATGGCGTTTTCGGTCTGTTAAAACCATAAAATGTCAATCTTTTCGGTGAGTTCGTGCAACTCGAGCTCGTCGTTGACGATTCGTAGTTTTCGCTGTCCAAATGAACATCGGTTTTTGGTATTACCATTTCATTGTACACTCTTTGTTTCAAACTTTTTGGAGCGTTGGACACTTCTGGTTTCACTGCGTTGTTCAATTTGACATTGACATTTCCAGATTCGTTAGCCAAGTCTATACCTACAGTGACAAGCCCCCCGATTTGTTCAGAATCTAGTATATCAGGGAGACTTAAGTTTCTTTTAATTTCTTTATTCTCCACATTCGTTTCCGTATCAGTATCAGCTTCTTCAAGCGTCAGAGATGTGAAATTCCCCGTTTGTTTGTTGGCTAACTTCTCGAACTTTCTAGAAAGAACCTTGACTACTCCTTTACCGTCATTGATATTAGCTTTCAACGGTCGCATTCTCCATTCTTTCAGTAATTTCTCCTGTAACATCTTCCGTTCTTCCATCTCTACTAGCTTATTAATTATCTCTATTTTCCTTTCAATGTATTTATATTGCTTTATTTCATCTGTAGGTGCTGTATTTTCTTTCGCCTCCTGTTTACTATTGCAAGGTAGATCATTAACTATTTTCATGTTGATGTGATCTTTGATAGTCTTCCCGAATTTGTTGTCTTGTTCTGAGTAGTAATCGAGAGAGTCTTTAGTGAAGTCATTATTGTCTACGTCAAGAGAGTCCATGCTGACATGCCTCATCCTCTCCATTTTCTGCATAGCATACACTTCTAAGCTATCCATCTGAATTTCCGATTTGTTTTCGTTGACGTCTTTCTCTTTGACAAAAATGTCGAAGGTCTTTTCCGTGTTATCTGCCTCGTTTGAATTTGAATCTTCTGGCGTTTTGTTGGTTAAGAAGTTTTTGTTTTGTAGTCCGTCTAATTTGGCTTTATATTGTGATGATATTGAAGACGTAAGCCCGGACTTCTCAGCTTTTAATCTATTATTCATTTTGACTGATGACGTGCGTTTGATAGGTTTCGGTGGCTTGTGCGGTACAAATTCCATCGTGATTTTCGTATTATTATTCTTCTGACCACTGCCTCGCTCTAAGCTTTTAGTAGCGTTGTTGTATTTAGCGCTATTAGCTTTGTCTTTGTTCGATTGATTCTTGCTAACTTTAGTCTGAGCGCTCTTTCGAATTTGATCCTCAAACTTCTCCAAATTCTTCTGCACGTGTGAATTGCGCTTCTCCATCAAATTCTTCAATGGATTAGGCTTCGATGCTGGCTCTAGGACCACTTCGAAACTACAGCTTTTGGATTTAACCATAGCCTTTGACTCGCATCCCTCCATTTCGCTCTTATATTTGTCAGCAAACTTCGGTTGTAATGACTTGCTTGTGTTAGCCATATAGTCAGTTTTATTCAATCTAGGAATTTCATCTGTCAATTTCTTTTCTTTGCTATACTGTTGCACGTTATTCCCGTCGAAATAGTAAGCTATATTTTTGGCCGGAGGTGGCTGTACCGAAGACGAATCGTACAAACTCCGAGATCGGGTTACAGTTTTGTGACCATCAATCGGTACTTCAAACCCGTAAACCTTGCTCACGGGCGGTTTCTGGTTCATATTTACCGTTAAATTGGTATCTCTATAATTAGGGCTTGCTGCTTCGTTGCCTACATAGTTGTTGTACATATGACCGGCTAGATATGCGTTATTGGGACTTGAACCGTAGCTTTTAGATGTGTTATCGAATTCGTAGCAACTTTTACTGTTTCGCGGAATATTTTGCGGCAGTTTCTTGGGTCTAGCACCTTCGAATAACATCTCTAGAGGTGCGCTCTTCGTGCATTCCGAATCATCTGATAGTACACTCTCTAGTGAATTACAATTCGTTCTGCAAAGTTGATTGTCGTTGTCTAAGAAATCATCAGACAGAACAGATTCCTGACTGCAGCTATTCTTCATATACTTCTTCTGATTCAAGAAGAAACTAGCACTGCTGTGTCTATGGTTGTCTAAATACTCTGTGTCATTAATATTTTCATACGAACAATTCTGCGAGTCATTCAAGTTGTATCTGCTGTCAAATTTCGCTTGTTGAAACGCAACCTCGTTGCCATATTTCAAAAAAATCTCATTGGATACGCTGGAGCATTGCGAATTGTCGCTCAAAACAGACTCATTGGATCTGGTCACACATCTTTTAGTAAGCACACTCTGACACCTATAGAAGTTAGCGTATTTCGTAGTATCCTCATCAATAATATCGTCTAAGTTCGAAGGCATATTCCTGGGTAAAGTTGAACTCTTCTGATTGGCTATATAAGCTGGTTTGGCAGGTACTATAGGTTTCTCGCTACCTATTTCATAGTTCGAAACGGTTCGTCTGGGTAAATTTTTAGTGTGTTTCTTGCATATCTTCTTGGAGTACAATTTATTCTTGCAACTGGCATCTTGACTCAAACTACAGTCCTCTAAAGAGTCAGATGAAAAATTGCCGTCGTCTTTCTCTTTGGTCGGTTTTAAATCTAAATCATGATCTATGTCAAAGTCATCCAAATCTCCATATTTCTTCGTAATCTCAGCAATCATTCTTTCTGTATCATTTTTTATTGTATCCACAATATTCTTGCTGTTATCGAAACCAACAAAGACGCCTAGCGAGTTCCTTTTTTTAGGATCTAAGGAATTCGTGGTCGGCTTTTTAGCTTGATTTTGATTGACTTTGTCAGCCCACTTGCATTCCTCAGATACCGGTGATACGGGACACGACTTATAATTCTTGAATATGCTTCTAGCGTTAGGTTTTACTTTAGGCTTATCATCATTTTTAAGGTTTAAATGAAAATTCCTCGGCTTCGGTTCTTTGTCCGGGAATAAACGATTGAAGACTTTGGATTGAACCGGATTGGAATTAGGTTTTTGTGGTAACTGTTCTTTAAAGACCATTGGTTTGGAATCGTAAGGGGTAAAGTGTGTTATGCGTTTATCTTGATTCAAGCCTATAGTCGCGTGCGGGGGTATATAAGGCCCAATGTTTTGAGGGTAGTCGGGTATTATTTTGTGGTTTAGATTAGCGGGTATCGCGTAAGGGTTCTTGTTTCGGTAATCCAGGTTGTAGTTCAAACTATCGAAGTAGTTTGAGTTCAGACTATCCAATGTTTCCTCGGGGTATGGATTTTGGACTCCTTTCGTCAGCGTTAAGGAATAGATGTTATGTTAGTATGATGATTATGTTATTAACATGTACACTGTGAGTTTGTACTGGTTTTGATCTCTGAGAAGATATAATTGATATTGCCAGATCAAAAATATATCATCCACGATACATGTCAAAAATTACCCCCAAAATTTATAGAAAATCGCTAAGGAAATTATTCAAAATTTACATGAATTTAGTGGTAAGTTTTTTCAGTAATTAAAGTCAATGTTTTTTTTGAGAATTGGACCATTGGTCTTTAATATTATCTTAGTGAATTCTTCATCATAAATAGTTAATTCATGGCGGTCGGCATGTCAACGGCCAGAGCACTGCCAGACGGCCGACAACATGTAGACCGCCACGAATTTACGATTTATAATAAAGAATTCACGAAGATAATATTAGACCAGTGGTTTCGCAATGGACAATGGTTAACAGACTCCAGTCCCAGTTATGAGTGGAATCCTTGATATTTAAGTGGATTTGATCAGCAGTATAAACATTAAGTGCTATATCGCACGAGGACACCAGTGGTAGAGCAACCAGTCGCTCCACCAACAAAATGTATAGAGCTGTATGGAGGGTATCGCACCTTGTGTCCGCTTAGTAGCGCAACCAATTCGGTGTCGGCTACCGAATCACCCGCTGGTGGCGTCACCATGGTTGCCTCGTGCGATATCGCGCTTAGAGTAAACAAAACCAGTACGCTCACGGTGTTCGTAGATACAATAGTAGACCTCTTAAAACGAAAGTGTTCTTTGCGTAATTCGGGATAGGCACCCTCAAGATCCAGTCAGAAAGACTGCCAACTAAGACTAAAGGTAATTCAGTATTGGTTCTTATCTACTTTTATTGCATAACTAGTTGTTTGTTGATGTTTGCTAAAATAAAAGTAGCCTATGTTACTACTTATAACATCAGCTATCTGCCAGTGAAAGTCCCGTCAAAATCGGTCCAGCCGTTTCGGAGATTAGCCGGAACAAACAGACAGAAGGACAAGAAAAATAAAAATTGTATGTTAAGTATTGTACATACTTGCATATACATTTAGTAAAAAGCTGTTATTTGGACTTATTAAGCATGTGTTTTGGAAATTGTTGTTCTAGAGTGCGGATTCCAAAGGATGGTCGGTCCTCAACCAATTATGATCCTTTCGTTTCAAAATGTCTACTACTGCATATAAATTTATTAGTATTAACAATACACACGGTACAATATTTGCGTGAAAGTGAAGCGTCATACCGTAAGGCCTGGAATTGGATGGGATGGCCATGGAGAGAGGGCGCGCGCGGCGCGAGCTGTCCTTCTCTGGGATGTAGGAGAGGTCCGTGGTGGACTGACTCGACTTGAGGTTCGAGCGGAACGCCACCTGACGGACAGAGACAACGATACATAAATAATTAAATATCGCTAGACTTAAACACCAACTATACAATATGTAAAAAAAACCCTGTCCGAGCCGAAACCGGTATTTAGGTTTACCAATCACATGACCAAATAAAATAAAAATAAATTAAATATTCATGATAGTAAACATATTAATGACAATTTAAAATGCCTTTTTTTGCCTTTTTCCCTCAAAATGTAGCAAATTTTTAAAATATGACAACACTGTTACTGGAAGTAATTATGTTAGATCGTGTGGCGGCACCTCTGACCACAAAGTATGTGATGACGTCATTTTATGTTTTTTTTTAATGTAAACGGGGTATTTGTTTTCCAATAAAATATGGGAGGCCTTTGCCCAGCAGTGGGAAAGTTACTATGCAAAAAAAAAAAAACAAAAAAAAAAAAGTAAATTTTTACAAAAATATAATTTAATGTCGATACCCAACAATACGTTTTCGGGTCGGACAGGGTTTTCTTAACATGTTGTATGGTCCGGTGGTATTGAGCAACGCTTGCACTTTTTTATGGTAATGAGGTGACAAACAATCGTACGGCCCGCCTGATGTTAAACAGTTATAGGTTAGAAATGCTAGCAATACCAAAGGCATTGCTCGCACGTTGCCGACCTGAAGGGGAGTGGAATGGAGAGGGGAGGGGAAAGGGGCGGGGGATGGGCTCCCGGCTCTCTCACTCATCGTACGAAACGCAGCTGTAATAGCTGCTTTACGCCGATCTTCTGTGAGAGGGTGGTACTACCCCGGTCGAGCCAGCCCGTATATGAGCTGCAGTCAATAGGCTACACCACCATGGTGGTAGAACCAAGCTGTAGCCTATTGACTGCAGCTCATATATGCAGCTCAACGTGCGAGCAATGCCTTTGTTATTGCAAGCATCTACAGGCTACGGTAACTGCTTAACATCAGGCGGGCCGTACGCTATTTTACCACCGCAGTTAAATTTCAAAAAAGGCCTCTCAATACTCACACTCTCCAGCTGTCTCCTCGTCTCCAATATCCTCCTGTTGAGTTCCTCCCGCTTCCTGGCCGCCTCCGGGTCCACCAGCTTGGAGGGGGTGCGCGGCGCGGGGGAGGGGGAGGGGGAGGGGGCGTGCCGCGCCGCGGGGGACGGGCACGCGGCGGGGGAGGGGGAGGGGGAGGGGGGCGCCGGCCCGCGGGACAGGTGCTGCGACGACAGTGACGTGTTGCCTGCCAGAGATATGTAAAAGGTTTTATAAATTTACAATGATGTTACAAAGCATTTCTGGGTATAAAAGTGATTTGTAATGCCATAACTTTTTATAAATTTGGCGGTTAGTTTTTTTATAGGTGCTGTAATTCTTGTCTGTTCATCCCACAAAAGGGGGTGATATAGGGGGCGAAAGTGCAAGCTTGTGTGGAAAATGTCATCAGGCACGCGGCTAGACTTTATAAAAGAGAACATTCATAAAAAACTACAACCCGACTACTGTCTTAAAAAAAAACCTGGAGCACTAAAAAGCCTGAAATAATATTCCTATTACCACCTCTGCCTACCCTTACTTAGGTAGACTTAGCATAGCAAGTTTGGCATCGACTCCAAATACTCGATAACACACCATCACGCTAGACTTTCCCGAAGCGGTAGGCCGAGGCGATAATAGAAATATTATTTCAGGCTTTTTAGTGCTCCAGGTTTTTTTGAAGGCGGTTTTTATTTTTTTATAATTCCGTAGTCGGTTTACAGTTTTTTATGACTGTTCTCTTCTATATTTATGTTTTCCGTTCCTCGGAGGGCATGTAAAAAGTCGGTCCCAGTTGTCATCTAGGCAGCAGTCGTTAAGCCTTGTCAGAGGTCTTCGGGCGGCTTGAACAACTCTGACACCAGGTACCAGGGAACCATACGATAAGAAGAAGAATCGAAAAATTCCCCTCCTTATTCGCGGTAGTCGTGTAAAAGGCCACTGACCTTGCAATGAGGCCCGGGGCTCCGCCCCCGTGAGGCTGTCGAAGGCCGACTTGATGTAGTGCTCGCGGCGCCCCGCCGTGTCCAGCGACTCGCACGACCCGGACAACGGGTTGCGCTCCGTGTTGTCGCCGGACGGAGTCGACACCTGCACACAACACAAAGTATTGATAAAAACAAATAAAAAAATACGAATACCCTGCCAAAAAACTAACTAAAAAGTAATTAAATCATTTAAAACACGACTGCTCTGCCAAATAACTAATTAAAAAGTAATTAAAACATTAAAAGCACGACTGCTCTGCCAAAAAACCAACTAAAAAGTCTTTAAAACATTAAAAGCGCGACTGCTCTGCGAAAAAACGAACTAAAAAGTAAAAAAATATATTATTAAATTGTCATTGCAGTCGGGGGACCATTCTTAGGAACACTTTTAAATCTTAAAGTGGGAGTTCGATCAACGCGGCCAGACAGCAGACGTCAGTCGGTTCATAGAAATTGTGGCGATGACATGTGCCGCGACGTCTGCTGTCTTGCTGCGTTGATCGAAGTTCCACCTTAAGAGGTCCCCCGACTGCACATTCAGTACTTGAAAATATATAGGGTGAATTTGAAATTATGGGCATCGTTTTAAATGGTGATTTTACACATGATAAAGCACATTTAGGGAACATTAATCAACAACTCAATTGATAAAAATAAAATAACCCAGGTAAGGTATAACAGTTAACTGGTTTGCTTATTTGCTTACCCGAGCAATTTTTTTTTATTAACAGATTTTATTATTTATTTTACCAAAATATTCTGAATCATGTGTAGAGTCATAGTTTAAAAGGATGCCCACGATTTCAAATTCACCCTGTATTTTGAAATAATTTATGGATAGAAATAATAACTTGCTATCAATTTATTACAAGAAAAAATTGTTGGGGTGCCCGAGGTTTTTAGTTATTTAAATAACACCTTGTATTTGACTTAACACTGGCTATAGCCGTCGGATACAATGGGTTTCAAAAGCATTTCTAGGAACAAAAGTTATTTGTAATGCAATTGCAAGTCGATCATAACTCTTTATGAATTAGGGAGTATACATATTGCAATTGTAATTGCATTACAAATCTCTTTTGTTCCTAGAAATGCTTTTGAAATCCATTGTACACTAGCTAATATCTCTATGAATTTGGGGGATAGTGTGTTACCTCGTCGTCGTCGGTGTCGTGTCCGGAGCCGCTGAGCGAGGCGTGCGGCGGCGGCAGCTCCAGCCGCGCCTCGCCCGCCCATCGCTTCGACCGCCGCACCGACTGACGCAGCTCCTCCGCGTCCATCGCGTTCACCATGAACTCGCTACCACCACAACACATTATCATGCAGTTACATCTATACTACAATTTGCTCAATTTGCTTTGTCTAACTAAATAAGTAAATATCCTGGGACATTATTTTACACACGGCTACCTGATCCCAAACTAAGCCGAGCTTGTACTATGGAAACCAGATAACTGATATTACTACATATACTACTTTTTGTTTGTAAATGTATACTTAATATACATAATTACACCCAGATACTTATAGAACTTATGATGGACTTAAAAATCACTTTTGTTCTTAGAAATGCTTTCTAAAACTAGCTAGCTAGAGCATGTATGTATGTATGTAACGTCACGACTTTTATCCCCATTCGGGGGTAGTCTGAGGCTTGAGTGGCCATACACCACCACATTGTGGAGGTATTAACCAACTCAAAGCCCACGTTTCACCAGATAGACAGAACCCAACGTGACAGGTGGTGAACCTTGTCGCCGTGTATACGGGAACTGACTATTACCTAATCCCGAGGGATAGGTAGGTTTCCTCACGATGTTTTCCCTCACCGTAGCTAGAGCATATTCCAATTTTAACTAGATAAACATGAATAGAAACTATATTCCTCGAAATGATTGTCTAATCAGGGCTTTCCAATTTTCTGGTGAAATGTCAAATTTTATGCACTTTGGATTGAATAAAAATTTACATTTCACCAGAAAATTCACCCGTCGAATATGAGTTTGTCATAACGTTAAAAGCACGATTTTTGTAGTAATGTATGTATGTAGCTGACACTTTAGAGAAATCTCCAAAAACAGCGTATTATAAGTTAAATTGAAAATAAATTGTCAACTTCAGAAATTGTCAACTTCAGAAATTGTAAACATCTAAAATTGACAACTTCAGAAATTGTCAACATCTGAAATTGTCAACTTCAGAAATTGTCAACTTCTAAAATTTTCAACTTCCTAAATTGCCAACATCAAACAAGCCTCACCCGGGCGTGTCATCGTCGTTGTTCCCCGGGTAGTACATGGTTCTGTTCCCTCGCTCGGAGGACGAGGTCCTCTCACCATCCGATATGTCCTCTATATCGCCATCATGTTCTGTTGACTCCTGGTCCTGTGGGAAGAATGATTATTTAATAAAAAAATATTCTGGGACATTCTTTTACACACGGCTACCTGATCCCAAACTAAGCAGAGCTTGTACTATGGAAACCAGATAACTGATATTACTACATATACTACTTTTTGTTTGTAAATACATACTTAATATACATATACACCCAGACTCGGGACATACAGACATGTTCATGCACACAAATGCATGTCCCGGGTAGGAATCGAACCTACGACCTGCAGCGTGAAAGGCGGAATCTCCACCAACCACGCCAACGGGCCTGTCCGGGCCGTGGCCTATTATTCTGTATACAAGCCTGAGAACAAACATTTGAATAGCGTTTCGCTATCCAGCCGCAAATAAAAAAAAGTAAACGTGAAGCATCGAACCTCGTACTTAAAGCTGCCAAGCGACGAGTCGTCGGTGTGGTGACGCGTGCGCACGTCCGTCACGCGAGCTTTCGACATGACCGAAACCTAACAGCGACAAAACAATGCGAGTGAGTGGGACAGCAACAGATATACAAAGCGAAAACATATTTATAAATTAAAAAACATGTACCCAAAAAACAAATTACGAATTAAGCCGGAAACTCACCGCGGCGCACGGAGAGGCCACGCACACGGGCCTCGCTTCGCTTTGCAAGAAAATGTATGCATGACGTCATTTCGTGCGTAGCCTCTCCGTGCGCCGCGGTGGACACGATTGCATACATTTTCTTGCAAAGCAAAGCTTGACCCACGTGCGTGGCCTCTCCGTGCGCCGCGATGGGTTTCCGGCTTTACCAAAATAAATAAATATCGCCAGACCTAGACCCGTATTAATCAATCGATCTCAAGATTGAGAGCGAATTTGAGATGCTGTTTTTTTATCCAACGTCAAACTGCATCTTAAGATCGATCTCAACTTTTAGATGCATTTATTAATACGCGCCTAACACACCAACTGTATGGTCCCAAACTAAGCAACGCTTGTACTATGGGTACCGTACAATGGACTGGGGGCGATCCCAGTGACACCCAGACCAGGGCAAATTACGAAAAGGCCGTATCCGAAATTTGCCTCTGGCGGGAATCGAACCCGCAACCACCCGATGCGATGAGCAGAGCGGCCTACGCTCAAACCGCTGCGCCAAGCGGTCGTAATTACAATAAATGAATACACAAATTAAAATATCGACTTGTAAATAACTTAAAAATAACACACAAAGCGTGAAGGAAGCATGCGCACATACAAGAAAGCAAATTACAAACACAAGCATTACATGCTATTTATCATGCAAACATATTTTGAACGAAAATCTGGAATGAAAAAAAAACCGTAATTCCCGCCCGCTCCAAGATTTCGTTCCTGAGGACTCCAAGAATTTTGATGTTAATATGTAACCCCTATAATATGTAACCGGCGGCACCAAAAACAAATTGTGTATGATCATCAGAAGTAAAACTAATGAAGTTAATATTTGGAGCAGCCGGGAACGAAATTGGTAGGTATGGTTTTATTTGTTATTTTAAAATAAAAAATGGAAAAATATGTTTCAGATTTGGAGCGGCCGGGAATTACCCGAAAAAAAACAATGTATTTTTATTTAACGAAAAAATAATATTTAAATCATTTTTTTGTGTTTAATATTTGTATTTTGAATACTGTTTAAAACCATATTTTGCTCTAATAGCCATAGTTTTTAATATTTTAAATTGTGGTTTGCCAACCCCGAATTCGAAATAACTAAAAATACTATAGTTAGCCAAATTGACAATATTACCGAAAACACTTCCTTTACTTAGCGACCTGCTATCCTATAATTATTATTTTACATGTAACCAATAATAATTACGAACAAACTCAACCTTTTAAATCTAATAAATAAAGATATACAGGGTCATTGGTGAAATACTAACAACCTTGCAGCACTGTATTACTGACATTTAGTAATACAATCCTGCAAGGTTAGTAGTGTTTTACCAATAACCCTGTATACAAGATAAATCAATGCTTGAATCGATTTAAACTAAAAATGATGATATGAACAACATAACAAAGCACAAATTATATCCACTATAGCGCAGCCGACTTAGCACGTCCAACAAAATATAGCTCTGTCCCATTCTCTCTTATAACTTAAGAAGAAGAGAGAATGATTTGGTGTGACAAAATAAGTTAATATACCGGGTGAATTTGAAATCATGGGCATCCTTTTAAACGGCGATTCTGCAAATGATTCAGAATATTTAGGGAATATTAATCAACAAATCAATTGATAAAATGTATTGCTCAGGTAAGGTATAACAGATAACTGGTTTGCTTATTTGCTTACACGAGCAATATTTTTATCATTAGATTTTTTTTCCAAAATATTCTGAATCATGTTTAGAGTCATACTTTAAAAGGTTGCCCATGATTTCAAATTCACCCTGTATACAGCGTGTTTCAAAAGTGCGAAATTAAAAATTTAGGATTATAATTTCGCATTAGGATCCACCAAATCATATTTCGCTAAGCCCTATTTCATAAAACTACATCAAAACACTTTATGAAATAGACCCCAAGTGGACAATCAACCAAACATAGCATTGACGCGTGAACCAAAAAAAACAAACATAAATAAACAACGATGCATACAAAAACAAAATGCTAAAATAAAAAACCAAAAAAACCTTGTCTATTCTCGGCGATATAGCGAGTATGTCGTATGTCTGTCGCATTGTCGCGTCGAAGTGGCGGAACAGGGCCTCCACCCGCGGCAGTTGGGATACGTTGAGCGATTTCGGCCTCTATGTACATGTGCGTAGAGCCCATAACCATAGTGTGAATGGTTTAACTTCTATTTATGTACTAATAATATATTATGTCTAATAATATATTATGCCTAATAATATATTATGCCTAATAATATTCGCCCTTTTGACATCCCAATCCTGGGCACGGGCCTCCCCTCAATGCGAGGGGGATTCACGCCATAATCCACCACGCTAGCCCAGTGCGGGTTGGTGGATTTCACGTGTCTTTCGAAAATTTGTTAATTTTCTATAGCTTGTATTAATAAATGCACCTCAAAGTTGAGATCGATCTTAAGATGCTGTTTTTGTCAGATGTTCCATACATTAAACGTCAAAACTGCATCTTAAGATCGATCTCAACTTTAAGATGCATTTATATAACGAGCCTAAGACATGCAGGTTTCCTCACGATGTTTTCCTTCACCGTCAGCAAGTGATAATCATATTAAAGTTATGATTCGCACATAGTTCCCAAAAATCCAGAGGTGGGAGCCGGGGTTTGAGTTTGAGGTTGAAAGTTAAACCAATCACACGGAAAAGAGAAATAGGGAAAAAAAATATGTTAACAGGTATAAAAATAAATAAAAAAATATGATAAACTTTGACACGAAATTCTACAAAACAAATATGAAATAACGCTCCACGCTTAAGCGGCCAGCGTCTAAATAAAATGTACGACACTCCTA
Organism: Drymonia ruficornis; assembly: GCA_947859195.1. Taxonomy (NCBI): domain Eukaryota; kingdom Metazoa; phylum Arthropoda; class Insecta; order Lepidoptera; family Notodontidae; genus Drymonia; species Drymonia ruficornis. The sequence continues at coordinate 4,589,802 of OX401932.1, read as the reverse complement.
TGCGTCAAAAATTGAGGCACGTACGGCAAGATACTTTTCACCACTCATCTTGACGCTTGACGCTTATAGCTCGGAGCTAAAAATATTCAGGTTATCAAAGAAGTCAATATTCATCATATTTTTTATAACATTAACATAAGATAACGCACAACCACTACCGACACCCACAGACCAAAAAGCCATAGACGCCGCACACTGTCGTAGGTACTACTGCCATCTATTGACATCTAAATCAAACTCTTAACCGAATTAAGCAGATGTTGTAAGTTATATGACCATGTTTCTAACAGTCTCCGTACTTCGGAGAGCTTGTACAAAAATCGGTCCCGGTTGTTCTCATCTAGACAGCAGTAAAGTCAGAGGCCTTCGTGCGGCTTGAACAACTGATACCAGGTTGGCCACTAACCGTACGATAAGGAGACGTAAGCGGCGTCTAGGCTTATTGGTCCGTGCCAACACCATAATATAACACCATTACATTTGTGAGTGATTGCACATATACAGGGTGTTATTTACTACATAAGGAGTACGCACGCTGAAAATTTAAAAATATAAACCAATTGAATGCTTTTGAATAAGGACCGTAAGATTAATAGAGGATAACCCTTATATTTTTTTAATGAACAATTATTTAAAGTATGTTTTACAATTACTAACAGTGAGACAACTTTCGAAATAACTTCAAAATTGACAGAAACACCTTAAACTTATGAAAAATGAACTAACTTTACACCTATGACTTCATAAGTGGGTAGTTATAGATAGCTACTTTACGCCAATCTTCTGTGACAGGGTGGTACTATCCCGGTCGAGCCAGCCCGTATATGAGCTGCAGTCAATTGGCTACAGCTTAGGTTTACCAATATCGATAGTTTATCTCCGCGATAGATTAACCACAGTTCATCTTAAGACCCAGAGTATTTAAGGCCCGTATTAATGAAACGATCTCAAGATTGAGCTCGAACTTAAGACGCTGTTTTTGACAGATGTTTCATACATAAACGTCAAAACTGCATCTTAAGATCGATCTCAACTTTGAGATGAATTTATTAATACGGGCCTAAGGCATGATATTTCAGCGTACGTACATTACATCACAGAAAAACGATATTGAAATGTTGTATTAATCAAAATGAATTTAGTAAAGTCAAAGTCAAAGCTTTTATTTTGTTTAGGCCTACGGGGGCACTTACAAATTGTCATTTTACATTTTTTCCTTAAATTCTACTGCCGGATCGGAAACGCGACCTCGACTGAGAAGATCCGGCAAGAAACTCAGCGGGCTTGTCTTTTTTACATTGTTTTTTTTTATCGCCATTTACTTATTTTAATACAATGTAATTTGGTAAATAGCTCCAGTGTGCTGCCTTCCGAAATAAGCAAGGCAAGACACGCTACACTTTAACATGACACTGTTATTAACAAAGTGTATTTGAGCGATCAGTCCCAAGCTGATTTATCTTCCAAGTAATCCGAGATTTTGTAATAGGACTTTTGACAGAGTTTAGTTTTAACTACAGTTTTAAACTTATTAACAGGCAAATCTCGGATTTCTTTAGGAAGTTTGTTGTAGAAGCGTATGCATTGTCCTACAAAGGAATTACTTATTCTGTGGAGACGAGTTACATGTACGGATAGCTTGTGTTTATTCCGTGTGTTTATCGAATGAGCATCGCTCCTTTTTTCAAAGTTGTTGTCAGTATTCGACCGAAGAAGAAAATATTATACACGGTGGTATTTAAATAACTAAATCGCAGACACCCCAACATTTTTTTCTTGTAATACATTGATATGTCAAGTTATTAATTATATCCATGAATATCCATGGTATTGACCATAAACATTTTAGACTCGGCATAATACAAATACTTCCTATCCTTAATATTATAAATGCGAAAGTAAGTGTGTGTGTGTGAATGTTTGTTACCACGTATCTGCATTACTACTAAACCAATTTCAATGAAATTTGAAACGTAGATAGTGTAGGCTCTGGAATAGGACATAAGCTAATCCAATTTCCACGCGGGTGAAACCGCGGGGCACAGCTAGTATTGCACATTTTGGACAAAAAACCTTCATTACAAAGTAGCATTATCGATTCTTTTATTTTCAGGTTTTATGTTATTTCAATAACACACTGTATACAACATTTCAACACGTCCTGTGTGTACACATATATAATTTTGAACACATAAAACGAGTTTACCAACCTGTTTGACAGTGGTCTGTTCTTTCCGCTTGTCTATGTACCGTGTGTCCGTCCCGCTGTCCAGCGAACTGTCTTTGGAACCGTCCGAGTCGCGCTTCTCTGTTGACAAGAGTAACCATTGAGTTTCTTGCCGGCTCTTCTCAATGGAAGCAACATTACGAACCGGTGGTAACTCTAAAATATTGATGTTACGATCAATAAGTGCTACCGCTAGGTATCAATATTTTAGTGCCCAAGCTCGGAGCTAGAGCTTAGATGAATAAAAAAAAAACTTTGTCTAAATAAATAAATATCGCCAGATTAACACCAACACCAACCTGTATCTATAGACAAGTGATTACTTATTCGTGAGTAAATTGTAACGTCACGACTTTTATCCCCGTACGGGGGTAGTCAGAGGCTTGAGTGGCCATACACCACCACATTGTGGAGGTATTAACCAACTCAAAGCCCACGTTTCACCAGATAGTCAGAACCCAACGTGACAGGTGGTGAACCTTGTCGCCGTGTATACAGGAACTGACTATTACCTAATCCCGAGGGATAGGTAGGTTTCCTCACGATGTTTTCCCTCACCGTCAGCGAACTGTAAATTATGCACATAGATGAAAATTCATCCATTGGTGCATGCCCCACGGGGGATCGATCGGGAATCGTGAGTAAATTCTAAACAAAAAACCTGTTTGGCAATCCCGTTTTGACAGATTGAACTTTTTTTTTATAGCCAAGGATGGCACACTGGCAGACGGTCCACCTGATGGTAAGTGGAAGCCGCCGCCCAGGACATCTGCAACTCAAGGAGCAGACGCGGCGCCGACCTTTTAGGGACCTGTAAACATGCCCTTTGAAGAAACCCATGTTGTAGTGCCAAGGAAAGTCTTCGGGGGAGATCGTCCCACAACTTGCATGTGCGCCGGAAAAATGAATAATTACTTCTTATATATTTTTTTTGTATTTTATGATTATCACTTGCTTACGGTGAAGGAAAACATCGTGAGGAAACCTGCATGTCTTTAGACATGTGAAATCCACCAACCCGCATTGGGCCAGCGTGGTGGATTATGGCCTGAATCCCCCTCGCATTGAGGGGGGGCCCGTGCCCAGGAGTGGGACGTTAAAAAAGGGCGAAAATATTATTATTATTATTATATGTATTTAATAAGTTGATTGTCGAATTGCGAGTTCGATAACTTGAGCGCAAGTTTCGTGATAGAGATGTTAGAAAACACCATATCTGCTAAAATAATACATCAATGGAAGGGGCGATACGTCCGATTGGTACGACCCTGAGTGTAGGTATCGTGAGTAGTAGTGTACCTGGCGGCGGGTGTATCCGCGTGGCCCACTTGCCCCGTGCGGGCGGGTCGGGCGCGGGCGACTCGGCCGGCGCCAGCTCGTCGCCCAGGCTCTTCTTGGCCCACGTCGGCAGTCGCCCGATGCGGAGACTGCCATCAAACATATCAATATGAGTACCGTACAATGGACTCGGGGCGATCTCAGTGACATCCAGACCAGGGTAGCTATTCTGTAACGTCAAACTCACTTCGCACGCGTGAATTTTCTAATGAAATGTCAATTTCAAAATAAAATTTGACATATCACCTGCAGATTCACGCGTACGAAGTGAGTTTAACGTTACAGAATAGCTAGCCAGGGCAAATTACCAAAAGGCCGCATCTGAAATTTGCCTCTGGCGAGAATCGAACCCTGCAGTGAGCTGAGCAGCCTACGCTCGAACCATTGCATCAAGTTAGTGTGTAAGTCTCGCTATAGGAATGAATTTAAAATTCAAAAACTCAAATAAGTATTTTATTTCGCGTACGCCCTACGGGGGCACTGACAAACTGTCACTTTTAAATTGTTGACTTAATTCTACCTATGGATCGGAAACACGACCTTGACTAAGAAGATCCGACAAGAAACTCAGCGGGCTTGTCTTTTAACATTGATAGTTTATTTTTATTGCAAATTGCTTATTTTAATACAGTGTATTTTGGTTAATAATACTCACGTGTAGTCGGGCACGACGGGCGTGGTGAAGGTGTCGGCGGCCGACACCGCCGACACGGCCGACAGCGGCAGGTCGCGCGGCGGCGAGCCGCGCTGCGAGTCCGACTCGCTGTCCAGTCCCGACACTCCATTAGACGCCGCCGACACTCGCCTTACCGACACACACACATTTACATAAGTTAACAAACCATAAGCGACTGTAGCCTAGGGGTGAACAGGCTGGGCTAGCAATCAGAAGGTCCCAGGTTCGATCCCCGGTGGGGCATGCACCAATGGATGAATTTTCATCTATGTGCATAATTTACAGTTCGCTGACGGTGAGGGAAAACATCGTGAGGAAACCTACCTCGGGATTAGGTAATAGTCAGTTCCTGTATACACGGCGACAAGGTTCACCACCTGTCACGTTGGGTTCTGACTATCTGGTGAAACGTGGGCTATGAGTTGGGTAATACCTCCACAATGTGGTGCCGTATGGCCACTCAAGCCTCTGACTACTCCCGAATGGGGATAAAAGTCGTGCCGTTACATTTTAATAAACCATGACCAGTGGGTGAACTTTTAGTGTTATTTAAACTGAGCGTCTCCGTGTTTCGGAGGGCACGTAAAAGTCGGTCCCGGTTGTTGTCATCTAGGCAGCAGTCGTTAAGCCTTGTCAGAGGCTGAGCGGCTTGAACAACTCTGACACCAGGTTAAGAAGTAGTATTAGAGTAGTATTATTACTAGAATAGTTTAGAAGTACATACGATAAGAAGTAGAAGTATACTGACTTGCCCTGTCGTATGGCCTGCTGCGCCAGCCTCGCCCGCATGGTGACAACCATATCATGTGGAACTCGCCACACGAAGATGCAGCCGTCGCCCGACGCCGACACCAAGTGCTGGCAGTCTGGAGTGAACCTAAACAATACGAGATAAGCCTTATATTTTATTGTAGAATAGGCATTAGGGGTGACTTCACCACTGGGCAAAGTTGGCGGGGTATCAGGGAAGACGGTGAATTGTCGGCGGGGTATCGGGGAAGACGGTGAATTGCCGGCGGGGTATCGGGGAAGACGGTGAATTGCCGGCGAGGTATCGGGGAAGACGGTGAGTTGTCGACGGGGTATAAGGGAAGACGGTGAATTGTCGGCGGGGAATTGGGGAAGACGGTGAATTGATGGCGGGGTATCGAGAGAGACGGTGAATTATCGGCGGGATATCGGGGAAGACGGTGAATTGTTAGCGGGGTATCGGAGAAGACGGTGAATTGTTGCCGAGGTATTAGGGAAGACGGTGAATCGTTGGCGAGGTATTGGGGAAGAAGGTGAATTGTCGGCGGGGTCTTTTACTTGACACAAGACATAACTCACGCAGCGGGGTGCCCGGTAATTCCTCGTCTATTACTTATTAGTCTGTGTCAGTGGGTACTCACTTCAAGCCGGTGACGATCTCCGAGTGCCCGTACATGGTGGCCATGCACTCGCCCGAGTAGTAGTCATACACGCTCAGTATCTTGTCGGTACTCGACGTGGCTAGGTAGATTCCGCTGTTGTCGAGCGCCACCTGGTGGTAGAAATGTGTTCATATTAAAAACAAAACACAAATACAAAAACTAAAACCCTACTACTGAAAAGTCACGCTCTAAAAAGTATGAAACAAGAAAATATTCCCATCTAGAGGATAGCCGCGGTCCGTGGTAATTTCCCTTGGTCTGGGTACCACTGATATCGCCCCCAGTACATTGTACGGCACCCATAGTACAAGCGTTGCTTAGTTTGGGACCATACCCACGGTATACCATATACGGGCCCGTTAGCGTGGTTAGTAAGATTCCGCCTATCACGTTGCAGGTCGTAGGTTCGATTCCTACCCGGGACATGCATTTGTGTGCATGAACATGTCTGTATGTCCTGAGTCTGGGTGTATATGTATATTAATTATGTATTTACAAACAAAACGTAGTATATGTAGTAATATCAGTTATCTGGTTTCCATAGTACAAGCTCTGCTTAGTTTGGGGTCAGGTAGCCGTGTGTAAGAGAATGTCCCAGGATATATATATATATACAGTTGGTGCGTTTGTCTGGCGATATATTTTTATTATTTATTAAGTAGATAGTCTAACCTTTATCAACGTGCCATCTTCAGCAGTCGTCCCTCGGAATGTCTTCGTGTGTCTGCCATGAGCCGCGCTGTAAACACGAACGTTCCGATCCTGTAAATAACGCAATGAACCTTTATCATATCTGACTCATAATACAATATGTTAAAAAAACCCTGTCCGACCCGAAAACGTATTGTTGGGTATCGAGATTAGATTCCATTTTTGTAAAATAAAACTTTTTTTTTATTTTTTTTTTTTAATTTTTCAAATTTTTTATTTTAATTTTTTTGGCGTAGTATGTGTCCCACTGCTGGGCAAAGGCCTCCTATATTTTTTGTAATACAAATACCCCGTTTACATAAAAAAAAAAAAACATATAATGACGTCATCACATACTTTGTGGTCTGAGGTGACGCCACACGATCTAACCGTACCGTTCCGGTAACGGTGTTGTCATATTTTTTAAATTAGCTACATTATGTGGGAAAAAGGCAAAAAAAATTGGAACTTTAAATGTTCATTAATATGTTTACTATCATGTTTTTTTTATTTTTATTATTTTATTTGGTCATGTGATTGGGGAACCTAATTACCGGTTTTGGGGGGGGACAGGGTTTTCAGGGAATGTTGTCCAGAAATGTTTATTTTATATACTAAATTGGAAAACAAGCGTACGGCCCTAAATACTTGCAGTACCAAAGGCATCGCTCGCACTTTGCCGACCTGAAGGGGAGTGGGAGAAAAGGGAAAGGGAGGGGGGTTGTACTTCAGGGCCCCGACTCGTTTAGCCATTGAATTGCCACAGTAGAAAAAAAAAATGTAACGTCACGACTTTTATCCCCATTCGGGGGTAGCCAGAGGCTTGAGTGGCCATACACCACCACATTGTGGAGGTATTAACCAACTCAAAGCCCACGTTCCACCAGATAGTCAGAACCCAACGTGACAGGTGGTGAACCTTGTCGCCGTGTATACAGGAACTGACTATTACCTAATCCCGAGGGATAGGTAGGTTTCCTCACGATGTTTTCCCTCACCGTCAGCGAACTGTAGATTTATGCAATTGTGTATTGTGTCGGTCAGAATCAACCGAACAATCCAGGGTTGGTCACAAAAGCAAACTCTGGCAGTTCGATGCCTAAACGACTCGTTGTCCACGTTTTATCACTCATCATACGACGCACAGATGTAATGGCTACTTGACGCCAATCATCTGTGAAAAGTAAATACAGCTTGGCCACCAACTCTACCACCTCTAAGGGGCTATGCACACGGAGTAACTTTAGTTGCCGAAACTATCAACTTTTTCGTTCCTTCCACTCGACACCACCAAAACGACACCATCGGTGGTGTCGTTTGGAATCTCTAGTCCATACGACACCACCCTAGTGATGTCCAGAAACGCGTGTTTTTGACAAACAGCTCCCAGTTCATTAAAATAAATAAATAAATATCAGACAACATCACATACATTTATCCGACCCCAAAGTTATTATTTTAAGTTATCTATAGTTAAACGATAATTAATAAAACAGAGTTTATGAAATAAATATAAACTAAACTAACTAAACTAACAGATAAATATAAACTTTATCAAATGACATACCTCATTAATGAAACTGCTTGAACTTAATTGGAGTTTTCATATCAACAACTTTGTATGTAGGTAACCTCACTAATAGACGGTGTCGAGTGGAAGGAATGAACTTTTTAATGTTTTTTTGGTACTTGCAGGCAACAATTGCCAGATGCAGCAATAGTTGCCGCGGTTGCCGCGATTGTTTAATATGAAAACAGATAGTTGCGAGTTGCCAGTTGCCGCAACAATTGCCCGTGTGCATAGCCACTAAATATCATTTTTGACTAGACTCTCGTTGAAAGCGTGTTTAACTTGTGTGTTGGTTTATCACCTGGCAAGCTGTGAGCACGTGTCGTCCGCCCGCGTCGACCTCCATATCATAGAGCGTGGTGCGGCCTGATACGTTCTGGCCGCGCGCGAACTGGTACCCGCCCTCCGCTGTCTGTGAACATACACATATATAATATAATAAAAACACACACACACACACACAAACATACACATAAATGAAATAAATATCCTGGGACATTCTTTTACACACGGCTACCGGGGGGCTTACCACGAACTCTTATCGCGATTCAATTACAGGAATGCTTTAACGTTTCAGCGACTTTTTGTGCAATGACGTACCTTATTGTCATGACAATAAGAAACGTCATTGCACAAAACGTCGCTGAAACGTTAAAACAAAACTGCTATAAGAGGTGGTGGTAAGCCCCCTGATCCCAAACTAAGCAGAGCTTGTACTATGGAAACCAGATAACTGATATTACTACATATACTACTTTTTGTTTATAAATACATACTTAATATACATATACACCCAGACTCCGGACATACAGACATGTTCATGCACACAAATGCATGTCCCGGGTAGGAATCGAACCTACGACCTGCAGCGTGATAGGCGGAATCAAAACCAACCACGCCAATGGACCCGTCAAACATAAACATACTGTATTGAAATAAGCAAGTGGGCGGCTGTAGCCTAGGGGTGAACAGGTTGGGCTAGCTATCAAAAGGTCCCAGGTTCGATCCCCGGTGGGGCATGCACCAATGGATGAATTTTCATCTACGTGCATAAATTACAGTTCGCTGACGGTGAGGGAAAACATCGTGAGGAAACCTACCTATCCCTCGGGACTAGGTAATAGTCAGCTCCTGTATACACGGCGACACGGTTCACCACCTGTCACGTTGGGTTCTGACTATCTGGTGAAACGTGGGCTTTGAGTTGGCTTTATACCTCCACAATGTGGTGGTGTATGGCCACTCTAGCCTCTGACTACCCCCGAATGGGGATAATAGTCGTGACGTATATTTCACTTCATTTTTTTAGGGTTCCGTACCCAAAGGGTGCCAACGGCACCCTATTACTAATAGAAGAGGAGTCCATGATGCTAACTGTGGATTTACTCGAGCGTCGCCCAAACCTATTAGATTCGGTAGATGAGATGATAGGAAGACTACATTGTTCTAGATGTTTCCACTTTCAGCGGCGGGGGATGCGTCTACAATTACATGATAATTTCAAAATTGTAAAAAGAAGCAATGACTTGGCGCTACAAGAACAAATAGGTACTAAAAATAAAATAAAATTTAAATATAAAGGGGGGTCCCCATACAAGAAACTTGATATTTTTGACGTTTTTATTCTACGGTGGTACGGAACCCTTTATGTGCGAGTCCGACACGCACTTGGCCGGATATTTTCATATAGATGTTCTGTTCGTTGTGCATGACTCACGGTCCTTAACTGCCGGAAGAGTATGGTCTTGTCGGCGCCGCAGGAGACCATCTGCAGGCCGCCGCCGGAGCTCAGGAAGCGCACCGCCGTGATGGACGACGAGTGCTCGTCCAGTGTCTGCAGGATCTGGTAACCCTGATGAAATACAGACCGATTACACAAAGACGTTACTTACGTCCGCTTTTGTATGAGAATGCAATCGTCAAATATCGAGTTCAGAAAGTAAAACCCGACTACTGAAAAATCATGCTCTAAAAGTAAGGTACATAACATACCGGGTGGCCATGGCGACAGGCGACAGGTAAGGGGGCGTTCATAAATTACGTGAGGCATTTAGGGGGGCAGGGGGTCGAGCAAAATCTCACCAAATCTCACGTAATTTTTTTTTACCGCCAGAAACAGTATAAAATTGCAAGAAAACGGCCATACATTTCAATACGAATTAGTTGGCTACGGTGGCTGGCGACGTCGCCATGGCTACCCGGTATGTTATATAGCTTTAAGAAACAAAATAATATTCTGATCTAGAGGATAGCAGTGGTCGGTCCGTAGGACAAACTACCATATGACCAGTATGACCACGGACCACGGCTATTCTCTAGATGAGAATATTTTCACGTCTCTTATCATCATTAATTGCTTGAAGATAACTATAGGCCAACAATCTTCATAAGATTTGGGATTTTTGACACGATGGTAACCGTATTTTACGATTAGTTTGCAGATAACATGGAAATGGCCGTCGTTAGCGGACTTGATGGCCAGTTAGTAATTTGATTACTACTTAACCAGTTTTGTTTCATTCCAGTAGCGTTGTGACCGAATGAGCTTAGTCTTGCGATATTTATGTACTCTTAGTTGCAGGTATGTGCATGTTGGTGTGTGTGTGTGCGTGTGTGTGTCTGTGTCTCTGTGTGTGTGTCTGAGTGTGTGCGTGTGTTTGCGCGTGTGCGTGCGCGTGTGTGTGTGTGTGTGTGTGTGTGTGCGTGCGTGTGGTACCTGGTCGACGTGGAAGACGTGCACGAGGCGGTCCCGCGAGGCGGAGGCGAGCAGGCGCGGGCGCGCGGCGTACTCGAGGCACAGTACTTCCGCGTCATGGGCCTCCAGTGTATGGAGCAGGGCTCCGCTGGACGAGTGTACCCACACGTTGCCGGACCGGTCGCCTGACGCCACGTGCAGCCCGTCCGGCGACACACGCACACACCTGACAGCGACACATTACTCTACTGAATACACCGTCTTCTTATCGTATGATCACGCCGTCCGTACATCGGTCGAGACATCTTACTCCGTCTAGCCTACTGAGTCAGAACTGCCGTATTCAATCAGTTTTAAGCCTGTGCCGCACAGTTGTAATCCAGCGTCCCAACAGGGGTGACCTTGGTGAGAACTTTGTTTCCATCCGCGGATTGTGTTACGGCTACACGGATCTCATCCACGCATCCAGTTTAGATTTCATGTTTTTCCTTTCATTTAATTTACCATGTCTGTATGAGAGATTTGGTTCTTATGATTGATCCTATCGATTGATGGCATAAAAGTACAGAATGTTATTTTTTCGGATTTTAGCTGTTTCAATTCTCGAGTGTGGCAAGCGAGTTTTCGAAAATCTTTGAATGCAGTTCGTATTGTTTTTAAAATAAAAATGAAGTCTTCATTCAGTACAATTTTCTATCTACAGTATTTAAGGTACTTTCCTTCCATGTGGCAAAGTCGTGGGACCTGTATAGTAATATCAGTTATCTGGTTTCCATAGTACAAGCTCTGCTTAGTTTGGGATCAGGTAGCCGTGTGTAAAGAATATCCCAGGATATTTATTTATTTATTTATGATGTTAAACTTACCTCACACCAGTCTTATCGTCGTAGGATTTCGCCTTGTCCTTGTCGTTGGTAGCCGTTAGATCGACATCCTTCAGGAATTTCAGCTCCGGGTCGATGTATATGATCTTATTCAACTCCTGAAAAAATACATTAGCATAGCTATGAGTCAATGCAAAATTCCGAAATCTTCTTTAAGGCCCGTCACATACATACGGAATTGCATTTCGAAATATCGAATCGGGGTTTGCGAACGCGATACGTCCATACATTTGGATGGATTTACTGCGTTCGGAATCCCCGATTCGATATTTAGAAATGGAATTCCGTACGGAAATTCCGTATGTACGTGGCGGGCCTAAGGCCTGTCTCAGTACGGCTACTCCGAAATACGAAACGAAACATTTCGGCTGACAGATGGTACGTTTTCCTACACTCCGAAAGTGTTTGTGTGTTTCATATCCGAAGTTTGGATTCGATAGTCGTGATTTGACGTTTCTGAGGGCCTACTCTTTTACAAACGAAAACCAAATTTCGGACGAAATTTCCCGTATTTCATATGTTTCTCATTCATTCCGACATTTCTTACGAACGAAAATTGTTTGACGTCTTCGTCGTCGTCGAATCTAAACGTCAAACAATTTTCCTTATTAAGAAATGTCGGAATGAATGAGAAACGTAGTAGGAAATTTCGTTTTCGTTTGTAAAAGAGTAGTCCTGCTGTTTTCGTGGACCGTACTTCGAAATATCCGGAACACTACCGAAACACTTTCGGAGTAGGAAAATGTACCATCCGTCAGCCGAAACGTTTCGTTTCGTATTTCGGAGTAGCCCCACAGAAATATCAAATATGGCGTTTTGACAGTTTGTTCATAGAATATCTGTATTTATTTCGTGGATAAAAGTTAACCTGACGATTCTGTAACAAACTCGTAAGTAGGTACTATAAAGGGTTATTGGTAAAACACTAACAACCTTGCAGGGGCGTATTACTGACATCAAAAAAACAACAACTTTTGATCTATGACTTTTTACAAATAAAATAAAAAACTAAAAATCACTTTCTAAAATGTATGAAAAAGATTTTTTTCTCATCCAGAGGAAAGCCATGGTACGTGGTTGTATTCCACTTTGCCCTAAAGTACCTAAACGGACCACGGCTATCCTCTAGAGCAGGGGTTCCTAAACTTTAAAGAAAACGGAACACCAACCAAATACCTTTTATTTTATGGAACCCCATATCAAATGATTACAAATTAACACTGAAATTTATATAAGAACATTATTTTTTAATAATTGTGTAATATAATTGAAACACATTATTCTTAACTTAAAGTTTTAATGTGAAGAATGAAATTGTTCTACTGTTTTATGAATAATTGTTTTATAGTTCGGTATTATGTCCGACAATTGTATGCGTATATCTTTAGCATCCAATCTCATCCATCCAATTATTTAATAGCTAATAATAAATAATTATGGCGGAACCCTGATGACTATTCTACGGAACCCCTAGGTTCCGCGGAACCCAGTTTGGGAATCCCTGCTCTAGATGACCATATTTTCTTGTGTCATACATTTTATAGTGTGATTTTTTGTAATTCTTTTTTTATTTTGTAAAAAGTCATAGAACAAAAGTTGTTGTTTTTGATGGTAGTAATACGCCCCTGCAAGATTGTTAGTGTTTTACCAATAACCCTGTAAAAGTAATATGGGGGGAGGGGGGAGGGGGAGTGTACTCACGTTGCTGTATATGTTGGAGGAGGGTCCGGAGGGCAGCCGCCACAGCCGCACGGTGTCGTCGCTGGAGCACGTGAGGAAGGTGCCGGGGGGGAGGGGCGCCTCCCCACCCACCATGTCCACCCCCCAGATGCACGCCGAGTGGTACAGCGCCGAGTGAGACTTGCCCACCTGTACACACGGACCAGTCAGGACATGTCAACCATCAACAGAAGAAACAAACCACGGACCGACCACTTTTTGGACTACGCACTAGCAATAACTTGCATCAAATACAATAATTGTTCAAATTTTTTACTTTCAGATTTTTTATTTACTAGCTGTGTGCTGTGTAAGCAGTGATAGCCGATTGGTTAAGCACGCGTCTTGCGGGCGTACGGTCCAGGTTCAAACCCCGACTCGCAAAACTCGATTTTTCTAAATCGATGTGCGAATCATAACTTTAATATGATTATCACTTGCTTACGGTGAAGGAAAACATCGTGAGGAAACCTGCATGTCTTTGAAAATCTAACATATTTTCGAAAGACATGTGAAATCCACCTTCACGCACTGGGCCAGCGTAGTGGATTATGACCTGTATCCCCCTCGCATTGAGGGGCGGTGCCAGGAGTGAGCCGTTAAAAGGGCTGATATTATTATTATTTTAGGGCAACCACAGACTTGCTGAGACTGCGACTGAGTCGCTTTTCGGAAGCTCGATGCAGCGACTGAACGCTACACCCCGCACACTTGCGGATGCCGGTCGCAGCGATTTTTCATGTTGACTACAGTACAGGCTACCGGATCAGCATCGGAGCAGTCGCTGCGTCCGATCGCAGGAAGTCGCAAAATCGCGATGCTGCATCGATGCAGTCGCAAAATCGCCGATCGCCGATGCTAAAAGTAGCAAGTCTGCGGAGGCCCTTAGTTGTGCCCGTGACTCACCCGTTTGATATCTCTGACGTCCCACACGTAGAGACTGTGATCATTGTAGACGCACGTCAGCTTGTGGTTGCGCTCGTCATACGTCAATGCGATAGCGTCGGGGTACCTCGCTTCGGCCGGCTGCGTGAACATGTGGCTGGAACAATGATTGACTGGTTAAGCAACGTTTGGCATGGTTAGTTTTTTATAGAGGTGGTAAACAAGTGTACGGCCCGGCCCGCCTGATGTTAAGCAGTTACCGTAGCCTATAAATGCTTGCAATGTTGTCGACCTGAAGGGGACTGGGACAGAGGGAGGGAAATGGGAGGTGGGTTTTCGGCTCTCTCGCTCATCGTACGAAACGCAGCTGTAAAAGCTGCTTTACGCCGATCTTAGTGAGAAGGTGGAAGTACCCCGGTCGAGCCAGCCCGTATATGAGCTGCAGTCAATTGGCTACAGCTTGGCTCTACCACCATTAAGTAACTCATACCAGTCAGTAAACAGTCAGTCAGGAATGAATGACCGCATTTAGTGGCATTTGAACTGAGCGTCTCCATGCTTCGAAGGGCACGTTAAAAGTCGATCCCAGTTGTTGTCATCTAGGCAGCAGTCGTTAGCCTTGTCAGAGGCCTTCGGGCGACTTGAAAAAGTCTGCTACCAGGTTTGCCATTAAGCATACGATAAGAAGAAGAAGGTACCTCGCAGTGGCGTAGCTTGTCTTAGACGGGCCCTGTATAAAAAAATATTGGGGTACCAAATGTAGGGTAAAGATTTTTCACAAATGGAGGGCAAAGAATTTTCACACACGTTCGGGGCCCCTGTAGCCCGGGGGCCCCGTATCATTGATACGGCTGATACGGCGGTAGCTACGCCCCTGGTACCTTGTCTAATCAGTGTACGTGGTATGGCAGTATGTGTTACCTGATAGTAGTGCCATGCGCCACGTCGACCCCCAGATAGTGCGTTCTTGGCAGCGTGGTGACGTAGCGCAGCGAGTCGGGCGCGAAGCATCTCACGATGCCCTCCGCGCACCCCACGAATATGTAGCTCGACCCTATCGCCATGCAGTTCGCTGACGTCGTCTGTGCAAACAAATGATACACCATCACGACTTACGACTGTATTCTTTGAAGGTGTTGGCGAATTAGGTCCCACGGAACAACCACAATTTGGAATACGTATTATGACTAACTTGCATTAAAATTATTCCGAAAATCTTAATTGGTCATTTCCGCAGCTGTCAAAATAAGGCGACGTCCATAAATTACGTGAGGCGTTTAGGGGGGGGTGGGAGGGCGGTGTGGGGGGTAGAACCGAATCTCATCCAATCTCACGTGGGGGGCAAATATCAAGTATGTTTTCTTTCCGCAAGAAATTGTGTAAAATTGCGATAAAACTGGGGATATATTAAGTAAAACATGTTTCTCCACTAAAAAATGGCTTGAAAAATCTCACGTGAGATTAGGGCGGCCGAGCCAAATCTCACGACATCTCACCAAGGGGGGAGTGGGGGGTCAAAAATTCACCAAAATCCCCTCACGTAATTTATGGACAAACAACAACGCCCCTATCACAAGCAAACATTCTCATTTACCCACACTACAAAGCTAGATGGCAGTAGTATCAATCAAACATGCCGTCACTCACCCTCAGCTCCACCCATTTGTCTAACAGTCTCCTGCTGTTGAACTCGCACAGCAGCCCCCCTCTAGTGATCGCGTAGGTACTGTCGGCTGCCTCCCCCCTCCCGCAGACCACGTCACAGAACTCGTTGTCCTTCTGTTCCCCCAGGATCGCAGACCGGCCCATGAGCGGGACTGGCTCTTTGAACTGGAAAAATGTAGGGTAGAAGCATTGGTATTTTTTTTACCCGACTACGGCGGAGGGTTATGATTTTGACCGGTATGTATGTATGTATGTATGTATGTGCATCTGTTCCCACCTAACTTCCAAACTACTTGTCGTAATTTGACAAATGAGGTATCGTTAGAAGCGGCTTAATGGCGCGCTGATTATAGGCTATGTGACGTCACATAAAATTGCATATAGCGCCCTCTAGAGGACATAATGTCATGAACTAAAAAAAAAAACATTTTTTGATAAAACCGTGTGGGGTATCAAATGAAAGAGCTTGATGAGCACATTTCAAAAATATATATAATGTTACCTATAACTCCAAAATAATTAAATAAAAAGTAAGTTTAAAAACTAAAACCCGACTACTGTAAAATCGCGCTCTAAAAAGGATGAAACTAGAAAATATTCTTATCTGGAGGATAGCCGTGGTCCGTGGTCATTTGCCATTTTGCCCTAAAGGACCTACACGGACCACGGCTATCCTCCAGATAAGAATATTTTCTTGTTTCATCCTTTTTAGAGCGCGATTTTTCAGTAGTCGGGTTTTAGTTTTTTTTTGCAGATATGGTAGATAGATAGATAACACATTATAAATAAACACACATCTTCTTCCTAGCCTTATCCCATTATGAGGGGTCTGCTTTCAGTCCACCCTGATTTGGCTGATCACCGATATTTACACGGAGCGATTGCCATCTGCCCTCCGAAACCCAACTAGTGGGACTATCGGCAACCTAAGAGTAAGACCATTTTTGTCAGATTTTCAGGCTTCTGACTGCCCGTAACGCCTGTCAAAGATCTTCAAATGACACACGGGAATTTGAAGTTGTAGTTGTAACGTCACGACTTTTATCCCCATTCGGGGGTAGTCAGAGGCTTGAGTGGCCATACACCACCACATTGTGGAGGTATTAACCAACTCAAAGCCCACGTTTCACCAGATAGTCAGAACCCAACGTGGCAGGTGGTGTGCCTTGTCGCCGTGAATACAGGAACTGACTACTACCTAATCCCGAGGGATAGGTAGGTTTCCTCACGATGTTCCTCACCCGGGAATTTATTTGTGACTAAACGAATTAAAGTATTTGTTCGTATGTAATCTGAGTCGCTACTCACCTTTGCATTTCTCGAGTATTCCAAGTACCAAAACTTGACATGCCTAAAACCGACTGTCACGAAATAGTTTCCGTTTTCTGAAAAACACACAGCCTTCACTCGAGATGATACCTGAAATGATAATAAATAAATTTATAAAATAAATATAGTCAGACTAACTTTCCAACTAGATCTTTATGATCCCAAAACACCAACTGTATGGTCCCAAACTAAGGAAAGCTTGTACTATGTGCACCGTACAATGGACTGGGGGCGATCCCAGTGACACCCAGATAGACCAGGGCCGAAAAGGCCGTTTCCGTAATTAGCCTCTGGCGAGAACTGAACCACCACCCGAGCGGCCTACGCTCCGCTCGACTCCGCCCAGCTCCGCTTCAAAGGAAACGCACCCTAATGGCCGGCGCACAAAGAGGACGGCAGGACATGGCATTAGAATTTTTATCAATCGAATTTATTAAGAAAGAAAGAAACATTTATTCGACACACTCGCAACACATAGACAGAGGAAACAGAAAAAAGGGGTCAGCGCGAACTGTGCCGAAAAGGTATTTGGCTCAGCATGTGCTGGGGGGTACGAGACTCCACCAGCGCTGATTTTCAGCCAAACCCAAAAGAAAAGGCCACTGGCTACCCAAGAGAAAAGGACTAATAAAATATATATCTACTTAATAAAATCAATAAAATAGTAAAAAGACATAGGTACGTGCGAAGAATTTATTAAGTAAGTATATAATAAATAAAATACATTATATTACTTATATTTAATATAATAGAATTAAGAACAGAATAAAATAAAGCATAATACAGCGGCTAATGTTTCGTCGCTCGCATACCTAGTCGCCCGCGCACGCTACGACGCGGTACGAATTTAATACTTATCTAATCGAAATAAGGTGCTCCAGCGGGTGCACCGAGAAAATGCTCCGCGATGCTCCGAGGTCGATCACCGAGCATTGAAATATATACCTTACTAGCTTTTGCCCGCGACTTCGTCCGCGCAGAATTTAAATTAAAAAATTCGGATCCCGGATCCCATTTCCCGGATCCCGTATCCCGGATGTCACGGATCCCGTATCCCATATCCCGGATTTCGTATCCCGGATCTCGTTTACTGGGTCCCGTATCCTGGATCTCGTTGCCCAGATCCTGGATCCCGTTTTCCGGATCCCGGAACCCGTATCCCGTATCCTGGATCCCGTATATCACGGATCCCAATTCAATTCAATTCAAAAATTCAATTTAAAACGTTTATTTTATTTAGGCCTACGGTCATTTTCCATTTTTTCTTAAATTCTACTGCCGGATCGGAAACGCGACCTCGACTCCGCGAAGATCCGGCAAGAAACTCAGCGGGCTTGTCTTTTTTTTACATTGTTTTAATCATAGCCCATATCCCGGATTTCGTATCCCGGATCTCGTTTCCCGGGTCTCGTATCCTGGATCTCTTTGCCCGGATCCTGGATTCCGTTTTCCGGTTCCCGGATCCTGGATCCCGGATCCCGTATCCCGGACCCCGTATCCCGGATCCCGTTTCCCAGATTCTGTTTGCTAAATCCCGGATTCGTATCCCGGATATCACGAATCCCGTGTCTCGTATCCCATATCCCGAATCTCGTTTCCCGGGTCTCGTTGCCCGGATCCTGGATAATGTTTTCCGGATCCCGTATCCTGGATCCCGATTTCCAGATCCCGTATATCCCGGACCCCGTATCCCGTTTCTCAGATTCCGTTTGCTACATCCCGGATCCCGTATCCCGGATATCACGGGTCCCGTATTCCATATCTCGGATTTCATATCCCGGATCTCGTTTCCCGGGTTCCGTATCCCGGATCTCATTTTCTGTATCCTGGATCCCGTTTCCCAGATCCCAGCTTCCGTTTGCCGGAGCCTTATCCCGTTTCCTGGATCCCAGATCCCGTATCCCGGATATCGGATCCCGTATCTTGGATATCCCGGCTCCCATATCGTATTAGCCCGTAAAGGTCCCGTCAAAATCGGTCCAGCCGTTTCAGAGATTAGCCCGAATCGGTACCGCCATACAAACTTTCATTCCCTATTTTACACCCTCAGGGGATGAATTTTCCAAAACGCTAATCTTTTTTATTTGTAAAAAGAAACCTAAACACCAATTTTCATCATTCTTACTTCAAAATGTCAAATTTCAATACAAACTGTCATCCCTATGTCACCCCCTTAGGGGTTGAATTTTCAAAATCCATAAAATCCATAAAATTAATCTTTTTATTATTAAAACACACCTAATCAGCAATTTTCATAATTCTAACTTCAAAAATGACGAACTTCCATTCAAACTTTCATACCCCTATTTTACCCCCTTAGGGGTTGAATTTTCAAAAACCCTGAAATTACTCTTTTAATTTTTAAAAATACACCTAAACACCAATTTAAATAATTCTAACCTCAAAATTGACGGAACTTCTATACATACTTTTATCCCCTATTTTACGCCCTTAAGGGTTGAATTTTCAAAAACCCTGAAATTCATATTTTTAATTTTTAAAAAGACACCTAATCAGCAAAACTCATAATTCTAACTTCAAAACTGACGAACTTCCATACAAACTTTCATCCCCTATTTTACCCCTTTAGGGGTTGAATTTCAAAAAACCCTTTCTTAGTACACCTCTACACATCAAGACAAACCCACCCTCCAAATTTCAAGTCTCTACGATCAGCGGTTTAGGCTGTGCGTTGTCTGTCAGTCAGTCAGGACTTTGATTCTTATATATTTAGATTTCGATTGGACAAGTATTAAATTCGATTAATAAAAAATAAAATGCCATGCTCTGCCTTCCTCACTGTGGCGTGATGCAACATTTTAGCACCCCCGCCCTGTCGCCCGTGGCTGAAGCGCGAAGTCGTGGCCGGGCCGATATACCGGGCACATTCCCCCACACCAAAACAATAGTTCTAAATATTCACCTTTTGGTTTAACTGTAAAGTGGGAGTAGGCATGCACAGCTTTCTACGCTAGTTCTATTTTTTGTTTATTTAAATACCTAATTTTGTTTTTATTATTCACAATGTGTTAATACCTGCCTGCTCACATAGCGTTGCTGTTTGAAAATGTATACAATTATTCTTTTGAAAAGAGTAACCATTGAGTTTCTTGCCGGCTCTTCTCAACGGAAGCAACATTACGAACCGGTGGTAACGCTAAAATATTCTTTATCTTGACTATTTATAAACGCTTTATTGCGTTTACATGAATAAAAAACTTTTGATTTGATTTTTGATTTGAATGCGGCCAGGATTCGGGCCATACTCCGCCACACTGCCCTAGTGCATGTTTGCACACTCGTATTATAAGTTCACCGCCTTGCTCACCTTATTGCTAGCTAGTTTCAATTTGGCTCGCCAGTCCCAGACGTTCACTATCATGTCATGCTGGGAGCCGATTGAGACTAGATATTTGGATGACTTCGAAAACGCCTGGAACAAATCAACAGACAACATTATACATTATTATATTTTTTATATGTGACTAAGGTGGCAAAACAAGCTTAAACCCGCCAGATGTTAAGACACTGTAGCCTATAGATGCTTGAAATACCAAAAGCATCGTTCGCATGTACGGTCAAGTTCAGGTTCAGGTCGGCAAAGTGCGAGCAATGCTTTTGGTATAGCAAGCATCTACAGGCTACGGTAACCGCTTAACATCAGGCGGGCCGTACGCTTGTTTGCCACTACTTTCCGGTGTAGAAACGGACTCTCTACTACATACTACTGTTTTTTTTATAGCCTGTTAACTGTCCCACTGCTGCGCAAAGGCTTCCATTTCTATCTTCCACAACTCCCGATCCAGAGCCATTTGCTGCCCCGTTCTGCCCGCAAAGAACTTCTAATACTAGAAGACAATGATTGAACTCACCACGCAGCTGATCCCGTGCGTATGTCCCGGGAACTCGGCTATCTGCACCGCGCCCGACGCGGTCGGGTCCTGGAGATCCCATACCCGCAGCGCGGGCGCATGTCCGCACTCGCCCGTCGCCAGGTACCTGCCGTCCGGCGAGAACGAGAGGCACGTGACGCTCTTCCGACACGCGTTGAGCACGTGCGTCTGACGGTTCTTGCGCACGTTGTACAGGACCACCGCACATCTGTAACATGGGAGAGTGAAACATATAGTTTACTTTCTTTTCATTGTCAACAACCAACCCCCCCTTCTCCTTTCTCCGTCCCACCCTTTTTAGGGTTCTGTACCCAAAGGGTTTCAACGGGACCCTATTACTAAGCCTACGCTGTCGTCCGTCTGTCAGCGGGCTGTATCTCACGAACCGTAACCGCGGCTACAGACTCTCTAGGAGGCATGAGGAGGCGACGCGAGCACGAGAGTGTAGATTGCGCGCTCGCCTCCTCTTGTATGTCTCGCCTCGCCTCCGGCGTGCTCCGCTCCGTGTCGGTTTTTTTGACCGGAGTCAAAGGACGCGTGGCGGGAGGCGGGCGAACCAAGTGTTGGGAAAATTAAATTTCAGAACAATTAAAAATTTACAATTAATAATTGTTAATTTTTTGAAGTCACAATTAGTTAATTGTAATTGTGACTTCCAGAATTTCCAATTTCCAATTAATTAATTGTAATTATGACTTCCAGAATTCCCAATTAACAATTGATTAATTGTATTTTTACAATTAACAATTAATTAATTGCATTTTTTACAATTAATAATTAATTAATTGTATTTTTTACAATTAAAAATTAATTAATTGTATTTTTTACAATTAACAATTTATTAATTGTATTTTTTACAATTAAAATTTTATTAATTGTATTTTTACAATTAAAAATTAATTAATTGTATTTTTTACAATTAACTAATTGTATTTTATACAATTAACAATTAATTAATTGTAATTCTCCCAATTAACAATTTTTATTTACGTGGAGGGGGGGAATAGGAATGGAGTTGAGGGGGTAGAGGAAGAGTAGGGGGGATTTGGGATTCTGGCTCTATATACCTACCTACCTAAACACGCATTCACCGAAGTAGTATCTAATTCTATATGCCTATTTATCTATACATGCATCCACCTAAATAGATATCTGTGTACATGTACCTATTGTACGAGGCTAATAATTGTTAGTTGTAATAGATTTTTTCACAGTTAAAAAAAATAATTGCAATTGATTTTAATTGAACCTCACAATTAATGTACTTTAATCTAAATAAATTAATTGCAGAGTGCAACAATTACGATTAAAAGTTTAATTGTATGAAAATTTAATCAATAATTAGTGCCCAACTCTGTCACTGAATTAAACGAGAGTGTGGTTGGGTAGCACTCCTGTAGCCTCCGAGTGGCGCGTCTCGCGCGAGGCCCTCCACAAGGCGTACTCGCGAGAGTGTATTTGCCCCATAATAGGTAGAGAGTTGAAATTTTCACAGAATGTGTATTTCTGTTGCCGCTACAACAACAAATAAAATAAAACTTAAAAATAAAGGGGATCCCCATACAAAAAACGGCTACGGTAACTGTTTAACATCAAGCAGGCCGTACGCTTGTTTACCAACTTAGTTACATAAAAAACTAAGACCTTGTTTAAGGTAACCAGAAGGGCTAGCCAAGTGGCATGAACGTTAATCGAATAGAATAAACTTCTCAATGTATGGAAATGTCAAACTTAGCTATGTAGATCAACAACAAGTTGCTATGTGTAGATAACGTGACTTATGTCATTTACATACATGAAGCGTGGCGATTTGAACGAACGCTTGTAGACTTCAGCCACTTGTCTAGCCCTTCAGCCCCCCTAGACAAGTGGCTTCGTCTACAAGCGTTTCTACATAATGACATAAGTCACGTGATCTACTTATCGATTTGTAATGTAATACATTTAAGCGAAGCGATTTGTAGAAACGCTTGTAGACGAACACACTTGGCTAGGGAGGCTTCTCTTTTACGGTAAAAACGTAACGAGGTCTCAAACAGCTAAGTAGGACTCAAACATTTGAGTACCGCTTTACTATTCTACCGTGAGTGTAGACGTATGTGACACGAGTAGTACATAATTATGCACATAAGTTTGACGCCCCCTGTACGTACATTCCAATCAGCCGCGTGCTATAATCGCACGCACACGCAATGCGCACTGAATTACATTAATGAACAGGATCGGGCACCAGTGACAGCGGGCGGACGAGCGGAGCGGGATTACACAAGATTTTATTAGAGCCAAGCTGTAGCCAATTGACTGCAGCTTATTATTAGGCTGGCTCGACCGGGGTAGTATCGACCCACAGAAGATTTTTTTTTATTGCCAAGGATGGCATATGCCAGACGGTCCACCTGATGGTAAGTGGAAGCCGCCGCCTATGCCGCACAGTGGAACGTATTTGAAAATTTGGGACTTAGGGGTTGAAAAGTATATTTTTGGATTCTCCTATTTAATACAAGCATTTTATGTTTCTACCACTTTTTTATAAGTGCTTTACTTTCTGAGATATGGCCGCTCAAAATTGGCCAAAATGGAATTAGCGATATTAAAAATCGAAGTACCTTTAGAAAAAATCTGATGATGGATTTAGATTCTACTAATTGATCCAAGTATTTTATATTCAGGGTAATTTTTCATTAAACCGACTCTTTCAAAAGTTATAGCACTAAGAAGTTTTTGATTTTTTTAAATTGCTCAATAACTCGAAAATCTCACGTTATTTCAAAATATATTTTATATACTCGTAAAGATGGCATCTTTGGCTACAATTTGCACTATATGCCAAATTGCGAAAATCTGCGATTTCGGGTCAATATAAGATTTTCTATATACATGGATGTTTTTTTTTTTAATTTCAAACTTAATCCCCTTTAAATCCAAAAATTTGGGATTAAAATGTATATTTTTGGATTTTCCTATTAAATGCGAGCATTTTATGTTCCCATAGTTTTTTCGTGAAGGCCTTACTTTTCGAGTTATGGCCGCTGCAAATCGGCCATAGTGGACTTAGCGATATTCGAAAATGAAGTACCTTCAGAGAAAATTTGATAATGGATTTGGATTCTACCGATTGATGCAATCATTTTATATTCAGGGTAATTTTTCATTAAACCAACTCTTTCGATAGTTATAGCACTTTGAAGTTATTTTTTGTATAAAAATAACTTGATTTCCTCAGTAACTCCAAAATCGCACGTTATTACAAAATATATTTTATATATTCGTAAAGGGTAGTTCTCTACCTCTTGGGTGGTGTGAAAAAGAGAATATAAAGTGCCAAGTAAAAAAAAACTATCATCCATGTATATTGAAAAACTTAGATCGACTCGAAATCGCAGATTTTCGAAATTTGCCATAGGGTGTAAATTGTAGCCCAAGGTACCACCTTTACGAGTATATAAAATATATTGTGAAAGAACGTGCGATTTTGGAGTTATTGAGGAAATCAAGTTATTTTTATACAAAAAATAACTTCAAAGTTCTATAACTATCGAAAGAGTTGATTTAATGTAAAATTACCCTGAATATAAAATGATTGCATCAATTGATAGAATCCAAATCCATTACCAAATTTTCTTTGAAGGTACTTCATTTTCGAATATCGCTAAGTCCACTATGGCCGATTTGCAGCGGCCATAACTAGAAAAGTAAGGCCTTCATGAAAAAAATATGGGAACATAAAATGCTCGCATTTTATAGGAAAATCCAAAAATATACATTTCAACCCCAAATTTTGGGATTTAAAGAGGATAAAGTGTCAAGTTAGGAACTATCATCCATGTATATTGAAAATCTTAGATTGACTCGAAATCGCAGATTTTTTAAATTTGGCATATAGTGCAAATTGTTGCCCAAGGTACCACCTTTACGAATATATAAAATATGTTTTGAAATAAAGTGCGATTTTCGAGTTACTGAGGAAATCAAGTTATTTTTATACAAAAAATAACTTCAAAGTGCTATAACTATCGAAAGAGTTGGTTTAATGAAAAATTACCCTGAATATAAAATGATTGCATCAATCGGTAGAATCCAAATCCATTATTAAATTTTCTCTGAAGGTACTTCATTTTCGAATATCGCTAAGCCCACTATGGCCGATTTGCAGCGGCCATAACTCCAAAAGTAAAGCCTTCATGAAAAAATTATAGCAACATAAAATGCTCATATTTAATAGGGAAATTGAAAAATATACATTTCAACCCCAAATTTTGGGATTTAAAGAGGATAAAGTGTCAAGTTTGGAAATTATCATCCGTGTATATTGAAAATCTTAGATTGACTCGAAATCGCAGATTTTTTAAATTTGGCATATGGTGCAAATTGTAGCCCAAGGTACCACCTTTACGAATATATAAAATATATTTTGAAATAACGTGCGATTTTTGAGTTATTGAGCATAATAAGTAATTTTCATAAAAAAAATAACTTCAAAGTGCTATAACTATCGAAAGAGTCTGTTTAATGAAAAATTACCCTGAATATATAATGATTGCATCAATTAGTAGAATCCAAATCCATTATCAAATTCTCTCTGAAGGTACTTCATTTTCGAATATCGCTAAGTCCACTATGGCTGATTTGCAGCGGCCATAACTCGAAAAGTAAGGGCTTCACGAAAAAACTATAGGAACATAAAATGCTCGCATTTAATAGGAAAATCCAAAAATATACATTTTAATCCCAAATTTTTGGATTTAAAGGGGATCAAGTTTGAATTTAAAAAAAAAACATCCATGTCTATAGAAAATCTTATATTGACCCGAAATCGCAGATTTTCGCAATTTGGCATATAGTGCAAATTGTAGCCAAAGATGCCATCTTTACGAGTATATAAAATATATTTTGAAATAACGTGAGATTTTCGAGTTATTGAGCAATTAAAAAAAATCAAAAACTTCTAAGTGCTATAACTTTTGAAAGAGTCGGTTTAATGAAAAATTACCCTGAATATAAAATGCTTGGATCAATTAGTAGAATCTAAATCCATCATCAGATTTTTTCTAAACGTACTTCGTTTTTTAATATCGCTAATTCCATTTTGGCCAATTTTGAGCGGCCATATCTCAGAAAGTAAAGCACTTATAAAAAAGTGGTAGAAACATAAAATGCTTGTATTAAATAGGAGAATCCAAAAATATACATTTCAACCCCTAAGTCCCAAATTTTCAAATACGTTCCACTGTGTGTCGCCGACCTTTTAGATACCTGTAAACATGCCCTTTGAGAACCCTATGTTGTAATGCAAAGGAAAATCGGCAAAATCTGAGAAGATCAGCTATAACAGCTGCGTTTCGTACGATGAGTGAGAGAGCCGGAAGCCCAACGGTATACCGTGGTATTAACCGAAGAGCCACAGTGCTGCCATTGTGGCGCTTCTATAGACTTCGAATTGTAAAGCGGCGTTTTCGCAAAGGAGAACGTCATGCTTGACATCTCCTGAGTTGATAACTACGTGTGCAATAATCGCCATTAGCTGCTACAAGAGGTGAGCGCCACGCTGGAGCAGTCAGTTTTGCCGTCGGAACACATAGACATATTATCATAAGTGATGGCACGTGCGCGGTAGCTCGGAGCATGTGTACGCTCTTATTTGTACACTTATTTTTATTTCAATATTTGTCTATTTCTAGTTTTTAAAACTGCGCCCGCTCCCACTGGCACCCCACCCTATCACGAATGCAGCGTGGGTTACTGTTTGTGATTCGCTCAGCATGAGAAGCGTAAGCGGAAGGGGTCGCGGACACGTTGATGAGCGGGAGCGATGGCGATTTCACTAACTTGTCTTACATTATTATTAGATTGAGCAATAGAATTTTTAACAGATAAATAAATAAATAACTATCGCCAGACTAACACACTAACTGTATGGTCCCAAACTAAGCAACGCTTGCCTTGCACTATAGGTACCCCGGGTGATCCCATTGACACCCAGATCAGGGGCAATTTACGAAAAGGCTGTTTACGAAATTCGCCTCTGGCGGGAATCGAGCCCGCATTCACTGTTATATAATCGTCCAAGCATTGTTTCGCACTTAAGTAGCACCTGTATATTTTTAATTTTACTTGTGAAATCGCTTTCGCTCATCACTCAGTCCTAACGCCACGGCATTTATCCCTAATTCGTATGATCAGCGGCAGTGTGGAAGCGGCCTTTCTCACGGCATCCAACCGTCGCGACAGTGTTCGCTTCGTAAGGGGTACTACAGACAGACAAGTCTATCAAAATTCACCAGACATGTGTACCTGTAGCAACCTCACATCACGCTACATACTAGACATTCACGACGCCACCAACAGATGGCGCTGAGTGCACGCGACTGTACAACATAGAAATCCTGAATCACGATATCAAGATTCACGAGGCACATCGACATACGAACGGAATGACAGCACTCCAAAGAGTATAGGAGGTAGAACACGAAGAGATAAAACAAAGCATAGCAAAGTATGAAAACACTACCAGGTAGTACCACCCTCTGACAGAAGATCGGCGTAAAGTAGTTGTTACAGCTGCGTTTCGTACGATGAGTGAGAGAGCCGGAAGACCAGCCAGACAGGGGGCTCCCTGTGTCCCACTCCCCTACAGGTCGGCAAAGTGCGAGTGATGCCTTTGGTATTGCAAGCATCTATATCTACGGTAACTGCTTAACATCAGGCGAGCCTTAAGCTTGTTTGCCACCTAAGTGACATAAAAAATTGAAAAAAAAAGCTTGAACGAATTCGCAGGCCCCTCTAGACAAGTGGCTGTCGTCTACCAGCGTTTCTACAAATCGCTACGCTTCATCTACATAAGTCACGTGATCTCTTTATCGACTTGTAATGTCATTTCTATACTTTTAAGCGTGGCGATTTGTAGAAACGCTTGTAGACGAAACCACTTGCCTAGAGGGGCAGGTAGTTACAATACCAAAAAAAATACTTCTTAGAAAGGGATCGCGTCAACAATAAGTTAACGGATCCCTGGACAGTCAGTGACGACCAAGCGGGACTGACGGAAGCCGGAAGTCATGTGCGACCCCGCCGGGTCGACGCACCGGCGACCGAAAGACAATAATAGACCCTGAGGTGGTTGACCGTGACTTTGTGCAAGATTGTGGTCGTGCTGATCAGCTGATCATCTAACATTTTTAGGGTTCCGTACCTCAAAAGGGAAACTTCCAGCTCTTTCGCAAACGAAAACGAAATTTCGGACGAAATTCCGCGTATTTCCTACTACGTTTCTCATTCATTCCGACATTTCTTACGAAGGTAATTGTTTTACGTTTAGATTCGACGATGACAAAGACGTCAAACAATTATCGTTCGTAAGAAATTTCGGAATGAATGAGAAACGTAGTAGGAAATACGCGAAATTTCGTCCGATATTTCGTTTTCGTTTGTACAAGAGTAGGCCCTCTGTAATGGCTAATTTACGCCCGATCTTCTGTGTGAGGGTGGTAGTACCCCGGCAGAGCCAGCCCTTATATGAGCTGCAGTCAATTGGCTACAGCTTGGCTCTACCACCAAGCTTGGTTCTATTTTAATTTGTAAACTAATAAGTGAATAGCATGCTATTGATCTAAGGGTGTGCCCACACTGTATACGGACGCACCTAGACGGTAGGGCGCGGTCACACTCACCCCTCTTTTGAAAATCCACCCTGATTGATATACCCGGTATGTAGAAGCTTATTTTAAAGGTGGCAAACAAACGTACGGCCCGCCTGATGCTTAATAGTTCCCGTAGCCCATAGATGCTTGCAAAAATAAAGGTATCGCTCGCACGTTGCCAACCTAAAGGGGAGTGGGATAGAGAGAGGGGAAGAGAGGGAATAGAATTTGGTACAGAGGTATAAAGATGCTCTGGATTACCCCTGGGATAAACATACAGAGGGCTTACTCTGTTTCAAACGAAAACGAAATTTCGGACGAAATTCGCGTATTTCCCACTACGTTTTTCATTGATTCCGACATTTCTTACGAACGAAAATTGATTGACGTCTTCGTCGTCGTCGAATCTAAACATCAAACTATTTTCGTTCGTAAGAAATGTCGGAACCAATGAGAAACCTAGTTGGAAATACGCGTATTTCGTCCGAAATTTCGTTTTCGTTTGAAACAGAGTAGGCCCTCAGGCTACATTTTATCTAAGCCCACTCGTGCGTAGATAGATAACTCTTTATTGTAAACCAGTTGTAACACATACATAAAAAAACCGGCCAAGTGCGTGTCGAACTCGCAAATAAAGGTTTCCGTACCACCGTAGAATAAAAACGTCAATAATATCAAGTTTCTTGTATGGTATTGTTATTTTTTTTGTAATATTTGTTGTTGTAGCGGCAACAGAAATACACAATCTGTGAAAATTTCAACTCCTAAACTATTACGGTTCGTGAGATATAGCCCGCTGACAGACGGACAGACGGACAGATGGACAGCGTAGGCTTAGTAATAGGGTCCCGTTGGCACCCTTTGGGTACGGAACCCTAACAAAAATGATAGACAAACAACCGCTGCGGTTTTATCCGCGGGTAAAACTAGCATCAAATATTTCATACGTTTAGGTACATTCGCATGCGTTATGAATGGACTGATAATTACAATCGATGGTCACCACATCATGGTGTGATGACGTAACATGTACTAATATGTCCGTCCGTACACACGTCATGTCATAAAGAGTTCCATAAGCCTATGTTAAGATCCATTCATAGAATAGGCTCACGTCATCCTCCATGTAGGACTACCGGTAAAAGACCTAGGGGGTCTAGGGGCGAACATGTTGGGCTAGCAATCAGAAGGTCACAGGTTCGATCCCCGGTGGGACATGCACCAATGGACGAATTTTCATCTATGTGCATAATTTACAGTTCGCTGACGGTGAGGGAAAACATCGTGAGGAAACCTACCTATCCCTCGGGATTAGGTAATACAGTTCCTGTACACGGCGACAAGGTTCACTACCTGTCACGTTGGGTTCTGACTATCTGGTGAAACGTGGGTTTTGAGTTGGCTAAATACCTCCACAATGTGGTGGTGTATGGCCACTCAAGCCTCTGACTACCCCCGAATGGGGATAAAAGTCGTGACGTATATGTGGGTAAATATGTCCCTAACGTCAGGAGGTCGAGGTCCAAAATCGATGAGGATGAACATTTCGTCCCGTTATTCTTGCCCGATCTTACTATCATCGGGGACTGAGTATCACGTGAAAGTTGTTTAATGATCTCCTGGCAGGAGACTCCTGCCATCTTTCCTTTGCAGTACAACCTGGGGCAGGTTTCCAGGCCCCTTAAAGGTCGGCACCGCGTCTACTCCCTTTAAGTCGCAGATGTCCTGCCTGGCGGTTGCCACTTATACCATCATGCAGACCGTTTGTCCGTGTGCCTTCCTAGGCAATGGAAAAAACCGACCAAGTGCGTGTCGGACTCGCACTTAAAGGTTTCCGTACCACCGTAGAATATAAACAAACATCCCCAAAATGGTGATATTTAGAGTCACACGTTGAAGTCTTTTGTATGGAAACCTACCATAAGACAAATAAGTTAAAAATATTAAGTTTTTTGTATGTGGACCCTTTATTTTTAAGTTTTATTTTATTTGTTGTTGTAGCGACAACAAAAATACACATTCTGTGAAAATTTCAAGCCTCTACCTATTACGGTTCGTGATATACAGCCCGCTGACAGACGGACAGACGGACAGACGGACGGACGGACAGCATAGGCTTAGTAATAGGGTCCCGTTGGCACCCTTTGGGTACGGAACCCTAAACAACTAAGACAGTTCTTTCCAAACTTTCTCATTGAGGAATACTCGATATACCTAGAAGCAAATGGGAATAAATTCCAATCTGCAAACCTTCAGGATCCTAACCACCTGAATATTTCAATACCTCAGCCTTGTCAGACCGCAGTATCGTCGTCTCTTTCACCGGTTAATGTATGGCTATTTCCGCTGAATCGAGCGCGCGGGTATTTCGGGAAATTGCTTTTAGCTTACTCCAATTTCCTTAGATGTTTCATAAACTTGCTGAAAGATTGATTTTTAATATTTTTGAGTGCTTTTAACGATCGGATGGTTAAACATTCTGGCTTTCTTTGTCTTCAAGTTTTGGTACAAACTGAGGTTGGACTGCCTTATTGCAGCATTCTGGAGTATGAGGATTGATTCTTTTCTTTTGCCTAGGTAGGCACACGGACAGACGGACCACCTGATGGTAAGTAGTAACCACAGAGTAAAGACTAAAGAAAGAGGTGCCCTTATTAGATATATGTATGAAAAAAAGACGTGGTTATTGTTTTTTCATTTTCATTGTTCTATATACCGGTAAATAGTTAAACTACTCGCTTCGTTTTATGTCGATGTTAGTACTAGGCCGACCACTCGGCCGAGTCGCTTAGGGCCAGTCCCCTTAGTAATTGGTCCATGGTAGTAACCGTCGTCCAGGACATAATATATGCAACACTAGGGAAGCAGACGCGGCGCCAACCTTTTAGGGACCCTTAAACATGCCCTCTGAAGAACCCCATGTTGTAGTACAAAGGAAAGACTTTAGGAAATATTCTTGAAGTCCTATTGAACTAATAAATGTAAGTATGTATAATTTCTTGGTCTTATTCAGAAGAAATGTATCATTATGATTGACCCTTTAGATCTGTATCAAAAAAATACAGAATGTTTTGTTTTCACATTTCACCACTTCAATTCCGGACTCAAACAGGCGATTTATCAAAAATATTTAAATGCACAAATTTTTTAAAATAAAGGAATGTTCTTTGGGTATATCCCCTTCGTGTGCCGTTTTTTCCACCCTGTGTACAACTTCCTTCCGTGATCGCTCCAACAGTCCCTCCGCTCCCTAAATACCTACGTCATGTCCCGTCAAATCACATTCCCGGTATCAACGTTGCTACGTTTCACGGGGCGGTGCGTCCAATTTTCCGGTCAGGGCCCCACCGCCGGCTCTACACCCCGCATCCTAACTGATTTACAACGAAATTCTAGATTAATGCCATTTCCGAGATAACTCATGATGCTAAGATTTTTGACGGGCCCGTTAGCGTGGTTGGCGCGGAGGCGCCTTTCACGCTGCAGGTCGTAGGTGCGATTCCTACCCGAGACATGCATTATATGAACATGTCTGTATGTCCGGAGTCTGGGTGTATATATGTATATTAAGTATGTATTTACAAATAAAAAGTAGTATGTAGTAATATCAGTTATCTGGTTTCCATAGTACAAGCTCTGCTTAGTTTGGGATCAGGTAACCGTGTGTACAAAAATGTCCCAGGATATTATTAAGCCACCCGGACGAAATGCATCTATGTGCCGAAATGTTTGGGGTCGAAATTCGTCCGACCCTATGATTGATAAAATAAATATATCGAGAGAAAGAGAACCCTTTTCGTCTGCATTAACAGTCTCTAAAGTCCGTAGCACCGTCAAACGACGGTAGGAAAAGTATGAAGAAAGGGGTGTGTCATGATCGTATCATGTCATTTTGCGACCTAGTGTTTCAGCAACCTAGTTATTTTCGTCCGAGTCTGCCTGCAACCTAGTCATTTTGTTACCTAGTTTCTGCAACCAAGTCAGTTTGCGAACTAGAGCCGTTGGATTAATGTTAGTTAATCAATCATGGAGAGTTTAAACTGTCGATTTTATATTGAAAGCCGGAGCTTAAAATCCAGCCTCTAGTCTTTTTGAAACCTAGTCATTTTGCGACCAAATCTTTCTGCAACCTAGTCCTTTTGCAACCTTGTTTCTGCAACCTAGTAATTTTGCGTCATAGTCTTCCTGCAACCTAAACATTTCGCAGGCTAGCCTTGCTGCAACCTGCCTCGCTAGACAACTGACTTCGCCTACAAGCGTTAATACAAATCGCTACGCTTCATGTATTGGAAATTACATAAGTCACGTGATCTACTTATCGACTTGTAATGTAATTTCCATACATGAAGCGTAGCGATTTGTAGAAACGCTTGTAGATGAAGCCACTTGCCTAGGGGGGCTGGTCATTGGTCTACTTTTGGCCGACACATCAAACATTATACAGGCTGACTGGTTGAACACTTTACATATTGATATTGAGTGCTCAGTACTCGATTCACGTTCTAATTTTACTGCACGGTTTAATTTTTCATGTTACCATAAATTATCATGTCCTTCGATATGTAAAGTGTATAACCAGTCAGCCTGTATAAGTAGGTACACTTACCCTGCAGGGTACGCGACGAGCTCGGTGTTAGGATCGCAGTCCAGGGCCGCATTGCTGCCAACTGTCAGCCCGAGGACGCTCTCCAACTTTATCTGTTAACAATACAAGAGGTCGCTGTTAAGTTCACCATTTCAGCCAAAAGACGTCCACTGTTGGACATAGGCCTCCCCCTTGTGGGGGGCCTACCCGCACTGCGTCATCCGGTCGCCACTCAAGAACCTTTCTGCCCCATCAACGTTGGTAAGTTGGTACTACGGAATGAAAGTTTTTTTGGAACACCTAATTTGAATTGTATATGTATAATTGATATTGGACCTGTCAAGCTGATGATATACAGAGTCGACTTAAAATATTGCATATTTCGAAGTCACCCTGTATTACATAAATTGTTTTTTTTAATGTCTTAAGTAAATAGTAGATTCTAAAAAACAAGAAAAGAGCATCCTACAAAATACTACCTTATAAAATTCAATGTCAGTTGCCCAAAACCGGGTACCTACCTACTTACATTACGAAACTGTTTACATAACGTACTTAAGACCTAAAAAGTTATAATCTTTATTGCAAACAGTGTTAGTATATTGTTTGTCTAAACATGGTACCAAGGCTGTACTAGATTTTGTGTAAATATCCTTAAAAACCTTGGTTAGATAAGTTCTGTTTGAAATGTGTTAGAAGGGAAAATATGAAGAGGCCAGTTGATTTCACGT
Source organism: Drymonia ruficornis (assembly GCA_947859195.1). Taxonomy (NCBI): domain Eukaryota; kingdom Metazoa; phylum Arthropoda; class Insecta; order Lepidoptera; family Notodontidae; genus Drymonia; species Drymonia ruficornis. The sequence goes on along the minus strand of OX401932.1, from coordinate 4,555,866 downwards.
TTCATTGTATTGCGATGGTAATCCAATTGATTTCTTTACTTCATACAATATAACTCTAATTATTGCAAATCCTAAAAATAAACTTTATAGTATAAATACCGGCTCAATGCCTTACACTACTCACAAAAAAAAATAAACAAAAAAGTACAATCGGAAATTCCTCGCGCCGCTGTCAAGGTCATCTGACATCTGATCCAAGATGGCGGACGGGACGTCCTCGGCCTTGTAAGGACACAAGGATGCGGGTTGCGTAGTATGAACCGGTCGAGGCGACCTTGCGAGACAAGGCTGCCGAGAGATGAGGGTATATAGTCTGATTTTTAATTAGACAAAGCAAACTGACAGCTATAAATGTCACTGTTATATGAATTTGAACCTTATTTGTTCTATTTATATCAAAAAGTGACGTTAGCACCTGTCAGTTTACTTCGTGTAATTAAAAATCAGACTATAGTATGTACGTAGCCATTTTTCGAATTTCACTTTACTATGGAAACCAGATAACTGGGGGCTTACCACGAACTCTTATTGCGATTCAATTACAGGAACGTTTTAACGATTCAGCGTCTTTTTGTGCAATGACGTACCTTATTGTCATGACAATAAGAAACGTCATTGCACAAATGGCCGCTGAAACGTTAAAACAAAACTGCTATAAGAGGTGGTGGTAAGCCCCCTGTTATTACATAATATACTACTTTTGGTCTGTAAACACATACCTAATATACATAATTACACCAAGACACGGGACAAGTTGACATGTTCATGCACACAAATGCATGTCCCGGGTAGGAATCGAGCCTACGACCTGCAGCGTGATAGGCGGAATCTAAACCAACCATGCAAACGGTCCCGTATGGTAAATAGGTTACTAGAACCACAAATAGGTACTTCTTTAAACAGGACATTATTTTAGAGGATTTCTGAATTCCAACCTCAAGTTTCAACCCGCGAATATTTAATTCTGGTTTCATCCCCAAGCTTGTTATTCATATTCAATTAGTATTACAAATTGCAAAAAACATACCACTTCGCAAAACCTCTCTAAACACGCTAATAAAAACTTCTAAATTAATTTGCTAAACGAAAATGAAATAGAAAAATAAATAACAGTTTAATTTGACTATGTAATTATTTTACCAAAAGAAACTTTCCATGCAAAATTTATGTAACCGGTAACAAAACTTAAGTCAAAACCCATCAACGTTATTCCACCTAAACAATTCAATGTTCAACTCTAAAACGTAACAGTATAAAGTCTAAATAGGAAAATTAGACCGTGCAACGTTAACTGGTTATTGCATGAAGTTTTCGATCATACTTTTACTTTCGCCAAATTTATCTTCCGATCGATATAGCAAGATGGGGAATTATTTATCATTTAGTATTGCTAAATTACTTTATGTGAGAACTTCCGGTCATTTGAAATTCTTATTGGCTGATGCGCCAGACAGAAACAAAGATCTGTCATTTGAATAATTATTGGTGATAGAGCCAAGTTTGTAGCCAATTGACTTCAGCTCATATATGGGCAGACACGATCGGGGTAGTACCACCCTCTCACAGAAGACCGGCGTAGAGTAGCTATTACAGCTGCGTTTCGTACGATGAGTGAGAGAGCCGGGAGCTAAAACACAACAATCAATTTTAAAAAGACAAGCCCGCTGAATGTTATTCCGGATCTTATCAGTGGAACTCGCGTTGTTGGAGGTAGAATTAAGTAAAAAATAAATAAAGTGACAATTTGCAAGTGCCCCATAGGCCTAAACGAAATAAACCATTTGAATTATAATTTGAATTACCGGTAACGAAAGAGCGGAACGCAATTCGGAATCAAAACTTTAGCTCCGATATTCGCGGGACGGGCAAACCAATAGCAGGTACATGTTTCGCTTATCTATTCATACCATATAACTGGAATGTAGGCAAGTGTCGAAACGCCCCTCGGAGTTATTTCGCCACAGTACCAGTTCGACCTATACTCCGAGCAGTTCGCCCACGTTGCAATCAGCTGATTAGAAGCCTCTAAAGGCTTCTCAAATATTTGACCTTAATCTCTTTTGTTGTTTGAGAGGCCCTATATTCTGAGAAATATGAGGAGCGCAGTTTGATTGTCTGTTTTATATAGAAAATCATGCATGAATCCAAATTGCATCAATAATTCCAAAACGGAGTAAGCAAAGTTGAGAGACCCTGCATCTCTGAAAGAATCAGATTTAGTTAGTTTTACTTTTGTAGTAAATTACCACTACTACTAACACTATCTTAAAATGCAACAAAAAGGTGTTATGATAATTCTAACACTCATTCAGAATGATATCGGTGTCATGGTGGAATGGGGTAGTACAAAGAAACAGGTAATGAAAACATCAAGACCGGCGGAAAACCTGTTCAGACTGACCCTGGACGAAATGATTTATAAACTAGCTACCAAGCTACGAGATAAAAGGATGAGTTGTTTAATGGGAGCCGGCCACACACTCCCACCACCGTCACTCCTGTAAGTCAAGATCGACAATGGTACGAAGACGCCGAGGTGTGACCCTAGATGAGTCCCGGAGCAAGCAAAATTGTCTTGGAACCCGCACGAATTTAATCGAAAGAATTGGAAAAAAATGAAATGTAACGTCACGACTTTTATCCCCATTCGGGGGTAGTCAGAGGCTTGAGTAGCCATACACCACCACATTGTGGAGGTATTAACCAACTCAAAGCCCACGTTTCACCAGATAGTCAGAACCCAACGTGACAGGTGGTGAACCTTGTCGCCGTGTATACAGGAACTGACTATTACCTAATATAGGATAGGTAGATTTCCTCAGGATGTTTTCCGTCACCGTCAGCGAACTGTAAATTATGCACATAGATGAAAATTCATCCATTGGGAAGATATCATCCAAAGAATTGGAGTTGGAAGAAGATTATCACTGAGGGATCGACTAAAGGGAAGAGCTGACTGCCAACCTTTATCAAGGCCTTTACAAATGAAGAAGGGAGATAAATGTATACAACTGCTTATAAAACAGCTGAAGATACAAAAATAACTACTTATCGATTACTCATCCAAACATATGTTTTTAACATAACAACGCAGGATTGAACACAAAACAGATTTATGAGAAATGACACTCATGCGCAAGAGCAAATATGGCGGGCATTCGCGTTGGCGTCTGTACGCGAGTTATCATTGAGCATAGTAATCAGGCTCAAACGTTATTCGAATACAGATATATTGTAATCCTATCTTGCTAGTCCAATCGAAGGACAGACAGGTTAAATTCCGCCATTCCATCCAAATATAAATATGAGTATACAACATAAAGTTTTTTAAATCTAGTTTCTGTACTGCAATTCTTCTGCCATTTCTTGAGCTCCTCCAATCAGAACTACGTATGCGTGCACGCATGTTCGTGCAAAAACAAGCATGTTTCTCGCATACTCGCATACTAAGAAAACGTTCACATACAAGCGCCAATGCTCTGATAGCAAGGGGGTATGTCTCGGACCTCGGACTGGGCCTTCGGACTTTAAGACAAAAGTATCCGAAACTCATACGCTTATAAGATCTAAGATAAACCAATCAGAATGCGTTGCCTCCACTCCCGACCAATCATTGCGATTGTTGCCTCCACCCCGCAGCTAAGGGCCTACTCTTTTACAAACGAAAACGGAACTTCGGACGAAATTCGCGTATTTCATACTACATTTATCATTGATTCCGACATTTCTTACGAACGAAAATTGTTTGACGTTTAGATTCGACGACGACGAAGACGTCAAACAATTTTCGTTCGTAAGAAATGTTGGAATCAATGAGAAACGTAGTAAGAAATACGCGAATTTCGTCCGAAATTTCGTTTTCGTTTGAGAAAGAGTAGGCCCTCTATTTCGGAATGAATTTGATACAAGTTAGATACGCAGTGTGGAGTCCAGAGGGTAGTCGTTGCAAGGGGAATGCAAATGGAAACCTAATCCAGGCAAGCTCTCCTAAATATCCAGATATATTAGAACATCAATTGATGGTATACTAGGTACACGGTACGGTACGAGGTATCTCCATACACAAATACAAGCATGTGTAATGTATGTATGTTCATCCGAGTATTATGTAGGTAGCGGTCAAATTGATGACATAACCGCGTTGAGTAACCACTATATCTACCTAGCATCGCCTACGATTGCTTTGCCGCTTATATAAAATAAACGGCAAAATGTTCTACGAAATAAGCCCGCTAAGCTCGGCTCGACAGGGTAAGTACCACCCTCTCAGAGAAAATCGCCGCTAAATAGCTGTTTTGATTACAGGAAAAAAGTTTAACGTCACGCATGGGAGCTCCAGTTGGGTTAATACCGTCACAAAGATGAATTGCGGCGATTCAGCTAAAGCAATTCATTTTTCCAAACCTCCAGCAGAATCCCCTAAATTTCCGTGAAACTGTCACGAATGGCGTAAAATGTGTCACTCTTCTACTGAAATTTAGCGGAATTGCTAAGGATTCCTCAGAAAATCGGAAAAATGAATTGCAATGCAATTCATTAGCACTAATGCATAAGGACCGTATTAGGTCCGCAGTTCCCTCATCTCTCAAACGTCACCTGAGAACTTAAACTGATCCCTTTTTTACACGACTGCCCAAAAAAAAAAGAGTGTATATGTGTTTAGGGTTCATGTATGTATGTATGTTTGTATGTTTGTATGTTTGTATGTTTGTATGTTTGTATGTTTGTATGTTTGTATGTTTGTATGTGAGATTCTTTATTCCACCATAACTTATAAATGCCTGAACGGATTTCGATGTATGGGGTATCGTTAGAATCCTTACATCATTCCGGGTAACACTGGGTATATTATTTTTGAAAAAAATCAATATGTCGGCATTATGGCTCAACTTTAATATGTGAAAAAAAAATTTTTTTCTTCCATTATTAAAATATGGGTATCAAATTGAAGGCCTTGATGAGCACAGTCCAAAACTGTATAATTTATAGGCATAATTTAACATAGGTAGGGTGTACATGCAAAACAAATATATCATTTTTGGCTGCTGTCACTAAAATGCATAAAATAAAAATAAATAATTTAAAAAATTAAAAACACGACTGCCCTGCCAAAAAACGAACTAAAAAGTATAAAACAAGTGCAGTGTCATTGCAGTCGGGGGCCCTCTTAGATTAAATATGTTCCACAGAACGGTCCCCCGACTGCAATGACACTGCACTTGTTTTATACTTTTTAGTTCGTTTTTTGGCAGGGCAGTCGTGTTTTTAATTTTTTAAATTATTTGAGTGTTGTTTCTCACGAACCACATTAGAAAATTAATCACTAATTGAGCTCAGGATCAATTGGTGTAGATCAATTAACTCAGCCTCCCCTAGACAAGTGGCTACGCTTACAAGCGTTTCTACAAATCGCTACGCTTCATGTATGGAAATGACATAAGTAACGTGGTCTACTTATCGACTTGTAATGTAATTTCTAAACATTTAAGCGTAGCAATTTGTAGAAACGCTTGTAGAGAAGCTACTTGGGCGCTGTTCTTAAGTGGAGACCACGAGAAGACGAGCGTAGTGTAGATCACCCTGCGGCCAAGTGGAGTAACGACCTCCGGAAGGTGGCTGACAAAAACTGGATGCAAAGAGCTGAAGACCGAGCTCAGAGGCGTGCATTGTGGGAGGCCTATGTCCAGCAGTGGACGCAATAGACTGATCATGATGATGATGATGATGATCAGCTCAGGATCTTTCGGTGTTCCTTTTTCGAACTTAAGAACTAGAACGATAGAACTAAGAATTCATTCACTTCATTACATGTTTTGTATTCTGTGATGCGCCATATTGTGTGTCAGGAGATAAGTGTTAAAACGACGTTTATCAGGTGTTTACCAACCTTAGTACACACGCTTGGGTATGTTTTTAGTCACTAGGCCAATGGGTTATCTTCGGTGTGCCTAATGGAGTTACAGCCAAGAGATAATTTGTAAAGATTCGGAGCAGTTTAGCTATTGGATGCTGTTTTTTATTTATAGTAATTTTAGGTTTTTCTTTCTTATTTATTATTGTTTTGTCTTGCTAGTCGTAATAAAGTTTTTCTTTCTTCTTTCTTCTTCTCTTTCTTATTTTTTTTTTGTTTTTTTAGGTACTTAAGTAGTTTATATGTATTTTATATTATGTATTGTTGTTTTATGTAAGTATTGGCCATCAAATAAACTCTCTGTCGGAACATGTAAATTTAATGACACTTGTACAAGGTAGTTTTTTTTTAATCCCCGCTTTTGAAACAGACTTGGGGTCAAAAGGGACTATTGTTAGTCATCCTTATTTCACCCTATACTTGCCAAAAAGTCTATCGCCAGAGACTCAATTGGAACAATAATATATTAATAATCTCCCGTGTCCTTTTGTTTATAGTCTGAGGTGGAAAACAAGCGTACAGCCCGCCTGATGTTATCAATTACCGCAACCTATAGATGCTTGCAATACCAAATGCATTGCTCGCACGTCGCCGACCTGAGGAGTAAGACGGAGGGAGGGAAAGGAGGGCTTCCGGCTCTCTCACTCATCATACGAAACGCAGCTGTAATAGCTGCTTTACGCCGATCTTCTGTGAGAGGGTGGTATTACCCCGGTCGAGCCAGCCCGTATATGAGCTGCAGTCTATTGGCTACACCACCAGTGAAACCACCCCATAATCAACCAACACGAGCTACGCCTTTCCACTCTCGTTTTCGTTACGAAACGACTTTTAATCTCGTTTAGGACCGGTTCGACTGTTTCGGGTATTCTTTATGGTGTTATAGCATGCCATGGTTTTATAGAAGCCCTGTTATATCACGATTATGGCGCCCATAATGTTATGGGCGTGAGTTGGTAACGGTATATACATTTCCGTTGCTACGCGGAGGGTGTTCATTCTAATACATTTTATAATACAAAAGTACGTACTTTTAGATTGGATTAAAACGCTACTTAAAAGTTTAAGTCACACTTATCTGTCTCAGACTCTATTTTCTATCATTTTTAGGGTTCCGCACCAAAAGGGTGCCAAAGGGACCCCATTACTAACCCTACGCTGTCCGTCCATCCGTCTGTCTGTCTGTCAGCGGGCTGTATCTTACGAACCGTAGTAGGTAGAAACTTGAAATTTTCACAGTATTTGTATTTCTGTTGCCGCTACAACAACAAATACTAAAAATAATAAAAAAATAAAAATAAAAAGCGTCCCTATACAAGAAACTTGATATTTTTGTAGTTTTTATTCTACGGTGGTACGGAACCCTTTATGTGCGAGTCCGACACGCACTTGGCTGGTTTTTATATGACATGTAAAACTTAAGCATTTCTCAAATTGAGTTATATTCGAGTATTCAGCGGTAAAGCTCGTTTTATCCTCTATATTAACGCTATAAAAGCAAGTGTGCTATGAGTAAATACATCTAACCTCATATTCTCCTTACATCTTTACTTATATCAATCAAAATAAAGTGGTATAATGTTATATAACTCACTGCGCGTCTCGGTTAACGACTCCGGTTACTTAATATAACTTAACCATGACTGGACGTATGGTAAACGTGACTGGAATTTTTTGTTATACCAAAGTTCAAATACGCGATGATAATTAATTAATTGTGTTTCGTGGTACACGAAGCATGCGATGCGGGTTCATTATTACCAAGGCTTTTCCAGGTATTCCATTTTCGACCCGCAATTTCGTACCGAAAATAACGATAATTTCAGTTTCATCCCCTCGAATTTTGAATTCCGTTTACGACCCCTTTGAATTTTGAATTCCGTTTTCAACCCTCTTGTATTTTGTATTCCATTTTGAACCCGGATAAGCTTAAATGTTGGATTCCGTTTATAACCCTGAGGAATGTTTAATTTATTTACCGCTATCAAAAGAATGGTTTTCGAAAATAATATCGTAGCTTTTGTTGTTTACGCATACTATAAAAAACTTAGTAAGATATTTCTCATCACTAGTAAATAATAATGTTTTTTTTTTTCAAAATAATGAGCCCTTTAATTTCCCTGGGCACAGGCCCCCCCCTCAATTCGAGGGGGATACTACGAATCTTTTGCCAACCACTTAAGATCTTTCAGTCATGTAGATTTCAATACTTAAATAGGATACAAACAAATATTCGTAACAGAAATTAATATCACACCACTCACCTCATACGCAGGGGTATTTAGACTGTCCTTGATGATCGGCGCGCTGTTTCTCGGTCCAATAAACGCCATCATCACATTTTAAAAGCGTTAAAATAACTGACTAATATCAAATAACAGATACACATTCACTATCACGTACTGTCACTGTACTAACACCATTATAACGGGTTTATAATATCACTTTATCTTTGTCACATACGTTTTTGTCACTGTTACAAAATATCACTTTTTATAGTCGACGGCATTTTGAGTAACAGTTATTTTGTCACTGTTAAAGAGTATCAGTATGTTACCATAACAGTTTAATATTTTTATAGTTGTGTTATGATATCTTCGACATTGTATTACTGGTATTAGAACAGATATAAAGTTTCATTAACTGTATCTTTCTCATGGACGTAAGGGTGTTACTAGACCAATCGATCGATCTTCGATCGATGGTAGAGTGGATTAAACGACGTCGATCGATCGATTGGTCTGGTAACACCCTAACATATGACCACAACAGTAATATTATTAGATACTAATGATAATAATCGTAATAATTATTATAATAATCATCTTATTAGTTAGTCTTACGTGCAGTCTTCCTACTACTCTTGGAGGTCATAATAAACATTATTAGCGTTGAAAAACACATTAATGTACTTTTTGCTATATTTAACAAATTAAGCTATTTTTTATTCGGCGCTTCTTTTTATAGGATCGCAGGTTTTTAGTTTAATGGGCCTTTGTTTTGGTAGATATTCAATATTGTATTAAAACTTCCTGATTAATACAAATATTCGATAGCCGGGTCATGTTCGTAATTTGCCCTGGTCTGTGTGTCACTGGGATCGCCCCCAGTCCATTGTACGGTACCCATAGTACAAGCGTTGCTTAGTTTGGGACCATACAGATGGTGTTCGTCTGGCGACATACCGTCTTTATAGAGATTCCGCCAGTTTGCAATAGTTTTTTTCAGCATTTTTTGGAAAAAAGTGATTTGTAATGCCAGTATGCCAGTGTAAGTCGATCATAACTTGCTATAATTTGGGGGTTACACTGTATCTCGCTGCTCGCTTATCTATTGGTATTCATTCACAGTCCATTTGCCGTGTCCACAAGCCCCGAGCAGCCGCGCCCGAGCACAGATATAACGTTATGTGCACGTGGTCAGCCGTCAAAACTGATTGCCCGCGCCTCTCACCTAATTACATTTGACATTAATGATTAGGTAGTTCATTCCCAAAAACATTACCCAGAAAGGAGACGGGTGACTGTCCAAAATAGTATGTCGTACTAAACAGAGCCCATGGACACAGTACGACTTAGTCGTTCGCGAAAATTAATGTTGAAAGCATATCCATATTACCAATACGCCTCATCGTCTGGTGAATAATACGCATCAAAATGCCTTTAAATTGATTGTCGAATTGCGAATGTGATAACAGATGTGTGAATGTCGCTGCGTGTAGTGGTGCTGAGCACAAGTCTAGTGATTACAATGTTAGGAGGTACCATATCTGCTTAAATGATACATCAATGTATAACAGTTCTGCCTAGCCCTTAAAATAATATTTTCTATTTATCACAAGAGATCTATATAAGGTACGATCCCACTCCACCCTTCCACTCGCCATGCTTTCACCGCGAGAGAAAACCTCTGAGATTGATTCACAGTGAAAGCGAAGCGATAATAATGAAAATAGCACTACTATGATAATAATGATGATGGCTGATACTCAAAGGCTACTCAAATGCTTAAGTAGTCTGAGAAGTCGTTATCAAAGCTAAGCAGCTTTCAAATTTGAGTTCACTACGAACATTCGACGGTAACAATCTCTTAGAGCCACACCGGGTAGCCGTGGCGACGTCGCCAGCCACCGTAGCCAACTAATTCGTATTGAAATGTATGACAGGTAACATAACTGGCGACGGACTGGCGACGTCGCCATCAATACAAATTGTTTGGATACGTAGCCGGCGACGTCGCCATGGTGTCCCTGTGTGTTATGGCCCTCCTGCTCTTTCTATACAGGCTTAGTCATAGAAGTTAGTTAACTTTCCAACAACATATTAAGCAGTACTTAAAACTTTTTATTGCCTAATAAAGCACACGGACCGACGGTCCATCAGGGCCTCGAGTCTCCTAACAATTGTCCATGATGAAAACACTGGTCCCTAATATTATCTTCGTGAGTTTTACATTGTCAATCGTAAATTCTTGGCTTACTTGGCTTGGTAAACTTTTGTCACGGATTACATGTCGACTGTAATCCGTGACAAAAGTCGTTTCTTGGCGCGTCTCCTAGCACTCCATTGCCTGAGTTGAGAAATAATTAAAAGTAATTAACTATTGCCCAACCAGTGCCCTGCAGTTTCCGCGAATTGTGTGCCACTTGAGCGATATTTGTTAGCTTGTTATGGGCGATATACTTTACAATATAATTGGAGATAGCTTTCTACTCGCTACGGGATATCAGTTGCGCGTTATTTACATCGCTGACCGATAGATGGCTATTTGCATAAGTCATGTTTAACACCCATATCTTTCAAAGAGACATTAGTCGTTCTTAAGTACGGTCTGACAGAAATCCCTATTATTATCAAAGTGAAACATCGTATTTCTAAGATGGATTATTGGTGAAATTTTCAGTACGTTATCTTACATAATAATAATAATAACAGGGGTCGAAACTGATTTCATGGTCAAAAATACTGACTTTACTGACTTTAAGACTCGAAAATACTGACTTTACCGACTCAATTTCAAAGTTTTAATGTGTAAATAGGAGGATGTCAGACAGGTGTAATAAATTCAAATAAAAAAATGTTTGTCCTCCACCATCCCCATAGCCAATCTGCGCCACCATTTTTTAAGTAAATAGGTAAAAGCAGAAAACATGCTATTAATGCTAATGTGTTTCGATATGACAAAAAATATCTTATTCTAGTGTTACAAATTAAAATAATTTTTGATGCAAACATCGTCACTAAAAACATAGTAGGCATCGATGTTTTTTCTAAATTATGGTGGAATAAAGAAATTACTCACACACATAGACACATAAAGCAAAAAAATACAAACAAAAAACATCACACTCTTTTGTTGGGCAGTTGTGTAAAAATACTATGAGTACTTATTACTGGCGATATTATGTTCTTTTCTGTTTGGAAAACCGGTGTTAAAGCATCGCATATTAAATATCTTGCTTTGGTTGATGATAAGGAAAAATCTTTTGGTACTCCAGTTGGAAACATTGCTTCAAACACTTGTTTGATGTGGTCGCAAGCTGGTTGAACAGGGAAATTAGAAACGATCAATTTCAAACACCAGATTAACTCCGCCTTAGTTGCACTGTCTTTTATACAAAAAACATCTAATTTGCGTGCTGATGTATGAGTATCAGCAGCATTTCTCTGGGCCGCAAGATGTAATTGTGAAGCGTTTAATTTGATTTTACATTGCTCTTTATGTGTTTACCGAGCGCGTGTTGATTTACGGCTTCGTAGCCCTAACCAATCGAAAAAAAAAATTGGCAAACAACACAGTACATTTCATATTCATTCTTGTCAACTTTCCGACCTCACTCCCCTACCAAAAACCATTTCTGTCTGTTTTACTGAGCCACAGTTCACTAAACTTGCACTTCCCCATTTTATCACTGAAAATGTTTATTTTACACTATTTTATAATTAACCATCACCATGTTCCAATAGCAACGCACAATCATATCATCATATTACTATAATTTAAGTTTATTTATTTATTTCAGAAACTATTTACATTATCATTACAGGTATACCCAATGCGATAATATAAGTACACATCATAAATCAGTTACAAAGTTACTGCATGTACGACAAGTAGTTAAGTGTCACCTTCTCGAATTCCGTCAATGTACAATTATTAATGTCCAGACTTCTTGAGACGCCGTTGAGTATATGTATGGCTCTTGTAATTGGGGCATACTTCATCAGATTAGTGAAGTGTCCTCATTACCACAATTACCGGACAAGTAAGCGGTATGAGAACCCCCTGGATGAAATGACTTCAGTTAAATCATCGCATCAATAAACTTTTAATTCATATAATATCGAACAAATAGCTATACTTTTCCTTAACTATATCACTGTCAAAATGTTTATTTTATATATATAAAAAAATCATTGGTGTAAGGAGCGTAAGTATCTGAAATACTGACTTTACTGACCATTTTCAGAAAAAACTGGCTATTACTGACCAAAGTTAAAAATACTGACTTTTACTGATTTTACTGACCATTTTCGACCCCTGTAATAATAATATCCTGGGACATTTTTACACACGGCTACCTGATCCCAAACTAAGCAGAGCTTGTACTATGGAAACCAGATAACTGATATCACTACATATACTACTTTTTTATTTGTAAATACATACTTAATAAACATATACACCCAGACTCCGGACATACAGACATGTTCATGCACACAAATGCATGTCCCGGGTAGGAATCGAACCTACGACCTGCAGCGTGAAAGGCGCCTCCGCGCCAAACACGCTAACGGGCCCGTCAATACTTCGTTAACTTCGGGCGGCATGAACAACTCTGAAACCAAGTTGGCCACTAACCATACGATAAGAACTGTTCACTGTTCTTTTAGTTTTGCTAATAATTAATAATAATAATAATATCCTGGGACATTTTTTACACACGGCTTTTACAAACTAAGCAGAGCTTGTACTATGGAAACCAGATAACTGATATTACTACATATACTACTTTTTTATTTGTAAATACATACTTTATATACATACACACCCAGACTCGGGACATACAGACATGTTCATGCACACAAAAAAATGCCTTAATGCCTTATGCCAAATTTGGAATGCCTTTGACATAACTTGACATTGACATGACATTTTGGCTGGCTCGCCCGGGGTTTCACTCTCACAGAAGATCGGCGTAAAGTAGCTATAACAGCTGTGTTTCGTACGATGAGTGAGAGAACCGGAAGCCCAACCTTCCCTTGCCTCTGTCCCACTCTCCTTAAGGTCGGCAACGTGCTATCGATGCCTTCAGTATTGCGAGCATCTATAGGCTACGGTAACTGCTTAACATCAGGCAGGCCGTACGCTTGTTTGCCACCTTAGTAACATAAACAATTGTGATTTCAGCTGGCTATGAGCGCCTCAGTGGACACTGAGCGCATAGTATATTTGCGAGCATTTTGACTAGTTTTATGACCATTTAAATTATGGCCGGTATACTTAACCATAAGAGTAACGACATATACAATAACTTTCCCTGCTCGGTTCACTGGCCAATCTGACCATACAGCGGGCATTTCGAAAGCGCGGGTCACAGAAACGAGTCTAAAGTCACTAGCTCGAGGGCATCTCATAGTTTGGGGTTCGGTTCCACTGACAGCATATGATATATCGCTTCAAATACCACGAAATAAGTGGAAGAGCCAAGCTGTAGGCAATTGACTGCAACTCATATAGGGCTTGACCGGGGTAGTACCACCCTCTCACAGAAAATCGACGTTAAGTAGCAATTTTAGCTGCGAGAGCCGGTTGCACATTGATCAAAGGGGCTTCCGGCTCTCTACTTTACGGCGATCTTCTGTGGGAGGGTGGTACTACCCTTGTCGAGCCAGCTGTATAGTTGCAGTCAACTGGCTACAGCTTGTCTCTACCACCAATAAATTCAAGATGGTTATTAAAATGGGTCCTCCATGCTTCTTACATTTCCATTATTCGATCCTTTTTTATATAGCACTAATGTGTCAAACAAGCGTACGGCCCGCTTGATGTTAAGCAGTTACAGTAGCCTATAGATGATTGCAATACCAAAGGCATTGCACGTTGCCGACCTGAAGGGATCCTAGAATACCCCTTCTAAACCCGCTTCAAATTACAGCATGAATGTAAGGGCCATAACACACCGGGTAGCCATGGCGACGTCGCCAGCCACCGTAGCCAACTATTCGTATTGCAATGTATGGGAGGTAACACACCTAGCGACGGACTGGCGACGTCGCCATCAATAATTGTTTGGATACGTGGCCGACGACGTCGCCAGAGGGCCTACTCTGTTTCAAACGAAAACGAAATTCGCGTATTTCCTACTAGGTTTCTCATTGATTCCGACATTTCTTACGAACGAAAATTGTTCGACGTTTAGATTCGACGACGACGAAGACGTCAAACCATTTTCGTTCGTAAGAAATGTCGGAATCAATGAGAAACGTAGTGGGAAATACGCGAATTTCGTCCGAAATTTCGTTTTCGTTTGAAACTGAGTAGGCCCTCTGGCGTCCCGGTGTATTATGGCTCTTAACGACGCAACATGCGATCTTAGAATACCCCTTCTAAACCTGCTTCAAATTTCAGCATGAATGTAAACCAGCTCCTATAGAACCAGAGCAACATTCCAGCCTAGGTCGGCCGAGTCGTATTTTCGCAACGCCTGTAGTATGCTCACGCGCACGTTCGCTGAGCGTGGGTCGTAGACGAGTCACGATAGTAAAAAAAATATGTAAATGTAACGTCACGACTTTTATCCCCATTCGGAGGTAGTCAGAGGCTTGAGTGGCCATACACCACCACATTGTGGAGGTATTAACCAACTCAAAGCCCACGTTTCACCAGATAGTCAGAACCCAACGTGACAGGTGGTGAACCTTGCCGCCGTGTATACAGGAACTGACTATTACCTAATCCCGACGATAGTTTACTATTGAAAATCTGACTAGCTCTTAAAACCAATGTGACATTAATGTATCTAGCTGTCTTTAACTTCGTAAAGGGGTTATTATACCTAACAAAATTTAGGCAACTTAATTTAGACGTTACTGAATTTAGGCAAGTGTAATCGCATTCAGAAAGCAATTTTTTTTTTTTTTTTTTATAGGACTGCGGTGGCAAAAAAGCGTACGGCCCGCCTGATGTTAAGTAGTTACCGTAGCCTATAGATGCTTACAATACCAAAGGCATTGCTCGCACATTGCCGACCTGAAGGGGAGTGGGATGGAGGGAGGGGGAGGTGGAGTGGGCTTACGGCTCTCTCACAGCTCAGAAGCTCGGCTTCAGAAGCTAGAATGGTTTAAATATTTAGAAGCTTCTGAATTTAGGTTTCTAAATTTAGGCAAGTGTAATAAGCTCTTACGAGTGGAATTTAGCAAGAAAAAATAGTAACATCAGCAAACTGCCAGTGACACTCATAAAAAATAAAAAAGTTTTCAGCGTTCCGTACCCAAAGGGCTCCAATGGAACCCTATTACTAAGACGTCCGTCTGTATGCGGGCTGTATCTCACGAACCGTAGAGTTGAATTGTTCACAGAATGTGTATTTCTGTTGCCGCTACAACAACAAATACTAAAAATAAAATAAAAGGGATCCCCATACAAGAAACTGGATATTTTTGATATTTTTTACGTTTTTATTTTACGGTGGTATCCGTACCCTTTATGTGCGAATCCGACATGCACTTGGCCTGTTTTTTCATTAATACATTTAGTAAATAGCTGTTATTTTAACAAAACAAACAGATACTTCAATTTTATTTATATATTTTTTTTATTTTGTATATAGATATTCCTGAGCCGCTCTCAGGCAGTGCATTGACAATAACGATCGAAAGTGAAGCAACGCTTGGCAATATCAGTCAGAGATGGGTGACAAACAAACCTAGTCGCCGGCAATACCGATCTAGTCACTTTACAATCCGTCGGCCAACGCAACAAAACTTTCATTCATATGATTGCGTGCGCTTTCTCATCACGGGCGGCGCGGCGGCGAGACAAAAAGTCGTATCGCATAATGTACACGTTACGACATCCGTGGCACGATCGTGTGCTGTGAATTACCGATGCACGACACAATCGTGGAGAATTATGGCCGGCGCACATAGAGCACGGCACGGCATGGCATATTATTTTTTATCAATCGAATTTAATACTTATCCAATCGAAATAAGGTGCTCCAGCGGGTGCACCGAGAAAATGATCCACGATGCTCCGAGGTCGATCACCGAGCATTGAAATATATACCTTATTTCGATTGGAGAAGTATTAAATTCGATTGATAAAAAATTAAATGCCATGCCATGCCGTGCTCTATGTGCGCCGGCCATTAGGGGCGAATACGGTTCGATTAACACCATCAAACATGTATTAGCTTTAAGTATCCAGCATTCGATATTGAGAGAATTTTATAAGTGGTAGAGCCAAGCTGTAGCCAATTGACTGCAGTTCATATACGGGCTGGCTCGACCGGGGTAGTACCATCCTCTCATAGAAGATCGGCGTTAAGCAACTATAACAGCTGAGTTTCGTACGATCAGTGAGAGAGCCGGAAGGGCAACTTCCCCCCCACGTCTCACTCCCCTTCAGGTCGGCAACTTGTGAGCCATGCCATTGGTACTGCAAGCATCTATAGGCTACGGTAACTGCTGAACATCAGGCAGCCGTACGCTTGTTTGCCACCTCAGTCCAATAAAAAAACTTTCTACACTGAATGTTATAATAACTTGTAAGTTTTTTCACAACTTGGCGGGGCGCCAAGTTTTTTTTATTTTTTTATGTGACTAAGCAAACAAGCGTACGGCCCGCCTGATGTTAAGCAGTTTCCATAGCCTATAGATGCTTGCAATACCAAAGGCCTGACCATAGACAGTTTTGCCCTCATAACATAACAGTGCACTTTGCAACTGCAACATTCTAAAATATAACGTCACGACTTTTATCTCCATTCGGGGGTAGTCAGAAGCTTGAGTGGACATACACCACCACATTGTGGAGGTATTAACCAACTCAAAGCCCACGTTTCACCAGATAGTCGGAACCCAACGTAACAGGTGGTGAACCTTGTCGCCGTGTATACAGGAACTGACTATTACCTAATCCCGAGGGATAGGTAGGTTTCCTCACGATGTTTTCCCTCACCGTAAGCGAACTGTAAATTATGCACATAGATGAAAACAATAACGACATTCAACATCATCATGCAACATTTTAAACTATACTATACCCATTAAGTATGTAAGCCCAACCTCGCTCCATTGACCCCGTATGCAGTTCGAGAGCTCACACCCGCCTAGACTTCAAGTCGATTGTTCCGAAACAAAGCAAGCTTGTACATTTCTATGGAAATTCAAGCGAGAAAACGTTTCGCTAGTGCATTTTAAGCTTTCAGAAAAGGTTAAAAAGCACTGCTTCATAGTTAAAATGTAGCCTGTATTCAACGTACCTACATTGTAGAATCTAATGGTAACATGAAAATCACGTTGAAGGAATCTATGAAAGCTGAGGGCCTACTATGTTTCAAACGAAAACGAAATTTCGGACGAAATCCGCGTATTTCCTACTACGTTTATCATTGATTCCGACATTTCTTACGAACGAAAATTGTTTGACGTTTAAATTCGACGACGACGAAGACGTCAAACAATTTTCGTTCGTGAGATATGTCGGAATCAATGAGAAACGTAGTAGGAAATACGCGAATTTCGTCCGAAATTTCGTTTTCGTATGAAACAGAGTAGCCCCTCAGTATTGATCAGCGTATTATCAATCAGAAATAATCCCATCCCACGTATCCTATCCTACTAATATTATAAATGCGAAAGTTTGTGAGTATGGACGTATGGATGGGTGGATGTTTGTTACTCTTTGGATGAAATTTGGAACACAGATAGTTCATAACCTGGATTAATATATAGGATACGTTTTATGCCGATAGCACCGATAGTATGTTCCCGTGGGACAAATTATGCGCGGACGAAGTCGCGGGCAAAATCTAGTACTTATTATAAATGTGAAAGTTTGGATGGATGGATGGATGTTTGTTACTCAATCACGCCAGAACGGCTGAACGGATCTGGATGAAATTTGGCACAGAGATAGAATATAGTCTGGAATAGCACAAAGGCTACTTTTATCCCGGTAAAATGTATGGTTCCTGTGGGATAAATTATGCACGGACGAATTCGCGGGCGGAGGCTAGTATTTGTTTATAAATATCGCCAGACTGACACACCAACTGTATGGTCCCAAACTAAGCAACGCTTGTACTATGGGTACCGTACAATGGACTGGGGGCGATCCCAGTGACACCCAGACCAGGGCAAATTACGAAAAGGCCGTTCCCGAAATTTGCCTTCGGCGGAAATCGATTCAGATTCAAATTATTACAGTCTCAGAAGTATAGTAATAGGTTCATATTAAATATTGTTTGTTAATTCTGTACAAAACATATATCAAGCAGTATATCGCCCATACTTTCTGGAGGTTATCGGTGAGGGAAAACATCGTGAGGAAACCACCTATCCCTCGGGATTAGGTATTAGCCAGTTCCTGTATACACGGCGACAAGGTTCACCACCTATCACGTTGGGTTCTGACTATCTGGTGAAACGTGGGCTTTGAGTTGGTTAATACCTCCACAATGTGGTGGTGTATGGACACTCAAGCCTTGACTACCCCCGAATGGGGATAAAAGTCGTGACGTTACATATGTTTACATGTTACTTTCTGGAACTGCGTCTTATTTATAGGCGCAACAATGACCTCAAATCGTAACCTTAGTGATCTCTCCACCTTGGGAGCCACGTGCCCAGCAGTGGGAACAAAAAATACTACGTAACATACTACATACGATACCCGTATGCGGTTAATACCAGATCAATCTAGTGCAATCCGCTTTGAGAGATCTCGGCACTACGGAACCGGCGCGCACGCAATGAGGTGATATAGAAAGTTGTGCGGATGATACTCTTTATTGTAGTTTTCTTTCAACGATAGATCTCGCTGGAGCACTACTGAATTAGGGTATGATGATACTAACTTTGGCGAATTTACAGACGTCCAAACTAAATCCAAGATATAAATCCAATCTCAACAAAAATCATGTTTGGACCAATAAACCAATCATTCCGATGGAGAAAAAAGCTACTGGAGTCGAGACCTCGTACTGGACACATAAGCGTGGCCAGGCCACCAGCGAGATAGACGGACGATCTGGTGAAGGTGGCAGGAAAGACCTGGATGCGGAAAGCACAAGACCGGAAGGAGTGGAGTTCTATGGAAGAGACCTACACTCAGCATTGGGTGGCGATAGGTTGAAAAAGAAAAGAAGGAAAAACCAATCAATCTCCTTCGTGTCTTCGCCACTACGTTGACATTGGCAGAATCACATTGGGGCCGACTCAATGGAAAAAGGCCATTAGCAAAAAAAATACAGAGTAGTTCAAGCCGCCCCAAAGACACTTGACATGGTTTAATCACAGCTGTCTAGATGACAACAACCGGGACCGACTTTTACAGGTCCGAAGCACGGAAACGCTCAGTTCGAAATGCCATTAAATGTTTACCCATCTCTGACTGACATTGCCGAGCGTTGCTTCACCTCCTATCGTCATTGTCAATGCCGGCTGTGAGGCTCAAAAATAATCGCAAATAAAAATATAACAGTCAACAGTCCATATACGGTATCGCTAGAGGGCGCGCGCCACCGGAAACGCCGCCATCCTCGTCCACAGCCGGAAACAAGCGGAAACGGGCGCGGGAAATCGTAACGCCATATTGGATTGCTGCATAAACCGCCATGTTGGGTAGGCTATGGTTTGCGGTTGTCTTATTATGGAAAGTTGTAATTTATCCATAGACTTATCCACATATATTATTGGTCAGTGAATTTGGCCGATGTCAGCTAATCATGAAGACCAAAGACATTAGGTACCTTCTTAGGACCAGGCTTAAGGGGGCGTCCATAAATTACATGAGGTGTTTAGAGGTCGAGCCAAATCTCACGTAGGGAGAGGGGGGTCTCAGCAAATATCACGTATTTTTTTACTGAATGAAACAGTGTAAAATTGCATGAGAACTGGGTAAAACATGTTTCTCCACTAGAATATGGCTTTCGAAAAATCTCACGTGAGATTAGAGGGGGAGAGAGGGGGTCGAGCCAAATCTCACGACATCTCACCAGGTGGGTCGAAAAATCACCAAAATCACCTCACGTAATTTATGGACGCCCCTTAACGACTGCTACTCAGATGACAACAACTGGATCCAACTTATTACGTACCCTCCGAAGCACGGAGACGCTCACTTCAAATGCCACCAAATGGTCACCCATCTCTGACTGACCTTGCCCAACGATGCTTAACCTCCGATCGTTTACCGATCAGTGTTTACATCTGGCTATGAGCTATTACCAAGAAAGAGTAAGACATGTGAATATTTAAAATAGTATATCCTACTAAACCAAGCCCATGGACACAGTACGACTCATACACTTTGGCCCGTATTAATAATAGCATCACAAAGTTGAGATCGATCTGTCGATCGACAGATGTTCCATACATTAAACGTCAAAACTGCATCTTAAGATCGATCTCAACTTTGAGATGCATTTATTAATACGGGCCTTAATCGGATTTTCAAGGACCGGGTAAAGAAATTCTTTCTTACTCCATAAGTACTGCTTCTTATATTTATTTATGTATTTATTTTGCCTATTCCCATGCTATTACGTGGTGTTATATTAATTTAGCCATTATGTAGTAGGTATAAGTATATCAGTCTATGTAATATTTTCTTGTTTATGTACGTAATGTAATTTATGTGTATGTTTAAGTGTTAATTTATGTAAGTACACCCCGTATTATTTTTCTTTAGATCCTCTCCATCCAAAGGTTGCCTGGTAGAGATCACTATTAGTGATAAGGCCGCCCATTTACCATTTTCTGTGTAAATTGTGTAATTATTTGTGAATGTTCATTTTTCTAGTGGATTAATAAAGAGTTATCTATCTATCTATCTATCTATCTTAATGTAGGGCTGCAGCTATCTCTATTCTGGCTGCGACCTCATTTAAGCCTTTAACTCGAAAGGACCAGCCTTGACTTGGTAGCATGCATATAATAAGGATATGACTTCATGTACGATTATCCAATCGCAGTGTTTCAGGGTCAGGTTATATCGCGTGGACACTCTGATGTCACCCTGACGACCTAATGGTGCGTTCACATGCTTCGAGCTGATGCGCCCGAGCCATCAGATATGACATTATGTCTATGAGTTTCGACGTCACAAATTGTCGTTATTCATCAGGCCTTCTGATTCGTCTCTCAGGAATTTATTGATAACTACATCTTCCACATCATCATCATCATCATCATCATCATCTACAAGTACTGACAAGTCATTAGACTCTTGGGTGCCCTTACACGACTCGTGTCTTGACCCAAGTTTATATCAGTCTAGTGAGGTAAAGTAAGTTTAAGAAAAAGTAAGAATTCGATTTTTTTATCAGCCAAGGATGGCACACTGGCAGACGGTCCACCTGATGGTAAGTGGAAGCCGCCGCCCAGGACATCTGCAACTGCGACCTTTGAGGGCCCTGTAAAGATGTCCTTTGAAGAAAAGACGTCGGAGTAAAGTGGCTATAACAGCTGCGTTTCGTTCGATGAGTGAGAGAGCCGTAAGCCCACCCCCCCTCCCCCTCCCTCCATCCCAGTCCCCTTCAGGTCGGCAATGTGCGAGCAATGCCTTTGGTATTGTAAGCATCTATAGGCTACGGTAACTGCTTAACATCAGGCGGGCCGTACGCTTTTTTGCCACAGCAGTCCTATGAAAAAAAAAAAACCCCCAATGTTGTAGTGCAGAGGAAAGACTTCGGGAGGGGAGATCATTCCACAATTTGAACGTGCGTCGGATAAACTTGTATTTCTCCCCTCATTGTATGCACGCCACGTGAAGGAATATTTTCAGGAAACCACTATTCTGACAGCCCAGAAGACTGCTACGTAGTAGTGTTATTTTGTAAGATCCCTTCTTATCTTCAAATAGGGCCAGGGTCCTTAATTCTAACAGGTAAAATCGTCCACAACACTCTCAACCCACTCTCAATACATTAAAACAGTAGTGTGAGCACATATCCTCATTACAACACAGTTGAGACAGCGTTGATCTTTTGTCACTCTCGCCCACGCACCTCTGTCTCGTGAACTAAGTGAGATGATTTCGACTAAGTGGTACAGTCGGTCCTTTTCATAATTGATATCTGTCTGGGCCCTAAGTCGAGACCGATTTTAATATGCAGTTTTGACGTTTAATGTATGGAAAAACTGTCAAAAACAGCATCTTAAGATCGACCTTAAGTTTGAGATGCATTTATTATTACGAGCCTTATGGCCCTGATCTCAATTATTAAAAGGACCAACTGTACCACTTTGTGCGGCAATAACTATTACTATTACTTTTCAGAGTACACACCAAGATTTTACTAAAAGTATAGTCATAGTAGAAAGATGGATAGTAGGTTATCTTCATAGAAACGCACCGCGCGCGGCTTGTATGTGTGCGCCATGCGTATCCATGCGTCGCGCACGCACACTCAAACATCACATGCATTGTTTCGCACTGATAACCGGATTTAGTTTTGGTTTGAGTGTGTGTGCGCGACGCATAGATACGCATGGCGCAGACATACAAGCCGCGCGCAGTGCGTTTGTATGAAGATAACTTACTAACCATTTTTCTACTATGGTATAGTGCCTAACGCATGACATTAAAAGGAGGCACAAACGACCACTTATGCATTTTACATAAGAGCATGCATAATTATGTATGTGACACGCGAGGTGTCGTGTGAGACAGTCACGCTTGTCCTTAGAGGGCTAGACAGGGTTTTAAATGATAGTTGTGGATACAATGATAATTAAAAAAAAATGCATTTATATATCTTAGATACCTTCAAAAAGTATTATTTTGCATCGAAATAATAACTCATGCATAGATAAATCTTGCTTTTCGCGAGGACGCACCAACTAGATGAAGCTATTGAAATGCGGCTTCTAATTCTTCTTATTTTTTTTTTGTCTTCGTCTGTTTGCTTATAATCTCCAAAACTGCTGGACCGATTTTGACGGGACTTTCACTGGCAGGTAGCTGATGTTATAAGAAGTAACTTAGGCTACTTTTATTTTAGCAAACGTAAATATATATTTTTTTAATTCAACACGTATGAAGGTCCGGGCACAGTTAGTGTCAAATAACATAGCACCTTCTTCTTCCTACCCTTTCCTAACTATAGTTGCGGCACGCTATGATGGCCGTTTTGACATGTTGGGGGGAGAGGATGAACCTTATTAAACGGAATAACATTCATTTTCGCATTCATTTTTTGTCATTCTTAAATTTTAAAACGGCCATTCTTTTTCCGTTATAATAAGGATCATTTCCTCCCCCCCCCCCACATATCAAAACGGCCATCATAGCGTGCCGCTATTACAATTACTTTCATAATAATATAATCACAGGCCGCATAACGCATCGTGATGCAATCGTTACGAAATGATTTTTTTCGCACCCGCAATTATGTCCGTTCGTAACTAAATTTTGCATACTACATAATTCATGTTAATTAAGTAGGTATTATTTATCTGTGCACGGTTGATGTGTTGTTGACAGGAGGGGGGGAGGCCCTAATAATGATCGCGTTTATCAGCCGCAGACACCCAATGCAATGTACACACACTTCTTAAGAAGCGACTGTAGCCTAGGGGTGAACAGGTTGGGCTAACAATCAGAAGGTCCCAGGTTCGATCCCCGGTGGGGCAAGCACCAATGGATGAATTTTCATCTATGTGCATAATTTACAGTTCGCTGACGGTGAGGGAAAACATCGTGAGGAAACTTACCTATCCCTCGGGATTAGGTAATAGTCAGTTCCTGTATACACGGCGACAAGGTTCACCACCTGTCACGTTGGGTTCTGACTATCTGGTGAAACGTGGGCTTTGAGTTGGTTAATACCTCCACAATGTGGTGGTGTATGGCCACTCAAGCCTCTGACTACCCCCGAATGGGGATAAAAGTCGTGACGTTACACTTCTTAAGAAATATGCTGATTAGTTGGTAGATCTCGGTCAAAAAACCTGACGCACTGTGCAGAAAAATATATAGGGTCGTTCCTGCAAAGCTCGATTTTAGCGGTCACACAGTCTTATCTCTGTTCATATCAGAGATACCGATTAAAAGTATATTTTTTTCGTTTCTTACTACATTTGTCTATTTGGAAATCATAATTTTTATTTCATAAATAAATAAATTATACATCCAAACTTCATTTGAAAACCAAAATCGGGGTCAAATTCGCCGTTCTCGCTGTGTCACACGCTTCACTTTCATGAAACAATAGCGTTTAACTTTTCGGTAAATGGTGTTGGGATCGTGTTATAGATATCAAAAAAATTGTAAAAATATACTCTTTTTATTGATTACACATTTAATATATTTTATTGCTTAGTTTGAATATTAAACCGCTATTTGTGTTGGTCACACGTTTGTGCACATTTTTACGGTGCATTACTAAATGATGTATAAGTCTACGATGAAACGATGTATGGTCTTGTTTGATGTCACTACTGACAGCCAGTCATGTCGAGGCAGTCCAGCAGAGAGATGATCGAGGGTGTATCTCTCCGCGATGAGATATAGGGTATCAAAGTCCAAAAAACATGTTTTTTTGCCGATGTACCGGAGTTTTGTGGACAAAATTTATTGTTGTTTGCAGTCACTATAGATACTGGGGTTTTTAATACGAATTACTTAGCTGTCGAAGTATTATTTAGTGTTATTTAATTTATACTACATTTTGAAGTGCAAGAATAATGGTGAAATATGTTTAATTTGACGAGTTTCGTGGCATGAGATTCGTGGCAATTTCTCCACGAATCTCATGAAATTACCACGAATCTCATTTTTCGTAGGATTTTTCATGTGATGAACACGTCTCAGTGCCATAATGTAGTACATATTGGCATCAGACACTGGTTGTATCCCTCACGCAGCGATCCTCATTGCTGACGCTCATGATTTGCCCGTCGCGCAATGATTTTTTTGTCTCATGATGCTTCGCCTTTTGTTTATGTCCATGGTATCGTGAAGCTCAGCCTTGATCGCATTTGCTCCATACTGTCATCTCATTGCATTATTAATTGCTTATGGTTGTGTCCGTCTTTCCTAGTTATTTGTCCAGGAAACTCAAGAACAAAATGCAAAAGTATCATATTTTTATTAATATTAACTAAACCCGCACGACGTACCTGGCCTATCGACCACCGATCCGATGTTTGCTCTGAACACGATTGCTAATGAATATCACTCCAAAAATCGACCATTGTATCTTGGACATGGAAAAGGCATTTGATGATAGGGTCCCAAGAGACACGATCTGGTGGAGCCTTTGGAAGAATAATGTCCCCGAACAATACATCAACAACGTTGCCGACATGTATAAGGATGCAAGATCAATGGTTCGGACGGTAGTGGGTGAGACAAAACCAATAGCGGTCACAGAAGGCGTACATCAAGGCTCTGTACTGAGTCTCTTCCTATTCCCTCGTTTAAGATTCACTCACGGAGTTAGCGCAAAATTCGGCAGCGTGGACTTTTATATACGCTGACGATGTAGCCATCTGCACAGAGCGCCGTGATGAGTTACAACAGGCACTTTTATCTTGAAAACACCAGTTGCAAGCCGTGACCTTGTGCTGAGTGTAGCAAAGACCCAATTCATGTGCTTTAACGAACCAGGTCCAAGCGACAGCAGTTCCATTCCCATCGATGGATAATTGGTCGCTTTGTGCGATCAATATAAGTACCTGGGGAGTATGATGCACAATTCCGGGAACGTAGAATGCAAAATTCAGCACCGAATAGCTGCAGCGTGGCTAAAATGGCGAGAAGTAACTGGTGTTACATGCGATAAAAGAATGACTGTAAAACCAAAGGGCATGGTATATAAGACCATCATAAGACTAGTCCTTATGTATGGCAGCGAAACGTGGGCCATAACCCAAACGAACGTGCATACCATTCAAGTTGCTGAAATGAAAATATTGAGGTGGATGTGTGGCGTTACCAGGCTTGATAAAATTCGTAACGAGTACGTGCGAGGAAGCCTGGGCGTGCGCGATATCGCCGTCAAGATGCAAAAGAGTAGGCTGCGATGGTATGGTCACGTGAAAAGGAGGCCACCTGAATACGTAGGGAACTTAGCACTACAACTTTCCATTCCCAGCCCAAGACCCAGAGGCAGACCCAAAACAAGATGGAAAGCTGTAATGCTAAAGGACATGAAAGAGTGTCAGGTATCCGAAGACGATGTCGAGAATAGAGCGAAGTGGAAGGGAAAGCCTAGGAAGGCTAACCCCATCACCATGTGGGATGTGACCCCATAGTCAGGAAGAGAGAGAGGATAAACTCAACCCGCAACAAAATAATTTAAATTAATATTTTTTTGGGCGATTTTATTTGTTTATCGGGTCCTGCTAATTTTGATTCGGATTTTATTCTGGACAAAGCTCATACCTAGGTAGTGCTTATGAATCGTTAATATAAACATTTAAGCGCATTGCTTTCATTGAGAAGAGCCTCAAGAACATTCGTCTTGTCTATTTAGTTTTAAGATACACCTGACGGGAAGCTCTATTGAGAACATAGAGCTGAGATCCTCCAGTCCAGACCAGGATATCATCAGCAAATTGAAAGTGCTAACAAGTACACCTATACTCGCCATTAGCATCGATGCTTTACCTTTCCAGTGGGGAAGATAAAATACATCATTCATCATCATAATTTCGAAGATGGAACGTTTCCCTGTCTGACACCTTTGGCAATTGGATCAGTTTCGAGCTCTAGTTGGTCCTAAAGCTGGATTGATTGAGGCTCTGCTATTATTTGCGAGAATGCTCCCAGGTGACCCAAGGAGTCAGAGACGCGCGGTCATGTACTTTTCTCCTCCAGAAAACATGAACACAAAGTTCCTTAAAACGCGAGATCGCTTTAGAATTCTGTCGTTTACGAAGATGTCTGACCAAATGGCAGTCCAGATGGGATATAAGAACTAAGGGCCGCCACCTCCGTGAAATTATTTCCATGCGTTTGTGAGCATCTGGAGAGGACAAGTCTAGAAGTGGACCACAGTGTGGCTCAAATTTTCACGAAACATTACATATTTTGGAGTACCTAAATTATTATATTTCATATTAGTTTCTTCACCTCTATAACAATGTTCGACGCCGCATAACGATCACAAACAATTTGCATATCATATCTTTTGGGAGTGTGATCTATGGTAAAACGAACGGAACACTATGTTAAATAGCTTGCAAGTGACATCTGGAGTAGTATATACGTTCTACGGCAAGTCATTCTCAGTTCAGGCTGTCAGACTGTGGAATAGCTATATACCTATCAGACGTGCAGAGTCCTTGCCCATTTTTAAAAAACTTCTCAGGCATCACTATTTGGCTTCCTAATATTCTTTTTGATAGGCATTTTTGTATTATATTTATTTTAGGTTTTTTCTTTTTTATTATTTTTATTCTTATGTATGTTCGTATTAAAGTATTTTTATTAAGTTTTTAGGTATAGGTATGTAATATGCTTCCCATTTTATTTTATTATACTTAGTAGGTACACCGCTAACTACTACCCTGTTTGAAACATGGAATCCTCTCCATCCAAAGGTTGTCTGGAAGAGATCGCAGCTTGCGATAAGACCGCCCACTGTACACTGTATTTGTTTCTTGTTTTGTTTGTCTTTGTTGTTTATGTATTTGTTCCATTGGTGTACAATAAAGTGTTATCTATCTATCTATCTATATCACACAGAACTTGTAGAAATCAGGGAAAATATAATTGGAATCAAGTATAACCAGCTCACAAGTTTATGTTAGATTTTTTCCCCATATTTTGTCTTTTATATTCATACAGAAACAGAAATTATGCTTTTAAATATTCTCTTGTTATTAAACACAAGTCCCAACAACCATAAAGAGAGCAAAACTTATAGTTAAGTACATAAATAATGCGTAAAAAATACCCGGAATTTACTGCGTGAGTTTCGTGTGGTACTGCATGAGTTACGTGGCACCATTTTCTTCAACCTTGAATTCTGTCCAAAGTTATCATCAGATTTACAAAAGCGATAGAGATTTGAGCTTGTATAAAAGGCTATATTATGTTATTAATATAAGTTATCTAAAATTCACATAAACAAAAATTACCACGAAAATCACGGCGAGAATTTTGTTCGCAGGAATGACCCTATACTAGTATAAAGAAGTTGTAACTATGAAAATTTAAACTAAAGTTATGGGTTCCTGTGGGTTCACGAAATCACGAGTTACTGATTTGATTTGATTTTAAAATGTCTTTATTAAAGTAATAATACATATAGTGTAACATACAATAGAACTTATTCTTATTGTTTATTGAACATAATGATAATAAACGTTTTTATAGGCTAACACACGCCTTTACAAACATATAGATTGGAAAATTATTGCACTGTATATGAACAAGGTAGTATATTTAACACATCATTCGATGTAAATAATGTTTTACAAATATAATGTTGGGCTTGTAGGAACGACCCACATTTTAAAAGAGTAAGTAAGTAAGTAGTAGCAGTGGTAGCCGATTGGTTAAGCACGCGTCTTGTGGGCTTAAGGTCATGGGTTCAAACCCTGGCTCACACCTCTGGATTTTTCGATATCTATGTGTGAATCATAACTTTAATATGATTATCACTTGCTTGCGGTGAAGGAAAACATCGTGAGGAAACCTGCACGTCTTTAGACATGTGAAATCCACCAACCCGCACTAGGCCAGCGTGGTGGATCTGGCTTGAATCCCCCTCGCATTGAGGGGAGGCCCGTGCCCAGCAGTGGGACGTTAAAAGGGCTAAATTAATGTTTTAATTAAGTAAGTAATACGAGTTACTGCCGACCAAGTTAAAGAAAAACTGATTCCCCGTCGTTTCTGAACTAACTCGACCATGAGAGTCAATAATCAACCGCAAATACAACTTTGTATCTTGTATTTGAACACTTTCGTTATCGAAACGCCTACGGAACCCTACTTTGTACGTAGCCCGACCGGCATTTAGTCGGTTTTCTTTTTTAAATCTTTCTATTTCCATCCTAACTTCGCCCACGAGTCGCTAATGTGTTTCGCATACAAAAAGGTGTTGCGCTAAGCTTACACTTATAGATGGGTAAAAGTTAGGACATGGTTAAGCAAACTAACATAGTCATTAGTGCCATTTGAGGACTGAAGTCACCGACTACTTCGTCAACTATTACCAAATCGTTTAACTAATGGTTTCTTTATATTCGTCAACGTAATATCGTGCAGATGCCAACACGATTTAGGGCCACAGCTAACACGCTACTTTTTGCATCAGCGATCGGCAATAGTCGCTTCTAAAAGCGACCCCCCCCTAAGGGCCATCCATTAATTATGTCACACGTAAAGGGGGGGAGGGGGTCAACGAAATGTGACATTGTGTGACAAGGGGGTGGGAGGGGTCCTAAGTTTTGTGACGTCACATTTAAAAATCTAATATATCTAAGAATTAAAACCGAAATTTGAATTTTTTACGAAATTTTTTAAAATTTCTAAAAATTATAAAAAATATGTGACGTCACACAGGGAGGGGGGAGTCTCGCAAATGTGACCAGCTAAATTCATTTCATTCATTCAGGGGTCTAATAATCATGAAATTGGTGTGACGTAATTAATGGATGGTCCCTTAGCATCGAAGCAGAGGCAGCGTCTGAACGTAGAGAGTCACCAAATCGCGATAGCGTTGATACAGTCGCAAAATCGCCGATCGCCGATGCAAAAAGTAGCATGTCTGCGGTGTCCCTTAGTTAACTTTTCTCTGCGGCTCACGTAGGGTTCACAAATTCGTGGGGGTTCCAAGAAAATTTAGCCTTTCTTCGGGCCTCACCGAGGTTCAGACCTCTGTATCCTCTTTGGAGACCATAGATCTGGGCTTAAAGAAGTGACAGTGGGTATGTGGGGAGAGTTTAGACTCCTCAAGATTTTCTATGTGGCCACTCCTACCACCCTTAGGTACAAAGTGTGATACACTATACCTGGCAACCCATTACGAGGCGTCAGGGACAATCTGCGGTAGGTCCTGCCGCCAGAGCATCCACCCTGGTACTCACTGTAAGAGTTGCACCGTGAATACTCACTACCATTTATCCAGAATGCTTCCGGAGCTGTTAAAAGTCGCTCAGACATAGACATAGACAGTAAAAAATGTATATGGGATTCGTTTTGTCAGGCACGTTAAAAATTCACAATACTACTACTTAGGGCGAGACCCCACTAGCGCGTTGCGTTGCGTTGTCGCAACGGATCAAAGGGTTGACGGGCGAGAGACGAAGCGGGGGAGGGTGATGCGCCACTACAAAATCTTGCGACGACGCAACGCAACGCGCTAATGGGGCCCGGCCGTAACGCAGATGAAGTTCGTCTAACGCGTGCGTTAGTTTCTCCGAATATAGGGTTGGATTTCGAGTGATGGTCGTCATTCCAATATCATTATGACACAAAACACCATAAAAACACTTTAGCGATCACAATAAACGCATAAATCGCGTAGAAGGTCGTGTCTTATTTAATTCCCACCATGACATAACTCCATAGCACGTCATGCTGATAATATTTTGTAAGCAGTTTGTTAATAAATAAACATATACGCAAGAATCTGCTGAGAATTTTAAGCAGAAATCGATCCAGCTGAACTGAGGCGTTATTCATTCATCATCATCATCAGTTCAGCCATAAGACGTCCACTGTTGGACATAGGCCTCCCCCAAGGCTTTCCACAACGACCGGTCCTGTGCCACTTGCATCCAGCGGTTTCCCGCAACCTTCACTAGGTCGTCAGTCCACCTTGTGGGGGGCCTACCCACACCGCGTCTTCCGGTACGTGGTCGCCACTCAAGAACCTTTCTGCCCCATCGGCCATCAATTCTTCGGGCTATGTGCCAAGCCCACTGCCACTTCAGCCTACTAATTCGCAGGGCTATGTCGGTGATCTTGGTTTGTCTACGGTATCTCCTCATTTCTGATTCGATATCGTAGAGAAACTCCCGAGCATAGCCCTCTCCATAGCTCTTGAGCCTTCTTATGAGGCCTACAGTCAGTGATCACGTTTCAGTTATTCATTAATGGATCTAAACTCTGAAATCAAATTGTTGACACTCTTGAGAACAAAAGAGAGAAGATCATAACACACCTTCCTAAGACTATCTTAGCGAGGAAGGTTGCAACACGAAAGTCACACGGGCGTTGACGGGCCCGTTGGCGTGGTTAGCGCGGGGGCGCCTTTCACGCTGCAGGTCGTAGGTTCAATTCCTACCCGGGACATGCATTTGTGTGCATGAACATGTCTGTATGTCCCGAGTCTAGGTGTATATGTATATTAAGTATGTATTTACAAACAAAAAAGTAGTATATGTAGTAATATCAGTTATCTGGTTTCCATGGTACAAGCTCTGCTTAGTTTGGGATCAGGTAGCCGTGTGTAAATAATGTCCCAGGATATTATTATATTATTATTATTATCGTTTACAAGTTGCACACCTGAAAGCGAGTGGGACATAGGGAGGGTGGCAAGGGGAGACGAGGGGAGATTGGGCTTCCGGCTCACTCATCATACGAAACGAAAGTAAAATAACTACTATACGGCGCTCAGGAGGGTAGTACTACCCCAGTCGAACCAGTCGGTATACGATCTGCATTCAATTGGCTACACAGTGTTGCAAGATGGGGGGGGGGGGGGGATTCCCTGCAAATTCGGGGGCTTTTTTCGCCTTTGGAGGGAGATTCGGGCGGACGGATTCTTTGGGGGGACTTTCGGGGGGAAAATAAACACGGAGGATCATCAATACCTACTTTTTTTAAAATGTCATGAATACATTCTATCGACATATTAATTCAATTAGTTCGTTATCGTTTTGTGACGAAGTTATTAGGAAAGAGTAGCTATTTTTGTTTTCGTATCAAAAAAGAAAATTGAAATTAAAAAAAAAAAAAAATATATTCAATTGAGTAAATCTGTTTTGGAAGGATTTTTTCTCAAAAAACAAATTTTCGGGGGTTTTAAAAAAAAATTGGGAGGAAACTCACATGGTCATCTGGCAACACTGTGGCTACAGCAGCTACACCGAAACGGGTCTTATTTCAAATAAGAAGAAGTATTGTGTGATTTAATTAAAAAGCACTGATGTAACGTCAACCAAACGATGTGTAACGTCAGGTAACAGTCGGCAGACGCGGTTATATTCGGTTCACGCTCCGTTGGCTTGGAGGAGCGGGTCTCAAGGCCACATACTAAGTTTTAATTTGTTTCATACGAATCGGGGTGGAAAACCTTATAAGATGTAACTTATACTATACCACCAAGCCAACTAGGCGCACGGGTATAAATATAAATAAATAAAAATAAATATAACGTCACGACTTTTATCCCCATGCGGGGGTAGTCAGAGGCTTGAGTGGCCATACACCACCACATTATGGAGGTATTAAGTCAACTCAAAGCCCACGTTTCACCAGATAGTCGGAACCCAACGTGACAGGTGGTGAACCTTGTCGCCGTGTAAACAGGAACTGACTATTACCTAATCCCGAGGGATAGGGTAGGTTTCCTCACGATGTTTTCCCTCACCGTAAGCGAACTGTAAATTATGCACATAGATAAAAATTCATCCATTGGTGCATGCCCCACCGGGGATCGAACCTGGGACCTTCTGATTGCTAGCCCAACGTGTTCGCCCCTAGGCTCAAAATATCAAATGATAATAAGTTAATGTTTCCGCGGTCCTTCCACCACGTAGTGGGAGCTACTGCCACAGGAGTGCTTAGGCAATGGCCCAGGCTCACTGCGTTGTTGACGGACCGCGGAATCATTGACTTATTATCATTTGATATTTATACTTGAGTGTCTATTTGGCTTGGTGGTGGTAATAAGATGTGTAACTTAAATGTATTAAGTGGTAGAGCCAAACTGTAGCTAAGAAACTGCAGCTTATATATTGGCTGGCTCGACCGGGGTAGTACCACCCTCTCACAGGAGATCAGCGTAAAGTAGCTAATAAAGCTGCGTTTCGTACGATGAGTGAGAGAACCGGAAGCCCAAACCTTTGGCCTCCTTCCCCTCCCTTAGATAGGTTATATGCGCCCCGTAACTTTGCGACACTGATGGACGCGTTGACAGTGTCGTTTATGCACTTAATTACTTACATTGTTGATTTTAACATGCGGTTAAATATATTATAAGCAGTGGTAGCCGATTGGTTAAGCACGCGTCTTGCTGGCTGAAGGTGCTGGGTTCAAACCCTGGCTCGCACCTCTGGATTTTTAAATCTATGTGTGAATCATAACTTTAATATGATTATCACTTGCTTGCGGTGAAGGAAAACATCGTGAGGAAACCTGCATATCTTTAGACATGTGAAATCCACCAACACGCACTGGGCCAGCGTGGTGGATTATGGCCTGGATCCCCCTCTCATTGAGGGGAGGCCCGTGCCCAGCAGTAGGACGTTAAAAGGGCTAAATTATTATTATTATTTGAAAGCAATCAGTTCGCCATTCGTGCCATTTGTAAACACTATATGTCGTGCGGGTAACCTATCTAACTCTTTTCTGGATATATCATTGGTTCGTTAAATGAGTACAGTTAGATCATATCTAAGCTTGAGGAGGTGACTGTATGTTTGCGTAGTTATATTTGCTAATTGTTATGTGGGCTTGAGTAATTTGCAGCTGAAGTCTGAAATAAAACTTTGTTTGGTAGTAGTTTTGCTGGCTATGCTAGATATTTTAGTGATTATTCTACGATTGTATCACTGTTTTAAAACCTTTAATTATTTTTAGAATTAATTTTCAATCTGGCCCCCAAATTCATAGAAAGTTATGATCGACTTGCAATAGCATTGCAAATCACTTTTGTTCCTAGAAAATTTCTAGAAACAAAAGTGATATCAAAAGCATTTCTACTAGAAATGCTTTTAATATCCATTGTAAACTGGCTAAAATCTCTACGATATTGGGGGATCTTTATCTACGAAAGCGAAAGCGAAAAAAATTAGGTATAACTTCTAAACCACTTTTGTCAGAGTTGTTCAAGCCGCCCGAAGGCCTCTGACATGGCTTAACGACTGCTGCCTAGATGACAACAACAGTTGTCAGAGGCCTTTGGGTGGCTTGAACAACTCTGACACCAGGTTGGCCACTAACCATACGATAAGAAGAAGTAGGACCAATCGCGATCCATTATTTGTTTCCATAGACCAGACGTTGGCTCCGCTCTCACCGCGCTACTTTCATTGGAATTATTTATATGCAAATTATTCCTAGAGTGGAGTCCAAAAAGTGGTTAGTCCGTGTCTGAGGTGTAAACTCGGAGCTACAGATAAATAATGCGTTCTCATTTGCCATTCGAAGGACATGTTGTGTTTACAAAGAGATCTGTTTTCCTGCTTTGCATTCGATTTGCATAAAGATTGGCATCGTTTATGGTAAATAGACTTACTTAGTCTCTGACTGACTGCCTAGATGGTCTAGTGACGTACCTAATCGGTAATCATTACCGGTTAATTTTACAGATTACCGGTTTTTATCAGAGTTGCAAAAAAAAGGAAATTTAAAATGAAAACTGTTTAAAACGTGTTTAAATCATTGTTTAAAACATTGATTTAAATCAGAACGAATAAATCACCGTGTTTAAAACATGTTTAAATGTTTAAAACATGTTTTAAACACAGTGTTTAAAAAAATCGCGCTCTAAAAAGTATGAAACAAGAAAATATTCTCATCTAGAGGATAGCCGTGGTCCGTGTAGGTCTTTAGGGCCAAATGGCATATGAACACGGACCACGGCTATCCTCTAGATGAGAATATTTTCTTGTTTCATACTTTTTAGAGCGCGATTTTTCAGTAGTCGGGTTTTAGTTTTTAAACTTACTTTTTATTTAATCATTTTGGAGTTATAGGTAACAATATATATATTTTTGAAATGTGCTCATCAAGCTCTTTCATTTGATACCCCACACGGTTTCATTAAAAAATGTTTTTTTTTTAGTTCATGACATTATGTACTCTAGAGGGCGCCATATGCAATTTTATGTGACGTCACATAGCCTATAACCAGCGCGCCATTAAGCCGCTTCTAACGATACCTCATTTGTCAAATTACGACAAGTAGTTTGCAAGTTAGGTGGGAACAGATGCACATACATACATACATACATACCGGTCAAAATCATAACCCTCCGCCGTAGTCGGGTAAAAACAAGGTAATTTTTTCGTAACAACCCTGGTTTTTATATGGAACTTCAACACTCATTCTATTGCTACATCTACAGATGTAGATAGGAGCTAGGAACGACAGTGTGTCAATTGATGATGCCGCCGTTGAACACTCGACGAGTCCTAAATTCTTTTTGAATCCAAACTTTCATAGAAAGAATGAATGCGTTTCATCTGAATCGGATTTTTATTCCATTTAAGACAGATTCATTCTCCCTACAGAATTACCGCCAAAATAGATTTTTAGCCAATTTACAATGGTGTTTCAAAGCATTTCTAGGAAAAAAAGGTGATTTTTAATACCAGTGTAAGGGGCCATCCATTAATTACGTCACACGAATTTCATGATTTTTAGACCCCTCCCTCCCCCTTGTCACAACTGGTCACATTTGCGAGACTCCCCCCCCTCCCTGTGTGACGTCACATATTTTTTATAATTTTTAGAAATTTTCAAAAATTTTCGTTATAAATTCACATTTCGGTTTTAATATTAAAATATATTAGATTTTTAAATGTGACGTCACAAAACTTAAGACCCCTCCCACCCCCTTGTCACACAATGTCCCATTTTGTCGACCCCCCCCTTTACGTGTGACGTAATTAATTGATGGCCCCTAAGTCTATCATAGCTTCCTAAGGTTTGTCTTAAGTTATCAGCCGTTTAAATAACAACTTCCTACCTGTCGTACATAGCCTAAGACTGGAATGCAACTATCCGCTTTTATAGACATATTTGTACGGTTCCTAGGTTCAAATATGGATATGACCAGTTTGTCTGTGGTCTTAGGTTCTTCGTAGTTATTTACATTGACACAGTTTGTTATCGAGACAATTTGTCAAAATAACAATGTTTTACATCGATGTATTATTTAAGCAGATATGGTACATCCCAGAGTTGGGCAAAATTTAATTGCAATTAACTAATTGCAAATTGCATGTGGTGTCATAATTAACAATTAATTTTTATTTGTTTGTCAATCGCGAACAAATCACAATTAATTGTTAATTGTGATATCACCTGCAATTTGCAATTAATTAATCGCAATTAAATGTTGCCCCACTCTGGTACATCCTAACATTGCAATCACTTAACATGTGCTCGGCGCACTACTATATGCAGCGAAATTCACGCACTCGCATTTTAACAATTAACTTATTAAATACTAGCCGTCCTGGCGAACTTCGTACCGCCTCAGAATTAATAAATGTTGTAGTTAGGCGTGAGCGTCACCCATAGACATTTAAAAGTAACAAATAACAATGTTTGTATTTTTGTATACATGAAGCTAGTAGTGACGAAAACCATAGGGTTACAAAAAAAACCAGTTACAAAAATCACCTATTAAATAACCGATGACGCCTTTGACGTAACCGGTTACGTTACTTTTCGTGAAAATAATGTAACGACACACGTCTAGTTGTAGTTATTAACTTACTAGCCAAAAAATAACTAACCCCCCCCCCCATTCCCCATCCGTTCTTCTTCTTTCCCGGCCAATATGAATAATGCTATAACCCCAATCTGATCATTTAAAATGAACAATAATTAGAAAAATCTAGGAATTTGTAGTCGCCATCTGACACTGGCGTACGTTACGCCATCTATTGAAAGTAATCTGAATCATAATTTTTACAGGAAATGGAGGTTTTTAGAGTTTTCCGGGCAATTTTTCCAATTTTTTAAAATGTAAGAACCTTCCTTGAACTTCACGGAATATTCTAAAAAAATACCATCTAAACTGTTAACGCCATCTAAACCAGCCGTTCTCGCGTCAAGTCATGACAACGGGAAATAGGAAAACATTTTTATGTATAGACATAAGAAGGTATTATTCACCAGAAGATGAGCGTTACTGGCAATACCAACATGATTTCAGATTAGGAAAATGTACCATCCGTTACCCGAAACGTTTTGTTTCGAATTTCGGAGAAGCCGCACTGAGCTGAGTTCGTCAATATTTCCGAACGAATCCCTGACCCGTTGCAAATGATCCACCAACGATCGATCCATAAGTATAACTCATCAAGGCGAATTAATGTCACCTTGACAGTTCTATTACAATTAAGATACGCATATACATTATGTACATGATATAAAAACAGTGATAACTACGCACTTAGCAAGGACACGTGATGTCAGATGATTAAAAATATTTAAATATCATTTGCAAGTCAACTTAATGATAAAGGAGGTGCACACTCACTATCAAGTGGATTACGGGGGTGGATGCAAGGAAGACTCCAGAACGCTGGATGGACTATAAGAAGGTGGATAAAGACCGCACGAGACAAGCGGACTGTGGAAGCAGACTTGAACATAATTGTAAGTGGCTAAAGAAGGTGAAGAAAATAAATAAAGAATAAATGTGACGAAATTGAATTTTTCCTCTTTTTTATCGCCATGGTCGTTGCGAATGTCACAAAATGGAATTTCGCTGGATTTTGGTCACAGAATTCGTCAAAAGAATGTTCGTTCGTTAAATTCTCGTTAAATTCTCAGGTCGGCAACGTGCAAGCAATGCCTTTGGTGATGCTATAGGGTACGGTAACTGCTTAACATCAAGACAAGACCGTACGATTGTTTGCCACCTTGTTCACATAAAAAAACATTTTAACAGAGGTCGTTGAAAGAATGTGACAAAATGGATTTTTTGTATTTTCTTTTGTCACGAATTGTCTTTACGCCTTAATTTCCCCGGCTTTATGTCAGGGTCCTGTGCTACACTCCACACCAACAATTTGACCCACACAACAGTCCCCTGCCCACGTTCACATTCGCGCCTTAATGAAATTTCTCGAGACACGTGGGCAGACAGATCTGAGCTCAGGCAAGGTCATTGGTTAACACGCAATAACAATCCAACAGTTTTATACATCGCATTGCAAAACTAACTATTACAACTGATTTTAAAGTTCAAAGTTGTATGCAACAATGGTGTATGTTAATGTTATTTTAGTGTATTGATTGATGCTATAGTTTTCCAATAATGAATGTTAGGGACGTGAAGTTTAAGGTTCAAAGTGGTGTGTTTGTATCTTATGTTGCAGCTTAATGATACGAGTTCTAATACGAGTTTATGATGCAATTGATTGTTTATACATATTTAAAACGAGTTTTTAGAATTTTGTAATTGTTTTAAATAACGGAATGTTGGTATGTATTGTCCCCCCGCTCCTCCCATGTGGCAGGTTAATGAGTTACTTTTTTAGGGTTCCGTA
Organism: Drymonia ruficornis; assembly: GCA_947859195.1. Classification (NCBI taxonomy): domain Eukaryota; kingdom Metazoa; phylum Arthropoda; class Insecta; order Lepidoptera; family Notodontidae; genus Drymonia; species Drymonia ruficornis. The sequence continues at coordinate 4,517,306 of OX401932.1, read as the reverse complement.
CCCAAAGGATGCCAACGGGACCCTATTACTAAGCCTACGCTGTCCGTCTGTCAGAGGGCTGTATCTCACGAACCGTAATAGATAGAGAGTTGAAATTTTCACAGAATGTGTATTTCTGTTGCCGCTACAACAACAAATACTAAAAATGTAATTTAATTTAAAATAAAGGGGGTCCACATACAAAAAACTTATTATTTTTGTCGTTTTTATTCTACGGTGGTAGGTACGGAACCTATGTGCGAGTCCGACACGCACTTGGCCGGTTTTATGTGACTGAGGTGGCAAACAAGCGTACGGCTCGTCTGATGTTAAGCAGTTACGGTAGCCTATACAGGTGTTTCAAAACTTCAAAAAAAATACTTGGAGTTTGGATGAGTATCCGAAATAGAATTAAGGGTGTATTTTTTATTGATGTTCGCACAGATCGTTTACCGATAAGAGAACGAAATATGACGCATCATATCGATTTGACGAATACGGTTATTTAACGATTGTTCTCGATTGCGAAATCGTTGTGAAAGGTCAAGATTGACATACCAAATGCAACATCCAATTGGGTCGCAGTTACCTAGAGTGACTAGGTAGGATTACAATGCTGACAATTCTAAAATGGATTAATTAGTCTGTGACGTAGTATTTTTTTAAATTCTTCTTATCGTATGGTTAGTGGCCGACCTGGTGTCAGAGTTGTTCAAGCCGCCCGAAGGCCTAAGGCCTAGGCCACACAGCGGTTATATCCGCGCTTTTAAAACCGCGTCCTATGGAATCATATGAACCGCAAGTGCGGATAGGTTCATATGATTCCATAGGACACAGATATAACGCGGTTTTAACAGCGCGGATATAACCGCGGTGCGGCCTAGGCCTTAGGCCCGAAGGCGTAGATGACAACAACCGGGACTGACTTTTTACGTGCCCTCCTAGCTCGGAGACGCTCAGTTCAAATGCCACTAAATGGTCACCCATCTCTGACTGACTTTGCCAAGCCTATCGTTTCCTATCCTTTCTTCTGATTAAATTCGTGCGGGTTCCAAGACAACTTAGCTTGTCCCCGGGACTCGTCGAGGGTCAAACCTTGGCGTCATCGTTGGACACTGTCGATCCTGGCTTACAGGAGTAACAGTTGTGGGAATGTGTGGCGGGATTAGTCCCATATAAAGCCTATAGTTTACTGATTAATTACTGCAGCTGCCTATGAGGGCCTTTTTAAAATTACGTACATAAATCAGAACTGATAGAACACGAAATTATAGTCAGACACATTCTAGACAGTTGAATAGAATATAAAACATGCACTTTCAACCAAGTTAAGAAGTTTAAACGCAGCTCCTATTAGCTGGAGTATAGGCTTAATTGCTTATCACCATTGAATGTATTATTTTAGCAGATATGTTACCTCCTAACATTGCAATCACGAGACTTGTGCTCAGCATCACTACACGCAGCGACATTCACACATCTGTTATTGCACTCGCAATTCGACAATCAACTATAAGACATTTTGATGAGTGTTATTCACCAGACGATGAGCCGTATTGGCAATACCGACATGTGTTCATTCAACGTTATTTTCCGCGAACAACTGTCACACTGAACGACTGTGACATACTATTTTGGACAGTCGCACCGTGCGCATCTCCTACTTTCTTAGTAATGTCTTCGCTCAAGACGCATTTATGCCCAGGAGTAGTGTTACCCTACTTGCACCTAGAGTTGGGCAAAATTTAATTGCAATGAATTAATTGCAAATTGCACGTGGTGTCACAATTAACAATTAATTTTGATTTGTTTGTCAATCGCGACCAAGTCACAATTAATTGTTAATTGTGACATCACCTGCAATTAGCAATTAATTAATTACAATTAAATTTCGCCCAACTCTGCTTGCACCATACGAAGGAATTGAAGGGATTGAAGGATTGATGATTGATTGATTGTACGACCTATGACGGGACATTTTAAAGTACATTTTTCTCTACATACCTATTTTATTTAAATCTGTATTTTTCTACATACCTATACTGTTGTTATCCTCATCTATACGGGTGGTATGAGAGAGACCAAGACTGAGATGGATGGAAGACGGGGGAGACCTTTGCCCAGCAGTGGGACATAGTAGAAGTAGATAAAAAAATATAACTTTTGTCCTAGCAGCCAGACTGTCTTTAAATATCGTGTCCTATCTCTGTCTATTACGACTATCATTAAAAAGTGTAATTGAGATAAATAATTTAAAAAAACAGAACTGACATCCATTTTATCTCAAACTATTGCATTACACACTGTACTCCGCATTTTAATTCCTTTCTAAACATACCATTCCTTTTCTAACGGAAAACACACACTGATACACACATTGTGTGTATTTCAACACAGAACTATACACAAATCACCATTTCAAGACACACAGTACACGATCAATTTGAAAAATTACCGATTCGATTTGGTAATTTTTCGGAAAATGCCGGTTTTTGTCGGCACTACGCGTGCGGCGCGGGCCGGGCGTGAATCGTCACTGGTTCGGTTAGACCGCGGGCCGGAATGGGGGATCAGGGTTACCTGGTTTAAAATAATGTGGGTGTGTACCAATTTAATGATAAGAAAACCGCTCAAGTATATTTAGTACTTATCAGAATGTTATTTTAGTTGGAATACTAAGGTGTAACAATAAGAGAGTAAAATACTTTAAGAGGTCAATCTTTTAAGGCAGGGGTTCCCAAAGTGGTACCCAAGGGGTCGATATCGGTTTCCCAGGGGTCGACATAAACGAAAACCGATTTTGGGGGTCGACCAGGTCAAAAAATCGACCCTTATTAATTACCACAAGTTCTTATTTGAAACTTTCAAGATACTGCATAGTTGTGTAACGTGTACAAACTTGTTACAAGAATGACTGCGGCACACTGATTTTTTTATTTTTTTTATCATTAATTTGCAATTTTAATGTTTTTGTTTTTTCAAAAATAATTAACTTTTAAGTATTTTCTATCAATGGAAAAAAAAACATTTTGTTTTTTTTTTAAATTTTAAAGTAATTTGGGGTACGAGGTATCAGTTAATTTTGGAAAAGGGATCTTAAGTAGAAGTAAGACCCTAAGTAGTTTGTCGTTTTGTCTGTCGATCCTGGCTTAAAGGAGGCAAAATAAGGAGTGTGGCGCACCTAGTAGTCCCAATAAAAAACATACTTCACTTTAAGTAAAAATAAATAAATAAAACGTACTTAATTTGAAAACGCGCGCTGGCAACCCAGCTCATAAGTGTGACTATGTGAGCGGTAATGCGCCATTACAATTACCCGACGGATGCCGACAGGGCGCCTACTCCGAAATACGAAACGAAACGCTTCGGGCTGACGAATCGTACGATTTCCTACTCCGAAAGTGTTTCGGAAGCGTTCCGAATTCTTTCGGAATAGGGTCCACGAAAGAAGAAACGTCAAATCGCGACTATGGAATCCGATTTTCGGATCCAAAGCACTATCGGAATAGGAAAACGTACGATTCGTCAGCCGAAGCATTTCGTAGTAGGCGCCCATTACGTGCACGTAGGCCCTACGTCGTAGGATGACTACCAATGCTGAAGACAAAGCATGGAACGTGAGCTGAAAGCCAAAGTTTCCTTGATAATAATCATCATCATCATCATGTCAGCCAAAAGACGTCCAGTGTTGGACATAGGCCTCCCCAAAGTTTTCCACAACGCCCGGTCCTGTGCTGCTTGCATCCAGCTGTTTCCCGCGACCTTCACTAGGTCGTTGGTCCACCTTGTGGGGGGCTACCCACGCTGCGTCTTCCGGTACGTGGTCGCCACTCAAGAACCTTTCTGCCCCAAACGCACCCTGAGCATTTTTTATAATAAAGTAAGGCAGGAAAGAAACGCACGGGTCGCCTTATGTTAAGCAGTACCGTAGACTATAGATGTTGGCAATACCAAGGTCATCGCTCAGAGGGAAGGGAGATATAGAGTCTATAATATGGACTATGTATGGTCCTTTAAGCAAGACGGGAAAGACAATATATTGTTCGATAGTCCCCGGGTGTTACGACGCGTCACGGCTTAACTTAATGTTTAGTAACCATGCGAGAAAGGGACGTTAAAGTTAAATTCACTTAAGACTAATTCATGAAACTAATCAACTGGAAACGTTGTTAGTTAATTGGGTTTAAAATGGGCGTTTAGGGAGCATGTAACTAGGCCTCGACTAACTAGTTTATTATTTAATTATTGTATTTAATTAACATTAACCACCTGTTAAGTTGGAGATACGTCAACGGCCTAACCGAGAATTTTGATCGCAACTCAAATGCTAAATTAATTCAGGTTTTGACCACCAGGGCGGCGCCACGTTGCAGTGGTGTGACAATGACACTTTACAATTTAGACATCTCACCATCTCTATCTCTCTTTCCGATCTCACTATAGTTTTAATTTGCAGTGACACTGACAGTAGTGAAGTGACAGACAACGTCATAGTCCAATCAATTTTTCTCGCAAAAAATATAGAAATCTACCTACATTATCTATAATGATATCAAATCTCCGCTTAAGCAAGAAATTGATGTTCAATCACTACTTATTAAGGTACGATTCCGACGAACGCGGCAGACAACAGACGTCAGTCATACAAATTGTGGCGATGACATGTGCCGCGACGGCAGATGGCATTACAATTTGTATGAAGCCGACTGACGTCTGCTGTCTGCCGCGTTCGTCGGAATCGTACCTTTAGGCTTCAAGCTGTCAATTTCTACGTGATTCCGAGAACACATCTCCTTGAATCAATGCGCTCCTAGTACAGTTAAAATTGCGCCGCTAATGTGATTAAGGTATTTTAACTGCGTTTTTAACTGGCATTATGTGCGGTTGACGGCAGTTAACTTGTAGGGTGTGCTTTTTATATCCTTAAGATATGTGTGCTTGATAATTAGGCTTCAGTTATTCAAGTTTTTACTAAGAGCGTAAAGTGTCCCTGACACTTCCCATCAGCTGCATGTCAAGCAGTTACCGTAGCCTATAGATGTTTGCATTACCAAAGGCAATTGCTCGCACGTTGCCGAACTGAAGGAGAGTGGAACGAAGGTAGGGGAAGAGGGAAGGTTGGGCTTTCGGCTCTCTCACTCATCGTACGAAACGCAGCTGTAACAGCTAATTTACGCCGATCTTTAGTGAGAGGTTGGTAGTACCCCGGTCGAGCCAGCCCGTATATGAGCTGCAATTGGCTACAGCTTGGCTATACCACAAGGTTGTTACCGTGTTGCAGAATACTATGTACGAAGAGCAATGTCTCATTGAGAGTGCAGCTGTTGGCCTCGAGTCACAACGCCAGTTTCAAGGCGTTTGTGGTCTTGGTTCCGACTGAAAAGCTGTCCACTTTCATGCAGGAGCAGTACTGGCCGAAAGGTGTGGTGGTCAGGCGCGTTCGGGGGAGGCTGCCGTCACCAACACCATCAAATTAGTTTTATGTTTAATAATATATGTATGTTAGTCTGTAAGGTATGTAACTATGGGCCTAGTCGCCTGATAATAATAGTACATTACTGCCGCGGTCTCTAATGAGTGTGTTGTTGCCCGCGTTGTTGATGGCCGAAAGCGCGGCGCAGCGCAGCTCCAGTCCTCCACAGCGCGGTCAGCATTGCAACTCTTGATGGACAAGCTAAAATAAATTTATAGCTTTATAGCGCGGCCAGCAAAAGTTGCAATGATGACCAAGCTTGGAGGCCGAGAGCGTAGCGAAGCTTAGCTTGAGGCCATTATAACGTGGTCAGCAGTACACTCATTAGAGACCAAGGCTTGTATAGTGCTTTACTCAAAAATGCGACTATTAGTTTAAACAAAACTAGCTAAGTGGGTATAACAATTAATACAATTATATTTATATTTTTACGAACTATATCTATAGTTGTGTATTTTCTCTGTTTACGTTTCCATGGCAACGGCACGACCAACTCGTTTTTAACCTTCAATCAGTTTTTTTACGAACCATAAACATACCTGTTTGTTACGTTTCCATGGCAACGGTCAAATAACAAATATAATGACGATAATACCGGGTAATAATACATTGTACGTCTAGTAGCTCTTGCAGTACGACAAATCCGATTTTGCTCGAAGAAGGTTTGTGAAATAATGACAACATTATAAACTTTTTTGAGTAAATGATTATTATTATTATTATTATGGCACAATTTTTTATCCGACCTGTTTATAGCACCCTTGAAATGTTTCGTTTAATACTGAAGAGGTGCACTCGAGAAAGAGCAACACTTAAGCCCGAGGCGAGTTCTTTCGCGTCAAACGCTTTTGACGTGGTTCAAGAATATTAATCTATAGCAAGGTTGTGGTAAAAATGTACGCTAAGGGGCCATCCAGTAATTACATTACATTAAGTATTAAAATAAAATCGAAATTTGAATTTTTAACGAAAAATTTTGAAAATTTCTGATAATTATAAAAAATATGTGACGTCACACAGGGAGGGGGGAGTCTCGCAAATGTGACCAGCTGTGACAAGGGGGGGAGGGGTCTAAAAATCATGAAATTCGTGTGACGTAATTAATGGTCGCCCCTAAGATGGCTTGGCCATGTGGAGAGGATGAATGAAAGTTGACTGACGAAAGAGGTATACGGAGCGAATGTGAATGGATCTTCGGAAGAGGGCGCCCAAGGAGAACTTTCCACGACCAGATTAATGGTATTTTTCGGAAAGGTCAAGCCCGTAGCACCCTCAACCGACGATGATAAAGCAAAAGAGGTATTTCAGGATCGTAGCATGTGTCAATCAGTATTATCTGCCTACTCCTGTAGAATACAAGCGTGAGTATATGTATGGAGGGAGACGTTTTATAAAGCTCTTTGTAAACGTGCTTTAAAAATGCAGCAACAAAAGCTATTGTAAGTACATCCCCCTCAATGCGAGGGGGATTCGGGCCTCTGCTTGGGAAACTTTGCACGTCTTTCGATGCCTGTAGACAATTTTAAAAAATAGAAGTCATCTTCCGACTGTAGCCTAGGGGTGAACAGGTTGGGCTAGCAATCGGAAGGTCCCAGGTTCAATCCCCGGTGGGGCATGTACCAATGGATGAATTTTCATCTATGTGCATAATTCACAGTTCGCTGACGGTGAGGGAAAACATCGCGAGGAAACCTACCTATCCCTCGGGATTAGGAAATAGTCAGTTTCTGTATACACGGCGACAAGGTTCACCACCTGTCACGTTGGGTTCTGACTATCTGGTGAAACGTGGGCTTTGAGTTGGTTAATACCTCCACAATGTGGTGGTGTATGGCCACTCAAGCCTCTGACTACCCCCGAATGGGCTCCTCGACTCAGATGTCGAGGAGACCGACACACGCACACTACCCATCATACACCGACCTCGCCGGCGAGGTCGACGTATTCCCTCTTCCGCCAATAGGTGCCTCTATGCGCCTGCGCTAGCAGGACCTAGACGCACCTAGGCATTCGACAAGCCCGCTGAGTTTCTTGCCGGATCTTCTCAGTGAGGTCGCGTTACGATCCGGTGGTAGTTTTTACCTCCGTTCTCTCTCTTGAGACAGCAGCCAAGCCGAGGCCGAGCCCTATGTGGCGCCCTTGAGCGTGCTGTCCCCTACCCTTCTGGTTGGAGCGCACTTTGCACTCGCCAAAGTCCGGGTGAAGTTGTAGAGGCCACTCTGGCCAACAACGTATGGTCAATTCAAAAAAAAAATAAAAAAAATAAAAAACCCCCGAATGGGGTTAAAAATCGTGACGTTACACGTCATCTTGAAATTGTTCAAGAGTAGTTAAAAACATATTAGGCCCATGCTTAAAGTCTGTGATTCTTCGCTAAAATCTTTTCTGAGCGAACTATCACGGACCGGGAGAAGCATGTATTGCAAATTTCAAGTTTTTAGCCGTCCTAATTCTTGAGATTTCATTGATGAGTTGGCTTTTATTCGTAGCTCAGCCTTGAGGCTTAATTCGGGGCATTGGATAAGAAAAAAACTTAGGAACTTTGCGCTCACGACCTTTTTTTTTAAATAATCTTATCTAAAATATATATATATATATATATATATATAATTATAATATATATATATATAATTATAATATATATATATATATATATATATATATACATATATATATATATATATAACGTCACGACTTTTATCCCCATTCGGGGGTAGTCAGAGGCTTGAGTGCCATACACCACCACATTGTGGAGGTATTAAGCCAACTCAAAGCCCACGTTTCACCAGATAGTCAGAACCCAACGTGACAGGTGGTGAACCTTGTCTGGGTTTCAGAATCATTGTGACGATGAATAAAAGGTTCACAATGATCTACCAACGTTTTAATCTTGTTCTGTCATCATCATCAGGGACACTCATGCAGATTGGTAAGCGATCTTCCTTCGCTTTTACGTCGCGTCAAAAAGCATTGAAATTGCACCTGATTGCGCTCTAGATCAATCACGAAATCTTATCTGGTGCCCTCTCTTCAACCCTCACTCTTAACAAAGATAGAAGGAAAGCTACTAAGAGGAAGACCAAGCTACATGAACCCGATTAAAGAGAAGATCAGAGAAGAGAGTCATGTCGTATAAGAAGGCAAAAGAGACTGCACTATATAGGGAAAGATGGAGAGCTCCATCAGTTACACCGACAAAGGTCTTCGGGCACTTGAATAAGTCCTTTATCTGCAAAATACGACTAACGGGCACCAACCTGCTGCCCAACAAACTGTCCGTTGCAGATATTGCAACATTGCAATTTTCTACGGCACGCGCCAATTTCTCGGTTAGTTTGGCGCGAAATATTCTGGGAATGCGCTCGCGCATTACATTAACGGTGCGGAATGAGGAGGCCATTTGTAAAGAGGCTGATAGTCGTGTTAAGAACACATTTCTTAATCTTTAATTAAGTCTTCACAGGCAACAGGGGCCACCTTGTAATCAACCAGGAGAATGGCGCAAGAGAGAGATATCTGGAGACAGATGGTAGCATAGGCTACACACCAAAATCACGTCCCTCAGTCATGAGGATACGATAAAGGAGAATGAAAGGCTAATTCACTCAATTTGCCTCCCACTTTGCAATGGAGGGAAGTGGATAACTTCCAACTTTTAATATTATTTCCTTCGATTAAATTCAAGTGAGTGCAATTAAGGTTTTTCTTGGGAGTCAAACTGTTCTACGTTCGAGACCACTGTAGATCCTGGCTTACAGGAGTAACATGACCCATATCCAATAAGAGATTTATTATAGTGGCCCCCTTACCAACTGTACAGGAGTAACAGTGTTGTCAGTGTGTGGATATTAGCTTTCTGAATTCAAAGAAGTGGCACTCAGCATCCTAATTAGCCTTTGAAGACGTGCGCCGTCATTCAGAATCTTAACTTGGATGCCTAAATTCTGGATGGTCCAAGACCTTTAGTTATGTTTTTTTTGTATCATTTACCTTTCAATCTCTTGAAAAGGACATTCAGTAATGTTTGGGATTTAGTACTCCCATCTTAAATGGTATGTGGCCACAGTTATAGATTATGAATGTTATTATAACTTGCTCAAAGTGGAGGAATATTAACTAACCGACGCGAGGAAACCTGCTCCGCGAGAATTTAACATTCAAATGAATGTTAAAACGAATGGGTTATAATAATAATAATCTATCTTGGGACACTTTTTACACACGGCTACCTGATCCCAAACTAAGCAGAGCTTGTACTATGGAAACCAGATAACTGATATTACTACATATACTACTTTTTATTTGTAAATACATACTTAATATACATATACACCCAGACTCCGGACATACAGACATGTTCATGCACACAAATGCATGTCACGGGTAGGAATCGAACCTACGACCTGCAGCGTGAATGTCGCCTCCGCGCCAACCACGCTAACGGGCCCGTCGTTATTGAAAATTATTCAAGCCATTACCATTAATACTCGGTTTATTTTCCGAAATTAATTTTGTATTAAACAGTCGTTAGATAAAGATACGTTACTTAATATCGTGGCTAATATACTTACGTTGCAGGCACTTGGAAAGTTCAAAATGCTACAATCATTTCCTAAGTAGCTAGTTATTCTTTTGTAGATACTTAAGTTACTACAACTAAATTCCCAACAGCCGAATACTCGTACGCAACTTGAATTTGAGAGCTGCTTAACTTTGACGCGCCATACAAAAAATGACAGTTAACGACGTCTCAAACTGCTAAGTGGGACTTAGATATTTAAGTAGCCTTTGAGTATTCGGCCGTAAGTATCCTACCTACAGTATTCTCGGTCTTAAAACTTCCTTAAGACTTGAAAACCTTAAGGAATTTGGTGGAATATTAACCATTGTATCTTCATAAATGTGCGTAAGTGTAGGCAATTGGAACCAAAGTGGTGAACCATAATTTTCGAGTTCCCCAAGAAGTCTTGTAATCAGTAATGTATCCAGCACTTTATTGATAGGTTTTGAAACATTCAAAAACTAAAAAAAAAATCACTTGACACTGGCTATATGCGAAGCCATAAAGTCGGAAACCCACCGCGGTGCACGGAGAGGCCACGACCACGGTTACGTTATGCAAGAAAATGTATGGATGGCGTCATTTCGTGGGTAGCCTCTCCGTGCGCCGCGGTGGACACGGAGACATACATTTTCGTGCAAAGCGAAGCTTAACCCACGTGCGTAGCGTGTGCGTGACCTCTCCGTGCGCCGCGGTGGGTTTCCGGCTTAAATAATTTTAAAAAAACTCACCCGATCTGAGATAGCCTCCTCCATTTTCCCGCGCTTCAGCCCCGGCGCGCGGACTACATTCACAGGTGGCGCCACCACCGCGCTGGGCGCCCCCCCTCCCCCACCACCCCCGGTACCGACGGGAATGTACCCGGCCTCCATCACGCACTACGCATTTCACACACTACAACACAGATGGCGCTACGCCACATCACTTACACCATCATAGATGGCGCTAAACACAACTTTAAATCTCACTAATCAATTCACTGGTTTTGGACGATGAATTTGTCACGACATGTTGTCAAGGAACTATTGAGCGTTGTATATTTGAGCATGATTGAACGGATTTGTTTAAATGACAATTAACACTAGATTTGCACTTATTAAATTAAAATATCACTTTTCAAGTTGAGTTCGCGAGTCGTTTGATTGGTTTTGGCGTTGAATGTATGTTTGTCTCGCTCATCGTATCTGTGGAAGAGAGAGAGAAGGGTTAATTGACAGAAAATGTATAACAACAATTGCCACTTTAGTCACATATAAAAGTAAAATAAATAAAATAAAAAAGTTTGTTGCCATAATAAAGAGAACTAATAATAATAGTTGAAACTCAGGCATTTCAAATAGGTATTGGTCTTGCATTTTCACGAAGTCATACATTTTTTTTACATTCAGGGTGTTCTGAAAAGTTTGGGAACCTCCGATCTAGGTAGAAGCTCTAATGTAATCGGTGAAAAGACTAAAAATAAGATTAGCTAAAATATTTTCACGACCGCATGGCGCAGTGGTTTGAGCGTTGGCCGCTCGGCTCACTGTATCGGGTGGTTGCGGGTTCGATTCCCAGCAGAGGCTTTCGGAAACGGCCTTTTCTTAATTTGCCCTGGTCTGGGTGTCACTGGGATCGCCACCAGTCCATTGTACCCATAGTACAAGCGTTGCTTAGTTTGGGACCATACAGTTGGTGTGTAAGTTTTTTATTTATTTTTATTTATTTATTTTACGCAAGAATTTATCAATACCGACCACGCATAACAAAACAATTTTATCAATCGCCAAGGATGAAATGATTATCATAATGATGACAAATTTCGCACAAATATAGGAAATGGATTAATATTTATTGCGCGCATATAGAATTATTTATAAAAATAGTGTTGTTTGTGTGTCAATGAAGCACGCGTGATGGGAAATTTCGATTTTATTTTTTTATTATGGTACTAGGCCTGCCACACTCCTACCACTGTGACTCGTGTAAGCCAGAGGGCCTACTCTTTTACAAACGAAAACGAAACTTCGGACGAAATTCGCGTATTTCATACTACGTTTCTCATTGATTCCGACATTTCTTCCGAACGAAAATTGTTGGACGTTTAGATTCGACGACGACGAAGACGTCACACAATTTTCGTTCGTTAAAAATGTCGGAATCAATGAGAAACGTAGTAAGAAATACGCGAATTTCGTCCGAAATTTCGTTTTCGTTTGTAAAAGAGTAGGCCCTCAGGATCGACAGGGTCCAGCGATGACGCCAAGGTTTGACCCTCGACGAGTCCCGGGGACAAGCTAAGTTGTCTTGGAACCCGCATGAATTTAATCAGAAGAAAGGATAGGAGGAGTTGGAAGAAGATTATTCGCTTCCTTCCATTGCAAAGTGGCAGATAAAAATAACAGATTTTAGACTGTAAACAAGGTAAGGCCCGCGTAATGTTAAGCAGTTACCGTAGCCTTTAGATGCTTGCAATATTGAAAGCATCGCTCGCACGTTGCCGACCTGGATGAGAGTGGGAAAGACGGGAGAAGGGGGTGGGGGGTGGTCTTCTCTCACTCATCGTGCGAAACGCAGCTGTAATAGCTACTTGACGCCAAACTTCTATGAGAGGGTGGTACTACCCCGGTCGAGCCAGCCCGTATATGTATGAGCTGCAGTCAATTTACATCTGCGCTTAACGCTGCTTAACAACAGGCGGGCCGTACGCTTGTTTGCACACATTAGTAACATAAAACAAAAATTTTAACATAGGTATTTTCTTATATCTGCTATGGTGGAGTCGAGTTCTCCCACGTCTATTATGATAGAGATAAAAATAAAGAGTGTATGTCCTTTAGGGCCAAATGGCATATGAACACGGACCACGGCTATCCTCTAGATGAGAATATTTTCTTGTTTCATACTTTTTAGAGCGCGATTTTTCAGTAGTCGGGTTTTAGTTTTTAAACTTACTTTTTATTTAATTATTTTGGAGTTATAGGTAACAATATATATATTTTGGAAATGTGCTCATCATACTCTTTCATTTGATACCCCACACGGTTTCATTAAAAAATGTTTTTTTTTTAGTTCATGACATTATGTCCTCTAGAGGGCGCCATATGCAATTTTATGTGACGTCACATAGCCTATAACCAGCGCGCCATTAAGCCGCTTCTAACGATACCTCATTTGTCAAATTACGACAAGTCGTTTGGAAGTTAGGTGGGAACAGATGCACATACATACATACATACATACATACATACATACATACATACATACATACCGGTCAAAATCATAACCCTCCGCCGTAGTCGGGTAAAAAATATAATAACGTCTGAATAGCCACATATACCTAGCATTCTTGGATAAAAAACACCCTTTGTTTACCAGCCCGAAGGGATGCAAACAGATCTATATTGCCCCTGCTTGGAATTTCGCCAGCAATTTCTTGCGTACAGATTCGGTTACGGTAACCTGGGGGCTTACCACCACCTCTTATCGCGATTCAATTATAGGAACGTTTTAACGATTCAGCGACTTTTTGTGCAATGACGTACCTTATTGTCATGACAATAAGAAACGTCATTGCACAAATGGCCGCTGAAACGTTAAAACAAAACTGCTATAAGAGGTGGTGGTAATGCCCCTGTATGCAAATATGGGTGTTAAATATTCGTAGGTAACGTAAATTAAGAGCGTGTGGACTAGAAGACAACATTTTTATTTGAGACTGATATCAAATATAATTTTATTTAAATTAATGCAGTGATAGCCGCGTGGTTAAGGGGGCGTCCATAAATTACGTGAGGCATTTCTGGGGGGGAGGGGGTCGAGCAAAATCTCACCAAATATCACGTGGGGGAGAGGGGGGGTCTCGGCAAATCTCACTTAATTTTTATTACCGCAAGAAACAGTGTAAAATTGCAAGAAAACTGGGTAAAATCAAGTTTTTTTTTAAACTAAACTTAACTTTTACTTTAACTTTTTTTTGTTAAATTAAGTAAAACATGTTTCTCCTCTAGAATATGGCTTTTAAAAATCTCACGTGAGATTAGAGGGGGAGGGTGGGGGTCGAGCAAAATCTCACGAAATCTCACCAAGGGGTATCGAAAAATCACAAAAATCACCTCACGTAATTTATGGACGCCCCCTAAGCACGTGTCTTGTGGGCTAGGTTTAAAACTAGTTTTTGAAAAATATATGCGAATCATAACTTAAAATTCCGTGAAACGGTCACGAATGGCGTAAATGTGTAACTATTTTACAGAAATTTAGCGGAATTGCTAAGGATTCTGCTAGAAAATCAGAAAGATGAATTGCATTGGCAACGTTGCGTAGTGGCCATTAGCCATAGCCATGTTGGTGTATACAGGGTGAAATTGAAATCATGGGCATCCTTTTAAAGGGTGATTCTACACACGATTCAGAATATTTTGGAACAGTAAATAAAAAAATCTATGGTTAAAAGAATATTGCTTCAGTAAGCAAATAACCAAACCCGTTACGTTATTCCTTACATGGGCAATACATTTTTATCAATTGATTTGTTTATTAATATTCCCTTAGTATTCTGAATCATGTGTAGAATCGCCCTTTAAAATAATAATAATAACATGTTAAGAGGCTCGCATTAGGCGGCTGGATCAAGGGTCAGATCCAGAAGGCAGTCCTTCTCGAAACGGCTCGCATTGTGAGGAAGTTCCTCTCCCTGGAGCCTTGACCACCGGTAGCTAGGACCCTGTTCCCGATGCCGGTGGGGATCTATTTTTTATATTTTTAAATGTATTTTTTTATAATTATATTTAATAATGTAAATTTTAGGAGATATAATGAATAAATTGAATAATAATAATAATATATTTATTTGTCTAAACATGAGTGTACATACAATCAAGCATGCCCATGGATGTGAAAAGGATGCCCATGATTTCAAATTCACCCTGTATTTATAAGCAGACGTTTTGAATCTAGTAAGCGATATGAACGCGGCCTTGCGTACTATGTACCAATTGGATATGGCTATTACATGACAGGCAGTGTCACAATTGACGGAGGAATCTCGTGTTATGTAAACGAGTGTAAACAAGGTCGGGTGCTTCTTTTGCGCGTTTCATCAACTGATTGCAATCTTGAAGCTAATTAAATAAATAAATAAGTAAACATCTTGGGACATTCTTTTACACACGGCTACCTGATCCCAAACTAAGCTGAGCTTGTACTATGGAAACCAGATAACTGATATTACTACAGGATAATCTTTGTCTAAATTTTACGCGTACGATGTTGCGGGCACAGCTAGTCTATTATATAAAACGTCATTAGTTAGGGGGCGTCCATAAATTACGTGAGGTGATTTTTGAGATTTTTCGACCCCCCTCCGCCCTTGGTGAGATTTCGTGAGTTTTTGCTCGACCCCCTCCCTCCCCCTCTAATCTCACGTGAGATTTTTCAAGAACTATATTCTAGAGGAGAATCATGTTTTACTTAATTTAACCCAATTTCCTTGCAATTTTACAGTTTGTTGCGGTAAAAAAAAATTACGTCAGATTTGCCGAGACTCCCCCTCTCCCCCACGTGAGATTTGGTGAGATTTTGCTCGACCCCCTCCCCCTCCTAAAAGCCTCACGTAATTTATGGACGTCCCTTTACTGTGTAGTAAGTACTGCTATAAATAATGTAATGAACACAGACAATAGTCCTATTATACATAATATTCAAGATTAAGATAGAATCGATTATGAATGAATCGATTATTCGAGGCCGCTGACGCGTATCGAGAGAAACGAACGAATAACCATAGACAATCGCGGTAAGGACAGATCATTAGACCCTTAGAAAAATCTGTACTTATTATCACAGTTCAATATATATTTTTTGTTGACTTTTGAAATATACGTTCAAGTTATTTTTGAACCAAATTTCATAAAGTTCCGTCGAAAACTGTAAAAGTTTTTTTTATAGGACTGCGGTGGCAAAAAAGCGCACGGTCCGCCTGATGTTAAGCAGTTACCGTAGCCTATAGATGCTTAAAATACCAAAGGCATTGCTCGCACATTGCCGAAGGGGAGTGGGATGTAGGGAGAGGGGAGGGGGGGTGTGGGCTTTCGGCTCTCTCACTCATCGTACGAAACGCAGCTGTAATAGCTGCTTTACGCCGATATTCTGTGAGAGGGTGGTACTACCCCGGTCGAGCCAGCCCGTTTATGAGCTACAGTCAATTGGCTAAAGCTTGGCTATAGCATTATAAAGGTTCTGTGTAGGTAAAGACTACGGAACCTTAAGAAGACAATTAACTAACTAAAACAAAGCGACAAAAGGTTGACCCTAAAACTCACACACACCGCACGTCGGAAACTTTTGAATAGCTTGACAAATAACGTTTAAGTTAAAGTTTAACTGTTAAACGTGCCAGCAACAATGTTGTACGTTACTATGTTAGTTTTGCAGTTAACTTGCGAGTTTCAGGAATGTTTTGAATACGTTTAGAAAGTTCGTTACACCTGTCGCACGCTATACTATGTAATCACCATGGTCCCAATATAATAATACTAGCCCTTTTTACGTCCCACTTCTGGGCACGGGCCTCCCCTCAATATGAGGGGGATTCAGGCCATAATCCACCACGCTGGCCCAGTGCGGGTTGGTGGATTTCACATGACTTTTGAAAATTTGTTAGATTTTCTAATCTAAGACATGCAGGTCTCCTCACGATGATTGCCTTCACCGTAAGCAAGGGATTATCATATTAAAGTTATGATTCGCACATAGATTCTGAAAAATCCAGAGGTGCGAGCCGGGGTCTGAACCCTGGACCTTAAGCCCGGTAGACGCGTGCTTAACCAATCGGCTATCACTGCTTTTTTCATGTGGCAAACAAGCGTATAGCCCCGCCTGATGTAAATCAGTCACCGGTCTGTCCGGTCATGTCTGTGACCAAACTTTGGAGAATCAAGTTCACACAATAAAAACAGCTGCAAATCAATTTAAGCTTTGGGGGCGTCCATAAATTACGTGAGGCATTTATGGGGGGATGGGATCGAGCAAAATCTCACATAATCTCACGTGGGGGAGAGGGGGGCTTCGGCAAATCTCACGTAATTTTTTTTACCGCAAGAAATACCTAGTATAAAATTGCAAGAAAACTGAGTTAATATATTTTTTTTTAAACTAGCTTAACTTTAACTTTTTTTTGTTAAATTAAGTAAAACATGTTCCTACTCTAGAATATAGCTTTTGAAAAATCTCACGTGAGATTAGAGGGGGAGGGAGGGGGTCGAGCAAAATCTCACGAAATCTCACCAAGGGGGGAGGGGGGGTCGAAAAATCTTAAAAATAAACTCACATAATTTATGGACGGCCCCTTTATATAAATAAAAACCCGAATAAAGAGCATAATTGAATTATTTTTTTACGGAAACAGCATCTAACGCGGTATCGTTAACGCTAATACCCGTCAACTGAGACTGTCAACCACTGCACGCTCCAATTGGCAGTGTAATAACGACTGTACTATGAACATGGTTATTTTTTATAGTTGATACTCTTTAAAGTTCAGGGATTTTTACTCTGTGTCTTCTTCTATCTCCTATTGTTTCATCATCATCATCATCATCTCAGCCGAAAAACAGCCACTGATTTTCATCTATGTGCATAATTTACAGTTCGCTGACGGTGAGGGAAAACATCTTGAGGAAACCTACTCCCTCGGGATTACGTAATAGTCAGTTCCTGTATACACGGCGACAAGGTTCACCACCTGTCACGTTGGGTTCTGACTATCTGGTGAAACGTGGGCTTTGAGTTGGTTAATACCTCCACAATGTGGTGGTGTATGGCCACTCAAGCCTCTGACTAATGGGGATAAAAATCGTGACGTTACATTTTTATGTTACGTCCATTGCTGGACATAGGCTTCCCCAAGGTTCGCCACAATGACCGGTCTTGCGCTGCCCGCATCCAGCGGATTCCCGCCACCTCCACCAGGTCGTCGTTCCACCTTGTGGGAGGCCCACCCACGCTACGCTTTCCTCGAAGCTCGTCGAAGGTCGCACCTCGGCGTCATCTTCTTTTTAATGTTATCGTATAGTTGTTACGTGTCCTCCGAAGCACGGAGACGCTCAGTTCAGATGCCACTAAATGGTCACCCATCTCTGACCGACCTTATCAAGTTGCTTAAACTCTGATCGTTTACCAATCAGTGATTGCAGCTGGCTATGAGCTCATGTTACGTCCGTGGGTTTGTAAAGATTTGGGGGTCCTGGCCATGTAGCCAGAACGTCCTAATCTCTAACAGTTTAGTTTAAGTTTTAATTTAAATATATTTTTAACGGTTTGCGTCTGAGAAATCGCCAAACGGACCCAATGGAAGACAGCGCTGGTTCTTGCTAACCAGCACATGCTGAATTGGGTCCATTTGCGGCGATCATAATCGATATGTTTTTCATCTTTTTATATTTATTATTATTTTATATTGCTAGTCGCAATAAAGTTTTTCTTTCTTTTCTTTCTCAAACACTCAGTGTATACATCGAGTGTCTACGTGTGACCACCACTGCGACACCTTGTTGCAGTTGTAGTGACGGTGTCGCTACACTGAGATACACTGAGTGTCTAGTGTCTAGTGTATCCTTAGCATAAAAGATCTCTCTGTGTCGTAGAGTTGTCTCTATCCATAGAAAAACAATACCATCTTCAGATAGATAATCTAGGTGGGTAAGTAGAGCAAGAATGGAACAATAAAACTGCGTGCAACCGCCCGTGGCGGGATCGATTCGCTACACCCGGCCGTTATCGATTATAATCGATTCTCGATTCATATTTTTGTACAGTTTTAATGAATACCGATGGATCGTACGGATTGGCTGTTGACCTAGTATTAAGAAACAATTATAGAGAGGGACCCACCACTCACCCTCGGAATTGTCAACCTCCAATATTATAAATGAATTGATCGATAATAGAAGAAGCCAACAAGGCCTAACTCCCTGTCAGTCGAGAGTATGTCTGTCATGAGTCATGGACCCTAACAATTGGCAATTCTCCGCAGACAAAGCGAATCCTAAATAAATTCGACACGTGTTTCGCCTCTAAACGAGGCATCCTCAGGAAAGCTGGACTGCGACTGAGCCAATGGGTGAGTGGTGGGTCCCTCTCTATAATTGTTTAACAATGGATTTCCGCAAAATTACGCCTGATTCCATCAATTATCTAGTATTAAGAGTATAATCTGTGATAGTTTTGACAGCATTTGGCGTGATACAAGCGGTGATAGCCGAGTGGTTGAACGCACGCTTTGGAACAACGTGAGCAGGTTCAAACCACGGCTCGCACCTCTTGGTATTACAGGTTTCATTTACGAATCTCATTTAAAAAATAACTACTTAGGGCGAGGCCCCATTAGCGCGTTGCGTTGCGTCGTCGCAAGATTTTGTACTAGCGCATCACCCTTCCCCGCTTCGTATCTCGCCCGTCGACCCCTCGATCTTTGATCCGTTGCGACGACGCAACGCAACGCGCTAGTGGGGCCTCGCCCTTAGTCGTTCACGGAAAATAATGTCGAAAACATGTCTGTATTGCCAATACTTATCTTCTGGTGAATAATACACATCAAAATGCCTTTAAGTCTAACGGCCGAATACTCGTACGCGACTTTAATTTGAGAGCTGCTTAACTTTGACGCGCCATACAAAAAATGACAGTTAGCAACGTCTCAAACTGCTAAATGAGACTTAAATATTTAAGTAGCCTTTGAGTCCTCTAAGTTTTAAGCCATCGAATTGCGAGTGTGATATCAGATGTGTGAATGTCGCTGCATGTAGTGGTGCTGAGCACAAGTCTAGTGATTGCAATGTTAGGAAGCACTATATCTACTAAAATAATACATCAATGCAGTCATGTTTTGAAACCAGACTCTTTGATTCAACTTGATATCTATATTGTCTGTGGTTAAACGCGTGGTTTCCGTAACTACCTTAACTGCAACTGGATTTTAACGACCAAATATACTACTCCACCAAGCTAACTAGGCGCTCGGGTATAAATATCAAATAATAGTTAGGCAAAAAAAAGCGACTGTAGCCTAGGGGTGAACACGTTGGGCTAGCAATCAGATGGTCCCAGGTTCGATCCCCGGTGGGGCATGCGCCAATGGATGAATTTTCATCTATGTCCATAATTTACAGTTCGCTGACGGTGAGGGAAAACATCGTGAGGAGACCTACCTATCCCTCGGCATTAGGTAATAGTCAGTTCCTGTATACACGGCGACAAGGTTCACCACTTGTCACGTTGGGTTCTGACTATCTGGTGAAACGTGGGCTTTGAGTTGGTTGATACCTCCACAATGTGGTGGTGTGTGGCCACTCAAGCCTCTAACTAACTCCGAATGGGGATAAAAGTCATGACGTTACCATTTCAACGACCAAATATAGTAAAGGCAATAGGTAAGTTAACCTTAATTAATTAATCAATCTAATCCGGGCATTATCCTTCTATTTACAAGGATAAAAGCGAATGACGAACACCAATACAATTTCTAAAAGCTCTAAAACAGAGCATGACTAACGGCGCTTGGCGTATCTCCAATTATATCAAGTCCTTATAAAATCACGTCATATGAAAACTAAACCACAGGCAACGAGGAGTGATAGTAAATGACGAGATCTCTACATATTATAAAACAAAGTCCTCCGCGGCGTCTGTCTGTCTGTCTGTCTGTTCGCGATAAACTCAATAACTACTGCACCGATTTTCATGCTGTTTTCACCAATGGATAGAGTGGTTCTCGAGGAAGGTTTTAGTATATAATTTGTCAAGTTTTGGTATACATTGGTTAAAATATAATGATATTTGTTGGTGTCGGAAAAAAATAAGCCGTCTGGGAGCTTTCAACGAAAACGCTGCCTAAACCCTTTGAGATATAACAAAATGATGTATGGTGGGATTGTGTATCTTATATAAGTCTATAGAAAAGTCCGCGATGGCATATGTCTATCTCTTAAGGATAACATACTATATCCATTTTAATACTTAAAAAAATGGGCAATTATAAAACAGGATCAGGGATATGAGATACGGGATCCGGCATATCCAGGATACGGGATCTGGGTTCCTGCAAATGGGATCCGGGATCTGGGTTCCGGGATACGGGAAACGGGATCCGATTTTTTTTAAACTTATATTCTGCACGGACGAAGTCGCGGGCAAAAGCTAGTTATTCTATTAAAATCACATGTGTACTGTAAGGGTAACCTTCCAGTATCCCTCAAACGTAAACTCTTCGATATCTGCGTTCTGCCCGTCCTAACCTACGGTGCTCAAACATGGTCGCTTACTGAGCTACAGAAATTCAAGCACAAGGTTTGCCAACGAG
Source organism: Drymonia ruficornis (assembly GCA_947859195.1). NCBI lineage: Eukaryota > Metazoa > Arthropoda > Insecta > Lepidoptera > Notodontidae > Drymonia > Drymonia ruficornis. Next base: position 4,495,955 of record OX401932.1, on the reverse strand, counting down.
CAATGGAGCGCAGCATACTAGGTGTAAAACGGACAGACCGCGTCAGAAACACCACCCTGCGCTCCATTACTCGGATTACTGACGTGGGCGAGAAAACCGCAAAGTTGAAGTGGGATTGGGCCGGCCATGGGTCATGAATGAATCCGCGAAGGTGGGCAAATCGCATCAACACCTGAACGCCCAATGGTCACCGACATTGTGTCAGACCGCGGCGAAGATGGTGTGACGATTTGAACACGTTTGCGGGTAAAACGTGGCCACTACAAACCCAGGATAGGGATCTGTGGGGACAGAGAGGGGAAGCCTTTGCCCAGCAGTGGGACATTTAATAGGCTAGTAAACAAGGTGTATTATCAGTGTGTTGAGTACAGTTTGTGATATTTCACTCATATTTACATGTAAACAAACGGACATACAAAAACAATTACAAACAGCCGAGCAATGCGATGAATTTTTAACGCATTACTTTTAGGTATGTGATACACATGATTGCGATGTTATGCTATCGTAATTATCTTCTACTTAGTCAAAAAAAAACCACTCAATGGGTTCATCTACATCAGGCGCATGCCGCGAGCACTCAGTTTTTTGACGTCAAAACTCATAGACAATGACATTTCATACATAACATAAGTGCTTGAGCACGCTTAGGCGAGGCAAGCGAGGTACATCTGGATTCTTGACGCACCAACTGACAGACATCGCACAGCCTAAACTCGTCACTAGCTTCTGTATAGCGGTAGCATCGCTTCTATTATGTAGTACCTACCTTAACGAGAATTGCAAACAAAAGAACGCATAGACGCGACGGCGACGCATACATTATGTATTTGCGATTACATAGTGGAATAAAACATTGTCTATGTCTGAAGGTGACATAGACTATTTTATTTTTCTACGACCGTTTGGCGCAGTGGTTTGAGCGTAGGCATCGGCTCAGTACATCGAGTGGTTCGGGTTCGATTCCCGCCAGAGGCCAAAGTCGGAAACGGCCTTTTCGTAATTTGCCCTGGTCTGGGTGTCACTGGGATCGCCCCCAGTCCATTGTACGGTACAAGCGTTACGTAGTTTGGGACCATACATATACCCCTAGCCCTTTTAACGTCCCACTCCTGGGCATGAGCCTCCCCTAAATGCGAGGGGGATTCAGGCCATAATCCACCACGCTGGCCCAGTGCGTGAAGGTGGATTTCACATGTCTTTCGAAAATTTGTTAGATTGTCTAAGACATGCAGGTTTCCTCACGATGTTGTCCTTCACCGCATGTGATAACCACTTATTTTTCTTTACCAGACCTCCTTCCAGTAAGGAGGGGAGGCCAGCCCAATGGACCAAAGGGATACATTGAAGTATTTGCGCGGTACAATACATGCGTCGTGGTAAGCAGAACAAAGACCAACGCGGCATAATACGCCATTCATTAAATGCTAATTCGTTCAAAGAAAACTTTACGCAACTTGCGCAACTATTCGGAAGACATTATTACAATACCTATAATAATAATATAATATAACGTCACGATTTTTATCCCCATTCGGGGGGTAGTCAGAAGCTTGAGTGGCCATACACCACCACATTGTGGAGGTATTAAGTCAACTCAAAGCCCACGTTTCACCAGATAGTCAGAACCTAATGTGACAGGTGGTGAACCTTGTCGCCGTGTATACAGGCACTGACTATTACCTAATCCCGAGGGATAGGTAGGTTTCCTCACGATGTTTTCCCTCACCATAAGCGAAATGTAACTTTACGCAACATGCGAAACTATTTGGAAGACGTATTATTGCAATACCTATACTATAATATTATAAATGCGAAAGTAACTCTTGACTGTCTGTATGTTACGTTTCTTAAATAAACCGCTGAACCAATGTTAATGAATTTTGGTATAGAGATAGACAAGAACTTGGAGAAAGATATATGCTATTTTTTGTTGAGATAATATAACTTGAAGAGGATGAAATAGGGGATGAAAGTCTGTATCGGAGACCAATCTAGAAATAAATACGACGAAATAAAAAATTCGACGAAATAATTCGACCGGCCCGTTAGCGTGGTTGGCGCGGAGGCGACTTTCACGCTGCAGGTCGTAGGTTCGATTCCTACCCGTGACATGCATTTGTGTGCATGAACATGTCTGTATGTCCCGAGTCTGGGTGTATATGTATGTATATTAAGTATGTATTTACAAATAAAAAAGTAGTATATGTAGTAGTATATGTATATGTATATCAGTTATCTGGTTTCCATAGTACAAGCTCTGCCTAGTTTGGGATCAGGTAGCCGTGTGTAAAAGAATGTCCCAGGATATATATTATATTATAGCTTGGTTCCACCACCATTAACCCTACAAAGTAAAGAAATTGCAAATGCCTACTCCAAATATGTTTGTTTAGCGACTCATGCGCATGACGCATGCGCCTCTAGATTTCCTTCCTGCCTTTATGCGAGCAACAATGGGAGGATTAGTAAACCTATGCTATTGTGTAACCAAGGCAACAGCTGTTTACAAACCCTTAACAATGCTGTTATCCAAGATATTACCAAGAAAAAGAAGACTGCGTGACTATCCATTATAGTACGTCATACTTCTTCTTATCGTATGGTTCCCTGGTACCTGGTGTCAGAGTTGTTCAAGCCGCAGGCCTCTGACAAGGCTTAACGACTGCCTAGATGACAACAACCGGGACCGACTTTTTACGTACCCGAAGCACGGAGACGCTCAGTTCTAATGCCACTAAACGGTCACCCATCTCTGACTGGCCATAGTACGTCATACTTCTTCTTATCGTATGGTTCCCTGGTACCTGGTGTCAGAGTTGTTCAAGCCGGGCGGCCACTGACATGGCTTAACGACTGCCTAGATGACAACAACCGGGACCGGCTTTTTACGTACCCGAAGCACGGAGACGCTCAGTTCAAATGCCACTAAACGGTCACCCATCTCTGACTGGCCATAGTACGTCATACTTCTTCTTATCGTATGGTTCCCTGGTACCTGGTGTCAGAGTTGTTCAAGCCGGGCGGCCACTGACATGGCTTAACGACTGCCTAGATGACAACAACCGGGACCGGCTTTTTACGTACCCGAAGCACGGAGACGCTCAGTTCAAATGCCACTAAACGGTCACCCATCTCTGACTGGCCATAGTACGTCATACTTCTTCTTATCGTATGGTTCCCTGGTACCTGGTGTCAGAGTTGTTCAAGCCGGGCGGCCACTGACATGGCTTAACGACTGCCTAGATGACAACAACCGGGACCGGCTTTTTACGTACCCGAAGCACGGAGACGCTCAGTTCAAATGCCACTAAACGGTCACCCATCTCTGACTGGCCATAGTACGTCATACTTCTTCTTATCGTATGGTTCCCTGGTACCTGGTGTCAGAGTTGTTCAAGCCGGGCGGCCACTGACATGGCTTAACGACTGCCTAGATGACAACAACCGGGACCGACTTTTTACGTACCCGAAGCACGGAGACGCTCAGTTCTAATGCCACTAAACGGTCACCCATCTCTGACTGACCTTGGCAAGCGTTGCTTAACCTCAGATTATTTACCGATCAGTGATTGCAGCTATGAGCGCCTCACTGCGTCCTACGAAACTGAGTCCATGGACACAGTTCGACTCAGTCGTTCGCGGGAAATAATGTTGAAAACATGTCGGTGCTGCCAATATATTATTATTATTATTATTATTAATACGGCTTATCTTCTGGTGAATAATACGCATCAAAATACCTTTAAGTTGATTCCCCTTCTGAAGGGGAATGAGACAGAGGGAGGGGTCAAGGGGAGGGAGTTGTTGGGCTTCCGTCTCTCTCACGCATCACACGAAACGCAGCTGTAAAAGCTACTTTCCGCCGATCTTCTGTGAGAGGGTGGTACTACCCCGGTCGAGCCAGCCCGTATATGAGCTGCGGGCTTACTACAGCTTGGCACTACCAATAAACTTTGACATTAAGTTTCATGGTACTAGTCCCGCCAGACTCCCACCACTGTGACTCCTGTAAGCCAGGATCGACAGTGTCCAACGATGACGCCGAGGTTTGACCCTCGACGAGTCCCGGGGACAAGCTAAGTCGTGAAACTATTACATTTGTCGTAATATACAATTATATTCTACAGAATTAATTCGTAAGGCTTCATGTAAACATGTTTAGTTACGTAAACTAAAAACCCATGGAAGGTCGTTCAAGTACTAACGCTAGCAGGTTTTGGTTTAAATTAAATCGTTAGGTAACTTCAAGGTAATTAGAATTCCACAGCTTCGAACACGTTAAGCTTGCCATCCCGGTTATGTAATGCTCGGGAGACACGACGACACTTGACACTTATATACTGAGTGTATACATCGAGTGTCTGCGTGTGTACACCACCGCGACAATTCAATTCAAATAATTTATTTTGTTTAGGCCTACGGGGGCACTTACAAATTGTCATTTTACATTTTTTCCTTAAATTCTACCGCCGGATCGGAAACGCGACCTCGACTGAGAAGATCCGGCAAGAAACTCAGCGGGCTTGTCTTTTTTACAATGTTTTTTTTTAAATCGCCATTTACTTATTTTAATACAATGTATTTTGGTAAACAATAGCTCCAGTGTGCTGCCTTCCGAAATAAGCAAGGCAAGACACGCTACACTTTAACATGACACTGTTATAACGAAGTGTATTTGAGCGATCAGTCCCAAGCTGATTTATCTTCCAAGTAATTGTTACACCTTGTTACACTTGTAGTGTGGTGTCGCTACACTGAGATACACTGAGTGTCTAGTGTCTAGTGTCGCCGAGCTTAACACCGACTATTGGCCGCGTCCGCAATAACCGAGCAGCCGCGCTCGAGCAATTAGTTATGACGTAATGGATGTCTGCGTAGACGGACGTCAAAAATGTCACAACTGATTGCACGGGCGGGCTGCTCGGCTCAGTAGATGCACCTTTTGGTGGATATAGTGCATGTAGACGCACCAAATGGCGATTAAAGACCGATCGGTCCAGTGGTTCGAGGGTAGGCTGCTCGGCAAACTGCAGTAGGTAGCTGCGGGTTCGACTCCCGTCGGGGAAAATTTCGGAAATAGCCTTTTTGTATTTTGCCCTGGTCTGGGTGTCACTGAGATTGCCCCCAGTCCATTGTACGGTACCCATAGTACAAGCGTTGCTTAGTTTGGGACCATACAGTTGGTGTGTAGAATTCTGATCGCTTTAAACTCATAGTCAGCTGCAATCACTGATCGGTAAACAATCGGAGGCTAAGCAACACTTGGCAAGGTCAGTCAGAGATGGGTGACCATTTAGTGGCATTTGAATTGAGCGACTCCGTGCTTCGGAAGGCTGGTTAAAAGTCGGTCCAGGTTGTCATCTAGGCAGCAGTCGTTAAGCCTTGTCAGAGGCCTTCGGGCGGCTCGTACAACTCTGACACCAGGTTGGCCACTAAGGTTGGCTATACTATAAGAAGAATAAGAATCGCTTCAAACTCTGTTAGATATTGTTTAAGAGCTATTGTACGAAGTACTATTTGGTATTTTTTTACACGACTGCCCAAACAAAGGAGTGTATATGTGTTTAGGATTCATGTTTGTATGTGAGATTCTTTATTCCACCATAACTTATAAATGCCTGAACCGAATTGGATGTATGGGGTATCGTTAGAATCCTTACATCATTCCGGGTAACACTGGGTATATTATTGTTCAAAAAAACAATATGGCGGCATTATAGCAAAATTTTCAAATGTAAAAAAAAATTAAACACACACACAACAAATACACACACACATTTATAAAAAAAAACTATGTTTCAATATTAATCTTATCAACCTGTAGATAACTTTTATCTGTTAATTATTCTTATCTGTCAAAGCCATACTGCAGTTTAGCACAAACTTAACGATACAGTCGCAAAACAAGAATAAGTAATGATAAATGTACTACGAATTGTTTTATATGGTGTACATTTGACTGCAAAAATAAGTTTGTTGGACTAGGTACAAATCAGAACATGCATAAATGCATGTAATTAGATGACGTCACAAGTTTTTCAAGAAAATTTTATATACAAACGATAATTATTAGGGTCTGGTTTCCGGTTATCGTCAGAGGCCTTAAGTAAGTAAACATAACATGACACTTAACATATACGTCACGACTTTTATCCCCATTCGGACGTAGTCAGAGGCTTGAGTGGCCATACACCACCACATTGTGGAGGTATTAACCAACTCTAAGCCCACGTTTCACCAGATAGTCAGAACCCAACGTGACAGGTGGTGAACCTTGTCGCCGTGTATACAGGAACTGACTATTACTTAATCCCGAGGGATAGGTAGGTTTCCTCACGATGTTTTCCCTAACCGTAAGCGAACTGAAAATTATGCACATAGATGAAAATTCATCCATCAGTGCATGCCGCACCGGGGATTGAACCTGGGACCTTCTGATTGCTAGCCCAACATGTTCGCCCCCAGGCTACAGCCGCTAAGTAAGTAAGTAATCATTTATTTGTCCAAGATAGGTAAATATTGATGTTACAGATTTTGCAGTGCAATCACCGCCAATACCGCTCAACAGCCATGCTGTAGCCAACTGACTGCAGTGTGGCTAGCACACACACACACCAAGACAAGACTTTTGTCACACATTATATCGCACTGAGTCACTCTCTATTTCTTAATGCATAGGAGAAAAAGAGACAAAATCGATTTATCTCGGGTTTTGTCTTGTCACGGTCGGCTGTGCTACTAGTGCCTGATCATAGGCTCGACCGGGGTAGTACCACCCTCTCACAAAATATCGGCGGAAAGTAGATAAGTATTACACCTGCGTTTTGTACGATTAGTGAGAGAGCCGGAAGCCCAAAGAACCTCCCTAGTTCTCTCTCTGTCCCACTTCCCTTCACGGTTACACACCAACTGTATGGTCCCAAACTAAGCAACGCTTGTACTATGGGTACCGTACAATGGACTGGGGGCGATCCCAGTGACACCCAGACCAGGGCAAATTAAGAAAAGGCAGTTTCCGAAATTTGCCTCTGACGGAAATAGATCCCGCGACCACCCAATGCAGTGAGCTGAGCGGCCTAGGCTCGAACCATAGCACCACGCTGATATCACGTATACAATATACCTTATTTACAAACATAATTTTCCTGTACTCAATTGAATGTATTTATGTAATAAATTTTATCATTTGTTTGTCACCTGTAATGCATAAATGATTGCTTTGAATTTATAAATAATTTCCCAACTTCAATATCACAAAGTTTCATACAAAGTTTCATCCCCTATTTCACCCCCTCAGGGGATCAATTTCCAGGAATCTTTTTTTAGTGCTCACCTAGGTATGTTACGTAAAGAAGGTCTGTGCAAAATATCATGCTTCTACACCCACCAGCTTGGGCTGTGCGTACTGTCAGATAGTCAAACAATCAACATTCTTTAAACAACTCCAAAAAAGGAGGAGATTCTCAATTCAGACCATACATTTTCTTTTTAATTATTAGAATAATGTATATTGTCACACATCACACATCTGTTATCGCACTTGCAATTCAAAAATTAACTTATTAAGAAGGCATTATTAATCAGACGATGAGCGGTATTGGCAATACCGATCTGGTTTCAACATTATTTTCAACTAACAACAGTGTTTACTGTGTTCATGGACTCCATTTAATAGGACATTGTTTTGGACAGCCACACTTCTCCAAATTCTTCTCTCTCTTGGTTCTAGAAACATGATATTTTGCCCAGAATTTCATATTACATAATGAGCATTAAGAAACAATTTTTAAAGATTCATCCCCTAAGGGAATTAAATAGGGGATGAAAGTATGTATGGAAATCTCATTGGCACACTTATTAAGTTTTTTCATGTGACCTTTAAGCCTTGTTGAAGGTGTGGAGAGACAGGCAGAGATATCATAATGTTAAAATTAAGTATAATATAAGTTAGTAAGTAAATGTTGTCAACTCAAAAGGTCAAAATATAATTTACAGTTAAAAGATCAAGGTGAACAATTACAGTTCACATTTTAACAAATAAATGTGTCAGAAAATAGCATAATTTAAACTGCACACAGTAAATTTTTTTAATAACATACCAATCAAATTCCTGGCCTGGTAAACAGTCGCTTGCCTTCAATAATTATAAACAACACACACTGTTATTATTTTATAAAGATATTAACGAAACCACTGTATATTTTTCTGAGAAACAACCATCCAGTGTCACGAAAACCAGTTTTTAATTCTAAGAAACGATTTCGATTCATGATTAAATCCAGTAGACCAAGATCTTGTACTTATCGAAATAAGATCACCGAAACAATACACCTATTGTATAAAACAGATTTCCTGAGTTATACTTTCACCAATTCTAGATCTGAAGATAGGTAAGTACCTCACAAATAATTTTACCATCGAAAATTTTTTTATGTGTTATTTTTTATATCATTTTCTAACATAAAACAACACTCACCTGAAGTAATTACGTGCAGGTGGACGTCAGCAATGCGGTGGAATCACTGAACAGTCTATATTATGATAAGAATATGATAAAAGTAAATAAAATACGTCCAATCTTTGTGATTCACACCGCGCTTTAGTAATACACAATATGGTCACTACGATATCGTTGTTCCTATAATATTTACCGCTGATGTGTAAAAAATGAACAAACAAACACGCACGCGACAGAATTTGAGCAATATCCACTAAGAAATCAGACGTTCGATAAAAATAATAATATTCGATCGGTTGGCAAATCGTCACAGACAGCAGAATTTGACTAATAAAATTGATTGATTGATTGATCTGTCTGTCCGTTCGTTGTTGTCTGCTGCCACAGGTAAAAAAACCCATTGGTCCGGGCTCGTTCTGAGGCTTCGAGTGCGGTTTATTATGCACAGATTAGATAGTTGTGGTTTTTTTTATCTTTAAACACGCTTGAATGTTCGGATTACTTCGGATCGAATATTATCATTGACCATAAGAAAGATAGAGGACTGGCCCTATGTGACGTCATCTGAAGCCAAACACGAGCAAACGGCAGTCCAAAATGGCGCGACTCCGCCCACAGCTAAAAGTGTTGTACTTTTAGATAGTCGATAGTATCCATATCGATATACCTAACGATCATGTCGCGGGAAAAGTGCTGGGTCATGATTAGGTAGGTACAGCTATGCTGGGCTAAATCAAATAAGGCCAAAAAGGGGGAGACAAATCTGTAAGGGTCAGCGGGGCTATTATGTATCTCAGTTGACAGCTCTTCACAACTATTGGCAAAGTTATCATCGATTGGCTGTCAAACAATTACAATTACATTACAATTCAAAAATAAGCATCTAAAAATCAACTTGTTTTCTCTTTCGCGCATCTTTATATTCTTGAGTAGTGATAAAAAATTAAAATACAATTTTAAGGCGACGCAGTCACGCACCTTCCAAAACAAAAATAATCTATTTGTGGTCGGTCACCCCGGGGTAACGGCGCGGCCCAACGTGTAGGTGAATAGAATTTTGCTGCGTTCCATTCACCGTAATTTTTGTTATTTTCGTCCACAAAAAGTGTTAAAAACGATAATAATGATCACTTTCAGTACAAGTTGGTGCGAGTGGAACGTGATTTGTTGACAAAAATAACGAAAATAACAAAATTAACAGTGAATGGAACGCACCATTTGTATCGATAACTTTGAAACATAACATATAAGAACAACACTACGTTTTTATGTAAACATATAAAATATTTGTTATTTCTATTTTAGTTGAAAATATGAATTGGAGAGTAAGATTATAGACGAGAACACAATTAAAAATTAATATTATGTACACGAAATGTATTTTCACACACTATAAATACACTTAAATATGAAAATAACACAACTAATCTGAAAAATGACAATCCTTCGAAATTCTTTCGAGAATCAGAACTGCATGCCCTAACGCAACACTAAACTATATTGCTTTTTCCTTAATAATCCTAAATAATCTTATAAAGAGTCACAAAATACACACAGTTCAGCGTAAAATTTAAAATAATTTGTATTAGACGCTGACATGACAGATGAAGTACTAACCATAGTGACCCGACCATAGCCGAAAACCCAATATGGCGGCCCAAAAAGGCCCTCAGGGAGGCGGCTTACTGACGGAACTAACCAAAAACTTCCAGAAAAAAGAAATATATGACATATATTGTACTGTTTTACATAGCTAAATTGTGACGTGTAAGAATGAGACAGATATGTTTTCGTTAATGTGGTCCATATTTGCATCAAATATGTATACCATAAACAATAACTTCCGATCTATTACTATATATCAATGAATATTATATTGTTTTGAGTTTTTCTAATCGCACAACTTCTAGCGTATATCAAAGACAATAATTTGTGATTGATATGCCAGGTTTATAGGCTTAATCAGTAACGGATTAACCTTAAGGCAGAGTAGGCAACTGGAGAGCACGCACCAAAAAAAAACTAACTTTTCATGGAACGAAAATTTTATTTGTTTTTTATCCTTCAGTTAATACTTCACAAAACTATTTTCTTTAGTTTATTGAAATTTTATTGAATTTAAAAATATTGAATTTCAAATAATCACGTCACGTCTCATTTATTTTTCCTGCTCCGCCACTTTTTAGTCGCAGTTTAAAAAATATATGCCTAATTTTCTAATGAAGGGCACGTTGGCGTGGTTGGTAATAAAAAGTAAAAAAAGGGTAAAGGAAAGGGGCCCCGAAAATTGCATTGCCTAGGGGCCCTGATAGGGTTAATCCGGCCCTGGGCTTAACAATAGTTCACCACTTCAAAACTTGTGGACTAGGTCAAGCAAGTGACAGACGTCACTTAAAAGTCAGAGTTTTTTCTATCTATAGCTGTAGCCCGCCACATCATACACTCACACTCCATTCCACTCCTCGCCACATACACTCTGAGGTACGGAACGACTGACGTCAGAGTGAAAAGTAGCAACCGGACCGTAGTCTTTGAACGCGGCCCAGTGTCTTGATTGATTGATTGACAGTATTGCCAACATAGTGCTTGAGGGACTAAAGCTAGCGCTATTTTAGCAGCTACTAAAAAAATATGACGTCTAGCGCCCCCACCTAGGGCTTTTTAGAATCCTGATTGGAATCCTTCTTATAATGTGCAATGTGAGCAGAACACATAAAAAAATTACGTATTCTACTGACCCCTAACTGCATATCACATTTTTGCATTAAGTAGTAATGTCAAACATATCTCTCTCTTTATGCATGCTCGCAAGCTTAAAATAATAATTCGCGTGATTGCTTCCGCAAAACAAACTGAGCGTTATACTCGGCGTCCATGCTTCCAAAATTTACGTATTCTACTGATCCCTAACTGTATATCGCATATCACATCTTTGCATTAGTAATGTCAAACATCTCTCTCTCTCTCCCTTTATGCATGCTCTTAAGCTTAAGAATGATTCGCTTGATCGCTTCCGCAAAAAAAAAACTGATCGTTATACTTCGTCCTGCTTCCGAATAATTATTTTAGGCTGTCAGGCTTCAAAATCAATAGAAATGGGTACAAAGTACGTAGTTATGATATATATTTTTTTCTCGTAAAAAGTTTTTTTTTATTTTTTCTTCGTTTTAGCACTTTTTATACCGAATTTATGAGCGCTTTATCGTCAGGGTCAAAGAGAGCTGGCAACACTGTTGATTGACTTGATTGTTTTTTGGGCTTTTTGGCGGGAAGTGGAAAAGTCATGTTGTCATTTTTGTTTTAATTTCCAAAACTTGTGTTTTCGTGTATTATAGTGTGTAATATTGGTGGAATATTAACCATTATATGGTCATAAATGTGCGTGAGTGTGGGCAATTGGAACAAAAGTGATGAAACATGATTTACGGCTTCTCACAAGAAGTCTAGTAATTTGTCAGTAAAGTATCCGCCACTTTACTGATAGGGTTTGGGGGGGGTAGAAATAAGGTAGTTATAAGGTAGAATTAAGAAAAAAATGTAATAAAAGTATACTGATGTTAGGCTCCAAAGGGCTAGTTCCCAGGGGCCGTAAAACTAATCTTATTAAAAAAAAAAAAAAAAAAAAACTTGATTGTTTGTGATTGATTATCCACCATTGTTTTTGTTGTTTACGTAGATCTCCAATATTTATAACATAAGTGATTTCTAAAGAAGTTATTAAAATAACATATGTTTTAAGTAACTCAGTACTTAAATGAACTGTTTGATAGGTATAATGTTTGAAAATTGAAAAGATACATACGTAAGCTCTAACCTAAAAAAAATGGGAGACGACTCAGACGATTCTAAAATCCAGGAACAAACTGAATTTAAAAAGCCCGTGCTAATCGGACGCATTGGTAAATTGCCTAGAAAAGCTAAAGGTGAAGTCGAGAAACCTCCTGAAGTGAGTTATGTGGCAGAACCTGTGGATAATGCATCGGAGTCCAGATCAAAGAACAGTCTGCCTCCAGCCGTACTTCTCAAGGAGTTATCAACACCGATACCCTATAAAGAGCCTAAATGGTCTGGATTATGTCCTGATGGTAAGAACTTCCCAGAATATTACGTTTATCATGGAAAGAATGTGGTCAGTACTATTTTAATCAAAGAGATTAGTTCTAACTAGGCGTGAGCGTTATTTCACGTCACCGGTTACATTAACTGGTTACGAGCTAATTAACCGGATCACTGTTTACGCGACGAACGAGTAACCAGTGATTTTTGTAACAGGTTATTTAGCTGTAGCCCGAACTACATCATAGATATTATGTCACCGGTCACCCATAGACATCTAAAAGTAACCAATAACAATGTTTGTATTTTTGTATATAAGAAGCTAGTAGTGACGAATACCATAGGGTTACTAAAATAACCAGGTACAAAAATCACCTATTAAATAACCGGTGACACCCTCGCCGTAACCGGTTACGATACGTTTCGTGAAAATAATGTAACGACACACGTCTAGTTCTAACTATTAGAGATGGGTTGTACTAGGTAAATTTGGGACTAGGTGCACCTATTCCTAGTATTTAAAAATAAGTGATCCAAACACCTGTTCCACCTATTCCACCTAGTCTCAAGTACTTATCGGCTATGGTTCGCGTACTTAGTTCTAAGATCCATAATAGGACTCGATACATGAGATCAAATGGGGACAAAAACTGCCTTTTGCTCGCTTCAGATGTCGCTACTGCTTACAATATGTAATTCTCCATAGTAATTATGTAAACAAACTTGTTTAGATTAAAATTATTCCATAATATATTGATTGCGTCCTCACGCTTTCGCAGTACAGTATGGTAATTGATACTTGGTGCGGATGTGTTGAGCGCTAATACTAGGTGGACTAAGTACTGTCAAAATTGAAATAGGTGCCACCTAGTCTCGTAAAATACCTAGTCTTCGCACCTGTTCTATTAAATACGACTCACCTCTACTAACTATAATAATTTTCGAAATACATGTGAAGCCACACCCACACTGGGCCAGCGTGGTGGATTATGGCTTAAATCCCCCTTACATAGAGGGGAGGCCCATGCACAGTGAGACATTAAAAGGGCCTTAGATAAAGAATGTACCTGTAGATTTGACAAGCGCGTACACCCGGGCCCGTTAGCGTGGTAGGCGCGGAGGCGCCTTTTACGCTGCAGGTCGTAGGTTCGATTCCTACCCGGGACATGCATTTGTGTGCATGAACATGTCTGTATGTCCGGAGTCTGGGTGTATATGTATATTAATTATGTATTTACAAATAAAAAAGTAGTATATGTAGTAATGTCAGTTATCTGGTTTCCATAGTACAAGCTCTGCTTAGTTTGGGATCAGGTAGCCGTGTGTAAAAAATGTCCCAGGATATTATTATTATTATTATTATTACCTGTAAGGGACAAAATATGTATAATCCTGCTAAATTACGCTTAACCCGAATGTCTTTGGAACGTGATCTGACGTATACTACTTCTAAATTTGGTTGGGTGATGCTTTGTGTGGCTCATCCTGGACCAAAGACCTACCAAAAGTTTGTACCCAACAAACTTAGGCCGATATGCAGAAAGTGACAAAAGATAGTACGTCTATCTCTTTCACTCTTAGGATATCGGGCATAAGCGTGTCTCTCTCAAACACGGTATTATTATTACTGTGTCATCTCTATTGATGTTTTCTCTATGAAAAGGGCTAATATTATTTTATTCTTTAATTCCAGGCTCGGATTATGCATTAGAAGTGTTGAAGTCTGGCATGATTGTGGAGAGGGTGGAACTGACGAAGAAGCCGTATTATGTGTTCGGCAGGCTGGCCAACTGCGACGTCATGATGGCACATCCTACCATATCCAGGTATTATTTTTTATACAATGTAGGTGACATTCTCCCTACCTATGGAGCTCAGACTTGGTCTTTGACAAAGCAGCAGAAGTCCACACTCACGGTTACGGTCTCCCACATTATTTTCATGCAAGTTATTCTTCGTGTGGAGGCCAAAGGGTGTTTGGTCCGTAATATACCCATAGTGACCTTGGGGACCATAGAATTGTGTTCAACAATAACAATCATAGCCCTTTTAACATCCCACTCCTAGGCACGGGCGTCCCCTCAATGCCAGGGATCTGGCCGCGCTGCCCCAGTGTGGATTAGTGGATATCACATATCTTACGAAAGCTTGTTAGATTTCAAACATGCAGGTTTCCTCACCATGTTTTTCTTCACCATAAACAAGTGATAATCATATTGAAATTATAATTTGCACATAGAATTCGTAAAAACCCAGAGGCGCGAGGGTTTGAACCCAGGACCTTAGACACGAGACACACGTGCTTAACCACTCGGCTATCATTACACTATGATCATGTAGCGAAATAAGACATTTATTCATTCACAGGCACCACTGCGTCATCCAATACAAGGCCTTCGCGGAGGAGGGCGAGCCCCCCTGCGGCTGGTACCTGTTCGACCTGGCCAGCACCCACAGCACCTACCTCAACAAGGAGCGCCTGAAACCCAACCATTACACGAGGGTGCGAGTCGGTCACCAGATCAAATTTGGAAACAGCACGCGAACTTATATTATGGTGGTATGGAATATTTTAAGACAATTGCAGATTTTGAAAACCGATTAGTGCAGCGGTTTGAATGTAGGCCGCTCGGCTCACTGCCTCGGGCGGTTGCGGGTTCGATTCCCTCCAGAGGCAAATTTCTGAAACGGCCTGGGGCTAGCACACACACCAAGACAAGACATTTGTCACGCATTATGTCACACCGAGTCGCTCGCTCTCTTACTTAATGCATAGGAGAGAATGAGACGAAATCAATTTATCTCGCGTTTTGTCTTGTCACGGTCGGCTGTGCTACTAGCGTTGCTCGTAATTTGCCCTGGTGAGGGTGTCACTGGGATCGCCCCCAGTCCATTGTACGGCACCTATAGTATAAGCGTTGCTTTGTTTGGGACCATACAGTTGGTGTGTCAGTCTGGCGATATTATTTATTTATCTCGTACATCGATTATTCGAGTGGAACATTAGAGTTAAGTATTATTATACTAGCTTTTCCCCGCGACTTCGTCCGCGTAGAACTTAAATTAAAAAAAAATCGGATCTCTGATCCCGGATCCCAGACCCCGTATCTCGGATCCCGTTTCCCGTTCTTACCGGATCCCGGATCCCGTTTGCCTAATCCCAGATCCCAAATACCCCGGATCTCGGATTCCGGATCCTGGTTTATGAAAAGAAACCTAAACACCAATTTTCATCCTTCTAACTTAAACAATGACGAACTTCCATACAAACTTTCATCCCCTATTTAACGCCCTTAGGGGTTTTCAAAAAATCCTTACTTAGTTCACCTCTACCCATCAAGACACACACACCCTCCAAATTTCAAGTCCCTACGACCAGCGGTTGAGGCTGTGCGTTGTCTGTCAGTCAGGACATTGATTTTTAAATATTTAAGATTATATTACTCAATAGGGCCCAGATTTCGACTGCGAAGGCGAATCGGAACTGTCCGTGTCAGAAATCAAGCGGAAATCCCAAGAGATGAAGTTGGAGCGAGACAGGATGATAAAAGAAGCGATAGAACAGAGGGAGAGAGATAGAGTGGAGGAAGAGAGGAAGAAAGAAGAGCAGGGCATTGATTGGGGGATGGGTAAGTAGTTTAAAATGATTTTAACACTTTAAGCGCCCTATCGCACAAGGACACCAGTGGTAGCGCAACCAGTCGCTCCACCAACAAAATGTATAGAGCTGTATGGAGGGTATCGCACCTGGTGTCCGCTTGGTAGCGCAACCAATTCAGTGTCGCTACCAAATCACCCGCTGGTGGCGCAACCATGGTTGCCTCGTGCGATAGGGCGCTAAGTCATTGCACTGAGTGGTTGCAGGATCTATTCAAATGACATTCAGATTGGGGCAGATTATGACACTATCACAATTTGCCCCAATCTGGATGTTACAATTTGCCCCATCTACAATTGCTGCTCAATACATCGTCACATCTGAATTCTCAGAAAGGGCCGAATGGTATTTTGGTCTCAAAGTAATATGGGGCAAGCCTATGGCCATCAGGTACACTTCAACACAATTCAAGGAAGATCCGTCACACTTCTTTCGAAAGGCTTACGGGTATATTCCATGTTTAAATAAATGAAAGACGATTTTGGCTTACATGAGTAACATTGGTGGGAATGTGTGGGTGGGCCTATGGCCGAATACTCGTACGCAACTTAAATTTGAGAGCTGCTTAACTTTGACGCCCAATACAAAATATGACAGTTAACGACGTCTCAAACTGCTAAGTGGGACTTAAATATTTAAGTGGCCTTTGAGTATTCGGCCGCTAGTCTCATTAAAAATAAAAATAAGGTAGGTGTACTGCATTCCAACCATAGAGAATATAGACAGAAGAGTTGTTGTTATTAGATTTCCCTATGAAACAACGCGTGACAATTTGCGCGGGTGGAGGGGTGTTAGATTCCGCCTACTTCTCTATTTTCTATCTACCGGTCAATAGGTAGCAAAACAAGTCGCTTCGATCTATGTCGATGTTGCTACGTAGTTTAACTTTTTCACACTAGATGTCACTAAATGTAGGATGGTAAAGGTGCGTACAAAGTTGCGCCATCTAGTGTCGAGTAGAATTATATTTGGGATGCGAACGTTGGCAAAAGCTGTGCACAGAACAGACGCCGACAGCATACTGACTTAAGCCACGCCTACTGTGATGACGTCAGGGCCTTGTTGAGTCATAGGGCCCGGTTGCTTAGACCAAGTCCTCATATGTCTTGTCCATGATTCCAACTTTGTCTACTCCTTCGAAGATTATTGGCGTGATGGTGTATGTTTATTATCCCCAATAGGTGAAGACGCAGAGGACGAACCAGACCTCGCAGAGAACCCATACGCAGTGACTGCCAACGAGGAGTTGTACCTGGAGGACCCCAAGAAGACGTTGAGGGGGTACTTCGAGAGGGAGGGCCACGAGCTCACCTACGACTGCGAGGAGAGGGGCGTGGGGCAGTTTCTATGCAGGTATGTGGGGCTGTTTGTGTGTAGGTATAAGGGGCAGTTTATAAGCAGGTATCTTGAGCATTTTATATGCAGGAATTTGGGTCAGTTTTTATGCAAGTTTTAGGTAGGTCATATGCCGGTTTGCCGGTTGCTATCTAGTGAAACGTTGGCTTTGAGTTGGTTAATACTTCCACAATGTGGTGGTGTATGGCCACTCAAGCCTCTGACTACCCCCGAACGGGGATAAAAGTCGTGACATTACATTACACATATGCCGGTTTGTGGCAGTTTATATACATGTTTGTGGGCCATTTTATTTGCAGAATTGTAGAACATTTCATACTATACTGGATCGCTGTGACAGTTTCTAATCTAAAAGAGATATATAAACCTACATATTACTAATCTGTGATCATTAGTATTTTCACAAATATCAAATTAATCTAATTGCCACATCATAACTTTGCCAGCGTATTTAATATTTATAAAATACCAATGGTACACTTAGCCCCAATTTCTCCCCATTAGAGTGGAGCTGCCGATGGACGACGCGCGCGGCAACCCCGTGATCGCGGAAGTGATCCACCGCGGGAAGAAGAAGGAAGCTGTGATTGCGTGTGCGTTGGAAGCGTGCAGAGTACTGGACAGAGCGGGGCTGCTGAGGCAGTCCAAGCATGGTGAGATAGTAGTTAGTACTATGTTAGGGGCACATTGTACCCTTTGTTTGGGGCAGATTGTGTTCTGGTACTAGCTGTGCCTTCGCGAAGTTCGCACGTAAGTCCCTTCAAAATAGGTCCCGTCGTTTCAAAGATTAGCCGGATGTGACAAAGAGACAGACAGACATAAATAAAATCAATAAAAAACAACGGGTTGCACTCCGGGAGTGCCGGTAGAAGTGAAAACTTGAATATTAACATTCGCGCAAGCGCCCTGCGCTGCCTAAACGAAACAGTAGGCGCAGGCATACATTTTCGCCGTACGTTAGAAAGAGAGGGGGATACTTCCTCTCCTACGCCGCGCCGGCGGTCTACTCTCCCTCCGTCTTACGAATTTTCAATCAGGTCACTTGTCCTGACGCGTGTTTAATATTTTTTACCCATCCCAAGATCCGTCTTACGAATTTTCGATCAGGTCACGTGTCCTGATGCGAGTTTAACATTGTGTACCCATCCCAAGAAAAGTGCACATCGCCGCTAAACAAGTTTTCACTTCAAAAAGTTTTTTCCGTGTTCCGCCGCTCCGCTTCCGCCCCGCAACTTTTTTCTGAATTACTATTTTGAAGCAAGTAAATCCTATAACGGAGAGCGTGGGTAGGCCTCCTGCAAGGTGGACCGACGACTTGGTGAAGGTCGCGGGAATCCGCTGGATGCGGGCAGCGCAACACCGGTCATTGTGGCGAGTCTTGGGGGAGGCCTAAGTCCAGCAGTGGATGTCTTTCGGCTGAGATGATTATAGCGACTGTAGCCTAGGGGTGAACAGGTTGGGCTAGCAATCAGAAGGTCCCAGGTTCGATCCCCGGTGGGGCATGCACCAATGGATAAATTTTCATTTATGTGCATAATATACAGTTTGCTGACGGTGAGGGATAACATCGTGAGGAAACCTACCTATCCCTCGGGATTAGGTAATAGTCAGTTCCTGTATACACGGCGACAAGGTTCACCACCTGTCACGTTGGGTTCTGACTATCTGGTGAAACGTGGGCTTTGAGTTGGTTAATACCTCCACAATGTGGTGGTGTATGGCCACTCAAGCCTCTGACTACCCCCGAATGGGGATAAAAGTCGTGACGTTACACATGATTATGATGAAATCCTAGTGCGGAGATCAAAGGGTGGTTGGTCCGTCCGGGGCTGATATAAAAAAATGTTTATTTCAAACGTTTAGCCAGCCGGTCAGCCGGTTGTTGTCATCTAGGCAGCAGTCGTTAAGCTTTGTCAGAGGCCTTCGGGCTTGAACAACTCTGACTAGTGATGGGATGTTCTCGAGAACATTCTAACCCACGGAAACTTACTCGTGAGAATTTTCGAGAGTTTATCTTCTGAAGCATGTTAAACTTGGCATAAACCTCATTAAACATGCAAGTATCGTGGTTTTAATTGTTTTTACCCGACTACGGCGGAGGGTTATGATTTTGACCGGTATGTATGTATGTATGTATGTATGTATGTATGTATATATGTATGTATGTATGTATGTATGTATGTTCATCTGTTCCCACCTAACTTCCAAACGACTTGTCGTAATTTAACAAATGAGGTATCGTTAGAAGTGGCTTAATGGCGCGCTGGTTATAGGCTATGTGACGTCACATAAAATTGCATATGGCGCCCTCTAGAGGACATAATGTCATGAACTACAAAAAAAAACATTTTTTTATGAAACCGTGTGGGGTATCAAATGAAAGAGCTTGATGCGCACATTTCAAAAATATATATATTGTTACCTATAACTCCAAAATAATTAAATAAAAAGTAAGTTTAAAAACTAAAACCCGACTACTAAAAAATCGCGCTCTAAAAAGTATGAAACAAGAAAATATTCTCATCTAGAGGATAGCCGTGGTCCGTGTAGGTCCTTTAGGGCCAAATGGCATATGAACACGGACCACGGCTATCCTCTAGATGAGAATATTTTCTTGTTTCATACTTTTTAGAGCGCGATTTTTTAGTAGTCGGGTTTTAGTTTTTAAACTTACTTTTTTAAGATTTAAAGTTAGGATAACGTCACCCAAAATATAAGATTCTCAAAAATTTTCATGAGTAAGTTTCCAAGGGTGAGAATGTTCTCGAGAACATCCCATCACTAACACTGACACCAGGTACCAGGGAACTATACGATAAGAATTAAACCTTGGTCTTTAGAGTCTCGTCGACGTAAACAGCGGGACTGGAGCGCCGACGACTACTACGACTCGGACGACGACACGTTCCTGGACCGCACCGGCAGCGTCGAGCGCAAGCGCACGCAGCGCATGCGCCGGCACGGGCAGCACGCGCAGGAACAACACGACCACCCACTCACTTATGACGACCTGGTACGTATACAGGGTGAATTTGAAATCGTGGGCATCCTTTTAAACTATGACCCTACACATGATTCAGAATATTTTGGGAAAATAAATATAAAAATATTTCGATGAAAAAATAGGAATAAATAAGCAAACACGTTAACTGTTATTCCTTACGTGGGTAATAATTTTTTATCAATTGATTTGTTGATTAATATTCATGCTTTCAAAATCATCCTGTAGTTATATAGCATGACTAGCTTTTCCCCGCGAATTTGTCCGCGTAGAAATTTAATTTAATAAAAATCGGATCTCAGATCCCGGATCCCGTATCTCGGAACTTGTATCCCGGATATCCCGAATCCCAAAAAAATATATCCTATGTTACTCAGGGATAATGTAGCATTCTAATGGTGAAAGAATTTTTTTAATCGGTCCAGTAGTTTTTGGGTTTACTCATTACAAACATACATACAAAAAAACAAATCTTTTCTCTTTATAATATTAGTATCATGGACCAATTACTAAGGGGACGAAGCGAAGCGAGTAGTTCAACTATTTACCGGTAGATAGAACAATGAAAATGAAAAAAAAATGGCCACGTTTTTTTTCATACATATATCTAATAAGGGCACCTCTTTCTTTAGTCTTTACTCTGTGATTAGTATAGATAAATTAACAAAAAAATACGTGTGCTTTAAAAAAAACACTTTATATTTTATCCGATAATATCCAAACTGTTTGAGCAGTAATAGTCGATTAGGGCACGTGTCATGCGGGCTCAAGGTCCAGGGTTCAAACCCCTGCTCGCACATCTGGGTGTTTCGAAACCTTATCACCAAGCTTAACCTTTCAAACTTTTTCAAGTGTTGCCTCTTTCTTTGACCAGGATTCTTAGGCCGTGGTCTCCTATTAAATGCCATCGGCCGCTTACAGCGTCACGCGTACGCCGCGTCACAGTGTTACTATAGTGACGTCGGCGTGTGAAGGAGACCACAACAGTACATTTCTATAGTAAGCATTGTGACGCGGCGTACGCGTGACGCTGTAAGCGGCCGATGGCATGTATAGGAGACCACGGCCTTAATAAAATTTCCTAATGTTGTTATCAGGTGAAACAGGTCTCCGAGATCGAGACCAAGATATCGTTGGAGGAGAAGTCTCTGGTAGAGCTCCGCTCGGCCGCCAAGCCCAGCCAGGAAGCGGAGGGGGAAGACGCCCTGGACGCGTACATGAGCACCCTGGCCAAGCCTAGCATGGCGCTCAAGGCAGATATATCCAGGACTAAGGTCAGGGTCAGAACCCAACGTGACAGGTGGTGAACCTTGTCGCCGTGTATACAGGAATTTGATAGTGGTGGTGTGTATACAGGTATCTGGTGAAACGTGGGCTTTGAGTTGGCTTAATACCTCCACAATGTGGTGGTGTATGGCCACTCAAGCCTCTGACTATCCCCGAATGGGGTAAAAGTCGTGATGTTATTTTTTTCATTCCATAAGGTAGAGCCAAGCTGTAGCCAATTGGCTGCAACTCATATACGGGCTGGCTCGACCGGGGTACTTCCACCCTATCGCAGGAGATCAGCATAAAGTAATAATAATAATAATATCCTGGGACATTTTTGTACACACGGTTACCTGATCCCAAACTAAGCAGAGCTTGTACTATGGAAACCAGATAACTGATATTACTACATATACTACTTTTTTATTTGTAAATACATACTTAATATACATATACACCCAGACTTCGGACATACAGACATGTTCATGCACACAAATGCATGTCCCGGGTAGGAATCGAACCTACGACCTGCAGCGTGAAAGGCGCCTCCGCGCCAACCACGCTAACGGGCCCGTCAAAGTAGCTATTAAGCCTGCGTTTCGTACGGTTAGGAGAACGGCCCCGTCTACTTAAAAAAAAAACATTCACTACACATCCTTTATTACCGAAAATACACACTAATTAGATCACACTACGCTTATGAATTATTAACATGAACATTTTAGCGTTACCACCGGTTCGTAATGTTGCTTCCATTGAGAAGAGCCGGCAAGAAACTCAATGGTTACTCTTTTCAATAGAAAAATAATTGTGTACATTTTCAAACAGCAACGCTATGTGAGCAGGCACGCATTAACACAATATTAAATAACAAATCAGCAAACTCAATATATATATATAACGTCACGACTTTTATGCCCATTCGGGGGTAGTCAGAGGCTTGAGTGGCCATACACCACCACATTGTGGAGGTATTAAGTCAACTCAAAGCCCACGTTTCACCAGATAGTCAGAACCCAACGTGACAGGTGGTGAACCTTGTCGCCGTGTATACAGGAACTGACTATTACCTAATCCCGAGGGATAGGTAGGTTTCCTCACGATGTTTTCCCTCACCGTAAGCGAACTGTACATTATGCACATATATGAAAATTCATCAGCGACAGTAGCCTAGGGGTGAACAGGTTGGGCTAGCAATCAGAAGGTCCCAGGTTCGATCCCCGGTGGGGCATGCACCAATGGATGAATTTATATCTATGTGCATAATTTACAGTTCGCTGACGGTGAGGGAAAACATCGTGAGGAAACCTACCTATCCCTCGGGATTAGGTAATAGTCAGTTTCTGTATACACGGCGACAAGGTTCACCACCTGTCACGTTGGGTTCTGACTATCTGGTGAAACGTGGGCTTTGAGTTGATTAATACCTCCACAATGTGGTGGTGTATGGTCACTTAAGCCTCTGACTAGTGTCCGACCGAAACAGGATTTTCTGCCGAAACCGAAACCGAAACCGAATCTTCGGCATCTGTTTTAGGTTCGGCCGAAACCGAAACCGAAACCGAACCTTTTTCAGACAAGTTAAAAAACTTTTGTTCAATGAAATTTGGCTTATTTCGTACCCTTATATTGACAATTAGAAATATTAGAATGTGTTAAATGAAATAAAAAACAATAATTGAAGTATGTGAAAATATAATTATTAATAATAATATTATTATATTATTATTAACAATACTATAATTATAACAATCATGTTAACACTTCTTGGAACAAAAAATCGTCAATTCGATTGCGTTTATAATCACAACATGTTTAAGACTAAATTTAACATTAATTGAGATCATTTTAAATTTTAATTGCAGTTGGTTATTTAGGGTTTTTGTGGGATTTTCATATTTTTTTTATAATTTAGGGTGGCAATCGTAATTGTAATATATTAAACCCCCGTTTTCATTTTCTACTTATGTAGATAGGTATGTCACGTTCAGATCGATTCTCAAAAATATACGGACAACAGCAAATTATTTTACCAATAAAAAATTATGTATCTGCGGGGATATTACGTATGTCAGTTGACAACTGGCTTTAGTTGTTCACCGAACTTTGATGGTGAATTAGAATGACATAACATTGGTATTACGTATTTCTTGCAGGGCTAACTTAACCTAAACTCACTGTACCTTGATATCCATTCACCGAAATACGTAAAACCAATGTTATGTATTTATAATTTACCATCAAAGTTCGGTGTACAACCGACACCAGGGGGCTTACCACGAGCTCTTATTGCGATTCAATTACAGGAACGTTTTAACGTTTCAGCGACTTTTTGTGCAATGACGTACCTTATTGTCATGACAATAAGAAACGTCATTGTACAAAAAGTCTCTGAAACGTTAAAACAAAACTGCTATAAGAGGTGGTGGTAAGCCCCAGTTGTCAACTGAGATACGTAATAACCCTGCTGAAGGTCACACACAGCTAAATCATAGCGGGTAGTTGTTTGGGTACTTTGAAACCTCATCCAACAACAATAACCTAAAACAAATGTACCGTAACATAAGTAATAAATAAATGATGAATGTGTGAATCAAATATAATATAATATAACCTCTTTCTTTTACATACTTAATTCTCATCATTAATAAATCTGAGTGAATAACTCAACGGAAAGAACTTCATTGCTTAATAAAGGCCAATAAAGCGAGAAATAACACTAAACTCACAAAACAATCACGCCGTACCGGCCGGCGATCTGACAGCTGACGATGGCGGATGGCGCGAGACACGAACTCACCCGAAATCAACCGAGTGACGCGCGATAATTCACGAACACTGAGTTTCGGCGCGGCCGAAAGGTTCGGTGGGTTTTCAGCCGAAACCGAAACTGGTGCCGAAACTAGATTTTTGAGCCGAAACTGGCCGAAACCGAAACCGAAACCGAATCTTCGGTCGGACACTACCTCTGACTACCCCCGAATGGGGATAAAAGTCGTGACGTTACATGAAAATTCATCCATTGGTGCATGCCCCACCGGGGATCGAACCTGAGACCTCAAACTCAATATTATCAAACTAAAGGCTCGTATAAACAAATGCATCTCAAAGTTGAGATCGATCTTAAGATGCTGTTTTTGACAGATGTTCCATACATCTTAAGATCGATCTCAACTTTGAGATGGCCTTAGAGACCTGTAAACATGTCTTTTGAAGAACCCCATGTTGTAGTGCAAGGGAGATCATTCTCCTTTCATCATCAATCTTTCCAGATGAACATCGTGAAGCTGAAAGCGGAGTTGTCAAAGACGCAGCGGCTGGCTGAGCTGGCGCGGCCAGCACACCTGCCGCCGCTCATCAAGAAAGGCGATAAACCCACCATCAAGATCACCGGAAATTCCGTTGTTTATGGGAAGAGGTTCGTTCCTACCATGATCAAATAAAATATTTGAATGCAACAATTGTGGTTATACAATGTGGTCTTAAAATTCCGGTAAACGATCGGAGGTTAAGCAACGCTTGGCAAGGTCAGTCAGAGATGGGTGACCGTTTAGTGGCATTTGAACTGATCGTCTCCGGCATGAAAAAAGTCGGTCCCGGTTGTAGTCGCCAAGGCAGCAGTCGTTAAGCCTTGTCAGAACCCTTCGGGCGGCTTGAACAACTGACACCAGCGGACCTAAGGCGGTCGCTATGCAATATTGCTAATGAATTGCATTGCAATTCATTTTTCTGATTTTTTGAGGAATCCTTAGCAATTCCGCTAAATTTCTGTAGAATAGTGACACATTTTACGCCATTCGTGACAGTTTCACGGAAATTTAGGGGAGTCTGCAGGAGGGTTGGAAAAATGAATTGCTTTAGCAGAATTGCCGCAATTCATTTTTGTGACGGCCTTAGCCCCCCTGGTTGGTTATTAACCACAGAGTAAAGACTAAAGAAAGAGGTGCCCTTATTAGATATATGTATGAAAAAAAAAACGTGGCCATTGTTTTTTCATTGTTCTATCTACCGGTAAATATTTGAACTACTCGCTTCGTTTTATGTCGATGTTAGTACTAGGCCGACCACTCGGCCGACTTGCTTAGGGCCAGGCCCCTTAGTAATTGGTCCATGCTACTAACCATACGATAAGAAGAAGAAGTACTTCTGATGATGATGAGAAGTACTAATTATTTTTTTATTTTTTTCAGAATAAGGCTAAAAGAAGACGTCGAAAAACGCTCAAAAGTAAAAAAAGTGACGAAACAAGAAGAAACAGAAGAATTCGTTGAAGAAGTGGACTCCGATGACGAAGTCACAGAAGAGAAGGGTCACAGCACAAAAGAAGAGATGGGGCATAGTACAAAAGAAGAGATAGCAGATAGCAGTATTGTCAAAGAAAGAGAGGGAGAGAAAGAGTCAGAAGTAAAGGAAGTTAAGAAGATCTATGGACCAATGAGGCCGCCGGAAAATTACGTGATACCAGAAGATTATTTCAATCAAGAGAGTGAGAGGGACTTACCTGAAATAATGGAGAAGGAAAATTAATGGAATAAAATATTATTTATAATGTGTTTGGTTTTATTTTAGAATCCATGAAATTAAAAATCTAAATGTAGACGTCATGTTTGTCTATGGGAACTTTTTTACCTGATTATTTCGGAAGTCGGAACCATCGCTACTAAAATAGATAGAGAATCCATGATTTTTACTGACCCCGAATTGGGATCGAACTTGCGACTTGCCGAGCCAGCGACGAATCAGGCAAGCAATCGAATTGCGTACCGTTTTTTCCGGAGACATATTATATTAAAAAATTGGTATTCGTCGCTTGTATACGTAGTTTTTTCAGTATTTTTTAAATACATAGGTATATATTTGAGATAATTCATCACTAAAAGCATTCTAAGTTAATAAAATAATCAAAAGTAATTCATACGATCATTATGCCAATAAAATTGTTGTTATGACGTAAATGGTCTTGACGACGGACGATTGAAAGAAACGAAACGCAGTCCCGTCAAAAATGGCCTCTCTTGTAAATGTTTTGTTGCGAAAATACGGAAATTTGGGCCAAACTACGGCCCTATTAAAGAATTTACCGGCAGTTTACAATGTGAAGTGAGTTCTGTTTACAATTAAATATAAATTACAGACCGATTTATAGTGAAATTATTATATACAAATTATGTAACGTTTGAGGTTATGTATTAGTGAAATTCTTTATTTTGTTGGGTTTTCTTGGCTTATTTGATAGAATAACGCCCATGTTATCGCACAGAGAATGTAAATTGATTTTCCTCTCAAAGTTTTATTGAGTTTTCTAGCCAGAAACGGTAAAAAACTAAGAAGTCTTTGAAAAAAATAATCTCATCATAAACACGTAATTTAAAAAGCCTATCGCTTTTTCCATACGATGTTCTGTTCTGTAATTAATGTTTATAATGTATTCAATAATATTGTAAATGCCTGTTCTACTATTATTGTATGGAATGAGAAAAACAAATCAAAACATTAGTCAGCTGTTGTCAGATTTTGTATCATATAGACTCGTCCCTACGACTGCGCGCGCGCCGAATAAAATTCTTCTTCAGTGGAGTACCTAGAGGTTGAGAGGAACACATATGCCAAATTTCAAGTCCATAAGTCTCATCATCTCTAAGATATTGTTTTCACCATTACGTTGACATTGGTATAATCACATTGGGCCCGACTCAATGGCGGCTTCTTCATCAGGCACATGCCTCGCGCGAGCACTCAGTTTTGATGTTGAAACGTATAGACAAAATGTCATAATATGAGTGCTCGGGTGAGGCATACGCAGCATTTGGACGCATCTAATGGAAAGAGGCCAATAACTTAAAGAAAAATTATGTGTGATTTTTTTTTCTCTTTTATAGACGGTCATTAGAAGGGCGACACAACCTCTCTCTCTCTTTTTTTTACACGTACTGGGGTTAGCACACACCAAGACAATACTTTTGTCACGTAGAGTCGCTCACTCTCTTTCTTAATGCATAGGAGAGAATGGGACAAAATCGATTTGACTCGGGTTTTGTCTTAGCACTGTTAGCTATGCTACTAGCGCAGGTCAATACAGGCCCCTATAAGGTTGGCACTGCGTCTGCCGCCCTTAAGTTGTAGATGTCCTGACTGACTGTTACCACATGCCATCAGGTGGAATAATGTTGCTTGACTAATGCGAGCAGACACTAAGGCTTGTATTAAAATAAAAGCATCTCAAAGTTTCTGATCAATCTTAAGATGCAGTTTTGATGTTTAATGTATGGAACAACAGAGTTTTAAGATCGATCTTAACTTTAAGATGCATTTATTGATGCCTTAGGGCCGGGCCCCATTAGTGCGTTGCGTTGCGTTGTCGCAAGATTTTGTACTGGCGCATCACCCTCCCCCGCTTCGTCTCTCGCCCTATGATCCGTTGCGACGACGCAACGCAACGCGCTAGTGGGGCCTCGCCCTTAGAGTTCTTTATCAACATTGTTGGCGAAAATGCAGTAGAACTTATTTGATTGATCCCTGAAAGATATTTCCGTTCACAGCAGTCAAAGGAATGCACATCGATGGATGCCGGACGCAGAGTACGTGAAGCAGTTTGAGGGAGCTGTTATGTACCCTGATGAGGTCACTTCCCTGCTGAAACACCCACCGTATCACGGTAAACGTCTTTCTCTAGATCAGGATTATTGTGTTAGGTTCGTATTAATAAATGCATCTCAAAGTTGAGATCGATCTTAAGATGCAGTTTTGACGTTCAATGTATGGAACATCTGTCAAAAACAGTACCTCAAGTTCGATTTTAATCTTGAGATCGATTTATTAATACGGGCCTTAATGTTCAGTCTGAAGGGGTATTTTGATATTGGATTATATTGCAAAAGTATCACATGAGAAGGATGGCAATATATTTAGTTTAGTTTTTTTATGGTTCTGAGGTGGCAAACAAGTATACGGCCCGCCTGATGTTGAGCAGTTACCATAGCCTATAGCCCACGGCCACATCGGCTATCAGTTCTTCGGGCTATGTGTCCCGCCCACTGCCAATTCAGCCTACTAATTCGCAGGGCTATGTGGGCTACCTTAGTTTGTCTATGTACCGTCTCATTTTTGACATTTTTGACTCCACCAAGCCAACTAAGAACCTGTCAAATGTGACGGCACCTGCTCCTTGCGCTCGGTGTGGCGGGCGGGAATCCGCAGGCGGTGGCGGGTGTGCGGGCGGGGAAGCCGAATTCCATCCGAGTTCCTAGTTGGCTTGGTGGACTAGTACCAATAATATGCTCCATTGTTGTTGGTCAGGGGTGCTGGCTCCGGGCGAGAAGCAGGTCCGCAACATGGTGCTGAACTTCGGCCCGCAGCACCCCGCGGCCCACGGCGTGCTGCGGCTCGTGCTCGAGCTCGACGGAGAGGTAACCACCACCCCATACAGTCCCCATGACATTTCCCTTGATTCCACTCCAACCCTGTACTTAGATAATAATTTAGGGACCTTAGTAAATGAAAGGCGAATAATGACTGAGTAACTTTATTTCAAGTGTCGTCTTTTTATACACACGAATAACAAATATAAAAAGGGGTAGACATAATTTATTTAAGCGCTGAGTACCGCTGTCCGTAGCACCGATGTAAGGCGCGTGAAGATATCGGTCGCGGCTGCGGTGACGGCCCGGGGCTCGCTTGACTCGCCGGGCGCCAGCCGCTGGAGCCCTAGTCCGCGCCGGCGCGTCGGCGGCGATGCACGTATGTAGGGGCCGCCTCAGCTGCGTTCGCGCAGTCGCGCTCTTGCGACGTAATAATGTTTACGTATATGTATGCCACTACAATAATAATAATAATATCCTGGGACATTTTTGTACGCACCGTTACCTGATCCCAAACTAAGCAGAGCTCATACTATGGAAACCAGATAACTGATATTATATACTACTTTTTTATTTGTAAATACATACTTAATATACATATACACCCAGACTCCGGACATACAGACATGTTCATGCACACAAATGCATATCTCGGGTAGGAATCGAACCTACGGCCTGCAGCGTGAAAGGCGCCTCCGCGCCAACCACGCTAACGAGCCCGTCAAATGATGGCCTACATATTCATGGTTACTCATTATTACTAGGCGTTCATAGCCAGCTGCAATCACTGATCGGTAAACGATCGGAGGTTAAGCAACGCTTTTCAAGGTCAGTCAGAGATGGGTGACCATTTAGTGGCATTTGAACTGAGCGTGTCCGTGCTTCGGAGGGCGCGTAAAAAGTCGGTCCCGGTTGTTGTTATCTAGACAGCAGTCGTTAAGCCATGTTAGACTTCGAGCGGCTTGAACAACTCTGACACTAGGTTGGCCACTAACCATACGATAAGAAGAAGAAAATTATTACTAGAAACCAGTCGCGCGCTACTAATCACTAATTAATTACTCGGTGCACCTTATGGGTGGCTACCCACTGCCCCATCGGCCATCAGTTCTTCGGGCTATGTGCCCCGCCCACTGCCTTTTCAGCCTACTAATTCGCAGGACTATGTCGGTGAACCTTGGTTTGCCTCCGTATCTCCTCATTCCTGATTCGATCTCGTAGAGAAACATAGAATGTGTTAACTGGGAATAATGAACCCTGGTCGATACAATGTTTGATATTGCTTGAAGTCAATTGAGCTACTGATAGACATGCCACTTACCGGGTTTGTTGGTCTCGACTGGTCCAGGAGACGCGCGCGTCCGTCCGGGGCGGTGTCCAAATTGACAAGAAGGGTGCGAATGGCGTCGCACCCTGGTCGTTCACTCGCGCGAACGAAACACCGGTTTGTAAGGAGTGACATGTCAAGCTCATTACCCAACAAACCCTCTTCCCTCAGACGGTCCGCGCCGCAGACCCTCACATCGGGCTCCTCCACCGCGGCACAGAGAAGCTGATCGAGTACAAGACCTTCACCCAAGCGCTGCCATACTTCGACCGGCTGGACTACGTGTCCATGATGTGCAACGAGCAATGCTACAGCCTGGCCGTCGAGAAACTGCTCAATATTGACGTGCCGCTGCGCGCTAAGTACATTAGAAGTGAGTGAATTGGGTTACGAGTTGGTATATTAGGTTAGAAGTGGGTATTTTTTAGTTATGAGTCAGTATGCTGGGTTTGAAGTGGGTATATTGGATAATAAGTGGGTATATTGGGTTAGAAGTTGGTATTTTTGGGTAATGAGACAGTATGTTGGGTTTGAAGTGGGTATATTGGGTTAGAAGCGGGTATGGTATATTTCGACCGTCTGAATTATGTGTCCATGATTTGCAACGAGCAGTGCTACAGCCTGGCCGTCGAGAAACTGCTTAACATCGACGTGCCGCTCCGTGCTAAGAACATTAGGAGTTAGTAAATTGGGTTACGAGTTCGGAAATTGGGTTAGAAATTGGTATATTGGGTTAGAAGTGGGTATATTAGGTAAGAAGTGGGTATATTGGGTTAGGAGTAAGTACACTGGGTTCGACACTTCTAATAACGCTACTAGTAAATATATTCGGTTTTAAATGGTCATTATTAATAACTGTAGTGTATAAGATATGTTTATATCAAGTTCACAATGTAAGGTTAACTGTAACTTTCTGTTTGACCTCAATTAAAAAATATGTGGGGTTACGAGTAGATATAATGGGCTTCAAGTGGGTTTATTGGATTAGAAGTGGGTAGGTATTGGGTTAGAAGTGGGTAGGTATTGGGGTTAGAAGTGGGTATTGAGTTAGAAGCAGGGTTGTTACGAAAAAATCATCTTGATTTAAACACCATGTTTAAACATGTTTTAAACATTAAAAAATAGTGTTTTTTTCTACACCTGCTTTAAATCAATGTTTTAAACAATGATTTAAACATGTTTTAAACAGTTTTGATTCTAAATTTTGCTGTTTTTTGCAACTCTGGTTAGAAGTGGCTAGGTATCGGGTTAGAAGTTGGTAGGTATTGGGTTAGAAGTGGGTATTGAGTTAGAAGTGGGTATTGAGTTAGAAGTGGGTAGGTATTGGGTTAGAAGTGGGGATTGGGTTTGAAGTGGGGATATTGGAAGAGAAGTGGTTACCTATAGGTGCAACCTTGTCCCCTAGCCCTGTTCGCGGAGATCACGCGTATCCTGAACCACATTATGGCGGTGGGCACCCACGCCCTCGATGTGGGCGCTCTGACGCCCTTCTTCTGGCTGTTCGAGGAGAGAGAGAAGATGATGGAGTTCTACGAGAGAGTCAGCGGCGCTAGGATGCACGCAGCTTACATACGACCTGGTGGAGTCTCGCTGGTGAGTCTCAAGTCTTAAGACTCTGTTTCTTCGGCGGTGTCCATAAATTGAAGACTTGGTGCGCCGGTTTTGAGTGTTCGGTGGTGGGCCGGTTACCCCAGCCATCCCGGCCCCACCAGGAAGTTCCCCAGGGTAGTAACCTCACAGAAGATCGGCGTAAAGTAGCTATTATAGTTGCGTTTCGTACGATGAGTGAGGGACCCGGAAGCCCAACCCCCCCACCCCTGTCCCTCTCCCCTGCACGTCGGCAAAGTGCGAGCGATGCCTTTGGCATTGCAAGCATCTATAGTCAACGGTAACTGCTTAACATAAAAAAAATCGGCCAAGTGCGTGTCGGACTCGCACATAAAGGGTTCCGACTTCCGTACCATATCAAGGTAAACCTTTATTTTTAAATTTTATTTAATTGTTAGTATTTGTTGTTGAAGCGGCAACAGAAATACACATTATGTGAAAATTTCAAGTCTCTACCTATTACGGTTCGTGAGATACAGCCCGTTGACAGACGGACGGAGAGCGGAGGCTTGGTAATAGGGTTCCGTTGGCACCCTTTGGGTACGGAACCCTAGGAGGTATTGGCTACAGCTTGACTTTACCTTAACCCAGTACATGTAATGCTGAAGGTGGTAGAGCCAAGCTGTAGCCAATTGACTGCAGCTCATATACGGGCTGGCTCGACCGGGGTGGTACCACCCTCTCACAGAAGATCGGCGTAAAGCAGCTATTACAGCTGCGCTTCGTACGATGAGCGAGAGAGCCGAAAGCCCACCCCCCCTCCCCCTCCCTCCATCCCACTCCCCTTCAGGTCGGCAATGTGCGAGCAATGCCTTTGGTACTGTAAGCATCTATAGGCTACGGTAACTGCTTAACATCAGGCGGGCCGTACGCTTTTTTGCCACCGCAGTCCTATAAAAAAAAATGTTCCCCAGGACATGCCCCTAGGCCTGATGGACGACATCTACGAGTTCTCGTCCAAGTTCAGCGAGCGTCTGGACGAGGTGGAGGACGTGCTCACCACCAACAGGATCTGGGTGCAGCGCACCAAGGACATCGGCATCGTCTCCGCGCAGGACGCCCTCAACTACGGCTTCAGGTCACCCATCTTTTTCTATACCTTGATCACGCGCGCTTACCATCGACTGCCTTATTTTTAACAGAGTTACGGCATCGTTTCCGCGCAGGACGCCCTCAACTACGGCTTCAGGTCACCCATCTATTTCTATACCTTGATCAGGCGCGCTTACCATCGACTACCTTATTTTTGACAGACTTACGGCATCGTCTCCGCGCAGGACGCCCTCAACTATGGCTTCAGGTCACCCATCTTTTTCTATACCTTGATCAGGCGCGCTTACCATTGGCTGTTTTATTTTTAACAGACTTACGCGCTCTACGGATTCAAGTCGCCCAATTGTTTCTAAACTAGGGATGTTATGGGTATGAAATTTCGGATGTGAATACGAATATAGGAATAATAATATACTGGTTTCGGATACGGTTACGGATATGAAATTATTTCGGATTGTCCGCTAGTTTCGGATCGTTTCGGCTACGGATAAAAAAAAAATAACGTCACGACTTTTATCCCCGTTCGGGGGTAGTCAGAGGCTTGAGTGGCCATACACCACCACATTGTGGAGGTATTAACCAACTCAAAGCCCACGTTTCACTAGATAGTCAGAACCCAACGTGACAGGTAGTGAACCTTGTCGCCGTGTATACAGGAACTGACTATTACCTAATCCCGAGGGATAGGTAGGTTTCCTCACGATGTTTTCCCTCACCGTCAACGAACTGTAAATTATGCACATAGATGAAAATTCATCCATTGGTGCATGCCCCACCGGGGATCGAACCTGGGACCTTCTGATTGCTAGCCCAACCTGTTCACCCCTAGGCTACAATCGCTCTCCTAGGCTACAGTCGCTCTCAATTGCAAGAAAACTGGGTTAAATTAAGTAAAACATGTTTCTCCCCGACAATTTGAAAAATCTCACGTCAGATTAGAGAGGGAGGGTGGGGGTCGAGCAAAATCTCACGACATCTCACCTCTCGTAATTTATGGAAGCCCCCAAACGCCTTGGAACTAGCGCTGTGACTCGAGCCCAACAGCTCTACTGAGCTGTGTAACTGTTTTACTCACCGCGCAATGTACAGCCGAAACAATGGATTGGTTGTACGTTGCGCGCTGCCAGATTAAGTAGCATACAATTGGGTCTCTAGTGATCTTGTTTGTTCCGTGTGTAGCGGTGTGATGCTCCGCGGATCTGGGATCAAGTGGGACCTGCGCAAGTCGCAGCCGTACGACGCGTACGACCGGATCGACTTCGACGTGCCCATCGGTACCAACGGGGACTGCTACGACAGGTGATTATACCACATGACATACTATCGAACTCACACCAATACACATATCTGGTGAGATTCACTAACATACAACATGTTAAGAAAACCCTGTCCGAGCCGAAACCGGTAATTAGGTTCCCCAATCACATGACCAAATAAAATAATAAAAAAAAAAAAAACATGATAGTAAACATATTAATGAACATTTAAAGTGCCAATTTTTTTTGCCTTTTTCCCACATAATTTAGATAATTTTAAAAATATGACAACACCGTTACCGGAAGTAATTATGTTAGATCGTGTGGCGTCACCTCAGACCACAAAGTATGTGATGACGTCATTTTATGAATTTTTTTTTAAATGTAAACTGGGTATTTGTATTACAAAAAAATATGGGAGGCCTTTGCCCAGCAGTGGGACACAAACTAAGCCAAAAAAATGAAAAAAAAAAAATTGAAAAATTTGAAAAAAAAAATTAAAAAAAAAGTTTTTTTTTACAAAAATGGAATCTAATCTCGATACCCAACAATACGTTTTCGGGTCGGACAGGGTTTTTTTAACATATTGTATACAGGGTGAAATAGGGAATGTAACGTAACGTCACGACTTTTACCGCCATTCGGGGGTAGTCAGAGGCTTGAGTGGCCATACACCACCACATTGTGGAGGTATTAAGTCAACTCAAAGCCCACGTTTCACCAGATAGTCAGAACCCAACGTGACAGGTGGTGAACCTTGTCGCCGTGTATACAGGAACTGACTATTACCTAATCCCGAGGGATAGGTAGATTTCCTCACGATGTTTTCCCTCACCGTCAGCGAACTGTAAATTATGCACATAGATGAAAATTCATCCATTGGTGCATGCCTCACCGGGGATCGAACCTGGGAATGTGCATGAATTTTAGCTCAACAAAAAAATACTGTGTTTAAATTATTTCATAGGTTATGGTTAGGCCATGTCGCCAGTATGCGCTCCCGTATAACATATTTCTTAGTATTGAATTAAGTACCTATATGTTACCACCGGTTCGTAATGCTGCTTCCATTGAGAAGAGCCGACAAGAAACTCAATGGTTACTCTTCTCAATAGAAAAGAAACATTGTGTACTATTAGTGTCAACATCAGAAGTACCAGTAACCCTGTATAACTTCCCCCCCTCCCCATCCCCCGCAGGTACCTGATCCGCGTGGAGGAGATGCGTCAGTCGCTGCGCATCATCGACCAGTGCCTCAACCAGATGCCGCCCGGCGAGGTCAAGACCGACGACGCCAAGCTCACGCCGCCCTCGCGCGAGGAGATGAAGGTATACCACACACACGGACACTCGGACATACACACGGACACACACACACACGGACAAATATAGACACACACGCAGTCACACATACACGAACACACACACACACGGACACACACACACACACACACACACGGAAACTGACGCCGACACAGACACACATACGGACACGGACACAGCCACGCGCAGTAACACACGGACACAGAAAAACACAGAGACACACACGGACGGACACACCCACGGCTACAGAAACACACACAGACACACACGGACACAGAAACCCACACAGACACACACGGTAATAGAAACACACACAGACACACACGGACACAGAAACACACACAGTGTTGCGGCGCTATAGGGTTCTCACAAACAATATCATTACTAAACAATAAGGCGTCACCAATCCACCATCATAGAAATCTAGGGATATACCTACCCACATATTTAAAGTTATTGCTTATTTCTCTATGGGAGCCGTATTCACTCTTACGGTACAGGTTATGGGCCTATTTTGGTACCCCTTTGGCTTAGCACCCCCGCTGGACCCCAAGGGTCCCTCATTGAGCCTCCACATCACCTCTTATAGCTCTCCCCTGCCACCAGGATCGGGTGCTCTCAGCCACTCTGGTACCGCGTCTCCTCACAGAAGCGGTTTGCTAGGTACTTAGGGCCCCTCTCCGTACCGATACGGAGAGGCAGCGTCTTTTAGTCAACCAACAAGCAAGTAATATTAATTACATAACCGCCATGATGGTGTTTCAGCGTACCCTCTTCTATGCACGCACATGCAGTTAATCTCGAAGGACTTACCCCGGTACAGCTCAGTAGTCCGTACCTCAATATTACACTTAACACTCTTATCACAACCAGCGCACTATCTAACAGGCAAACCGTTCGATGTCTTGCCTGTGCCGCGCTAGAATTCAAACTCAACCGTCGAATTCCCAAACTGTTCCCGCGCACACAAATGTCACTTGTAAACGTACCTAGTGGTGGGACTTTATATTAGTTACAAACATTGATAATAGATGGCGCTGTAAATATTATAGAAATCGCGATGTAATACGCGACACACAGACACAGAAACACACAGACACACACGGACACAGAAACACACACAGACACACCCATGGCCACAGAAACACACACAGACACACACGGACACAGAAACACACACAGACACACCCATGGCCACAGAAACACACACAGACACACACGGACACAGAAACACACACTGACACACACGGACACAGAAACACACACAGCCACACACAGTAACACACTGATACAGAAACACACACATATGGCCGGACGGTGATCGAGGGGTATGGACAGCCGGAACCAAGCTGTAGCGTATTGACTGCAGCTCACATACAGCCTGGCTCTACTGTACTACCACCCTCTCACAGAAGATCGCCGTAAAGTAGCTATGAGTGAACCGGTAGTACAAGCGTTGCTTAGTTTGGAACCATACAACTGGTAAGTCTGGCGATTTTTATTAATATTTATTTATGTATTTGTTCGCAGACATCGATGGAGGCTCTGATCCACCATTTCAAGCTGTTCACGCAGGGCTACCAGGTCCCCCCCGGCGCCACTTACACCGCGGTGGAGGCGCCCAAGGGGGAGTTCGGCATCTACCTCGTCTCCGACGGCGGCTCCAAGCCATACAGGTAACTGGCGGCAACGCGCGGACCTTAACGTTAACATCTGGCGGGCCGTACGCTTGTCTGTCACTTTAATTACATTTAAAAAAACGGATAAGTGCGAGTAGGACTCGCGCCCTGAGGGTTCCTTACACACGTATTAGGAGTTGTATTTTCAAAAATAAAAATTATATACATATGTTTATGTATCGGAACCTCTGTATCGGATTTTTTAAATGAAACTAGTCTTTAATTTAAGTATTTCAACTGTAGTATTTAATAATTATAATTTGTATTGTTTTGCATTATTTAATATTTGCATGCCAAATGGTAGAATGTACAAGGTTTCTTTATTCATTTGTCTACACCTACATGTAATAAATAAATAAATAAATGTAATACCTACATTCAATGTGAATAAATAACTTACGTCTTGCTTCAAATAAGTTGGGACCCCCATACAAACTTCCACCCCTGATTTTATTTTTAACCCCCATGGGGTGAAATTTTCAAAATTCTTTCCCATGCTCTTCTACGCTATAAAATAGTACCTACTGTTAAAATTTAAGGTTTCTAACACCAGCGGTTTGGGCTGTGCACCTCTTGACGGACAGACCTATACTACTCCACCAAGCCAACTAGGCACTCGGGTATAAATATCAAGTGATAATAGGTCAATGATCCCGCGGTCCGTCCACAACGTAGTGAGCCAGGGCCAATGCCGGCACTCCTGTGGCAGTAGCTCCCACTACGTGGTGGACGGACCGCGGAATCATTGACTTATTATCATTTGATATTTATACCCGAGTGTCTAGTTGACTTGGTGGTGTAGTACGGGTTCAGTTTGTTACTTTTGAGTTACGGAACCCTAAAAATATCTAATTTTATCGACAGATGCAAGATCAAGGCTCCCGGCTTCGCCCATCTGGCGGCGTTGGAGAAAATCGGTAAAAACTCCATGTTAGCGGACATCGTGGCGATCATCGGAACATTGGACGTCGTGTTCGGAGAAATCGACCGATAAATATACGGAATTACACAGATTTTTCACTATTAACGGTTTTTGAATTTTCGGTAATTACCGGTTTTTCCATCTTCGACATACCGGTTCTTGACTTCGGTGTAGTTAAGATTTTTCGGTGATTGCCGATTCGATTCACCGGTTTTTAGAAGAATGTCGGTTTTTAATTAAGAGCAAAATAGATCTAGTTTCCAATGTACATTTTTAAGTTTAAATCAATAAATTATTGTTAAAAAAAAACAAGTTTAATTCCGGCATATCCTGTAACATTGGTTTATTTAAATATTGTACAGATAATGAAAAAGTAATAAAAAGAATGCATCATATTTGATCTTTTTATATCCTTCGATATAACCATGGACAAGACATATCTCTATGGATATAACTACGATAAAACTACATCAGTGCTAAAATACAAAAGTTTTTAAGCAATGTCGACGGGCCCGTTGTCGGGGCGGAATAGGTTCCGCCTAATCACACTGCAGGTCGTAGGTTCGATTCCTACCCGGGACATGTACATGTATTTGCATGAACATGTCTGTATGTCCCAAGTCTGGGTGTATATGTATATTAAGTATTTACAAAAAAAAAAGTAGTAGGGTGAAACCCCCAATTATTGGCACCTTGCACCAATTATTGTCCATACATATTTTTCATTATTATTTATTTTTCAACGGATAGAATAACTAGGTAGGTGTGAAAAACTGTGAAATTTATGACTTTTAACAAATAAAACACTATTTCCATGTTTAGTTTTCTTATTTTTTAAAGATAACTTCAAAAGTGCCAATAATTGGGGGGGTGCCAATATTGGGTGTCGTTACCCTATATCAGTTATCTGGTTTCCATAGTACTAGCTCTGCTTAGTTTGGGATCAGGTAGCCGTGTGTAAAATGTCCCAGGATATTTATTAATTAATTAACATGTGTTAGCAGTGACATCTTATTATGGCCCTGAAACGTGGTCGTAACTATGGGCCTCATAATAAGGCTCAAGGTCACTCAGAGAGCTATGGAGAAGGCTATGCTCGGAGTTTCTCTACGAGATCGAATCAGAAATGACGAGATACGTAGACAAACCAAGGTCTACCGACATTCGAATAGTACCTAATTCATCATCATCTTATCAGCCAAAAGACGTCCACTGTTGGACATAGGCCTCCCCCAAGGTGTCCCACAACGACCGGTCCTGCTGCTTGCATCCAGCGGTATCCCGCGACCTTCACTAAAGTCTGATTAATAATTCGGTGGAGTAAAATGACAGCTATAAATGTGAATTTATATTTTAATTGAATCCCATCCCACTGCTGGGCACGAGGCCCTAATCCACCATGTTGGCCCAGTGCGGGTTGGTGGATTTCACATGTCTAATCTAAAGACATTTTCCTTCACCGCAAGCAAGTGATATATCAAAGTTATGATTCACACATAGATTTAGAAAAATCCAGAGGTGTGAGCCAGGGTTTGAACCCAGGACCTTAAGCCCGCGAGACGCGTGCTTATCCAATCTGCTACCACTGCTTCTTTGTCATTCTTTAGTAAATAAAATTGAATTAATTTGAACAAGAATCATAAAAACAACAATATTCATGATGAACGGATCAATTTAATTTTACGTTTGACATAAAAAGCTGTCATTTTACTCCACTGATTTATTAATCAGACTTTAGGTCGTCGGCAGACATAGGCTAAAGCGCTGGGTTCCTAGGAATCATATAATGTCATGTAAACTATGGCGCGGTTGCCTAGAGACCGGTTTGGACACCGTTTTTGACATAGGCAATGTTCTAGTGCGGCCGTTATATGACGGCATCGTTCTGGAGGAACCCAGCGCTTAATCCAATTTTCCGCGGGGCACAGGTAGTAAAGCCCTGTTTTCCTAGGAAAGCGGTACCGTCATATAGCGGTGAATGACGTCACTAGAAGGTTGGCTATGTAACCAAAATGGCGGTGATGGAACTTTCCACATGTCGTCAACGTAAAGGCCATCTTTTTGCGTCCGTTATATATGACGGCACCGCTATCGGAGGAAACCAGAGCTTAAATAAATAAAACAATACTTTATTTTTCAAAAATGCATCGATTCTTTAGTAGGGATGTCTTTCGTTCTCGTGTTTTAACAATACATTTTTCATACAATACGTTTTAATACAAATTCATTTAATTCCTTAACTTTTCCACTTATGTTACAATTAATTCTAGTCTCGGGTTGTTTGCTGTCTTGTAACCCTACTACCATGCACTTAAAATAAGATTAGGACCGGCCTAGCGCCATATTGTGACGTCACAACTGGAAATGTTACGGCTAGGCGGCTGTCGGCTAACTTCACGCATAAGTACAGTACTTTATATCACCTGTCACGTTGGGTTCTGACTATCTGGTGAAACGTGGGCTTTGAGTTGGTTAATACCTCCACAATGTGGTGGTGTATGGCCACTCAAGCCTCTGACTACCCCCGAACGGGGATAAAAGTCGTGACGTTACATTACATTTTTTTTACTTTATATGAGTGAAGTTAGCCGAGAGGCCGTCCTATTCTTATTTTAATCGCATTGTAAAAGTTAATACGGCCGCAAGAGTCGCTACCGTCTACTTAAAATATTCATAGACCAATAATACAAGACGCCACGTCCACTATAAATTTTTATCTAAGGTGGCAAATAAGCAATTACCGTAGCCTATAGATGCTTGCAATACCAAAGGCATCGCTCGCACGTTGCCGACCTGAAGGGGAGTGGGACAGAGGAGGGGAAGGGAAGGGGGGGTGTTTGGCCTCCGGCTCTCTCCTCATCGTACGAAACGCAGCTGTAATGGCTACTTTACGCCGATCTTCTGTGAGAGGGTGTTACTACCCCGTTCGAGCCAGCCCATATACGAGCTGCAGTCAATTGGCTACAGCTTGGTTCTACCACTAATGAGAATGCAACACAAGTCTCATATATGTAGTGGTAATATTTTAGACAAGCGCGGGTGGCAGCTATGTGGCGTCTATAGCTTATTGGTCTGTGTATAGTCAAGTGTAATTTGAATCGCTATTTGACCCTTTTCTGCTGCCTCTGCCGGTAGATGTCGTTGACAGGTGGCGCCACGCCAAGCTCATCATCGTCTGAATCTTCACCTATTTTCCTTCGACGACCCTGTAAACAATACAATAAATAAATCGCCAAACACACACCAACTGTATGGTCCCAGACTTAGCAACGCTTGTACTATGGATACCAAACCAAGGACTGGGGGCGATACCAGTGATACCCAGACCAGGGTAAATTACGACAAGGCACACAGGCCCAAAATTATCTATGATAATGGTACCCCACATGTTATATTGTACCCCACATGTGATATTATTGTACCCGACATGGTATATTGTACCCCACATGATATTTTTGTACCCCACATGTTATATTATTGTACCCCACATGGTATATTGTACCCCACATGGTATATGGTACCCCACATGATATATTGAACCACACATGGTATATGGTACCCCACATAATATATTAAACCCCACATGATATATGGTACCCCCACATGATATACGGTCCCCCACATCTTATATTGTGCCCCACATGGTATATTGTACCCCACATGATAGTTTGTACCCCACATGGCACTTTGTACCCCACATGATATTTGGTACCCCACATGGTATAGTTACCTTGCTGGCGACGGTGGTGATGCCCTCGTCGTCCACGATCCAGTGCACGGAGCGCGCCAGGTCGAATAGTTTAGTGTCGCAGCCGTTCTCTTGCGTGGGCGCAGGTGCTGCGGGCAGATCATAAATACATATCGAGGTAAGGTACCATTTAGTTCATAGAGAAAATAGACAGAAGATATGTTCTTAGTAGATTTCTCTATGAAACAACGCGTGGAAATTTGAGCGGGATGGCGC
Source organism: Drymonia ruficornis (assembly GCA_947859195.1). Taxonomy (NCBI): domain Eukaryota; kingdom Metazoa; phylum Arthropoda; class Insecta; order Lepidoptera; family Notodontidae; genus Drymonia; species Drymonia ruficornis. Next base: position 4,453,664 of record OX401932.1, on the reverse strand, counting down.
GGGTGGTGGGGGTTAAGAAATGGGAGGCAATTTACAAGATACCTCCCCTCCCGATTATTTCTATCTACCGGTCAATAGCAAAACTACTTGATTCGTTCTATATCGATGTTACTACGTAGATTAACTTTTTCACACTAGATGCCACTAAGTGTAGGATGGTAAGAGAGACGTACAAAGGGTCGCCATCTAGTGTTGAGTAGAATTATATTTGGGATGCGAACGTTGGCAAGACGTGTGCACAGGACGAACGCCGACACCACACTGACTTAAGCCACGCCTACTGTGATGACGTCAGGAGTCATAGGGCCCTGGTGCTTACACCGTCTCCTTTCCATATATCCTCCCTGGTTATAGCTAACAGGGTGAATTTTTCAAGTGTGCGTGGATGGCCAAATCCGAAACTATAAGTAATACCGAAAAGTACTCTAAGGAGTCTCGATCCTGATTTTTATGAAAACTTAAACTGCATCATCAAAACACACACACACACACTGTAATAACAGTGTCATGTTAAAGTGTAGCGCGTCTTGCCTTGCTTATTTCGGAAGGCAGCACACTGGAGCTATTGTTTACCAAATTACATTGTATTAAAATAAGTAAATGGCGATTTAAAAAATAAAATTAAAACAATGTAAAAAAAGACAAGCCCGCTGAGTTTCTTGCCGGATCATCTCAGTCGAGGTCGCGTTTCCGATCCGGCGGTAGAATTTAAGAAAAAAATTAAAATGACAATTTGTAAGTGCCCCCGTACGCCTAAAGAAAATAAACGTTTTGAATTTTGAATTATTTCCACTATTCAATAGATGTGTCCATATGGTGCGCATGCCTCACCCGAGCACTCATATTATGACATTACGTCTATGCGTTCCGACGTCAAAAGTGAGTGCTCGAGCGAGGCATGCGCCTGATGAAGACGCCGCCAATAGTGTCACTAATAGGGATCGAATTCTGGGCCTGCTGGGTCCACTAGGCCACAGCAAAAGTACATAAAAATTAGGAGTTTTTGATGTGTTGTGTGCAGTTTACTCACGTTTATCAGGTAACGATATCCTGTTGAAGAGCTGCATGAGCCGGTCCACGGCCACGTAGGGCCCGCGGTACGACGTGGGCGGCGGCATCAGCGTGCACAGCTGCGCTGCTGCCATCGGCATCGGGAACGACCCGCCTGGGGGGGGGAGAACATCAATGGGGGGGCTTACGTTGTCAGTAAGCTACTTACTAAACATCTGATAGCACTTCGGCCACCTCGCTTCATAGATGGGGAGCCGTAGAAGGGTTTTCCGGATTTACTCAAGCGCGTCAGATTACGATAAGGGAGATACGATACCTTACATATTGATAAGAACCTCCAACCAGTAAGAGCCCTTAATATAGGGGGGGGTACACTCGCGGGAACCAACAAAAAAAATAGCCCATCTTAAAATACTCGAGCGCGTCAGATTAAGATAAGGGGAATCCCCCTATCATTACTAGCTAAGAAGTGTCCAAAATGTCAATTCTGCAAATTTGATCGTCAGTCTAAGAAATGGGAGTATCTGTAAGTTTCACTGAACACCTATGAAAATCTGACGCGCTCGAGTATTTTTTTTTGAAGCATGAAAAATATCAATATCTGACACACTTGAGTATTTCCATGTCATTGTGATTTTTTATTACATGCCTACGCAGACTTTTCGAGTTTTTCGGCCATATTGCTCGCAAGGAAAGTGGCAACCTTGAAAAGCTCCTACTAACGGGTAAAGTGGAAGGTCGAAGACCGAGGGGAAGGTCCCCCATGCGCTGGACGGACCAAATACGCACAGAACTAAACACCACAGTGTGCGAGGCGATCCACACCGCTGAAGACAGGACGACGTGGCGCGACATCGTGCAAAAAAGGGTGATTCACAGAGGTCACGACCCTCAGCATTGAGGATACACGACGCAAGGAGGAAGAGTGATTTTTTACAATTATTAAATTTATATGACGCTTCCCCCACCGCTGAAAGTGGAAACATCTAGAACCATTTATTCTTCCTATCTTCTAATCTACCAAATCTAATAGGTTTCCGCGACGCTGGAGTAAATCCACAGTTAGCATCTTGGGCTCCCCCTCTACTACGCTTTATGTATGGAAATGAAATAAGTCACGTGATCTACTTATCGACTTGTAATGTCATTTTCATACATTTATGCGTAGCGTTTTGTAGAAACGCTTGTAGACAAAGACACTTGTCTAGAGGGGATGAACTATTGCAGTATTGTCGAAGAGGGTGGTTGGTACCTGATATGGGGTGCTCTCCGGGCAAGGGGTTCACTTTAGGCTTGTACGGGATCATCTGGTTGGTGTCCGGACGGGCTATGTCTTTGTTGGGGTCATTGTCCCTGCAACATAACATAGTTTTTAGTTTAGTTCCGTACCTCAAAATGAAAAAACCCAAACAAGTAAATAAATAATATCCTGGGACATTCTTTTCACACACGGCTACCTGATCCCAAACTAAGCAGAGCTTGTACTATGGAAACCAGATAACTGATATTACTACATACACTACTTTTTGTTTGTAAATACATACTTAATATACATATACACCCAGACTTGGGACATACAGACATGTTCATGCACACAAATGCATGTCCCGGGTAGGAATCGAACCTACGACCTGCAGCCTGATAGGCGGAATCTAAACCGACCATGCAAACAGGCCCGTCAAACAATAGTTTTTAGGGTTCTATACCTCAAAACGCAAATAACCACCAAAGATCGTGTCGGGCCACGCAAATTATAGGGTTCCGTAGCCATTTCAATAAACGAAAACTTATTTTTGGGTAACTTTTTGGGAGGTCATTAAAATCAGAACCTTAAGGACCTGCTAGGTGCCTTCGTTCTAGAGTTGTTGTGGCAAAACAATCCATTCCAACCCCTGTGGCCTTGACCTCAAGGTCATGTGAACTTGCCCTCAAAGTTGGGATGAAAAAAGTAACTTCATTGGGTGAGTTCAAGTGGGTTGTGTACGTATGAGTAGGTTATCTTAAAATCATGAAGCTATTAGTAAGTGGAGTTGTTCTTATTAGATTTCCCTATGAAACAACGCTTGACAATTTGCGCGGGTGAAGGGGTGTTAGATAACGCCTACTTTTAAATTTTCTATCTACCGGTCAATAGCAAAACTACTCGCTTCGTTCTATGTCGATGTTAGTGCGTAGTTTAACTTTTTCACACTAGATGTCACTATGTGTAGGATGGTAAACGAGACGTACAAAGGGTCATCTAGTGTCGAGTAGAATTATATTTGGGATGTGAACGTTGGTAAGACGTGTACACAGGATGAACGCCGACAGCACACTGACTTAAGCCACGCCTACTGTGATGACGTCAGTGGCCTAGTTGAGCCATGCGGCCGAGTTCCTTAGACCAAGTCCCCTTAGTTTTAGGTCCATTATTCCACCCCTGTGGGAATTAAGTACGGATGATTAGTTTATGTTAAAACGCAGCTCACTTCTGTCCGAGTATAACGACGGCTAGTTCTGGCGACACGCCCGCCAGCGGCCCGCCCAGCGCCCACGACTTGTTCGACATCGTCGCCACCTGCAACACACACACACACACACACATTACAAATAATCATCATATTAATACGTAACGCAATAAGTATTATGGCCTGAATCCCCCTCGCATTGAGAGGTGGGCCGTGCCCAGCAGTGGGACGTTAAAAGGGCTTATATTATTTTTATTAATAATAATATCCTGGGACATTTATTACACACGGCTACCTGATCCCAAACTAAGCAGAGCTTGTACTATGGAAACCAGATAACTGATATTACTACATATACTACTTTTTTATTTGTAAATACATACTTAATATACATATACACCCAGACTCCGGACATACAGACATGTTCATGCACACAAATGCATGTCACGGGTAGGAATCGAACCTACGACCTGCAGCGTGAAAGTCGCCTCCGCGCCAACCACGCTAACGGGCCCGTCAAAGTAAAGCAAAAAGCAAAAAGTGCGCGAATTGCGCGGATAGAGCAGAATAAAATTTGACACAGTTACTATTTATATCGAGGAGTACATAAACCTAATATTTTTATGGAAAATGCATTTGAAATGCACAAAATCAATAAAAGAAAACATTACGCACACTACATTAGTTTCACATACTTACACGCACATACAGGATGGTGACGACATAACGACAATAAATTTAAACACGATCCCTACTAGACAATCACAATACTTTAAAATTGACAAATTAGGTTTGCATCAAAATTGTAAAATCTAAATTTTCACATAAATTAAATGCGGAAATAATCTAAACGTAACACTACATCCTTTATAATCGTCTACTGACCTCATCGACTGACCTGTAGGTACGAGGGTGGCAAAATCGCTTCGGTGTCGGTGTATTTGGCGGTGCATTTGTAGGCGTAAAGTTAAAATGGTAGAAGTAAAAAAGCCATCCTAGCCTACCTATGAATATATTTTGATATTTTTCTATGAACGAAATACTCACGTGATACCCAGTATGTGGTTTCAGTTATTGTCGTTATGTCGTCACCACTCTGTATATTATACTGACGTACTTGACGACACAGAAACTCTAACAAATTATTTTTCGAAAGACATGTGAAATCCACCAACCCGTACTAGGCGTGGTGGATTATGGCCTGAATCCTCCTCGTATTGAGGGGAGGCAAGATCGCCATCTCACGTAAGATCGAAATGGCTACTTTTAAGTGAGATACCGCGACTAGTCTCGCTAAGTCTCTGATGGACTCTGGACTCACCTCGGTATACCCGATGGACTTGAGCTCGGCGATGCTGCAGGGGTACAGGTCCAGGAACTTGTACCTGTCCACCAGCTGTGCGGTCTCTTTACCCTCGAATTCTTTGATCTGTGACAGAAAATAAATAAATAAATATCGTCAGAATAACACACCAACTGGGCCCTAAACCGCTTAGGCCGCGCGCACTTTGGACACGAATTTTCATCGTACGTCGACGTATTATCGTGGTCGTACGAATAGGTAGTTTTCCGCTGATGTCGCATCCGTATATTCCTCTTTGGAATGTGATGAATAATTTGTATCTTTAAGATAATTCTTTTAAAAACTACTTCTTTTAAAAAATATAATTATTATCTTCTTCGATCCCCGGTGGGGCATGCTCCAATGGATGAATTTTCATCTTTGTGCATAATTTACAGTTCGCTGACGGTGAGGGAAAACATCGTGAGGAAACCTACCTATCCCTCGGGATTAGGTAATAGTCAGTGCCTGTATACACGGCGACAAGGTTCACCACCTGTCACGTTGGGTTCTGACTATCTGGTGAAACGTGGGCTTTGAGTTGGTTAATACCTCCACAATGTGGTGGTGTATGGCCACTCAAAACTCTGACTACCCCCGAATGGGGATAAAAGTCGTGACGTTACACTTATCTTCCGATATGTTTGTCATAAATAAACTTAATAAATTTATTAATCGAAATTTCCTATATTTTTTTCGATATTCCACGCCATGCCTAAAGTAATGTCACCGTATTGAATCACTGATCCTCAAAAATGTATGTTCGTAAACCAAGTTAATATTTATTGTACTTATATCCATCAGGTTTCAAATCCCAACAGAGGGCCTACTCTGTTTCAAACGAAAACGAAATTTCGGACGAAATTCGCATATTTCCTACTACGTTTCTCATTGATTCCGACATTTCTTACGAACGAAAATTGTTTGACGTTTAGATTCGACGACGACGAAGATGTAAAACAATTTTCGTTCGTAAGAAATGTCGGAATCAATGAGAAACGTAGTAGGAAATACGCGAATTTCGTCCGATATTTCGTTTTCGTTTGAAACAGAGTAGCCCCTCAGGTTCGGATTGATTTCGGACGTCGGAACTATACGCACGTATACGTACGACTAACTCGCCATCGACATAGAACGAAGCGAGTAGTTTTGCTATTGACCGGTAGATAGAAAATAAAAAAATAGGTGTAATCTAACACCCCTTCACCCGCGTAAATTGTCACGCGTCGTTTCATAGGGAAATCTAACAAGAACATCTTTATTGTCTATGTTCACTGCGATGTGGACCCACCTTCTCGAGCACCGCCTGTCGTCGCTTCTCGACCTTCACGATGCTGACCAGGTCCCCGATGTTGGACTCGAACTCCAGGAACCTGTTCCAGATGTCCACTGAGCTCTCCGGCTTGAGACTCCCTGATGAGAGCACGCGCTCGAATAGCACGCGGGTGTTGTTATCCTCTGGTAACAAAGAAAATAATAATATAACGTCACGACTTGTATCCCCATTCGGGGGTAGTCAGAGGCTAGAGCGGCCATACACCACCACATTGTGGAGGTATTAACCAACTCAAAGCCCACGTTTCACCAGATAGTCAGAACCCAACGTGACAGGTGGTGAACCTTGTCGCCGTGTATACAGGAACTGACTATTACCTAATCCCGAGGGACAGGTAGGTTTGCTCACGATGTTTTCCCTCACCGTCAGCGAACTGTAAATTATGCACATAGACGAAAATTCATCCATTGGTGCATGCCCCACCGGGGATCGAACCTGGGACCTTCTGATTGCTAGCCCAACCTGTTCGCCCCTAGGCTACAGCCGCTTGCAAAAGGAATGTCCCAGGATATTTATTTATTTTACGAGATAGCGCAATATATAACCTGTCATGTTGGGTTCTGACTATCTGGTGAAACGTGGGCTTTGAGTTGGTTAATACCTCCACAATGTGGTGGTGTATGGCCACTCAAGCCTCTGACTACCCCCGAATGGGGATAAAAGTCGTGACGTTACATATAAAATTCTCACCGTTCAAATGCGAGAGGTAGTCGATGTAGCAGAGCACGTACTCGGGTATGTGCGAGAACTTCTTGAGGCCCAGCTCGAAGATGCGAAACGCTATGTTCTTGTCTTTGGAACAGTAGTACTCCATCAGCGCCGCCGCCACGAACACGTGGTACCGGGACCTGCGGGGGGAGGGAGGGGGGAGGGGGAAGCAGGGGATGGGCAGACATTAGTATCTTCTATCTATACAATTAAATAAAATTAAAGTGTCTGTTTGTAATATGAAAATAACAGCTTTCCAGTAAATGCATATCAGGGTGTTATATATACAGGGTGAATTTTTCAAGTGTGCGTGGATGGCCAAATCCGAAACTATGAGGAATAGCGAAAAGTACTCAAAGGAGTCTCGGGGCCAATTTTGATGAAACCTAAAACCAAATCATTGGATTTTAGAAAAGGGAATATTCCTAGCCAGGAATCGAACCCGTTGATTTTGAAAAAAAAAAACACCATTTGATAGTGCCGCTAAAAAGGAACGAATTCTGGGAAGTTATGACATACGGCAAACTTAAGGAAAGAGCTCCAGGGTGTGTGATGGTATCAGGATGTGATGGTATCAGGGTGTGTGATGGTATCAGGGTATGATGGTATCAGGGTGTGTGATGGTATCAGGGTGTGATGGTATCAGGGTGTGTGATGGTATCAGGGTGTGATGGTATCAGGGTGTGTAATGATGGTGTGATGGTATCAGGGTGTGTAATGATGGTGTGCTGGTACCAGGGTATGTGATAGTGTGATGGTATCAGGGCGTGTGTCGACGTGATAGTGTGATAGTGCTAGGTACCTGGGGTCCTCGCGGGCGCGCTTGAACACGGTCCTAGCGGATTTGATCCCCTCGGCGCGGCGCGCGAACTTCATGTACTGCACGTACGCGAGCGTCGGGTCGATGTCCTCCATGTCTAGGTACCGAGTGTACACCTGATGTACCTATGTACCAATACACAGCTTTTTAATATATTAATTAGTGGTTTTAATATATTATTTTTCGAAATCTATGTGTGAATCATAACTTTAATATGATTATCACTTGCTTACGGTGAAGGAAAACATCGTGAGGAAACCTGCATGTCTTAGACATGTGAAATCCACCAACCCGCACTGGGCGAGCGTGGTGGATTATGGCCTGAATTCCCCTCGCATTGAGGGGAGGCCCGTGCCCAGCAGTGGGACGTTAAAAGGGCTAAATTATTATTATATATTATAATTAGTGGTAGACCCAAGCTGTAGCCAACTGACTGCAGCTCATATATGGGCAGACTCGACCAGGGTGGTAGAAGCCATGCTGACTTTCGTACCCTTTCTTTCCCCCCCCCCGCACCCACCCACCCTTCAGGTCGTCAACGTGCAATCTATAGAATATAGAAACTGCTTAACATCAGGTGGGCCGTACGCTTGTTTGGTAACTTAGTAACATAAAAAAAGTATATACTCCATGTTAAAATGTCAGCGTTTGTGAATATTTAATTCCTAACTTCCGAATACTCGTACGCAACTGAAATTTGAGAGCTGCTTAACTTTGTCGCGCCATACAAAAAATGACAGTTAACGGCGTCTCAAACTGCTAAGTAGCACTTAAACATTTGAGTAGCCTTTGATTATTCGGCCGTTAAGAGTGTAAAATAGGGGGTGAAAGTTTTGCACTTTAAGTAGCGGCACGCTACGAAGGCCGGTTTGACATGTGGGGGGGGGGTGAGAAAATGAACCTTATTATAATTGAATAAGAATGACGTTTTAAAATTTAAGAATGTCATAAAATGAATGCGAGAATAAATCTTATTCCGTTATAACAAGGTTCATCCTCCCCCCCACGCATGTCAAACCGGCCATCGTAGCGTGCCGCTATTATAGTAAGTGTTAGTATAAGTGTAAGTGTCAGGTACAAAATCAAAGTCATTTTTTTTTATTTATGAAATAGATGGGGAGGCGAGCGTGCAATTCGTGGATTTGCACGAGCGTCGTCCAAACCTAGTAGATTCGGTAGATGAGATGATAGGAAGAATACATTGTTCTAGATGTATCCACTTTCAACGGTGGGAGAAGCGTATACATGAAAAAAAATTTTTTTTTTTTATAAAAAGCAATGACATAATATACTCAAGCGTGTCAGATATTGATACTTTTCATGCTCCAACATGATAAATTGAAAAAAAAAAAAAAAAAAATTACTCGAGCGCGTCAGAATTTGTAAGCATCTATAGGCTACGGTAACTGCTTAAAATCAGGCGGGCCGTACGTTTTTATGCCAACGCAGTCCTATATTAAAAAAAAAATACTGAGGGTGTGAAAAAGTGAAACTTACAGATGCTCCCATTTCTTAGACTGACGATCACATTAGCAAAATTGACACTTGACACTTCTTAGCTAGTAATGAATCCCCCTTATCTTAATCTGACGAGTTCGAGTATTTTAAGATGGTCAATTTTTTTTTTTGGTTTCCCTGAGCAAACCCACCAATATTAAGGGCTCATAATTTTTTGAGGTTCTTATCAATATGTAAGCTATCTCCCTTATCTTAATCTGACGCGCTCGTGCAAATCCAGAAACCCCTTCTACGGCTCCCCTACTATAAGCTATAAATAGCACTTATAAATCGTCAAATAAGCGAAAATATTTTGGCGTTACTACCTTGTTATAATGCAGTCTGCTCTCCTCGTAGTCGGCGTGGGCAAAGTGCAGTAGCGTGGACTGCTTGAGCGGCCCACTAGTGGCCCTCTCGTACACCGCCGCCGCCTCGTCCGAGAACAGGCGCGCCGCGTTCGAGTCCTGGGCCAGGACATAGTCAATTATACAGGGTGTTGTGTAATACGAGGGAGGTATTGAAGGAGGGTATTCAGTATTCGTTTCTTATTGCAAATATGTAACATAAATATTAATTTAATTTCTGACACAATTATACAATAAATTAATGAATAAAACCCGACTACGGAAAAATGCGCTCTAAAAAGTATGAAACAAGAAAATATTCTCATCTAGAGGATAGCCGTGGTCCGTGTAGGTCCTTTAGGGCCAAATGGCATATGAACACGGACCACGACTATTCTCTAGATGAGAATATTTTCTTGTTTCATACTTTTTAGAGCGCGTTTTTTACGTAGTCGGGTTTTAGTTTTTAAACTTACTTTTTATTTAATTATTTTGGAGTTATAGGTAACAATATATATATTTCTGAAATGTGCTCATCAAGCTCTTTCATTTGATACCCCACACGGTTTCATTAAAAAATGTTTTTTTTTTAGTTCATGACATTATGTCCTCTAGAGGGCGCCATATGCAATTTTATGTGTGGTCACATAGCCTATAACCAGCGCGCCATTAAGCCGCTTCTGACGATACCTCATTTGTCAAATTACGACAAGTAGTTTGGAAGTTAGGTGGGAACAGATGCACATACATACATACCGGTCAAAATCATAACGCCTCCGTAGTCGGGTAAAAATGAATGGCGGCGTCTTCATCAGGCGCATGCCTCGCGCGAGCACTCACTTTTGACGTCGGAACGCATAGACGTAATGTCATAATATGAGTGCTCGGGTGAGGTATGCGCGCCATATGGACGCATCTAATGATTAAACTAAATTAGAAAATCCAGGAAACATGTAGCTCTTAACACAGCTTTCCTCAACATAGCTTACTTGTGCCTCCTATAAAAATTTGAAACGCTAACGCAGCCTTTATAACGATGTCAAATGCAATATACGTATAGTACGTTTTTTTATACTTGTCCTATTTGGTAAGCAAAGACGGCGTCCAGCGGGGCAATTGCGTAAATTTTTTGTCAATGTTTCAATTGGTTTCTTTCATCCTGTGTCAATTATATACGAAACCAATTGAAACATTGACAAAAAGTTGCGCAATCGCCCCGCTGGACGCCATCTTTGCTTACCAAATAGGATAAGTATAAAAAAACGTACTATATCCTGTATGAGCTCGGGGGAGCCCAGACGGCAGAGTGCCGTCCAACCTATCAGCCTCGCTCGACACAGCTTAGCTTAGCGAGACGTCTCACTTTCTCCAATTCAGCTTGCTAGCTCCTGCGACTTTAAAACTCGTTTTATTTTGACGAAGCTGAGCTAAGCGAGTTATCTCACCCCCTTCTCCTGCAGCAGCTTAGCGGAGTGGTCCAGGAACTGCGCGGCCTGGTGCCACACGTCCGGGTGGTGAGCGAGACACAGCAAGCACTGCTCTATGGCGAACATCACTCGCCGCGCGACCAGAGCTGTGTCTTCCGAGCGGAGCGGGTTGGACCGCTCCCAGGATATGTACTTCTTCCATAGATCCACCTGGAAATTAATATACAGGGTGAAATCGAAATCGTGGGCAATATTTTAAAATATGACTCAACACATGATTTAGAATATTGAGGGAAAACAAATAAAAAAATCTATTGATAAAAAAATATTGCTCGGGTACGCAAATAAGCAAACCATTTAACTGTACCTGTACTTGTACTTACCTAGGTAATACATTTTTATCAATTGATATGTTGATTAATATTCCCTAAATATTTTGAATCATGTTGTTATGTATTCTTACGTGTAGGTAGATCTGGGGGCTTACCACGACCTCTTATCGCGATTCAATTATAGGAACGTTTTAACGTTTCAGCGACTTTTTGTGCAATGACGTACCTTATTGTCATGACAATAAGAGACGTCATTGCACAAATGGCCGCTGAAACGTTAAAACAAAACTGCTATAAGAGGTGGTGGTAGGGCCCCAGGTTCTTTCAATGATTCGTTTATTACTCCTTCGATAAGAACGTTTATTTTTCGTTTACAAAAAAAGAGAAATTTATAATAATATAAAAAATATGCTTGATAGCTGACGAGTTGTGAAGCGAGTGAGTGAATGAACAATAAAAAAAATGGAACGACATCTTCAACGCGTTCGGTCCTGACGCTGTACTGGTTTGGATGATACTGCACCGATGGCGTTAACACATGTGTAGAATCACTTTTAAAATATTGCCCACGATTTCGATTTCACCCAGTATAAATAAAATAGCTTTGAAAAAAATACTAGCATTAAAAAAAATCGGATCTCTGATCCCGGATCCCGTTTCCCGTTTTTACCAGATCCCGTAGCCCGGATATCCCGGATCCCAAAAAATATAGCCTATGTTACTCAGGGATAATGTAGCATTCTAATAGTGAAAGAATTTTTGAAATCGGTCCAGTAGTTTTTGAGTTTACTCATTACAAACATATTATATTATTATTATATTATTAGTATAGATAATAGTGCAATGATAGCCGATTGGTTAAGCACAACACTATAGTTAACATTAACACTAAGCTTTCTCATCAATATAATTATGAAATCATCGAAGTCGGTCCATCCGTTGCGATTTTATAACACATTTTCGACGTCACAACAACCACGCACGAACTTCGCTAGTAATTTGGTCATAACTTCGTCAACTTTTGTCGTAGAACAAAAAATTTTGCACTGTATGTTATGGATTTCTTAGCTCCATAAATCTGCATTCTCAATTAAATTCGTTACGGATCACCATTATTGTTAAGAAACTCGAGGCGGAAAGACCCTTCTCCGCTAAAGTACTATACTAGGTCCACTGGTTACCTGGTTCATATACTATACTAGGTCCACTAGTTACCTGTTTCATCTCCTCCCTGTCAGCGGTAGGGGGTGTCGCCGGCATGTTCCTGTTCAGTCCCCTGGTCACCGTCTCCAACTCCTTGGCCACGCGGCGCGCGTTCATATACTCACGGGAGCGCTCCATTGCCATTCGTTCAGCTGTTGGGAATTCAACTTCATAGTTAAGACAGTCGTATACAATATGTTAAAAAAATTCTGTCCGAGCCGAAACCGGTATTTAGGTTTCCCAATCACGTGTCCAAATAAAAAATAATTCATGATAGTAAACATATTAATGACAATTTAAAATGCCATTTTTTTTGCCTTTTTCCCTCAATGTAGCAAATTTTAAAAATATGACAATACCGTTACCGGAAGTAATTATGTTAGATCGTGTGGCAGCACCTCTGACCACAAAGTATGTGATGACGTCATTTTATGTTTTTTTTTTAAATGTAAACGGGATATTTGTTTTCCAAAAAATTATGGGAGGCCTTTGGGACACTTACTATGCTAAAAATATATATTTTTTTTAATATTTTTTTTTTAAATTTTTACAAAAATAAAATCTAATCTCGATACCCAACAATACGTTTTCGGGTCGGATAGGGTTTTCTTAACACACTGTATTATGCTAAATATTGCTATATTAACACACTGGCCGTATGGTCCTAAACTAACGTTTTTTTTCAACCCAGGACATCTGCAACTCAATAAGTTGCAGATGCTCAAGGGTAGCAGACGCGGCGCCGACCTTTTAAGGACCTGTAAACATGCCCTTTGAAGAACCCCATGTTGTAGTGCATAGGAAAGACTGGTGTTTTATCATACTTATTTAATTTACGTGGCCATTCCGGCAATACTGTATTCTGTGATGCTTCCTCCAGAGCGCACTCTAAATTGTGGAAAGATCTGCATCTTGAAGTCTTTCTTTTGCTTACAACATGGGGTTCTTCAAAGGGCATGTTTACAGGTCCCTAAAAGGTCGGCGCCGCGTCTGCTGCCCTTGAGTTGCAGATGTCCTGGGCGGCGGCTTCCACTTACCATCAGGTGGACCGTAAGTGGGCTATCCTAAGCAATCAAAAAATGCTTACCAATGATAGTGTTGATGCTCTGTTCGAACGCTATGTAGTCCTTCCATAGCGTTTCTATTCCTATGATAGGAGTGATCACGGCTCGTTGGTACACCTACAACAAAGATCAAATTATCAAAGGTCAAATTATCAAAGATCAAAAGAGCAACTGCCTAGAGCAGAGGTCGGCAAGTAGTTTTAGGTGGGGTCCGGATACTGTGGGAAAATTTGATCGAGGTCTAGAAAAATTTGTATGGTTTCAAATAAAATTCCTAATTATAAAACACAAGACCTAAAGTTAATGTGAGAAACTGCACCGACGGTCTTGAGCCAGTTTTTTATAGTTTGGTTCTCGAGAAGAACAGCAAATTCGAAGTGTCTTCTAGGTGGGCGTCCGTTAATTTCGATCTACGTATTAATTTATACTTGGTACACAATACATTACAATATTTGGCAGTCCGAGGTTCGACCTCTCGCGGTCCGCAAACGGACCGCGGTCCGCCTGTTGCTGACCTTTGGCCTAGAGCATCGGATAGTTGCGGGTTCGATTCCCGCGAGAGGCAAATTTCGGAAACAGCCTTGTCGTAATCATCTCTGGTCTGGGTGTCACTGGGATCGCCCCCAGTCCATACCCTTAGGGGTCGTTCTAATTGGCAATCGCACGAGCAAACGATGACTTGCAAGCTCAATTAAATAAATATCCTGGGACATTCTTTTACACACGGCTACCTGATCCCAAACTAAGCAGAGCTTGTACTATGGAAACCAGATAACTGATATTACTACATACACTACTTTTTTGTTTGTAAATACATACTTAATATACATAATTGCATAGAGACTCGGGACATGCAGAGATGTTCATGCACACAAATGCATGTCCCGGGTAGGAATCGAACCTACGACCTGCAGCGTGATAGGCGGAATTAAAACCAACCACGCCAACGGGGCTGTCATTATTAAAACGCCTTTTTTATGATATTACCTTCCTGACGGCTGAAATCTTCTGGTTTTCAGCGTAGGAGCCCACAGCCTCAACACTTTTCAGGAAAGTGATATAATCATTCCATATAGGATACGCGTGGATGTCCAGACCTATCTTGTCCAGGGCGAAGTCGTAGGCCTGCGCCATTTTCTCCCTGGGAAAGCGAAATAAAAAACTATTATTCGTGCTAGAGCCGAGCTGGCCCGACCGGGGTAGTACCACAATATCACAGAAGATCGGCGTAAACTAGGTACTATAGCTGCGATTCGTGCGATGAGTGAGAGCCGGAACAGAATCCCCCCTACCCCTCCCTCTGACCCACTTCAAGTCGGCAACGTGCGAGCAATGCCTTTGGTATTACAAGCATCTATAGGCTACAGTACCTATAGGCGAACGGTATCTATAGGCGGGCCGTACGCTTGTTAGTCTCATAAAAAACATTGGGACTTCGGAAATGAGACCGTAATAAATAACTCTTCAATACTACTCCACCCCCCCCCACCCCCTCCCCCCATCCTACTCCCCTTTAGGCCGGCAATGTGCGAGCAATGCCTTTGGCAATGTAAGCATCTTTAGGCTACGGTAACTGCGTAACATCGGGCGGGCCGTACGCTATTTTGCCACCGCAGTCCTATAAAAAAAAAAAGTCCACCAAGCCAACTAGGAGCCTATCAAATGTGACGTCACCCGCACTGCAAGGCGGTGGCGGTGTGCGGGAGGTGTGGCGGGGCGGGTCCGGGACGGGCCCGTTGGCGCGGTTGGTTCAGATCCCGCCTATCACGCTGAAGGTCGTAGATTCCTACCCGGGACATGTATTTGTGTGCATGAACATGTCTGTATGTCCGGAGTCTGGGTGTATATGTATATTAAGTATGTATTTACAAACAAAAAGTAGTATATGTAGTAATATCAGTTATCTGGTTTCCATAGTACAAGCTCTGCTTAGTTTGGGATCAGGTAGCTGTGTGTAAAAGAATGTCCCAGGATATTATTATTATTTATTCAATCCAAGTGCCTAGTTGGCTTGGTGGTTTGGTATGGTACGTACTTGTACGTGGGCAGCATGCACTTGGTCTCCTTCACGTAGTTGAGGTACAGCCTCCACAGCTCGATGTTCAGGATCTTCATCAGACACCGCTGGAACAGCTAGCAGGCCAAGCAGAAACAATAGATACTTGTCATATTAACAATAGTTCTCATTTTTCAAAACAAAATTGTAACAGGCCCTTGTATTTTTAACAGATTTCAAAAGAGTTGTCGGTGTTTTTTTGGGATTCCGTACTTCAAGGGCAAAGTATTTTTTTTAACAATACAATATCTTTTATTTGCGTATATAGGTAGGTATACAGAGTGTCCCACGACTTCGCCACTTGGAGGGGAATTACCTTAAATACTGTAGATAGAAAATTTTACTGAATGAAGACTTTCCCACTTATTCATAGAAAGTTATGATCGACTTGCAATGGAATTACAAATCACATTTGTTCCTAAAAATGCTCTTCAAAACCATTGCAAACTGGCCAAAATCTCTATGAATAAGGGGGTTTATTTTTATTTTAAAAACAATGTGAACTGCATTCAAAGATTTTCAAAAACTAGCTTGCCACACTCGGGTATCGAACCGGCTAAAATCCGAAACTCTTACAAATAAAAAACCGAACAAGTGCGAGTAAGACTCGCGCCCTTAGGGTTCCGTACAAACTTATTAGGAGTTGAATTTACAAAAACGCTGACAATTATTTTTTAATTTGTAATTAGTAGCCTAAATCCATGGGGGCCTCCATACAATGTTTCACCCCTTATTTTTACCCGACTACGGCGCAGGGTTATGATTGCCCTTACGGATGGAATATTCCAAATCCCTCCTATGCTCTTCTTCGATTATATAAAATGTACCTACCGTTTAAATGTTGTGTTTCTAAGTCCAGCGGTTTTTCGTCGGTCTATCGTCTTGACAGATGGACAGACAGATAGACGGACAACAGTGATCCTATAAGCGTTTTGTTATTTTCCTTATGAGGTACCTAAAAACATACTTTTCGGTATTTTTGATAATTCAACTCATATTAAGTTTTGTACGGAACTCATAGCGAGCGAGCACTACACGCACTTGTCTGGGTTTTTTCCTTATATCGTCGCCCATCAATCAAAACCCCGTAACTCGATAGTTTCCAACATTTTATTGGTATACAACGGTCAACGAGAAGCGGTCAGTCACCGTCGGGGTAGCCAACTTCGGACGGCTAATTTATAAATTCGTAGCTCATTCTGTACAGAAAATCGTAATATTAAATTAAAATCAATAAAGGTAAAACGTCAAAAACATCAGATTTTTAATTAGACGAAGTAAACTGACAGGTGCTGATGTCACTTTTTTCGATATAAATAGAACAAAGGTTAAATAAAGAAGGGTGGAATAAGGTTCAAATTCATAGAACAGTGACATTTTCAGCTGTCAGTTGACTTTGTCCTAAAAATCGGACTATAAGTAATTTAATAAAATTATATATTCATTTTCGTATCACTTCTCGCTAGCCGTGGTGTAGTTTATTTTAATCATCGTCGTGAGCATAACATTTCTTGAGTTACAATTGAAATTGAAAAAATTTAAATACAACCTGTTACAATTTTATTGATAGAATATTAAATAATTCACTTACCTGTGTCCAGTATTCTTTACAAAAATGGCGCATTTCGTTTTCATATTGTGTGCTTGATTCAAATGATAATGTTTAGGTATAAGAATATGTCTTTAGAAAATACCTAGTGTTGTGATAGGAATAAATATAACATGTATTTGAAGATAGGTAATTAAATAATTAGGATTTAATCTAGAAGGGTTGATTACGTGTCAAAAGCGAGCTTCTTTGGCTAAATGTTTTATTTTAAATATATTATAATATTAGTAACTTTTTAAACTGTTAAAGAAAAAAGATATACTAGTTGGCAACATTTACTTTAGTAAAAATCATGAGTTTCCTGAGGGGAAATAATTTATTTTTATGGAAATACTGCAAAATTTAATGTATTTTTGCTTTAAAACCATCGGTTTACCACGGGAATATCAAAAATCCTGTGGTAATATGACAGATTACCATGGTAATATATGTTTAGCTGCAGAAACTCGCCTCCGACATGTCTGAACACATTAGCCCTAGCCGAAAAAAAAGATAAAATTCATTTGTTGCTTTTATTTAATTATTGCAATTCCTAGCTTACATAATCTATGGTTTGTCTCATAGACAACACCACTGCAGTCTTTTGTAGTTTTTATTCACTTAAAATGCTAATATCACAGATGTTTTATTTCTATCGACTTACGCTCATTGGATACTAACCTTTTCGACCTTTTCAAAGTTTCGGGATTTCATCTGAAATGAGAAATTTAGTTTTAATTAATAGGGTATAATAGTATTAGTTTTATTCTGTTGTGTTTTATTCATGACTTGCGTTGCATGCCTAAATTAATATTCACCTATACTCCATTCGTTATAGCATTAGACAGAAGTTAAAAAAGGTTCTTATTAATGTCCACTTTGTACCAAAAGTACAATTTTAACATGTTACAGTTACGATTGACGTCGAATTTATTATAATCAATTTATATACCAGCTTGTCACACCTAACTGTAATCATTTTAATTATTTCTCTTAAAAAATAAATTGGCTTTCATTTAAATAATATCATATCAGTCCAAATTAAAAAGTGTGTCAATGCCAAAAACCTAGAAGAAGCAGGGGTGAACAATACCGGGAATGTTATTCGTTTCATCATAATCCTAACAAATCTAGAATGTTGCCTAATCCCTTCAGAGGATATGACAGCAGGGTATTTCTAATTTTGTCGGATTAGGTTATCTATGAAATTGACGTAAATAATGTGCTGTCAGTGTTTGTCATCGAGTCATTCACCTTCATTTTTTTAAATTAAATGTGTGATACAATGTTATTACAAATAAAACATAGTATAAAAAGTACTTTTATTTTGTTTATCGAAGTATTTAGCACTGTTTTAGATCTATTTATGTTAAAACAATTTTAATGTAACCACTTTAAGTAAAAGTTGTTTTGACTTTGAAATAAAATGTTTTTCATCCCTGCTTCTACGAGCCTTTTATTTCTATAATAAACAGAGTATACAAGAATTGATGTATTATTTCAGCAGATATGGTACCATCTAACATTGCAGTCACTAAACTGATGCTCTGCACGGTCTGTTATCGCGTTCGTAATTCGACTTTTAACTTATTAAATACATGAGAAGGTTGTTCACTGAAAGATAAGCTGTATTGGCCTTCCGTAAATACTAGAATGATTAAACTTGACTCTACTGCCCTGCGGCTTCGCCAAGTTGATGTGTAAGATTAGCCTATGTCTTATTCCAGAGCATACTGTATCTACGTTTCAAATTTCATTAAAATTGGTTTAGTAGTTATGGAGATATGAGGTAACAAACATTCACACACTTACTTTTGCATTTATAATATTAGTAGGATATGTATACCAACCTCTTGTTCAATGTAAATCTTCCAAAACCGACCCGTTGTTGGAAATGCGGTGATTAGTTTCTCGTACATGGACCGCACTTCGCTGATGGGCCTCGTCTGTGCTTCTCGGATGAGGAGAGACCACGAGTCCACGTCGTACGTGTTCCCTTCCACTGCCCGTTGTGCTCGGCTGAGGCGTTCGTTACCCCAGTCCTAAAAAATTTGGTACATTAATTTGCAATATGCATTTATTTTAACTCACCATAGGTCCCTTTGTTGTTTTATTACTATAATTTTTTAAATATTTTTTTAGGTTTTAATTGACAAGTTTACTTTTATTGTGTATTTTGTATTGCTTTTTTAATTGTAAATAAAAATCTGTGTTTTTAATTTATTTCAATAAAAGACTGTCTTAAAAATTACATTAATTTTAAGCTAATCAAGACTCTGACCCCCATGTCAGAGGGAGATTGTGGGTCGGGCCAATAAGCGTCCCAACTAAAAAAAAAACTATAGGAAAGTCTTTAGAACATCAGAACTGGTTGTTTTAATTTTTCAGGTCTGGCGGTAGAAAAATAATTGTTTCTAATGTAAAAGTACTTCATAAAAATAAATATTGCTAGACAGACTGTTAGAAAGAAAATAGGTTTTATATGTTTTTACATTAGAAACTATTTTCTACTCTGTTTTTTATAATTTCATATTCACATTCTCTGTCACCACTGTCTTATTCCGATTGTTTTTTCTGTGTCATGAATGAATAAATTTATAACTAAATTTATTAAGAATATTATTTCACAATCATTCACTGCCTGTATACAAATAAACAATTAGCTCTGGGAGTGCTCAGAGCTAATAGGTGATGTGCCCATTGCACGTAAGTGATATCGACATTGCACGTAAGTGATATCGACATTGCACGTAAGTGATATCGACATTGCACGTAAGTGATATCGAAAATGTCTGTAAGTGGAAATGATATCGGGAGTACTCAGCAGAACTCAATCATGGCTAGAGAAACAGGAACTTTTGGAAATAGTGGCCTGCCATCTATTGACAAACTAGACGGCAACAGAAACTATGCCACATGGAAGTTCATGATGGAACTATATCTGTTACATGAAGACTTGTGGGAGTACACGAGTGTTACACCCGCGGCTACCGATGCTACAGGTATGAGAAAAGATCAGAGAGCTCGAGCAAAGATTTGCTTGATGGTCAGACCTCATTGCTTGGTCCATGTGCGTAAAGCTAAAACCGCTAAAGATGCTTGGGAGGCATTAAGGAACGCGTTTGAAGATAAAGGTCTGAACAATCGCTGCCGGCTACTATCTAAGCTAGTAAGCATGAAATTGGAGCAATTCTCAACAGTTCGAGACTATGTGACGTCTGTCATAACGACATCGCAAGAGTTGCTGGACTTGGGGAAGGAGGTTGACGACGAGTTGTTAGCTGCTCTACTTCTTCAAGGTCTCACCATGGAGTTTCAACCTATGAGATTGGCAATAGAGAATAGTAACATCGATTTAACTACCGATTATGTGAAAACTAAACTTTTTCAAATGGAAGATACTTTTTTGGCGAGTTCAAGCGTGAAACAGCCAACATCAGCTCTACTAACAAATAAACCCAAGGCGAAGAACACACCAAAGAGGAAGACTAAATCAAATGTCAAGTGTTTCATTTGTGATGGGCCACACAAAGCTCAGGAATGTCCAGACAATCCGAAAAATAAGAAGAAGGCTATGCCAGCTTATGCTTTAGGGATGACGTCGGCAAAACAAGCAGACGACTGGATCATAGACTCAGGAGCATCGACACACATGACAAATCGAATGTCTTGGTTGAAGGAGTTAAAATCTACTCCAAATCCGTTGAGAGTAACATGTGCAAATGGTAGTGAGGTATTCGGTAAGGGAGAGGGAACCGTGGTATGCGAGTCTCTAGACCTGACCATTGCAAATGTTACGTATGTGCCCGAGTTAGCATCTAACTTGTTAAGTGTGTATGCTATCGTGAAAAAGGGACACGTGGTGGTGTTTAACGACAAAGGGTGTGAGGTATTTAAGAGCAATGAGTGTAAGGTGAGAGGAAAGGCTGTAGTGAAAGGAATAGTAGAACAAGGCATTTACAAAATTAAATGCTGTTCACAGGGTTCTGCATTTGCATCACCAGCTGAAGGTAACCAGGTGATGCTATGGCATCGGAGGATGGGGCATCTTGGTATGAAAAACCTCAAATTACTCAGGGATAAGATGGCGACTGGGGTAAGTTTTCCCAACACTTTAACTGAACTTGAGTGTATACCCTGCCTTATGGGGAAACAAACCAAACAACCGTTTCGAAAAACGAATGCGACGAGAGCCAAAGAAGTGCTAGGTTTAGTACACGCTGACGTGTGTGGACCTATGGAGGTGCCTTCTGTTGGTAAATCCCGATATTTTTTGACGTTTATTGACGACTTTACGCGTAAAACTTTTATATATATTTTGAAACTCAAGAGTGAAGTTTTTGAAAAATTTATAGAGTTTAAGGAGTTTGCCGAACTTCAGACTAACAAGAAGCTGAAGTGTCTACGCACGGATAATGGAAAGGAGTTTGTCAACATTAAAATGGATAACTATCTAAAAAATTTAGGGATTCAACATCAATTAGCGGTAGAGTACACACCGGAACAAAATGGTGTTGCGGAGCGGGCTAACAGAACGATACAAGAAAAAGCAAGAAGCATGTTACAAGATTCTGGCCTAGAAAAAAGGTTTTGGGCAGAAGCGGTCCGTCATGCAGTATATTTAAAAAATAGATCACCAACGCTTGCTGTGAAGGATAAGACGCCGGAAGAGTTATGGTCAGGGATGAAGTGTGACCTAAGCATGGTGAGAAGGTTCGGATGCAAAGCTTTTATGCAGATACCTCAACAAAAGAGAACCAAGTGGGATCCGAAAAGTCGAGAACTGGTTCACACAGGTTTTTGTGATAATGCCAAAGCTTATCGACTTATTTACCCTACTACCGGCGAAGTAGTGAAAGCAAGAAACGTGGTATTTTTCGAAAATCAAAACCATAATAATCAGTCAAACTTAGAAGAAGAGCACTCGGAGGAGATACTCAATCTCTCTAAAGAGGCTGACAATGCTGACGATGGAAGTACTGTAAGGAACATTGAACGGTCTGAGATTGTGCAACCACCAGACACAGATGACGATGAAACAGAGGCTCATCCTGGGGTGTTACAAGACGAAAAAGAGGATGTTCCTAGAGTGGAACAAGACAGACCAAATGAATGTAGCGAGGATCCAGAGACTGTAGAGTTGGACGAGTTTGAAGACTGTGAGTCAGGCTTAACTCTCGACGAGGATGGTGGTCAGCATAGTGGACGGAGGTACCCACTGAGAGACAGAAGACCCAAGCAGTTTCCGGATTACATCTTGTACCAAGCAGCTGAAATGGAACAAGATCCCACTACAGTACAGGAAGCACTGTCCAGAAGGGACAGAGATCAATGGAAAGTTGCAATTCAGGAGGAGCTGGATGCAATAAAGAAAAACAAGACATGGGAATTGGTTAAACGACCGATCAAGTGTAACGTCGTAGATTCTAAATGGCTATTTAGAATAAAAGACGAGGCGGGGAATAAGAGAAGATACAAAGCACGTCTTGTGGCCAGAGGCTTTAGTCAAAGGTTTGGAATTGACTACGATGAGACATTCTCGCCGGTGGTCAGACACAGCTCGCTTAGGACGTTATTAGCGTTGGCAGCTGATATTGGTTTGAATGTGGACCAGATGGACGTTAAAACAGCGTTTCTCAATGGAGATTTATCGGAGACAGTCTACATGAAGCAACCGGAAGGGTTTGAAGAAAAGGGGCCAGATTATGTGTGTCTTCTTAAACGTTCCCTATATGGACTGAAGCAGGCTCCAAGAGCATGGAACAATAAACTGAACAATGAGTTGTTACAATTGGGTTTCATACGTTCTAAAAATGAACCATGCGTGTACACAAAATTGAATGACAGGAGTGTCATAATTCTAGCTGTCTACGTTGACGATATGCTGATCTTGTGGAACGATAAAGAGGAGCTGCGCAAAGTAAAGAGGGACCTCATGTCAAAGTTTGAGATGAAGGATCTCGGTAGGGCAGAGTTCATTCTGGGAATGAGTATTATGCAGAATGACTCAAAAATAAAAGTTGATCAAGAGAAGTACATCGACAAATTATTAAATATTTTTGGGATGGTTGATTGCAAGGTTGCATCAACACCTTCAGTTACTGGCCAAAAGCTACAGAAGCCAGGACCAGATCATAAGCCTGATGGAAGGATTCCTTATCAAAATTTGATTGGTTCACTGATGTATTTGTGTGTATGTACAAGACCTGACATAGCTCATTCAGTGAATTACCTGAGTCAATTCAATAGTTGTTACACAGAAGAACACTGGATAGCTGCTAAGCGAGTGCTCAGATTCTTGAAGGGTACTAAAAGTCATGGATTAATGTACACCAAGAAGATGAAATCAAATAAGATATTGGGGTATGCAGATGCAAGTCATGCCACATGCTATGACAGAAGGTCATACACAGGAGTAGTTTTCTTATATAGTGGAGGAGCTATATGTTGGGAGAGCCGAAAGCAAAGAACAATAGCTCTCTCTACTGCAGAGGCAGAGTATGTGGCTATGTCTGAAGCTGCTAGAGAAGCGATATTCCTAAAAAGGTTTATAGCCGAGGTTACAGGAAAACCTGAGGTGTCATTAAAGATCTACAGCGACAGCCAATCAGCTATTGCTATTGCACAGAACCCTGTGCATCACCAACGTACAAAACATATTGATGTGCGCCATCACTTTGTAAGAGAAACAGTTGAGCATGGGCATATTGAGTTAGAATATGTGGAGACGATACGAATGGTGGCAGATGTTTTGACTAAGCCTTTGTTGAAAGGTAAGTTTGAATGGTGTGCAAGAGGAATGGGTCTAGAGAAATGAAATTAAGGAGGAGTGTTAGAAAGAAAATAGGTTTTATATGTTTTTACATTAGAAACTATTTTCTACTCTGTTTTTTATAATTTCATATTCACATTCTCTGTCACCACTGTCTTATTCCGATTGTTTTTTCTGTGTCATGAATGAATAAATTTATAACTAAATTTATTAAGAATATTATTTCACAATCATTCACTGCCTGTATACAAATAAACAATTAGCTCTGGGAGTGCTCAGAGCTAATACAGACATACTAAGCACCTCCTATCCTTACTTTTGATTAAATTCGTGCGGGTTCCAAGACAACTTAGCTTGTCCCCGGGACTCGTCGAGGGTCAAACCTCGGCGTCCTCGTTGGACACTGTCGATCCTGGCTTACAGGAGTGGTGTGTGGCGGCGACCTAGGCTACCGCTTGGCGTAGTCCGCTAGGCACTACATCGGGTGGTTGTGAGTTCGATTCTTGTCGGGGAAAATTCCAGAAATGATCTTTTCGTAAGCTAACACGGTCTGGGTGCCCATTGTACGGTAGGTATTGTGGGCGTGCGTAAGCGACGTTTATTTACAAGCGTTGTTTGGTCTGGTACTTGGGACCAAGGCTGTAGTGAGTCTGGTGACATTTCATAAATACTTACGATTTCGGCATTTTCATCGGTCGCAGTCATTTTGCTGCGGTGTCTCGTAACCTGTTTGAGGTTATTATTTATTTCAAAGTAAAAGTTATTAATTTATAGGAATGAATTTCGAACAAATATATTGGTTTACACTAATGGAATACACTTTGGGCCGTATAATATAAGAATAACACAAATAAAAATTTCAATAAAACACAACAGACGCCATCACATCGAATCAATCAATCCAACCAAAACCAAATTACTTTACTTTTTCTCTTTTAAATGCCAATCAATCAATCAATCTATTTATCTATGGCAAAAAAGTAGTGATGTAACCGGCTCCACAAAACGGGTTAATGAATCGGTTGTCTTAAAAACCGATTCAATTAATAAAACTCAATTATCCAGATTTTTTATGAAAATCCGGATACTTAGTTGTTATTTTTTCATTTTTCATGAAATTTACGCTTTAATTGATAAAAAAGTACAGAAGGCTTTACGGTACTTTTATAAGCGAAGGTTTGGATATTATTCGTATTTATATCCTACCAAATACTTATTAGGGTGCCTCAACTTTAACTATCTTCAAGTAATTCAAGTTTCATCATGTCTGTCCGTATGACACAACCAGTTTATGCGAAAACTATCAGGATTACATGGTTGATATTTGTCACACTTATTTTTATTCTCAAATATTAAGCTTATGTTCTCCAATCTTAAAAAAAAAAAAAATATCTAGGTAGATAGTAAGGGAGAAAAAAGTATTTTTATCTTCTACCCTAAGTGTATTTTAAAGTCATTATGAGCTTATATCACAGTTTTTTCCCAAAATAAGAGGAAAATTCCAAAAATAATGTAAAGAAAATTTATTTTATATTTTGGCTATATTTTCAGAATCTTTTTGTATCTCTCAAAAAGCTCAGAAAAAAGTATTTTCTGTATCGTAGTAAAAAACCGTTAATTACCGTAACTATCTCCTGATCTTCCCATCTCTATTTCAGTTTGACAGTCAGAAGCAATTTTGACTGACGTAAAAATTTTGACATTTACGAAACGAACTCAAGCCAAGCGGGCCGAGGCGGCTTTTAATTTTATCGCATCAAAATAAACAAAAATGCTGTTTTACTCGTTCTTCAAATCATTAGTTGGTAAAGACGTCGTCGTAGAACTAAAGAACGACCTCAGTATATGTGGCACACTGCATTCCGTCGACCAATATCTGAATATAAAGCTGTCTGAAATCAGTGTGATAGATCCAGAGAAATATCCTCACATGTTGTCGGTAAAGAATTGTTTTATCCGCGGTTCCGTGGTCCGTTATGTGCAGCTGCCGGCGGACGAGGTGGACACCCAGCTGCTGCAAGATGCGGCGCGGAAGGAGGCCACAGTCTCAACAAGATAATCATAACCTCTGCTTTACTATATTCGTGTGATTTCGGACCATGAAGTGCGTGTAAATACTAATTTAAGTATAAGTGTCGCAATAAAGTTGGAATGTGAGCGTATTGCCTTGGTTTTCATTATTTTTCTATCAAAAATCTAAAAGTTATTAACAAAAACTACCAACCTAAGTTTGGCAAAATTAAAAACGGTTTAGAGCAAAGGCATTACTATAAAAGAGGGAGGGTTGTGACTCCAAAATAGTATGTCCTACTAAACTAAGTCCATAGACTCAGTACGACTTCGTTGTTTGCTGAAAATAATGGTAGACACATGTCTGTATTGCTAATACGGATTATGTTCTGGTGCTACTCTTTACAAATATTTTCTTCTTCTTATTACCTATGCCTGAACCTTTGAATAATCAAAACCTGAATTAAAGTTTTCAGTAAATGATTGGCAGATTCATGTGAACTGTGTAGTATATTGTTCTAACCAGAATTTATAGGTTTTAAAACACATACATTCATATTTCTTAACATAGTAACTATGCTTGAAAAGTTTCAGGCGGAAGTAAGAAATACTTTATGATGATTGGGCTTTGAATTAAACCAAGAAATAGAGCTTCTTATTATGGAACAAAAGCCCAAAAAACTATATAGGAATTTTATAGGTCCTCTATACTCTTCTCCCTTGCCCATCCACCGAAAAGATACAATTTTTATTTGATAATATTTTACTTTGTATTTTTAACTGGTTGATCCAACAAGTGTCTGTCTACTTTCCAACATTAAAAAATCATCTCAGTTAAGTTTAATGTCTACCTGCTATAAATACAAATACCGATACCCTTTTCTTTTCCCCATTTTTAGTAGCAGTCTGTGTGATATCTGATATAATTTTTCGCTAAAGTCTAAACGCATGAAGTTACTGGATAGGTACTGCGTAAAACGAAACGTACAAAGCTTCATTTTGTTTGTGAGCGATAGTGTCGCCATTTTAGTTGCCATACTAGGAAAATACTATCAAAGTAGTAGGATTAGTATGTCGGTTTATTACTACTGCTACATAATGATAATGACCAAAATACGTTGATAAAGTTAGTAATAAATAGAATACAAAATAAGTACGCTAAATGAATCATGTTTACCATAAATATGTATTTATTTCAGCCAAAAGATGTCCACTGTTGGACATAGGCCTAAATATGTATAAATACTCCAAATTGGAACAAATAATTACATGACCTTTTATTGCGCTCGTTTTCATGAATATTATGTTAAAGTCTATTTTTATTTAATTTTAAACATAAATGTTTAAAATTAAATAAAAATAGACTTTAACAAAATTAAATAACCTACATTTTATAGTGCAAATCAATAACATTCATCAACCAATTATATATTAAATATTATAATTATGACTAAACAAATTTATTTTCTTAGATATGAAACTAGATCCAGTTGCAGAAGAATTACTATAATTTTTCGTATAAATGTAATCATCTTATTTTATTATTCGTTGAAAACCTTCTACCTTGTTTATTTACTTTTAGCAGGTATAGTTAAATAGTTCGTGGCATGCATATTTTATTATTTATTTATATATAATTTATAGCAGAAAGGACGCAATACAATCTGGCAACCTCAAGCCTGTAATGTCATTTAACTTTTCCAAGCTTTTCGTCCTTCGCATTTTTGGTATTCGCCTGTTCTGTCGTATTTTGTATTTATCTATCGCGTATTGCTCAATTTATCACATCAATCGAACGGTACCTTTCTCTCGTTGTTTCGCGCCGCGAGTGACGCAATGTGCTTGTTTTAATTCATACAAACATACATATAAACCAATCCAATGGTCTCCAACATGTGATTACAAATGTAAATAATTAATTAAAAATTATCGCACAAAATGGACGTGAAATGTTGTAATCGGGGGTGTGATGTGTGATTACGATATTCCTGTTTTGTTTTTTGATTTCTTTGTGTGTGGAGGCGTGTTTTTTGTGGTGATATCTTGACGAATTTTCGTCGGGGCTGCGAGCGGTGTTTAAATGAAAGTGAGTGATAATTCATTGTTTATTTTATAAAAGCTCGTTGCTAAAGCCGTTCCCACATCTGTCTTCGGCATGTCTCGCGAAATGAGTCATGCGGTTATCGCCTTTTTTGTTTATTTATAAATAAATGAGCGTTAATTTGGGGTATGCAGTATTGACTAATTAGAGGCAATTAGCAAATATTCGTCTGCGCGCAAGCTCACATAATTTCAGTAGCGCATTTCGGCTGAAAAATATTCTATAACAGCCTTTTAGTAAATGCATATGAAAGTAAGTATATACATTACATGTTTATACCAAAAAAGCTATTTGTAAAATTGTCTGTTCTTCTAATCTCTGTAACGGCTGGACCGATTTTGATGAAAATTTTACTGGAAGATAGCTGTTATAAGGATTACCCTAAGCTGCTTATATTGTTAAATTCCATGTGTATGAAGTCGCAGGCACAGTTAGTCTTTAATAACATTTAATTTACAAACTACCCATATAGGTATTGCTTTCATTAAATGGTGCGTTCCATTCACTGTTAATTTTGTAAATTTCGTTATTTTCGTCCACAAATCTCGTTCCACTCGCACCAACTTGTACTGAAAGTGATCAAAAGTATTGTTTTTAACACTTTTTGTGGACGAAAATAACAAAAATTACGGTGAATCGAACGCAGCAATAATAATGTATATTTTTTACTAGTGAAGTGGTTATCTTTAGATTTCCTTTAGGCTTATAATAATCATGTCTATTTTCTTGAAGAAAACTATATTTTAAATCCATTGTAAGTATGTCTGTATTATGGCTATAATCATCATTTGTTTAACTGAAAGTCAAAGTTAAAATATTTTGATTTATGTAGTAATACATAAATCTGCATAAATACTCAAGTCCCAACACTACGCGAACTTGCGTAAGACATCACTATTCAGCATACACTGTTTAATCAATTTCCAACCCTATGTCGTTAGAATTATGTTGTAATTCATCCAGCACATGTGCGTGTACTATAAGATATTAATAGATCTTTATAATATGGTGATCGTGTGGGTTCAATATACGATGGAAAAAATAATTACCGTGCATTGATGTTATATTTTAGTAGATATAGTACCTCCTAACATTGTAATCACTGGAGTTGAGCTCAGCGCACCACTACATACAGCGAAATTCACACATCACTTATCGCACTTGCAATTCGACAACCAGCTTAAACTAATTTTGTTGTTGCTGTTTGAAAATGTATATTACAAAAAAATATATCTTTTGAAAAGAGTAACCATTGAGTATCTTGCTGTCTCTTCTCAATGGAAGCAACATTACGAACCGGTGGTAAAACTAAACACTTTATGTCATCTATACAAAAGTAAGCACTTTTGTATAGATGACATAGTGATGACATACTAAACACTTTATGTCATCTATACAAAAGTAAGCACTTTTGTATAGATGACATAGTGTTTAGTTTTACCACCGGTTCGTAATGTTGCTTCCATTGAGAAGGGCCGGCAAGAAACTCAATGGTTACTCTTTTAAATTGAAAAATATATATGGTGTACATTCTCAAAATAGTGATGTAATGTGTGCAGGCAGCACTATTCTCACAAAAATTTCAGTATTTCAATGTTATCAAATAAATTCTCACTCGGATTTACGTATTTAAATAGAAAGCTAGCCTAGAGAGCTGAGCATGCCTACAAATGACCCTTAGGGTGCGTTTCCACTAACGCGGAGCTTGGCGGAGCGGAGCGGAGCGGCCACTCACAGTGCTAGCAATATCAACTGCTCTTGGCCCATCACAATTGGCCAATCACAGTCCGCCGCTCCGCTCCACTCCGCCCAGCTCTGCGTCAGCGGAAACGCACCCTTAGCCCTTTAAAGCCCCTATTAATCCCCTTTAAAGTCCCACTCCTGGGCACGGGCCTCCTCTCAATGCGAGGGGGATACAGGCCATAATCCACCATGCTGGCTCAGTGGGGGCTGTTGGATTTCACATAATAATATTAGCCCTTTTAACGTCCCACGCCTGGGTACGGGACACTTTCACATGTCCTTCGAAAACAGCTTAGAGTTTCTAAGACATGCAGGTTTACTCATGATGTTTTCTTTCACCGCAAGCAAGGTATTAAATACAGAATCAATCAATCATCCCCCCATTTGTATTATCTTGACATTGACATATCTGTGCTGTGTATGATAAGAATTTGTTTACTATATCTATCGGTGTTTAAAATTCATGTATATGAGAAAGGAAAAACAAGTCTAATTAATTATTCATAATAAATATCGCCAGACCACAGAGTAAAGACTAAAGAAAGAAGTGCTCTTATTAGATATATGTGTGAAAAAAAACATAGTCATTGTTTTTTCATTTTCATTGTTCTATCTACCGGTAAATAGATGAACTACTCGCTTCGTTTTATGTCGATGTTAGTACTAGGCCGACCACTCGGCCGACTTGCTTAGGGCCAGTCCTTTTAGTAATTGGTCCATGCGCCAGACTAACACACCAAGTGTATGGTCCCAAACTAAGCGATGCTTGTACTATGGGTACCGTACAATGGACTGGGGGCGATCCCAGTGACACCCAAGCCAGGGCAAATTACGAAAATGTTTTGTTTGGGACATACAGTTGTGTAGTAAAAAAAAAGATTGTAGAAAGCTGTACGTAAGAGTGAGAGACAGATATTGTGTAAGCAAGAGAGATATAGGAAAAAGACAGGACTTATTTTTAAATAATTTTCCCTTAGTGGGATTCCCCCACATTTCTTTACATACTTTCAATTTAATTTGTTAATCTAAGGAGTGACATAACTAGACACAATAAATAGCCTATTGTTCGTTATACACCCAGCTGTATGACGTGTTAATGGTTGAAACAAATTGCAACAGTTATCAAAGAAAAACAAAGTTTATTAAAACAAACAATACAATAATGGGTGTCATAATGTTAATTATCTTTAATTACCTTTGTTGTTACTTAATTAGGTGTAATGACAGATTATTAAAAGGTGATTAGACACACGCTTCTCATGGATTACATCGTCTTTTAAGGGTGTGTTTCCACTGATAAGGAGCTGGGCGGAGCGGCGGACTGTGTTTGGCCAATTCACGGTCCGCTCCCATCCATTTCACGCAGCTCCGCGTTGGTGGAAACGTACCCTTAGTCCATTCTAAGGGTGCGTTTCCACTCACACGGAGTGGACCGTGAATTGGCCAACCACAGTGCTCGAAATCTCCACTCCGCTCTTGGCCCATCACAGTCCGCTGCTCCGCCCAGCTCAGCATCAAAGGAAACGCACCCTAAGGGCGCAAACACACGAGCGGCACTTTGCCGTCGACAGAGTTAACTGCAGCCGTCGACACTGGTCGTCGCTAGCCGTCGGCTCGTCGGCGGCTGCTGCTGACGTTGATCGGCAGTAGCTGTCGGCATGTCGACGGCTAGTGCCGACAAGTGTCGACGGCTGCAGTTGTATGCGTGTTGCTCGGCGCTAGCAGTCGGCTTGTCGGCGGCTGCTGCTGACGTTGATCGGCAGTAGCTGTCGACATGTCGACGACTACCGCCGACTAGTGCCCGCAGCTGCATTTGTAGTGTTGTTGCAACAGGCAAATAGTCCAGGACATTCATTAGAATTTCGAGGAAGTAGCACTATTTTGGCTTTTAAGTAGCACTATTGTGGCAATAGAGCTACGTCCTTGAAATCCATTGTTCTACTGACTATCCTGGACTTCTTGGCTGTTGCAAACCGCCAGCTACAGCCGAACAACGCCAGCAGCAGCCGCCGACGAGCCGACGGCCAGTGACGACCCGTGTCGACGGCTCCAGTTTGCTTCGCCGACCGCAAAGTGCCGCTCGTGTTAAGTCGGCCTAAAGGTGCCTGTTCACGATACACAACACTTAGAAATACACTCAGGCAAAGATATTAAATAAGAACTAGCTGTGCCCGCGATTTCGTACGCGTGGAATTAAAAAAAAATGTTTGCTTATATAAAAGTAGCCTAATTTATTCAGTATAACATCAGCTATCTGCCAGTGAAAGTCCCGTTAAAATCGGTCCAGCCGTTTTGTAGATTAGCCAGATTAGTTGAGGAGCCTGTCAAATGTGACGTCACCCGCACCTTGCGACGGTGGCGGTGTGCGGGAGGTGTGGTGGGCGGGGAGCCGCGTTCCATCCGAGTTCCTAGTTAGCTTGGTCGAGTAGTACCATCTCAAGATACTTACAGTTTCTTTAGCACTCTGTTATCAGTTTCCCGCGGAGTATGTGTGACAATGACCTGTTATCAAATCACGATGTTTGCATTGCACTGTGCCCGTTCGCATACTGTCTGCATATTTATTAGTGGTAGATCCAAGCTGTGACCAATTGACTACAGCTCTTCCCTGCCTCGATCGGTGTAGTACCACTCTCTCACAGATCGGCGTAAAGTAGCTATTACAGCTGCGTCGTGAGAGAAGCCCAATTCCCCCATTCCCCTATCTCTGTCCCGGTCCTGTTCAAGTCGGCAACGTGCGAGCGATGCCTTTGGTATCGCAAGCATCTGTAGGTTACGGTTACTGCTTAACATCAGGCGGGCCGTACGCTTGTTTGTCACCTTATGGCCGGCGCAAACTGAGGGCGGAAGGAGAGCATTTGGATTTTTATCAATCTAATTTAATACATCCAATCGAAATAAGGTGCTCCGCGTGCTCTTCGGTGCACCGAGAAAACTGCTCCGAGATGCTCCAGGGTCGATCACCGAGCGTTGAAATATATACTTTATTTCGATTGGATAAGTATTGAATTATATCGATAAAAATTAAAATGCTCTCCCCTGCCGTCCCAAGTGTGCGCCGGCCATTAGTCACATGAAAATATTACGAGGAATTTCACAAAATATCTTGTTGTTTCGTTTGAAATAGCACCCAAATATAGTGTCTAATCAATACTTAGATAATGTTTATAAACTTGAAAAATATATTAAAAAGTATTTTTGACAGCGGTGGGATTCGAACCCACGCCCTTTCGGACTGGTGCCTAAAACCAGCGCCTTAGACCGCTCGGCCACGCTGCCGCTTGGGAAATCGCTTGAAAATACAGCTCTGTATGAAAATTTCAGTATAAATTTCCATATATGTATATCGCCAGACTAATCCACCAATTGTATTTTCCCAAACTAAGCAAAGCTCGTACAATGGACTGGGGGCCATCCCAGATACTACATTATGTCTCTCCTTTGATCTACAACATGGGGGCCATACATTAATTACGTCACACGTAAAGGGGGTCGACGAAATGTGACATTGTGTGACAAGGGGGTTGAGGGGTCCTAAGTTTTGTGACGTCACATTTAAAAATCTAATATATCTAACTATTAAAACCGAAATTTGAATTTTTTACGAAAAATTATGAAAATTTCTGAAAATTATAAAAAAAATGTGAAGTCACACAGGGAGGGGGGGGGGGGGTTCGCAAATGTGACCAGCTGTGACAAGGGGGGAGGGGTCTAAAAATCATGAAATTCGTGTGACGTAATTAATGGAGGCCCAATGGGGGCAAAAAAGCCCTTTAAATAAATAGGTATATATTATATCGCCCGACTTACACACCAACTGTATGGTCCCAAACTAAGCAACGCTTGTACTATGGCTACCGAACAATGGACTGGGGGCGATCCTAGTGACACCCAGACCAGTAGGGCTATTACATATCTCACTGACTGACGTCGGTTGTTCACCGAACTTTGATGGTAAATTAGAATGACATAACATTGGTATTACGTATTTCGGTGAATGGATATCAAGGTACAGTGGGTTTAGGTTAGGTTAGCCCTGCAAGAAATACTTAATACCAATGTTATGTCATTCTAATTTACCATCAAAGTTCGGTGAACAACCGAAGCCAGTTGTCAAATGGCATACGTAATAGCCCTGCTGGGCAAATAACGAAAAGGCCGTGTCCGAAATTCGCCTCTGGCGGGAATCGAACCCGCGAACTCCCGATGCAGTGGCATCCGATACACTGCCGAGCGGCCAAGCGTCAAGCGGACGACGATAAATATATGACGTCATTTTTCAGTAACACATTTACGTAATCTATTCATTACATTGTGACGCGCTCATAGTCAGCTGCAGTCACTGATCGGTAAACGATTGGAGGTTAAGCAACGCTTGGCAAGGTCTGTCAGATGGGTGACCATTTAGTGGCATTTGAACTGAGTGTCTCCTTCGGAGGGCACGTAAAAAGTCGGTCCCAGTTGTTGTCATCGAGACAGTCGTTAAGCCTTGTAAGAGGCCTTCGGGCGGCCTGAACAACTCTGACACCAGATTCCCGGTGTTCCCTTTTCGTAATTTGCCCTGGTCTGGGTGTCACTGGGATCGCCCCCAGTCCATTGTACGGTACCCATAGTACAAGCGTTTTATAGTTTGGCACCATACAGTTGGTATTTGACTGGCGATTTTTTAAACATGTGCGCGCTGAATTATCAACACAATATATTCCTATAAGATGGTCCATGGTGTGAATTCCATTAGTCGCCTTTTACAATATTGACAGGAACCCATAGATGCTATTCAAGCAAGTGTAACGTATAGATCATGATTGGTTAAAAATTTAAACGTCAAGTATCATCGACGAGTACCTAATTGCTTCAATGGCGTAATCTTTCGTAAAGGGTGAGGTCTGTCAGTGATGTATACTACTAGATATGTCTCTCCTGTGATCTACAACGTGGGGTTCTTCAAACGTTTTTTTATATAACTATGGTAGCAGCCTTATCAATGATACGGGGCCCCCGGGCCACTGAGGCCCTGAACGTGTGTGAAAACCCTTCATTTGGGCCCCCCAACAAATTTTGATACAGGGCCCGTCTAAGGCAAGCTACGCCTTACGGCCTAGTAATAGGGTCCCGTTGGCACCCTTTGGGTACGGAATCCTAAATAAGTTTAAAAACTAAAACCCGACTACTGAAAAATCGCGCTCTAAAAAGTATGAAACAAGAAAATATTCTCATCTAGAGGATAGCCGTGGTCCGTGTAGGTCCCTTAGGGACAAATGGCATATGAACACGGACCACGGCTGTCCTCTAGATGAGAATATTTTCTTATTTCATACTTTTTAGAGCGCGATTTTTCAGTAGTCGGGTTTTAGTTTTTAAACTTACTTTTTATTTCATTATTTTGGAGTTATAGGTAACAATATATATATTTTTGAAATGTGCTCATTAAGCTCTTTCATTTGATACCCCACACGGTTTCATTAAAAAATGGTTTTTTTTAGTTCATGACATTATGTCCTCTAGAGGGCGCCATATGCAATTTTATGTGACGTCACATAGCCTATAACCAGCGCGCCATTAAGCCGCTTCTAACGATACCTCATTTGTCAAATTACGACAAGTCGTTTGGAAGTTAGATGGGAACAGATGCACATACATACATACCGGTCAAAATCATAACCCTCCGCCGTAGTCGGGTAAAAATACTTTGTGTAGTTTAATTTGATAGTGTTGTCATATCTAGAACTTCTTATCGCCTTCGTAAAAAGGGTCGCAGGTTACCTATACTTTGAGGCTTCATTCATGGGCTCGGTCGTCGACATGGCGGCCGTCTGTCTGACCCCACTCCCCCACTCCACCCTCCCCCACTCCCTCGACAACTGCCAATCAATACGCAAGCCGTCTGGCGTGGGTTGGCAGTTATATTATGATTTATTTGCTGCCTATCCCTCGGGATTAGGTAATAGTCAGTTCCTGTATACACGGCGACAAGGTTCACCACCTGTCACGTTGGGTTCTGACTATCTGGTGAAACGTGGGCTTTGAGTTGGTTAATACCTCCACAATGTGGTGGTGTATGGCCACTCAAGCCTCTGACTACCCCCGAATGGGGATAAAAGTCGTGACGTATGTATGTTATGTTATTTGCTTATTATGTGACAAAGAAAATGGTATGGTAAGCCAATTAACTGCAGCTCATATAAAGGCTTGACCGGGGTAGCGCCACCCTCTCACATACGATCGGCGTTAGGTAGAGCAGCTTTTACAGCTGCGTTTCGTACGATGAGTGAGAGAGCCGGAAGCAAACCCTCATCCCTCCTTTTGCCCACTTCACTTAAGGTCGGCAAGGTGCGAGCGATGCCTTTGCAAGCATCTATAGGCTACGGTAGCTGGTTAACATCAGGTGGGCCGTACGCTTGTTCGATATGGTCTAAAGTGCACGCCAGAGACTTATCATTAATAATTATCTCGATAATCATTATCATTGTTATCACTTCGAACCCGGTAGGAATGCCACAAATGGCTACCCATCTCTGACTGACCTTGCCAAGAGTTGCGTAACCTCTGATCGATCATTGATCATGCTTGCAGCTGGCTATAAGCGTCTCCATAGTGTTACGATTTTTTTAAATCGTAGTAAGTGATAGCCGATTGGTTAAGCACGCTTCTTACGGGCTTAAGGTCCAGGGTTCAAACCCCAGCTCGCATCTCTTGATTTTTTAAAATCTATGTGCGAATCATAACTTTCTTGGGCACTAGCCCGCACTGGGCCAGTGTGGTGGATTATAGCCTGATTCCCCCTCGCAATGAGGGGAGGCCCGTGCCCAGGAGTGGGATTTTAAAAGGGCTAGCCCTGATATGACCTCAGCGGTTCCGAGACTGGTCTCATTCAACCCGAGTGTCGACTCCTGTGTCCTGCGACCTGCGACCGTTCGGTCGTTTGGAGGTGGTCGCGAGTCGCGACCGCCGAGCGCGACCGGCGACCCCGCCAGCAGGGTTGTTAGACTACTGACATTGTCCTATATAAGTGACTGGGATAATCTCTTGCGTATTTCTGACAGCTTGGTAACAACTTTTAATTTGACTAATGTGGCAAACAAGCGTACGGCCCGCCTGATGTTAAGCAGTTACTGTAGCCTATAGATAGATGCTTGCAATGCAAAAGGCATCGCTCGCACGTTGTCGACCTGAAAGAGAGTGAGATAGAGGGAGGGGATGGGGGGTTGGGCTTCCGGCTTTCTCATTGTAATAGCTACTGTACGCTGATCTTCTGTGAGAGGGTGGTACTACCCCGGTATTTACGCTGCAGTCAATTGGCTACAGCTTGAGTCTTTCACCATAGCAATATCGATTTAAAACTCTGTCGAAATGCTTACTACTAAACTTCGGATTAATAGCTACTTTACGCCGATGTTCTGTGAAAGGGTGGTACTACCCCGGCCCATATATGATGTGGACTCCCTCGGGGAGTACACGGTATGGCCAAATCACTTTGCAAAACGTGACCTGTGTCTAAACTCTCCCGTCATTAGTATGACAGGCATGCACACGTTATCAGGGACCTTCCTGTATCAGCGCCATATATGTGCTTCCGTATAATATAATAAGTGGGTACATTGCTTTGTAAGATACCATCGACTACGTAACCAATAGACGCATTATACCTAATTGGATTGCTATAAAATGTTGTTCATAAAATCTGTTATGTATTACTTAATTTAATAAACGCTTAAATTACTATTTATAGATGCTACCGCTAGCTTACATGAATAAAAGAAAATTGAGTATGACATTGAAAACTTTACGCTGTACATTCATTTTAAGATAAGTAAATAAATAACTCTAGGCAGGGCCTAAAAGCGGGCCGAATAATAAAACCTAATTGGTGCGCCCACATGCCTCGCATGCGTCGCCCGAGCACCCAGAGTATGACATTATGTCTATGCGTTTCGAAATTAAAACTGAGTGCTCAGGCGCGGGGTACTGGATGCTCATTGGTCCGGATAAGGTCACTTCAAATCAGTATACAGACGCACACAGACACAGATCGATCGTTACCGCCCAAACATGAGTGGATTTATAATTAGATCAGACTTCCGATTGTGGTATCTGAAAACGTTCGCTCTATAACGTGTCTACTGGATATGAAGTCGATGTTAGATACCTATATTATGGGATCAATGATCGGTTATGTAAAGCGGTTGACCCCGTTTGGCGCAGTGGTTCGAGCGTAGGCCGCTCGGCTCACTGCATCGGATGGTTGCGGCTTCGATTCTCGCCAGAGAATCTCATAAAAAACCACTGGGTCTCTAAACTTATCTTTGTGAATTCTTCATTATAAATCGCATATTCTTGGCGGTTGGCACGTTGTCGGCCAGAGGACTGATAACAGATGGCCGACAAAGGAGATAGTGGGTTTCCATTAGTTTTTATTGTGTAGGCTCGAAGCCAGGAACACCTGACGTGGTGCCAACTTTTAGTCATTTGTCAACATGTCCTTTGAGAACTCCATGTTAAATTACTAGCGTTAGGGAACCCAAGGGAAGCCGAGCCGACTACAATAGCCAGAAGTAAGCGTTTCCTAATCTCGCGTTTATCTGTACCCGCCGCCGTCCGACTGTGAAGACATACAGCTTCCGCTGTGTGAAAGCTGATGAATTTATCATCTCGTTCCGGGAACGAATGTGGGTCGAGGCACCGGGCGAGACGGGGCTGTATTATATTTAGCGTCGGCATATATGGAAGAAAATGTTCAGATTGACGTATTGTTTTAACAGATATGGTATGGTGTAGTATGGTATTGGTAAACAATTATAGAGAGAGACCCACCACTCACTAGTGATGTGCCGAGTACGCTATTTTTGGTACTCGAGTATTCTGGTACTCGTTAAAAAAAGAATCGAGTAAGTACTCGAGTACTCTGGTACTCGGACAGGTACTCGAATGCTTTTATGAGTACTCGAGTACTTAATAGTACTCGAGTACTTACTAGAAATATTTTAAAATTTTCCTAGTAGGCGTCTGTAATTTGGGTTCAGTTGTTGGGAATATTTTCGAAAACCTTCATTTTCAACTATAGAAAGAGGCTGCACCCACGCAAATCATATTTATTAACTCTTTGTCGACACTCTTCGAGTTAATCTTTATAGCATCTTTTGACATAAAGGTCATCTGTAACTGTCTTTTCTTAAATGTCTTTAATATTCCTTCATCATCCTTGTCACTGTCGTCATTTGTTTGTGATTGACTAGTAGAATCAGATGCCATCGAAAACGATTCCAAATCACTAATGTCCAAGATGTCACTTTCATTTTCGTTGCTGTTTTTTTCTTATTGTTTAAAAATGTTTTAACAAATTCGTTGTATTTCCATAATCGATAAATGTTTTTTTACATTCCCTACACTCTACTTTTTTAGTATTCTCCAATTTGCGGTAAAATGTATCTAACTTCACAATAAATAACCTTTCGCTGTCGCTGTGGTTGGGTAAAAATAGACTTTAATTTTGTAGTAAGGTAGCGATTTCAGTACCCGCTTAGGATTCGAAAACCATGAAGTACTCGGAACCCGTACTCGAGTACTGGGTACTCGAGTCCTATAATATGAGTACTCGAGTACTCGAGTACTTACTAAGTACTCGAGTAAGTACTCGAGTAAGGCTGTACTCGGCACATCTCTACCACTCACCCTCGGAATTAACAACCTCCAAAATTATAAACCAAATGAATTGATCGATAATAGAAGAGGCCAACAAGACCGAACTCCCTGTCAGTCAAGAGTATGTCTGTCATGAGTCATGGACCCTAACAATTAGCAATTCTCCGCAGACAAAGCGATTCAAAATAAATTCGACACGTGCTTCGCCCCTAAACGATGCATCCTCAGGAAAGCTGGGCTGTGACTGAGCCCATGATGATGATGGTATTGGTGGTAGAGCCAAGCTGTAGCCAATTGACTGCAACTCATATACGGGCTGGCTCGACCGGGGTACTACCACCCTCTCACAGAAGATAGCTGTAGTTATTCCAGCTGCGTTGCGTACGATGAGTGAAGCCCCCTTCCCCTCGCTATGTGCCGCTCTTCTTCAGGTCTGCAACATGCGAGCGATGCCTTTCGTATTGCAAGCATCTATAGGTTACGGTAATTGCTTAACATCAGGCGGGCTGTACGCTTGTTTGCCACCTTAGTCACATAAAAAACAGATATGGTATCTTCTTACATTGCAATCATCATCTGTTATCGCACTCGCAATTCGACAATCAAGTTAAAGGCATTTTGATGCGTGTTATTCACCATACATGCCGTATACGCAGTACCGACATGTTTTCTATAAATTTTTCGCGAATGACTGAGTTGTACTGTGTCCATGGACTCAGTTTAGTGGGATATTTAATCTAATCTTCCTTGTAATCCCGCTCACGAATTTTCTTGTGCATTTTCGAATAGTCAGCGGATTGCTCGGCCTATAGTATGTATAGTACCCCCAAATTTATATAAACTTATGATCGAATTACACTGGTATTACAAATCAATTTCGTTTCTAATAAACCTTTGTAAACTGGCTAAAAAATCTTCATAGATTTGGCGGCTAGTCTATGTGTCTATCATAGATTAGGTCATTGGTGTCTATACATTGGTACTTAGATATTTATTCCCGCTACTGTCTGGCGCTGACAGGCCGACAAATAGGCCAGGAGGCTTTTAGCGAATGACTCGCTAGCTAGTAGCTGTGTATCGGAAAATGTTCTCGATATGCTCGTGTTTTATTTGCCGAAGAGTGCTCGAATAACACTAGCTCTACTAGAAGTTTGCGTTCGTTAACGAGTTGCTAGTCGCCAGCGGCTGCGTAAAATATTTGTATGGAATAGCGCCAAAGATTCTTCGTATTACCATGGATGGTTTGAGGCAATGGGTTTCCGTAACGAATTTAGTTGAGAACGCAGATTTGTAGAGCTAAGAAATCCATAACAGACAGTGCAAAAATCTTTGGTCTACGACAAAAATTGACGATTTGCTGACCAAATTACTAGCAAAGTTCGCGCGCGGTTATTGTGACGTCATATGAGCCACGCGCACTTTGTAATGAACGGCGGCGCGGGCCGGGGCGCGGCGCGGGTACAGCGCGCCTTCAATCCGACGGTCCCGTGTGACGTCATACGCACATGCCGCACATTGTATAAAATGTGTTAAAAAACGCAACGGGTGGACCGATTTCGATGGTTTCAAAACTATATTGATAAGAAAGCTTAGTTTTAACTATATTGTTGGTTATGAGTTGATTTGTTGACATAATATTCTTATTAGGCAAGGGAATTATTTATTAATCTATTTAACTGTAAAGATGAATGGAGGAGGTTTGGAGGAATGGAGGAATCGGCGTAAAGTTGATGAGTGTAAGAGCCAGAACCCTAACCCCGCTCCCCCCTCAGTCCAACCCCTCCAGATCGGCAACGTGCGAGCGATGCCTTTGGTATTGCAAGAAATGCAGAATTTTCTTGAAGCACCATTGATGTTATTTTAGCAGATATGTTACCTCCTAACATTGCAATCACTAGACTTGTGCTCAGCACCACTACACGCAGCGACATTCATACATCTGTTATCACACTCACAATTCGACAGTCAACTTAAAGGCATTTTGATGCGCATTATTCACCATAAAAACGCATAAACTTGAAATATTGACGGGCTCGTTGGCGTGGTTAGCGTGGTGGCGCCTTTCACGTTGCAGGTCGTAGGTTCGATTCCTACCCGGGACATGCATTTGTGTGCATGAACATGTCTGTATGTCCCGAGTCTGGGTGTATATGTAAATTAAGTATGTATTTACAAACAAAAAAGTAGTATATGTAGTACTATCAGTTATCTGGTTGCCATAGTACAAGCTCTGCTTAGTTTGGGATCAGGTAGCCGTGTGTAAATAATGTCGCAGGATATTATTATTATTATTATTATATTGCAGCTATCATCCAATGGTCCTTCTTATCTGAATTCGCGTCACTGCTGTCAAGTACCGACGCAGTAAATCACACTGCAGTATGACAAGTGTCTATGATTTTAGCGACTAGTGATTTATGTGTCCGATACTGCGCTCTTTGTTAACCTCCCACGGAATACGTAAATGAGTGTTATAAGTTTGTGCAATGTTACAGTATAGTTCAAAGCAGTTTAAGTCGGTTAAAGTTAATGTGTAGTTCCTAAAATGTCTAATTTTCGAAATATACTGTTACCAAAATGTATTAGGATTCTCAAAATGCTACATTGTCACGATGCACAAGTCTCAAAATTTGCTATTGTCAAAATGTACTTAATTAATTAAACTGCAAAATTTTCACAATTTACTATTATGAAACTGCACCATTCTCCATATATTCTATCATCAAAATGCACCTTCTCAAAATTTACTACTATCAAACTGCAGCATCCTCAGAATGTACCATGACCAAAATGCACCATTCACAAAATTTACTATTATCATACTGCACCGTTATCAAAATTTACTATTATCAAACAGCAGCATTCTCAAAATGTACTATTATCAAATTGGACCATTCACAAAATTTACTACTATCCAAATGACCCATTATCAAAATGTATGATACATTTTTGAAATGTACTATTCAAATTAAACCATTCTTAAAATGTGTTATTGTCAAAATGCCCCACCCTCAAAACGTGGGCATGGTACGTGCACATTCACAAAATGTCAGTTTACGAACCCTCTAATTGTGGGGCAAATAAAATAATAATAACACTTGTACCCGGTTTACGAACACTATAGTGTACGTCAAGTAACAATACTGTACGTAGTGCGATCGTTATTCCATTCACACGTGTTAAATTAACCCGTTTCCTCACCCATTTTAAAACGATCACAATGACATTACCAAGAAAGAGGGATATATGTAGAAGTGGGTGCTTAAACGAAAAGCCGTTTGAAAAGTTCAATTTTTTAAGTAAGCGCCCAAGCGCGCTTACAAATTAAAGCGTGTTGCTTTTAAGCAATGACGGCAAGAAAGAAAGGAAATTCCAAAAATTTACAAAAAGTAACCTTATTTGTATGACAATATAGCTCAAATCAATATTTAATTAAATTGAACCTTATTTCTTTACCCATAAAAAGCATTGATAATATATTATATTAGATTAACAACCATATTTCCATACACATAAGACTCACTATCCATTTTTCAACGGATAAGTTTTTGGCTTTTTGCTTGAACTTACGTTTAGTAAGCATTTTGCTTTTGTTGTCGGATTATTGACAGACGAATTTTTGTTTAATTTATAAAAGCAGAAAAGCTCTTTTTACAACGACTTTTAAAAACAAGCACAAGCGTAACAACGTGCTTTTAATATAAAGCCGTTTATCACATCTTTAGATATATGTGACTGTATAAACTAATATGCCCCAGTAAGCGGAGTCCATGGACAAAGTACGACTCAGTCGTTCTTGGAAAATAATGTTGTAAACATTGTCGGTATTTCCAATAAAACTCATTTTCAATACGTATAAAAATCCAATCAATTTTTGTTTATTCATGTAAGCTAGATATAGCATTTATAAATAGTCAAAAAACAATATTTTAGCGTTACCACCGGTTCGTAATGTTGCTTCCATTGAGAAGAGACAGCAAGATACTCAATGGTTACTCTTTTCAAAAGAATAATTGTATACATTTTCAAACAGCAGCAACAAAATTAGTCTAAGCTGGTTCTCGAATTGCGAGTGCGAGAAGTGATGAGTGAATTTCGCTGTATGTAGTGGTGCGCTGAGCTCAACTCCAGTGATTACAATGTTAGGAAGTTCTATATCTACTAAAATATAACATCAATGCACGGTAATTATTTTTTCCATCGTATATTGAACCCACACGATCACCATATTATAAAGATCTATTAATAGCTTATAGTACACGGACATGTGCTGGATGAGTTACAACATAATTCCAGCGACATAGGGTTGGAAATTGATTAAACAGTGTATGCTGAATAGTGATGTCTTACGCAAGTTCGCGTAGTGTTGGGACTTGAGTATTAATGCAGATATGTATGGCGTGACGTAGCGTCACGTTAACTCTTATGGGATAGGCAAGGTTTTAGGCCCGTATTAATAAATCTATCTCAAAGTTGAGATCGATCTTAAGATGCAGTTTTGA
This sequence comes from Drymonia ruficornis, assembly GCA_947859195.1. Classification (NCBI taxonomy): domain Eukaryota; kingdom Metazoa; phylum Arthropoda; class Insecta; order Lepidoptera; family Notodontidae; genus Drymonia; species Drymonia ruficornis. The sequence continues at coordinate 4,409,722 of OX401932.1, read as the reverse complement.
CGTTTAATGTATGGAACATCTGTCAAAAGCAGCATCTTAAGTTCGATCTCAATCTTGAGATCGATTTATTAATACGAGACTTAAGAGACAAGTATTCTGCGTTCTTGGGTCACACCATTGATGTATTATTTTGGCAGATATGGAACTTTCTAACATGGCATTCACTAAACTTGAGCTCAGGGCACAGGTACACTAATAAAAATTTAAAAAACACTCAGACCAATGACAATAAAGTAAAAAAGGGCAACAATAGAGTGGCGGCCATAGAGTTCTGAATGAAAGCCCTTCTATAATGGACGCGGGCGCTCATTTCCCGTGCTTTTTAATTTATCTGTCTTTTATAGCACAGAACGGAACCCTTTTGAGAAAGTGTTGGTTAAATCGTAAAGTTATTCCCCCACCTTTATAAAGATTTTAGCCGTTTACAATGTTTTTGAAAGCATTTCTAGGAACAAAAGTGATTGGTAATGTCAGTGCAAGTCGATCATAACTTTCTATAAGGGCCATAACACACCGGGACGCCATGGCGACGTCGCCGGCTAAGTATCCAAACAATTTGTATTGATGGCGACGTCGCCAGTCCGTAGCCAGGTATGTTACCTGTCATACATTTCAATACGATTTAGTTGGCTACGTGCTGGCGACGTCGCCATGGCGTCCCGGTCTGTTATGGCTCTTAGTGTTAACCGTTGTTGTTGGGAGTTGCGTTTAATTCCCTAAACTTTTGTGGGGGTTGCCTTAACTCCTTAAACTTGGGGGTTAACACTACTTCGAAAGCGGGGGGATATCTTCCTGTACGCCTATTTACTGCCATATAAAGGAGACGGCAAGGTTGTAAGTTGGTTTAAAAGTGCAAGGTTCATTTCCGAGTACATTTTTTAAGGTACACCAATGCGTTCATGGTCTCTGCCCACGCTGGCGCTCGTGTGGTCGATATAGTGTGTATGGTTCGTAAAATATGGTATGAAACATTATAATACTTTTTTTTTTTTTTTTAGACTGCGGTGGCAAAAAAACGTACGGCCCGCCTGATGTTAAGCAGTTACCGTAGCCTATAGATGCTTACAATACCAAAGGCATTGCTCGCACATTGCCGACCTGTAGGGGAGTAGGATGGAGGGAGGGGGAGGGGGGTCGGCTTACGGCTCTCTCACTCATCGTACGAAACGCAGCTGTAATAGCTGCTTTACGCCGATCTTCTGTGAGAGGGTGGTAATAACCCGGTCGAGCCAGCCCGTATATGAGCTGCAGTCAATTGACTACAGCTTGGCTCTACCACCTTGAAAAGTGCCACCTAATTGCTTCAGTGAGATGTCGTGAGATTTTGCTCAACCCCCTCCCTCCCCCTCTAATCTCACGTGAGATTTTACAAAAGCTATATTCTAGAGGAGAAACATGTTTTACTTAATTTAACCCAATTTTCTCGCAATTTTATACTGTTTATTGTGGTAAAAAAAAAATCGTGTTATTTTCCGAGACCCCCCGTTACCCCCACGTGAGATTTGGTGAGATTTTGCTGGACCCCCTCCGCCCTAAATCCCTCACGTAATTTATGGACGCCCCCTAAAGGCAATCGAACCCGTAACCGCCCGATGCAGTGAGCCGAGCGGCCTACGCTCGAACCACTGCGCCAAGGGGTAATCAAAATACCTGTCCATCTTCAAAATATATATCTGGGTTGCAAGTTACAGACAACAATGGCATGTATATAAGAGGCATCCTTTAAATAAAGCATGCAATAAAAAGATGTATCAATTAATTACTTCCAAATAAGCCATGCAATAAAACTTTTATGGACGCGTTGTAAATGTCAGTTGAGTTGTATTAAGATTTTTGACATAGATTAAAGAGTTGTCTGCGACAAATTAGCGTTTAAACATAAAATGTTATGGCAACATTTTAATTTTGATGTTATTTTTTTTTATTGTGCAATGAAATTACAAGTTACTAGCTGTGCCCGCGGCTTCGCTCGCGTGGAAATTGATGTTTAAGATTAGTCTATGTCTTATTCCAGACACTATCTACGTTTCAGAATTTCATTAAAATCTGTTTAGTAGCTATGGAGATACGTGGTAACAAATTTTCCACACACACCTACTTTCACATTTAATATAATATTAGTAGGATTCAGCAAAGCATTGAATAGGTACGTTCAGAATTCGCGGAATCGAAAAAGAATATCCTAAGACGAAGAAAGCGGCAGGGTAAACGTACATCTTTAGATATCATCTATGACGTACAACCACAGAGTAAAGACTAAAGAAAGAGGTGCCCTTATTAGATATATGTATGAAAAAAAACGTGGTCATTGTTTTTTCATTTTCATTGTTCTATCTACCGGTAAAAAGTTGAACTACTCGCTTCGTTTTATGTCGATGTTAGTACTAGGCCGACCACTCGGCCGAGTTGCTTAGGGCCAGTCCCCTTAGTAATTGGTCCATGCGTACAACACACGTCAACGATACACTAGGACCAAGGTTATCTATATGATAAAATCTACCATATTTGTATGATTCAAACGCTACCCATAGGTATCCACATAGTTGACGAGTTAGTAATCATGTCTGAACCCACCGTTACGAATCAGAATGGACATGGCGTTATTGTGCAATTCGCAACCGGTTGCCCTAAAATTGTGAAGTAATTTTTGGCTTGTAATTTAACCATTGTTGCCAGGCATCCTGTAATCTATTTTTTATACTAACAAAGGATTAAGATTATCTAGAGTTGGTAGTTCCCGAATGGCCACTGAAGCCGTCCATGAGACGTTAATATATGCAATAGTATGCAATAGAAATAGATACAATAGTATGCAACAATATTTTGATATTTTATACTAGATGACTTCGTACCCCCCGATAATAATAAGTATTTGATCTTAAATTCCCATACAAAATTTAATAATTGTTCCGTAGTTGTTCCGTAGGGTATTCCTAATGTTCTTTTTACCTAAAGCATCCCAGTATTGGGGCGAACAAAACAACAAAATTAAAATCGGTTTAGCCGTTTTCGAGTTTTGCGAGACAATTGATACACTTTATAAGATATAACCGTTATTGCTGCACAGGGGCGAAGGTCCAGAAAAGGTTGGGAGACTGAAATAATAATCTTAAACGGCAATCGTAATGATTAAACAATAGTTACACATGTAACGTCACGACTTTTATCCCCATTCGGGGGTAGTCAGAGGCTTGAGTGGCCATACACCACATTGTGGAGGTACTAACCAACTCAAAGCCCACGTTTCACCAGATAGTTATAACCCAACGTGACAGGTGGTGAACCTTGTCGCCGTGTATACAGGAACTGACTATTACCTAATCCCGAGGGATAGGTAGGTTTCCTCACGATGTTTTCCCTCGCCGTCAGCGAACTGTACATTATGCACATAGATGAAAATTCATCCATTGGTGCATGCCCCACTGGGGATCGAACCTGGGACCTTCTGATTGTTAGCCCAACATGTTCACCCCTAGGCTACAGTCGCTTATGGTCACACAATCATCGCAAAACGAACTCCATAAAAATGTTACGTGGTAATCGTGTTTATTGGCCTCGCCCCGCTGAATATTTCAGCAGATTATGACGTCAGCTGGCCGGCGGCACGTTCAATACCATGGATTTATAGCATAACTTATTACTCAGAGAATAAAGTCAATTTTGCATTAACACATTATTTTATACAATTCGCTTCTACAAGGGTTTCCGGCTAATAATTTAAGCAGGAAATGCCCTTTAACCTTTAATAGGTGGGCGTTCAAACTGATTTGGACCTTATACTATTTAGTTTTTGGTTTCATTTTGTAGGTGAGCAAATCTAAGGGTTAGGGCTTGGTCATACTGTACATATACGTTGTTGTAAAATTGTATTATTTTTGATGGTCTCTGTATTTTTCTTTCAAATATATAAAAACATAATTAGGTGTAAATATGTCATCAGTAGCCATTGATGTATAACTTTAGCAGATATGGTACCTCCAAACATTGCAATCGCTAGACTTGTGCCTGACTCTTCGGCTCTCTCACTCATCGTACGAAACTTCTGTGAGAGGGTGGTAATACACCGGTCGAGCCAGCCCGTTTATGAGCTGCAGTCAATTGGCTACAGCTTGGCTCCACCACCTTGATAAAATACTGTCTCACCGTCTTTCATAGTAATTTGAATACTTTATATTTAATTTGTTTTAAAAATAGTCTTTATAGCAACTCCGATCTTAACGTGTCTGCATCCACTGGATTACCAGACAGAACAAAACTGCCGTGATGAAGCGTCGGCTCTAACGAGCGCTATTGTACGCTACGCTTTGAGAGCGCAGCGTAGCGTAGCTCAATAGCGTCCCTTCTACTTTTTGAGGTCTATTGAATAGGCTTACACGTTAGAAGTTTGTATTTTTCATGGGTTCACACAATGATATAATAAGAAAAGAGGTAGATAGGTTACCTATACAAAACTTCATGAATACAAGATTTTTTTAGAATGTATGTAATTTTTTTGTTTCAGATTTAATCAACCAATCGGCAATGGCATCGCTTCAACATCGATAGACTTTAAAAAGTAAAAGAAAAAAACACCAAGGTCATAGACAATGACCGGAATCTCTACAGAACCTCACATCTATTGTGATCCACTCAACATAGCTATATTTTAATATTAAAAAAATACTAATTAAAAAAAATAACCCGCGTTCCTTTAGTCATAGATGTCAATTAGAAAAAAAAACCAAAGTAAAATTTAGAACCTACCTCCAAATTTAAAAAAAACTATATTTTGAGAACCAAAGCCTAATTTTAAGAATGTCGAATCAAATACCGATTTACAGCCAAGTTGTACCCAAATCCCAATATAGGGCCAAGAAGGACCACAACAAACCCAGTCGGACCCAACAGAGACCCGAATTTGACCCTTTAAATTACAACAACGGTGGGAACTTCCAAATGAGTGCCCCAGTAGACAAAGTAGAGACTAAAGTTGAGAAAAAGGAGTCTAGGAGGAGTAAGGAGGAGTCTGGGAGGGGGAGGAAGGTGAGGAATGAGGCGAGCGAGGGGAAGGTCGAGGCGTACCTGAGGCAGTACCAGGTCAGCATGAGGCAGCAGCAGCACAGACACTCGGCAGTGAGGCAGGCGGAGCATAGAGTTAATCTACGGTAAGACATTAGTGGCCTAAAGCCTCCTAGCCAACTGGCTTCTTCTACAAGCGTTTCTACAAAACGCTACGCTAAAATGTATGTAAATCACATTACAAGTCGATAAGTAGATCACGTGACTTATGTCATTTCTATACATGAAGCGTAGCGATTTGTAGAAATACAAATACTTATTACATTAATTGTGGTATAGTCTGACCGCAACCGCTGTACCGCGCCTTAGGTACGCGAGCGGCGAGACGAGGGGCGTTTTTCCAATCCCCACCTCCCCGAGTCCTCCCCGCGCATACCTTAGGCGCGGTACAGCGGTTGCGGTCAGACTATAATACAATAATGTGGTCTTAAAATAAACGTTTAGTAAAGGTACTGCACAATTGAACGAAACGCTTTAAAACGTAAACGCGCGTTTGAAACGCTTGTAGACGAAGCCAGTTGGCTAGGGAGGCAGTTCTTCTTATCGTATGGTTAGTGGCCAACCTGGTGTCAGAGTTGTTGAAACCCGAAGGTCTCTGACAAGGCTTAACGTCTGCCTAGATGGCAAAAACCGAGGTCGAGTTTTTACGTGCCCTCCGAAGCACGGAGACGCTCAGTTCAAATGCCAGTAAATTTTCACCCATCTATGGGTGACCTTGCCAAGCGTCTTGCCTCCGATCGTTTACCGATCAGTGATTGCAGCTGACTATGAGCGCCTTACGCGTTCACCAATTGACTACTGGGGCCCTACCACCACCTCTTATAGCAGTACTAGCTTTTGCCCGCGACTTCGTCCGCGCAGAATTTAAATTAAAGAAATTCGGATCCCGGATCCCGTATCCCGGATATCACGGATCCCGTATTCCATATCCCGGATCTCGTTTCCCGGGTCCCGTATCCTGGATCTCGTTGCCCGGATCCTGGATACCGTTTTCCGGATCCCGTATATCCCGGACCCCGTATCCCGTTTCTCAGATTCCGTTTTCTACATCCCGGATTGCGTATCCCGGATATCGTGAATCCCGTATCAAATATCCTGAATTTCATATCCCGGATCATGTTTCCCGGGTCCCGTATCCCAGATCTTGTTCCCCGGATCCCAGACTCCGTTTTCCGGAACCCGGATCCTGTATCCCGGATATCACGGGTTCCGTATTCCATATCCCGGATTTCATACACCGGATCTCGTTTCCCAGGTCCCGTATCCCGGATCTCATTTTCTGAATCCTGGATCCCGTTTCCCAGATCCCAGCTTCCGTTTGCCGAAGCCTTATCCCGTTTCCTGGATCCCAGATCCCGTATCCCGGATATCGGATCCCGTATCTCGGATATCCCGGATCCCGTATCGTATTAGCCCGTAAAAGTCCCGTCAAAATCGGTCCAGCCGTTTCAGAGATTAGCCCGAATCGGTACCGCCATACAAACTTTCATTCCCTATTTTACACCCTCAAGGGATGAATTTTCCAAAACGCTAAAATTTATCTTTTTTATTCGTAAAAATAAACCTAAACACCAATTTTCATCATTCTAACTTCAAAAATGACGAATTTCAATACAAACTTTCATCCCTTTTTCACCCCCTTAGGGGTTGAATTTTCAAAAACCATAAAGTTAATCTTTTTCATTATTAAAACACACCTAGTCAGCAATTTTCATAATTCTAACTTCAAAAATGACGAACTTCCATACAAACTTTCATTCCCCTATTTTACCCCCTTAGGGGTTGAATTTTCAAAAACCCTGAAATTACTCTTTTTTATTTTTGTAAAGACACCTAATCACCAATTTAAATAATTCTAACTTCAAAAATGACGGAACTACCATACAAACTTTTATCCCCTATTTTACCCCCTTAGGGGTTGAATTTTCAAAAACCCAGAAACCCATATTTTTTTATTTTTCAAAAGACACCTAATCAGCAATTTTCATAATTCTAACTTAAAAAATGACGAACTTCCATACAAACTTTCATCCCCTATTTTACCCCCTTAGGGGTTGAATTTCAAAAAACCCTTTCTTAGTACACCTCTACACATCAAGACAAACTCACCCTCCAAATTTCAAGTCTTTACGATCAGCGGTTTAGGCTGTGCGTTGTCTGTCAGTCAGTCAGTCAGTCAGTCAGTCAGTCAGTCAGTCAGTCAATCAGGACTTTGATTCTTATATATTTAGATTGTTTTAACGTTTCAGCGACTTTTTGTGCAATGACGTTTCTTATTGTCATGACAATAAGGTAATAATAATAATAATATCCTGGGACATTCTATACACACGGCTACCTGATCCCAAATTAAGCAGAGCTTGTACTATGGAAACCAGATAACTGATATTACTACATATACTACTTTTTTATTTGTAAATACATACTTAATATACATATACACCCAGACTCCGGATATACAGACATGTTCATGCACACAAATGCATGTCACGGGTAGGAATCGAACCTACGATCTGCAGCGTGAATGTCGCCTCCGCGCCAACCACGCTAACGGGCCCGTCAAATGCACAAAAAGTCGCTGAAACGCTAAAATGTTCCTATAATTGAATCGCGATAAGAGGTCATGGTAAGCCCCCAGAACTATTTTTTGACATCATCATTATCATGTCAGCCAAAAGACGTCCACTGTTGGACATAGGCCTCCCCCAAGGTTTTCCACAACGACCGGTCCTGTGCTGCTTGCATCTAGCGGTTTCCCGCGACCTTCACTAGGTCGTCGGTCCATCTTGTGGCTACCCACGCTGCGTTTACCGGTACGTGGTCGCCACTCGAGAACCTTTTCGCCCCATCGGCCCCATTCTTCGGGCTATGTGCCCCGCCCACTGCCACTTCAGCCTACTAATTCGCAGGGCTATTTTTGACATTACTACAAATATTGCTGTATTGTTCACACAGGCCTTGAGAAGGACAGCAATATACTAAGTAATGTTTAGTTTGGGTACAACAGAATCAAAACCAGTTTAAACTGATCTTAGGTCGCGTATTTTTATTATTTCAGTTCTCTACCCCTGAACGAAGTGCCGACTGCTCGCGGCCACGACAGAACACCGACTGATAGACACCGAGGCTTCCCCGAGCGAGACAGAGACGGCTCCAGGGAACACAGGCGCGAGAGGGACAAGGATAGAGAGAGGGATCGAGACAGAGAAAGGGAGAGGGATATCTTTGAATTTGATGGTGAGTGTAGTACCCAACATTTTGACGATTCCTCGGTCTACAGCGAGCCAACGATGACGCCAAGGTTTGACCCTCGACGAGTCCCGGGGACAAGCTAAGTTGTCTTGGAACCCGCACGAAATTAATGAAAAGAAAGGATAGGAGGAGTTGGTAGAAGATTATCCACTTCCCTCCGTTGCAAAGCGGGAGACAAGAATAACAGTAAAGGCTTATTCTTTTTATCGTATGGTTAGTGAATCACCTAGTTTCAGAGTTGCTTCTTTCAGAGTTGAGTTGCTTTCAGAGTTGCAAGCCGGCCGAAGGCTTCTGACAAGGCTTAAAGACTGCTGCCTAGATGACACCAACCGAGACCGACATTTTAAGTACCAATAAATGGTCACCTATCTCTGACTGGCCATGCCAAGCGTTGCTTGGCCTCTGATCGTTTACCGATCAGTGATTGCAGCTGGATAATAGCTATGCGCACCTCGCCTTTTTTATAGGCACCTATGGACTATATGAGGTCAATCGTACTCAACATAGACAGTAGAAAAATTGTATACCCATAGTACAATCGTTGTATAGTTTGGGAACATACAGTTGGTATTTATAACTGACGATAAATTCATATTTTAACCTCTCTTTCAGGCACCCCGCTGAGCCCAATAGCGTCACGAGCGAATGACAAGGACACTCGGCCTGTGCGCAAGTCATCATCATCGCACAGAGTGACAGAGACCAGTATATCAATCGACAAGCGAAAGTTCTTCTGCAGGGAGTGGGCCTTTCAGAAAATAGCCCACTGCTTAGAGCAGAGGCCTGTCAGCAAGACTTGCGGGGCGCTTATACTTGGTAAGTACATAATTTGAAGATAAACCTCTCAGGCGTTTGAGCCTAGCTAAAAAAAACACTTTCCATAAATCGATTTTTCACTTGTTTTCTCTTTTGCGCATGCAGTAAAGTAACTGGCGTGCAAATAAAATATATGCGAATTACGCAATTTCATGGTCGCGATACCCCTTTCACTAGTCACATTATTGCCGCACTTCAATGTCATTTTCAAAATGTCACTCTACCAAAAAAAAAAAAAAAAAAAAAAAAAAAAAACATTCTCTATTGTCTTGGGTAGTGTTGCCAACATTATAAAAATATAACTGCGACCCCAGTCACGCATAATATCCAAAAAAAAAAAAACTTTTTAATCTGCGATCCATACATGGGTCCGTAACGCCGAAGAGGTTAAGTTGATGTAATGCGGTGCAGGCGATGCTGGTAGCGGCAAGACGGCGCTGTGCCAGGAGCTGAGCGAGCCCGGCCCCGGCCCGCAGGCGCGGCAGCAGCGCGCGCTGAACAGGCGGCTACTGGCCCGCCACTTCCTGCAGGTGAACTGTTCATTTCCCCGAATTTCCAAATTGCCGAATGAGATGCTACAGGCACCTGACGAGGCATAATCGGAGGCAATCTCCTCTTAGACGAGAGGGGTAAATTTTTTTAAAACAATATCACAGTGTCTATTGAACCTTCATCTTTAAATTTTAAGTAGGAAAAGTGCTACTTGCTAATTTACTATGTGTAAAACAAAATCTACTTGAAGCTGTTTTCGTCTTAAAATTTCTATGTCCTAAACGGCTTGGAATTTTTAATAATTTTTTTCACCTAAAGATGGAGAAAGATAATACCTAAAAAAAAATAGTATGGTTTTGTGATGCAATTGTTTTTCACGTCACAATTAACTATTTTCGATATTTTCGCAAAACAAGTGGGCAGGGTTAGTGCGCTCTCGACTCGACCAATCCAGGCGGCCAAAACGTTCGGCCGGCAAGCGGGGCCTTAACGTTTTCTCAACATAATCACATTCTTGAAATGTTGGCTTATGTTTATTACTTTCCCAAAATGACCACTTTTTCAAAATGAGCATTTTGTCAAAATGACTACTTCCCACTTACTTCTTCCTTTCTTATCTTTTTTCTTTTTTTCTTTATTTTTTCCTCTTTCCTTCTTTACATTTTACTTTCTGACTACCCCCGAATGGGGATAAAAGTCGTGACGTTAAATTTTTACGTTTAGCCACGTTCCTAATTTGTAATTTTTCCATATAACCATGGATGGTACTTACGATGAGGGTGAGAGCTGGAAGCCCAACCTCCAATAGAGCTACTTTGTGGCTACCGTCGCGTTTACTAAACCGCCATGGTTCTTGTGTGCAGGGTCAAAGTGAGAGTAGCCTGCGTCCGGGCGAGTTCGTGCGGTCGCTGGCGATGCAGATCCTGAGCCACTCGTCGCGGCGGCCGCGCGCCGACCGCACCGACCTGTCGCCAGGAGATCCCGACACGCCGAACGTGCACAGGTATACTCTACTTACTAGGTCAACATACTTTGGGACTGTAGGTCGGAATTAACGACTTTGTGGAAGGTAATTTAGATAGATCGGAATTAACCGCTTTTCTGGTAAGAATAGGTCGGAATTAGCTCCCAAACTATTGTAGATAATGTTTATATGTTGGAATTAAGTGCCTTGCTGACGCTCATTATGATAGATCGGAATTATCCCCTTACTTGAACAGATCGGAATTACCTTCCTAGCTCTTTTGGATAATTCTGTTACCTCGGAATTGGGTACCTTCTTGAAACTCAGTTTAATACATCGGAATCAGGTCCCGTTTTGAAGCTCATTCAAATAAATCGGAATTAACCTCCTTATTTGGCCTTAGATATGTCGCAGGCAAATTGTATGATTCCGCATTTTACATATGGCGTCGTCCATTTACAAACGCTCGCTGTTATGTAATATACCGAAGGGAAAATGTAAATTGCCTTGTCATTATATAATATGCCGCAACATTTTATGGATAATTCATACGCCGTTTACAAATCCGTGTAATACCTTTAGAAGAATATTATGACATAGGTTAAATATTCATAGAGAATTCGATATCTCTAACTTAGCTCATAGCTATAGCCATCATTTTCTTGCGCTGCCTATTAGTAAAAGATAGCGACGAGTTATCGAACAAGAGAATTACGACCGTTGTTATCCATTTTACTATTATTTTAAGACTTCATAGGTACCTACCTGATTACTGAAATAAAGTCTGTTTTGTCCAACCTGTTTTTTATGATGGTCCTCTACAATTACAATCAATGTCGAAAATATAACTATTGAACGAGTTGCCAATTTGCCTTCAGCATATTACATAATAGCGAGCGTTTGTAAACGGACGACGCCATATGTAAAATGCGGAATCATACAATTTGCCTGCGACAGATATATCGGAATTACCTTAGATACCATCTTGAAGCTAAGTTCCGAAGATGGTAGCTAAAGATTATATGTGTTGTTTAGACGCAACTCGTCCGAAGAGCGTCTGATCAGCCGGTTCCGTGCGGGAGACGACGCCGAGGAGAGCTCCAAGCCACTGCTGGCTGACAGCGAAGGTATCACCGAAACTACTACGAAAAAACGATTTAGGGCCTCCGCAGACTTGCTACTTTTAGCATCGGCGATCGGCGACTTAGTCGCTTTTCGGAAGCTAAATGTAGCGACTGAACGCTAGACCCCGCACACTTGCGGATGCCGGTCGCAGCGATTTTTCATGTTGCCTACAGGCTACCGGATCAGCATCGGAGCAGCCGCTGCGTCTGATCGCAGGAAGTCGCAAAATCGCGATGCCGCATCGATGTAGTCGCAAAATCGCGTGACTTTGATACTGCGATCGAACGCAGAGAGTCGCCAAAACGCGATGCAGAATCGATGCAGTCGCAAAATCGCCGATCGCCGATGCTAAAAGTTGCAAGTCTGTGGAGGCCCTTAGATCATTGATATTTTTTGTTACTTATAATGTCGTCCAAAACTTAAAGTTTTTGAATGGCAGCTTGTAGATTTCGTTTTAGTTCTTCGCTATTCCCCACTAGAAACTACGTTAAGTCGAAATACATAAGAAATCAAATTAAAAACAAGTAAATAAAACCATCGGATACACTTACTTGTTAACTTTTCGATCAAGTGGCAGCTGTAAAATGATACCATATAAAAACTTTTTTCGGGTTGCCAATTTATTTTTTGTAGAGTTAGCGTGGCAGTACTCTATACATATGTATAAATGAAAGGTGAATATACGTATCTCTCTCTTTAGACCAGCGCACAGACGAAGAGGAGATGAGTGGCGGCGGGCGGCGCACGCGCACCATCGAGCGACTGCACGAGCACGACGGCTACGTCGACATGCACGCCGACTTGCATACCGACTTGCATACCAACTTGCATACTGACTTGCTTGCCGACTTGCATACCGACTTGCATGCCGACGCGCCGCTCAGTCACGACCATGACGTTAGTATACTCTCTAGTTGTTAAAATAACGATCTATAAATATGAATTTTAGTGGTAAAGGAAAGATCTTCCAACCAGCGGGTCTAATAGCGACACTATGCAACATTGCAGCAATTCTGCGCAAGCAACTCATTTTTCCGACCCTCCAGCAGAATCCGCTAAATTTCCGTGTAACGGTCACGAATGGCGTAAAATGTGTGACTATTTTACATAAATTTTGCGGATTGCAAAGGATTCTGCTGGAAATTCGGAAAAATGAATTGCGTTGGCAAATGTTGTATAGCGTCGCTATTAGCTCTATTCTGAAATTATTTTGAACAATTAATCAGTTAAGGTTTAACAGGTAGGTAACGAAAGAAAATGTTTTAAGAAGAAGTATTCTGTTAAAAATTAGCTCTTTCTTTCAGTTTGCTGTATGTCATTACTTCCCAGAATATAGGAAAAATGTTGACGACGCGCTTTTGCCTGACCTTTAGAAGAATACAGGTTTCTTTAAGTCTATTATTACTCCACAGCTGCCAGAAATCTTGCCAAGAGCGAACACTAAACAAACAAACCCATTCTCGACCGAAGACAAAGACGATTGCCGGCTCTACGAGAATCACGAGAATCTGTTCTTGAGAAACATATCCCAACGGCAGTCCCAAGAGTTGAGGAATTCTCGACTGCTCCGGCAGAGCTCGGAGCCGCTGTGCGAGAAGAAAGCGAATGTGTTACAGAAGAGTATGTCCACGGAACAGAAGAACGATAGCTCTGGAGGAGAGGGGGTCAAGGTGGAGAATAGTCCGCCAAAGTCGCGGATACCTGTTGCTAATTTCAGGTGAGTCATTCGACCCCAAGTATTTATTTTCTACAAGCTGTCCTGTAGCTTCGGAGGGCACGTTAAGCTGGCGGTCCCGGGTGTCGTTTGAAGATATTTGACAGTCGTTACGGGCAGTCAGAAGCCAGAAAAATATGACAAAAATTGTCTTCTTTTTTATTTTTTTTTATTGGATTCGGTGGCAAACAAGCGTACGGCCCGCCTGATGTTAAGCAGTTACCGTAGCCTATAGATGCTTACAATACCAAAGGTATTGCTCGCACATTGCCGACCTGAAGGGGAGTGGAATGGAGGGAGGGGGAGGGGGGGTGGGCTTACGGCTCTCTCACTCATCGTACGTAACGCAGCTGTAATAGCTTTACGCCGATCTTCTGTGAGAGGGTGGTACTACCCCGGTCGAGCCAGCCCGTTTATGAGCTGTTCTTACCCTTAGGTTGCCGATAGTCCCACTAGTTGGGTCTCGGAGGGCAGATGGCAATCGCTCCGTGTAAATATCGGTGATCAGCCTAATCAGGGTACACTGAAAGTCGACCCCTCATAATGGGATAAGGCTAGGAAGAATATAGCTGAGCCCGCGACTTTGTACGCGTACATTTTTGGGAAAAGATTACCCGCGTTTAAGCCCGCGTGGAATTTTGATAGATACATAATACAATTTATTGTACACCACACACATACAGAACAAAGATTACAAACAAAACAAGAAATAAACAACAAGTAACAACAAAAAGCTGTTATTTATTTAATATTTAATAAATAAAAAAAATAAAAATAAAATGTAACGTCACGACTTTTCCCATTCGGGGGTAGTCAGAGGCTTGAGTGGCCATACACCACCACATTGTGGATGTATTAACCAACTCAAAGCCCACGTTTCACCAGATAGTCAGAACCCAACGTGACAGGTGGTGAACCTAAAAAAAAAAACTTAAACTAACTTAACCTTACTTACTTACTTAACCTTTAATAAGTAAATAACAGGTTTTTACTAATTACATATGAAAGGATATACGGTTTTAGCGGAAAAGGGAAGATATTCCGGCCAGGCGGGTGGTATGCCTGGCGGGGTCGGCCGCTACGCCCCAATGGATGTTTTCGGGGTCTCGTATATATGGTGCGTGCCTCGGGAATGTTGCTTGCGTGGTTTAGGACTCCATTTTTGTATTGGCGCGTGCAACTAGCGCCATCTGTTGGTAGCGAGATGTGAAGTCGCTACACGGTAATTATAACAAATATCACAAAAAATTTTTTGTCTGTCCGTCTGTCTGTCTGGATGTTGAAAACATGCACACCGTTCCATTTCATGCCACCTCTTACGTACCATTCCTACATACATATTTATTCCAACAGATACCCAAACAAAAGCGACCTCCGCTCGGCCGAGAGCTCCCCTCAGAAGAAGCCGGACCGCCCCGCCTCCCCGAAGCCTGAAGACGAGCTCCCCGAGTACCAGAACGTGCTGAACCCACCGGAGGAGGGGGAAGCGGAGGTGGAGAGGAAGGAGGAGGATGTGCCCCCGCCGATACCTAGTCTACCGATCAGTCCTAGGACGTTGATAGCGAACGCGTATTACGATAAGCTGTTGTCTGAGCCTGAAATTCAGCAGGTTAGTTGTTAATTCTTCTTTGGGGGCGTTCATAAATTACGTGAGCCATTAAGGGGGGGGGGGAGGCGGTCGAGCCAAATCTCACGTGGGGTAGAGGGGGGAGTCTTGGCAAATCTCACGTAATTTTTTTGTGCCGCAAGAAACAGTGGAAAATTTCGAGAAAACTGGGTTATATTTAAGTAAAACATGTTTCTCCATTAGAATATGGCTTTTGAAAAATCTCACGTGAGGTTAGAGGGGGAGGGAGGGGGTCGAGCAAAATCTCACGATATCTCACCACGGGGGGAGGGGGGGTGTAGCGTTCCTTGGCGCCTTCCTTATGGCGCGCCTTGGTAGGGCGCTGCCTGGGTAAATCGTGTGGACTGTGTGTGTAGATTAATGTAAAACAAATCGTCTGGCACTGCACTTGTTTATTTATTGTTCTCACAATTGTTTACTTATTATTAACACAGTTTAATTAAATTAATAGAAAATATACGTGGTATTCGTGACGCTGCTTATAATCGAGAGAGAGAGAGACATATAGAGAGAGCGAGATAGCAAAAATATGTTTAGTGTTACCACTTCAATAATGAATTTTAAAAAAATATATTTTTTATGTTGTTAACAGGGGGATCGATAAATCGCAAAAATCACCTCACGTAATTTATGGACGCACTCTTTCTACTTCTTCTGTCAGCCTTATAATGGTGGTAGAGCCAAGCTGTAACCAAGTGACTCCAGCTCATATATGAGCTGGCGCCACCGGGGTAGTACCACCCTCTCACTGAAGATCTCACTCGATGAGTGAGAGAGCCGGAAACCCAACTCCCCCCTCCTATGTATATCCTTTTAAATTCTATATCCGATATATCCACGCGCGACTAGCGTTACTAATTAAGCGAGCATTACATTATCCAATTTTCAGAGCGCTAGGCGAGCTAGTGTCCTAAAATTGGATAGTTTAAAGGCAGTTAGTGATCCTTACTAGTTGGAGTGTACGGGGCGTACCTTAGGCGCCGCAGGTCTCCTTTTCCACAGCACACTTAATAATAATAATAATATCCTGGGACATTTTTTACACACGGCTACCTGATCCCAAACTAAGCAGAGCTTGTACTATGGAAACCAGATAACTGATATTACTACATATACTACTTTTTTATTTGTAAATACATACTTAATATACATATACACCCAGACACTGACTTCACAATAATGTTTATTTTTTTCTTATTTTTGATGCGCGGACGCGCGGCGGGTTTTGAATATAGTTTTATTTTTATAGTAAGAGTCGCGGAGGCCTATCGGAGGCCGGAGTTCGTTTTTAGGGCGTTTTGGAATTTCTTCGCGTCGGGTGCACGATGATGACTGGTACATAGGGAGTGGAACGGGATGGAAGAGTGAAGAGTTGAGTGATGTATTGAATGATTTTGAATGAAAAGTTAATTATAGGGGAGCGAGTATGTGTCCTTTGGATAATGTTTGTGTTTTTTTGTTAATTAAAATAAACTACGAGTGTAAGTACCTATTGGGCGTAGCCACTAGTACAATCTCGCACTGCAGCACTATTTTAGCGCTCTACAAATTGGATAATGTAATGCCCGCTTTAGTATCAGACTTATGTAACACTGTATATTCCTAACATGAACCTAATACTAAAGGACTGGGTCTAAGCAGCTAAGCCGCGTTGCTTAAACATCGCACAACTAGGCCGGTGACGTCATCACAGTAGGCGTGGCTTAAGTCAGTGTGCTGTTGGCGTTCGTCCTGTGCAGACGTCTTGCCAACGTTCGCATCCCAAATATAATTATATTCGACACTAGATGGCGTCCCTTTGTACGTAATTTTTCATGATCATACACTTAGTGACATCTAGTGCAAATAATTAAACTACGTACTAACATCGACATAAAACGAAGCGAGTAGTTCAGCTATTTCCCGGTAGATAGATGCCACGCATTTCTTAACCCCCACCACCCGCGCCATCCCGTGCAAATTACCACGCGTTGTTTAATAGAGAAATCTAATAAGGGCACCTCTTTCTTAAGTCTTTACTCTATGATTCCTAACCCCTCTTCCCCCCACCAGGCATTGCTACCGCAGAACTTGGAGAAGAACCCCGACGAGTGTTTCAAGAAGGCTCTTCTGTTCCCGCTTCTGGAGATTGATCCGCCGAAGCAGTGTCTGTTTCTATTGGTGGATGCTATCGACGAGGGACCGGCTATTGGTGAGTATACATAGAGCCAAACTGTAGCCAATTGGCTACAGCTTTTACACAGGTGTCAATTAGAAAAATCTTATTTTTAATGTGTTAAGCCCCGTTTTCCGTAATATAGCGGTGAATGACGTCATTAGAACATTGGCTATGTAAACAAAATGGCGCGGTTTCCTAGAGAGCGGTATTTTACGATGGCTGGTTTGACATGTGGGGGGGGGGGGGAAGAAAATGAACCTTATTATAACGGAATAAGACTGTCGGTTTAAAAAAATAAGAATGTCAAAAAATGAATGCGATAATGAATTTTATTCCGTTATAATAAGGTTCATCCTTTCCCCCTCCCACATGTCAAACCGGCCATCATGACGTGCCGCAGGTATAGAGATCGGTATTGGACACCGTTGTTTACATAGCCAATGCTCTAGTGACGTCATTCGCCGCTATATGACGGTACCGCTTTACGAGGAAACCAGAGCTTAAGTGCATCGGGCGTGCCGTCTATCATTAAAAATTAACTGTCGTGTCATAGATGTCGTCATCGTTTGCGCGTTCTAATTGGTGTCCTGAGCCAATAGCAAGTAAGCCTGTTGACCCATGGTTACTACTCTCCAAGCCAACTAGGCTCTCGGGTATAAATATCAAATGATAATAAGTCGATCATTCCGCGGTCCGTCCGCGTCGCCACGTAGTGGGAGCTACTGCCACAGGAGTGCCGGCATTGGCCCAGGCTCACTACGTGGTGGACGGACCGCGGAATCATTGACTTATTATCATTTGATATTTATACCAGAGTTCCTATAGTCCGCGACAGGTCGAGATGGCATTTTTCTAGTGATGTGGCATCATGTACCAGGTAGTTCATACAGTTTTGTTTTTTTGCAACGTAACAAAATAGGAGTAAAATTAATTATTAAGTAAAATGAAAAAATATTTTGTAATCATATTTTATTCGTATTTACTCACAGGGTAATTTTAATAATTGTTTTTCCGTTCAATGTCACAATTTCTTAATACTTTTCTGGCTAGTTCTCGTGTATGAGAATGAATTATTGGTCTTTCTGTTTTAACACGTGACGGGGAAGCGACCAATATTACATTGGGGGAAAAGTAACTTATTATTGGTCCCGAGATGGGGTTTACTAATAGTTCGAGGGACCAATAATAAGTTACTTTAACCCGAGGTGAGCACTGTGCTTTTCATCACGCACGAATACAAGGAAAGTAAAAAAATAAAAAATAAAAAAAAAACAAAACCCAAAAAAATAAAAACAAAGGGAAAAAAAACAAAAAAATACGAAAAAAAAAAACAAAACAGGGAAAAAAACAAAATAAAAATGACAAAAAAAAACAAAAAAATACGAAAAAAGACGAAAAAAAAGAAAAAGACGACAAAAACAAAACAAAGAAAAAAACAGAAAAAAAGGAAAAATAAATTGAAAAAGGGAAAAAACAAAAAAAAGTAGAGTAGTAGTAATAGTAGTAGTAGTGGGTATAAAAGTCGTGACGTCAATAGAATACACTACAAAGAACAATGTGAGCGAGATCGAAATCGATAACTATCGATACCGATAATGTGTACTCGTACAGCGCGGCGGCTAGGATCGCGTGTGGGTGTCACCTCCCCCGCGCCTCAGCATATACCCCGATTGCCATTCCGACCTGTCGCCTACTATAGTTGGATTGGTGGTGTAGTATGCGCCAACATCTGGCGATATTTATTAGTTATTTTTATATACCGTCAGGGTGGTTGGAGCGGGACAGCACGGAAGGGTCGAGCAGCGTGGCGGCGCTGCTGGCGCGGCACCAGCACCTGTTCCCGCCGTGGCTGCTGCTGGTCTGCACCGCCAGGAAGCACTGCAAAACCCTCACCAGGATGTTCACAGGTACCAGCCATTCATCCTAAGGGCCTAGGTTAACTTCGCTAGTAATTTGGTCATAACTTCGTAAATTTTTGTCGTAGAACAAAAATACTTGCACTGTATGTTATGGATTTCTTAGCTCTATAAATCTACATTCTCAACTAAATTCGTTACGGATTCTCATTGTGATAAAAATTACAGAACCTTATCATACTGGCGGCTTGCGAGCGGATTGCGAACGGTTTTTGTCGATCAACGCGCGGGTGTGAGTGCGCGCACAAGATGGTCTCGTCCCATTCGCACTTATACCAATCCGCTCGCAAACTGCTAGTGTGATAAGGTTTTTTGAAAAATACAATATTTGTAACAACAGCGGTGAAGGAAAACATCGTGAGGAAACCTGCATGTCTTTAGACATGTGAAATCCACCAACCCGCACTGGGCTAGCGTGGTGGATTATGGCCTGAATCCCCCTCGCATTGAGGGGAGGCCCGTGCCCAACAGTGGGACGTCAAAAGGGCTAAATTATTATTATTATTATTACAATATTTGTATCATGCCGAGTCTAAAATGTTCATGGTTAATACCGAAAATTACTAATATATTTTGCAATAATTTATGGATAGAAGTAATAACTTACCATATCAATTTATTACAAGAAACATTTGTTGGGGTGTCTGAGATTTTTAGTTATTTCAATAACACCTTGTATTGATACGTGATTGTTGTACAATATGGGATCTTGTGGTTGTATAGGATTCCGTAAGATCACCCTGGACGAGCTGCAGCGCGCGCACGTGTCCGCCGACGTGCAGCGATATGTACTGGCGCGGCTCGACACTGAACCACGACTGCGGTAAGACAATTATTACCAATTCACTTCTTCTTATCGTATGGTTCCCTGGTACAGTCAGCAACGAAAGTCGCTGAACATTCAGAATTTTTCAAATCGGTTATACTCTTTATTCTACAAACGTTGGTAAACCTTTATAAAACCAAACATTAGCAACATGTCTACATTTTCTTTCGATAAAGAAAAATTATGGATTTGATGCCAAACAAAAGTGTGCAAGCTATTTGAAAAACTGAGAATGTTCAGCGACTTTCGTTGCTGACCGTACCTGGTGTCAGAGTTGTTCAAGGTATGTGACAAGGCTTAACGACTGCTGCCTAGATGACAATCGAGACCGACTTTTTACGTGCCCTCCGAAGCACGGAGACGCTCAGTTAAAATGCCACTGAATGGTCACCCATCTCTGACTGACCTTGCCGAGCGTTGCTTAACTTCCGATATGATATTTAAGAATAATTGTGTTGTTTAATGTCTGCATACTAAATGGTAGAATGTACAAGGATTGTTTATTTATTTGTCTACAAATAATTGTAAATTCATTGCGAATAAATTACTTAGGGGGCGCTCATAAATTACGTGAAGCGATTCTGTAGATTTTTCGACCCCCCCCCCTGGTGAGTTGTCGTGAGATTTGGCTCGACCCCCTCCCCTCCCTCTAATCGCACGTGAGATTATTTAAACGCCATATTTTAGTGGAGAAACCTGTTCTTAATTTATCCCAGTTTTATCGCAATTTTACCCTGTTTATTGCGCTGAAAAAATGTATTACATAGTATATTAGTATTTTTTGCTCAGACCCCCCTCTACCCTACGTGAGATTGGCCGAGATTCGGTCTACCCCCTCCCTCCCTAAACGCTTCACGTAATTTTTGGATCCTTATTTTGGACAGTCTTTGTGTCTCCCTCTACTTTGGTAATGTGTTTGTCCACAAACATCCCAGTCTTCATTACTTGCCTAACATTATTGTCGATGTCCTAGAGCCCGCGTGTCCAGTGACTCGACCGCTGCCGCCGCGGCCGCTGCAGCACTCGACCATCTCAGGATCAAAAGCGATGGCTGCCTACTGTATTTGGAGAAGGTATGTCTATTTCTACTTCTATCCATCCAACCAACAACTTAGAATCAACGACATTTTAGGGCCACCGCAGAAATGCTACTTTTGGCATCGGCGATCGGCGATTTAGTCGCTTTTAGCATCGGAGCAGTCGCTGCGTCCGACCGCAGAGTCGCCAAAATGCGATGCAGTCGCAAAATCGCCGATCGCCGTACTAAAAGTAGCATGTCTGCGGTGGCCCTTAGGAAGGACAAAAGTTTCTGAGAAATATACGCTTGAACAGGGTTGTTACGAAAAAATCACCTTGTTTTAAACACCATGTTTAAAACATGTTTTACTCATTTAAAACATGTTTTAAACACGGTGATTTATTCCATCTGATTTAAATCAATGTTTTAAACAATGATTTAAACACGTTTTAAACAGTTTTCATTTAAAATTTCCTGTTTTTTTGCAACTCTGCGCTTGAAAATGTGTGTGTAAGCCGAAATCTATGTGCGAATCATAATTTTAATAATGATTCTCGCTTACAGCGAAGGACAACATCGTGAAGAAATCTAAATCTAACAAATTTTCGAAGAACATGTAAAATCTACCAACCCGCACTGGGCCAGCGTGGTGGGTTAGGGCCTGAATCCCCCTCCCCCTTTTGATACCGGATTTTTATATTCAAATTAAAATAAATTTTATAAATTTTATTCATGTCAGCTATACAAAATGTTAAAAAACCCTGTCCGACCCGAAAACGTATTGTTGGGTATCGAGATTAGATTCTATTTTTGTAAAAAATTTCATTTTTTGTCTTTTTTTTTTCAAAATATTTTTTTTTTCTTTTTTTTAGCATAGTTTGTGTCCCACTGCTGGGCAAAGGCCTCCCATATTTTTTTGGAAAACAATTACCCCGTTTAGATAAAAAAAAAAAACATAAAATGACGTCATCACATACTTTGTGGTCAGAGGTGCCGCCACACGATCTAACATAATTACATCCGGTAACGGTGTTGTCATATTTTTAAAATCAGCTACATTATGTGGGAAAAAGGCAAAAAAAATGGCACTTTTAATGTTCATTAATATGTTTACTATCATGAATATTTAATTTATTTTATTTTATTTGGTCATGTGATTGGGGAACCTAATTACCGGTTTCGGCTCGGACAGGGTTTTCTTAACATGTTGTATGTAGCGTTTATAAATCGTCAAAAAACAATATTTTAGCGTTACCACCGGTTCGTAATGTTGCTTCCATTGAGAAGAGCCGGCAAGAAACTCAATGGTTACTCTTTTCAATAGAAAAATAATTATTGTATACATTTTGTTTTAGGTCCTGGACGGTGTGGCGGACGGGTTCATAGCGTTACGTGAGATTCGTGAGATACCCGGCACTCTCAACGGACTGTATCTCTGGCTGGCACAGAGACTCTTCCACGGGAGGAGGTTCACTAAAGTGAGTATGTTACTGTGACTGTCATATTCTTGTCTGACTGTAATCTCCGAAACGGCTGGATCGATTTTGACGGGACTTTCACTGGCAGATAGCTGATATTATAAGGCAGTGTTTCTCAATTGTTCTGCCATGGCCTGGTAATTTTCATGCCGCTTCCTGACCCACTCAAAAGTTTAAAAATGTTTTTACTATAACTTGTCCAACTATATTTCGGTATCGGCTATTTGTTATGTATTATTTTAAATTGGCGGCAATTCTGCGACCCGGTATTTTATTTTGATGGCCCAGTACCGGGTCGCGACCCACCAAATGGGAAACGTGTCCCGCGACACGTTAATGTCGCCTGCGATGTCCCCCGCAACGTCCGATACGTAGAATTCGTGTAGGGGGACAAGGACGAAGGGTGGGAGGGGGGAAGGGGTGGTTGGTAAGATTCCGCCTATCACGCCGCAGGTCGTAGGTTCGATTCCTACCCGTAATAATAATAATAATATCCTGGGACATTTTTTACACACGGCTACCGGATCCCAAACAAAGCAGAGCTTGTACTATGGAAACCAGATAACTGATATAACTACATATACTACTTTTTATGTGAAAATACATACTTAATATACATATACACCCAGACCCGGGACATACAAACATGCTCATGCACACAAATGCATGTCCCGGGTAGGAATCGAGCCTACGACCTGCAGCGTGAAAGGCGCCATCACGCCAACCACGCCAACGGGCCCGTCAAAAGAATGTCCCAGGATATTTATTTATGGTCGCGTGACATATGTCCCCTAGTGAATACGCGGCTATATGGCTATGTGTCTCTTCTCGGCCCAGGTCCGGGTGTTGCTGGACGTGCTGCTGGCGGCCCGCTGCGGCGTCACAGAAGACATGCTCTACAAATGTCTTCTGACTAAAGAGTATAGCGTCACGAGAGAAGACTTTAACAGAAGACTACATTTATTGAGAAGGTTAGTCAAACATGTATTAGGCCGGCCGCACGAAATCACCATGATGATAATTATGATGATGATGATAATAAAGATGACGGTGATGATGATGATTATGACGAATGACGATGATGATAATAATGAAGATGATGATGGTGGTGATGATGATGAAGATGATGACGATGGTGGTGGTGGTGATGATGATGATGATAATGACAATGGTGATGATGATGAAGATGATTATGGCGATGATGATGGTGATGATAATGATGATTATGATGTTGTGTCCAGGATCGTGGTTCAGGAGCGAGCTACGGGGTTCGTTTCGCTGTTCCATCATTCATTCGCGGCGTGGCTCGGCGACGTGAAGCACTGCACGCGCCGCTACCTGTGCTGCCCGTCCGACGGACACGCCGCGCTCGCTATGCACTACACGCTGCTAGCCAAGAGGTAACCGGTAGCACAGCTGACCATGACTAGACAAAATATAATATACCTCAACGGGCTGGCTCGGTCGGGGTAGTACCACCCTCTCACAGAAGATCGGCGTAAAGTAGCTATTACAGCTGCGTTTCGTACGATGAGTGAGAGATCCGGAAGCCCAACCCCCCTCTTCCCTGTGCGAGAAATGCTTTTGGTATTGCAAGAATCTATAGGCTATGGTAACTGCTTAACATCAGGCGGGCCGTACGCTTGTTTGCCACCTCAGTCACATACAAAAAAATATTAGATAGATAGATAACACTGTATTACATAAATACATAAACAACAATGACAAACAAAACAAGAAACAAAAACAGTGTACAGTGGGCGGTGTTATCGCAAGCTGCGATCTCTTCCAGACAACCTTTGGATGGAGAGGATTCCATGTTTCAAACACGGTAGTAGTCAGCGGTGTACCTACTATAATAAAATAAAATGGGAAACATACAACATATAAACAATTATAGAGAGGGACCCACCACTCACCCTCGGAATTGTCAACCTCCAATATTATAAACCAAATGAATTGATCGATAATAGAAGAGGCCAACAAGACCGAACTCCCTGTCAGTCGAGAGTATGTCTGTCATGAGTCATGGACCCTAACAATTGGCAATTCTCCGCAGACAAAGCGAATCCTAAATAAATACGACACGTGTTTCGCCTCTAAACGAGGCATCCTCAGGAAAGCTGGACTGCGACTGAGCCAATGGGTGAGTGGTGGGTCCCTCTCTATAATTGTTTAACAATGGATTTCCGCAAAGTTACGCCTGATTCCATCAATTATACAACATATAAAAATACCAAATAAAAATACTTAAATACGAACATATTTAAGAATAAAACAAATACATATACATATGTAAATATAAATACATGGTCATGTTCTTTTACAGATTATCACCTCTGGAGATCCATAATTATGTGTTCCACATGACCAGTCTGGAACAGCATATGGCGTCACAGAAGAAGAACAAGAACGCGTAAGTTTTCTATGTAACGTCACGACTTTTATCCCCATTCGGGGGTAGCCAGAGGCTTGAGTGACCATACACCACCACATTGTGGAGGTATTAACCAACCCAAAGCCCACGTTTCACCAGATAGTCAGAACCCAACGTGACAGGTGGTGAACCTTGTCGCCGTGTATACAGGAACTGACTATTACCTAATCCCGAGGGATAGGTAGGTTTCCTCACGATGTTTTCCCTCACCGTCAGCGAACTGTAAATTATGCACATAGATGAAAATTCATCCATTGGTGCATGCCCCACCGGGGATCGAACCTGGGACCTTCTGTTTGCTAGCCCAACCTGTTCACATGTATACGGAGTGTTTCAAAAGTAAATTTTTTTTTACTAAAACCCGACTATTGAAAAATTGCGATTTAAAAATTATAAAATTAAAATTATAATATTAGCCCTTATATCATCCCTCTCCTGGGCACGGGCCTCCCCTCAATGCGAGGGGGATTCAGGCCACAATCCACCACGGTATCCCGGTGCGAGTAGGTATGTAACACGTGATCCATGATACTTATATTTTGTCTCGTTCTTTCCCAGTGAACAAAAAGAGAACGAACTGGATCTCCATACTCTAATACTACTCTGGGTATTAGACTCCGGCTGTGACGTCGAGGCCGCGTTGAAGCGAGAGAGCGATATAACGAAGCAGTTGGAAAACGTCGAGGCACAGGTAATATAGAAAAAAAAAACTCAGATGGCACCCAGTCACGAACATAAATACATACTGGACTGTTCACTACTGCATTGTTTATATGATAAAACAATCGTCACGATAAATAATAAATTAATTTATTTGCTTGATTTAAAAACTACCAACCCAAGACCCAACGATAATATTATTTTGGCATGGCAACTGGAAATGAGAGGGACACGGTCCCAACTGGGGCCTCTCGCTCGGCTCGTTTTTCTGTCTAAGAATTGTCTAGGTATAATAGGCCTTAAGGCAGCAGAATAAAGTTGAATTTCTTCTTAACCAAAAACTCAAGTGATAAATCCTTAATTATACATCCGTGCACCCAGTCCATTGTGTAGTAACCATAGTAAATAGTCAATAGTCAAAGCGTTGATTTTGTTTAGGCCTACGGGGGCACTAACAAATTGACATTTTACATTTTTTTTCTTAAATTCTACCGCCGGATCGGAAACGCGACCTCGACTGAGAAGATCCGGCAAGAACCTCAGCGGGCTTGTCTTTATTTTTTACATTGTATTTTTTTTTAAATTATTGCTAGACTTAGGCCTGTACTAACAAAACGATCTCAAGATTGAGATCGAACTTAAGATGCTGCTTTTGACAGATGTTCCATACATTAAATATCAAATCTGCATTGTAGATTGATGCATTTACTAATACAGGCCTTACACACCAACTGTATGGTCCCAAACTAAGCAACGCTTGTATTGCTACCGTACAATGGACTGGGGGCGAAACCAGTGACACCCAGACCAGGGCAAATAACGGAATAATAATTTCTGATTTATCTCGACGGGAATCGAACCTACAACCGCTCAGGTGGTCGTAGACTTCAAGCTAATTAACCTCTTATTACCAACCTCAGTCGATATTGATTCTATATAACTTACCTATCCTACTATACAGATACACTTAAAATATGGACCCAATTCGAAAGTCAACGCGGACGAAGTCGCGGGGAGAAGCTAGTGTATTAATAAAGCCCTTATTTCAGAAGCCAGATAGCAAGGAGGAGAAGGAAGGGGAGCCTGAATCTGAAGGGAGGGAATCTTTAACGGGTGAGTTCTTTATAATTGAACGTCAGTCAAATTCAAAATGTTTATTTTATTTAGGCCTACGGAGGCACTTACAAATTGTCATTTTACATTTTTTTCCTTATATTCTGACAAGATAATTTTATTCGTGTAAGCTAAAGGATGGGTAGCGTGGGTAGGCCTCCCACAAG
Organism: Drymonia ruficornis; assembly: GCA_947859195.1. NCBI lineage: Eukaryota > Metazoa > Arthropoda > Insecta > Lepidoptera > Notodontidae > Drymonia > Drymonia ruficornis. The sequence goes on along the minus strand of OX401932.1, from coordinate 4,382,901 downwards.
GTGGACCGACGACCTGGTGAAGGTCGCGGGAATCCGCTGGATGCGGGCAGCGCAAGACCGGTCATTGTGGCGAACCTTGGGGGAGGCCTATGTCCAGCAGTGGACGTCTTTCGGCTGAGATGATGATGATGATGATGATGAAGCTAAAGGAAGCACTTATGAATAGTTAACATAAATACTATATTCAATATAAGTCATTATTAATAAACTTATATTGGTAGGAATAAGCAGTGATAGCCGATTAGATAAGCACGCGTATTGCGGGCTCAAGGTACAGGGTTAAAACCCTGGCTCGCACCTCTAGATTATTCGAAATCTATGTGGGAATCATAACTTTAATATGATTATCATTAGCTTACGGTGAAGGAAAACATCGTGAGGAAACCTACATGTATAAGAAAATCTATTTTTTTTTTTCGAAAGACATGTTAAATCCAACCCGCACTGGGCCAGTGTGGTGGATTATAGCCTGAATCCCCCTCGCATTGAGGGGAGGCCTGTTCCACGTGGTGGGACCTTAAAAAGACTAACCCCCAAATTCATAGAAAGTTATGATCGAGTTGCAGTGGAATTACAACCCACCTATCCCTACCCTATGTCCTATTGAGGAAACCTACCTATCCCTCGGCATTAGGTAATAGTCAGTTCCTGTATACACGGCGACAAGGTTCACCACCTGTCACGTTGGGTTCTGACTATCTGGTGCAACGTGGGCTTTGAGTTGACCTCCACAATGTGGTGGTGTATGGCCACTCAAGCCTCTGACTACCCCCGAATGGGGATAAAAGTCGTGACGTTATATATTTGGAATTACAGATCACATTTGTTCCTAAAATACTTTTCAAAACCATTGTAAACTGGCAAAAATCTCTATGAATATGGGGGTTATATTATTCATTATTATAGGTAACATTCCAGTATCTCTGTGAGTGATAATAATATACACAATATTCCCTTATAATAATAATGTAGGTAGAGGAAAGCTATATTGAATGAGTTATGTATATTAACTGTAAATGGACACCGCATACCGGAAAACCTATTATTATTGATTAATACATTGTTTACAATAACACACCATTACGACTGGATTCCCAGAAAAGGTAGGCAGGGGTATTGATAATGGTATTTTACCCTAATGACCGGTGGCAAGCTTATTGCCATTACCATTATTTTTTTTGGTGGTAAAGCTAAGCTCATGTACGGGCTGGCTCGACCGGGGTAATACCACCCTCTCACAGAAGATCGGCGTAAAGCAGCTATTACAGCTGCGCTTCGTACGATAAGTGCGAGAGCCGGTCAGTTCAGGGGACGTAGCACAGCCGGACCGCGACAAGACAAAACACGATTTTTTCTCATTCTGTCCTATGCATTGAGGTAGAGATAGAGAGCAATTCGGTGCGACATAAGTCTTGTCTTGGTGGTTGTGCTAGCCCCACAGGTCGGCAACGTGCGAAACGCAGCTGTAATAGCTACTTTACGCCGATCTTCTGTGAGAGGGTGGTACTACCCCGGTCGAGCCATCCCGTATATGGCCTGCAGTCAATTGGCTACAGCTTGGCTCTCACCAATAGTATATTTGCCGTACAATTAGGCGACTAGGTTCACCAACTGTCACGTTGGGTTTGGCTATCTGGTGAAACGTGGGCTTTGAGTTGGCTTATTACCTCCACAATGTTGTGGTGTATGGTCACTCAAGCCTCTGACTACCCCCGAATGGGGATGAAAGTCATGACGTTATATTTATTCATTTAAATTATTTATATTTTTATAATTTGGAGACAAAGTCGCGTTAATGAATTAGTCATCGGTCACCGGATGAGATAGTGAATTATATGTAAATTGTAATAATCGGAATTAAAGGAAAAATGCTGAGGTCAGTTACATTTGACAGATAAAACAATTAGTTATTATAATTAATTAGATATTAGTATCGATCTTATCTGGAATAGTGACGGAATATCACTAGATTTACACATCAACTGTATGGTGCCAAACTAAGCAACGCTTGTAATGTGGCTACCGTACATTGGACTGGGAGCGATCCTAGTCACACCCAGGCCAGGGTAAATTACGAAAAGGTCGTTTCCGAAATTGGCCCCTAGCGGGAATCGAACCCCCAAACACACGATGCAGTTAAAACTAAACTCTGTCAAAAGGCCTATTACAAAATCTCGGATTACTTGGAAGATAAATCAGCTTGGGACTGATCGCTCAAATACACTTCGTTATAACAGTGTCATGTTAAAGTGTAGCGTGTCTTGCCTTGCTTATTTCGGAAGGCAGCACACTGGAGCTATTGTTTAACAAAATACATTGTATTAAAGTAAGTAAATGGCGATAAAAAAAATAAAAAAAACAATGTAAAAATGACAAGCCCGCTGAGTTTCTTGCCGGATCTTCTCAGTCGAGGTCGCGTTTCCGATCCGGCGGTAGAAGTTAAGGAAAAAATTTAAAATGACAATTTGTAAGTGCCCCCGTAGGCCTATACAAAATAAATGATTTGAATTGAATTGAATTGAGTGAGCCGAGCGGCCTAACCCTCGTACCACTGCGCTAAGCGGTCCGCGTCGTTAAATTTATGTTGAAAGTATTACGCGTTGGATAGTTCGCTTGGTTGTCGCCTTAGATTATAAAATAATATTAGCCGATTTATCGTCTCACTCCTGGGCACGGACCTCCCCTCAATGCGAGGGGGATTCAGACCATAATCCACCACGCTGTGCGGGTTGGTGGATATCACGTCGTTCCAAATTTGTTACATTTTCTAATACATGTATACAGGTTTCGTTACGATGTACAACGCAATCACCGATCGGTAAACGATCGCAGGTTAAGCAACGCTTGGCAAGGTCAGTCAGAGATGGGTGACCGTGGCATATGAACTGAGCGTCTCCGTACCCTTAAAATGTCTGTCCCGGTTGTTGCCATCCAGGCAACACTGTAGCAGTCGTTAAGCCATGTCAGAGGCCTTCGGGCGGCTTGAACAACTCTGACACCAGGTACCAGGGAACCATACGATAAGAAGAAGTGCCGCCTTAGTTATATAAAACAGTAAGGAAGGGGGAACACTACTAACACACAGTAAACCTTATCTCAATAACAATAACGTCTATTTCTCAATACAATTAGTCAATAGGAAAAATGTATGTATGAAATATTATTCATGCTTCATTGCAAGATAAGTACTTGTTATGTTATGACCTATTTAGTGTTGCGTTGAATTTAAAATTGTTTTGGAATCAAATGTGCGTGAAATGGACTTTGTGTATTTATTACGACGGTATAACTTTGGGGGTAAGTAGATATATGGGTTGGCTCGAGCGGGTAGTACCACCCTATCACAAGATCGGCGTAAAGTAGCCATTACAGTTGCGTGTACGATGATTGTCGGTTTTTCTCAACGGAATTCATAAGTGCTACCTCTAGCTTCATGAATAAAAAAAAACATTTTTGACTTTTTAGGGTTCCGTAGGTCCGTCCAAAGGTTGCCAATGGGACCCTATTACTAAGCCTACGCCGTCCTTCTGTCTGTCTGTCTGTCTGTCCGTTTCAGCGGGCTGTATCTCACGAACCGTAATAGATAGAGAGTTGAAATTTTCACAGAATATGTATTTCTGTTGCCGCTTCAACAACAAATACTAAAAATGTAATAACATTTAAAAAGATTGGGGATCTCATACAAGTAACTTGACATTTTTGATGTTTTTATTCTACAGTGGTACATAACCCTTTATGTCCGAGTCCGACACGCACTTGGCCGGTTTTTTATTTATTACATACATACATACACATACATATACTCACTCCTGTATCTCACTGGGATAGGCAGAGACCATTGACACTTGCTTTGATTTTTATTTATTTATTTAAGATCGCAATTGTTTTGTCCAGCAGTGGAGCCTTCAACCCTGGAGGCGATTATGCCGGAGCTGATAACTGGGGACGCCACCACGCGGTGGCCGCGGGACCGGCGCGTGCTGCGGGCGCTGCTCGAACTGAGCCGGGCCGACTGCGCCGGGGCCGATGCCGTGCCCGACCTGGTGAGCCAGTTGACTGGTGTTGTGATTCCGGTGTAGCTAGTTTAAATGGATCGAGTATTTTTTTGTAATTTGGAGATGGAAGCACTTTTACTAAATGGAGATGGAAGCACTTTTACTAATTTGGAGATGGAAGCACTTTTATTAATTTGGAAATGGAAGCACTTATACTTATTTGGAGAACGAACCACTTTCTTAATTTGGAGATAGAAGCACTTTTACTAATTTCGAGACACGAGCATTTTCATAATTTGGAGATAGAAGCACTTTTACTGATTTAGAGATAGAAGCACTTTTACTAATTTGGAGTAAGAATCACTTTTACTAATTTGGAGATGGAAGCACTTTTACTTATTTGGAGGAAGAAGCACTTTTACGAATTTTGAGATGGAAGCATTTTTACTAATTTGAAGATAAAATACTTTTACTAATTTGGTGATGGAAGCACTTTTACTTATTTGGAGATAGAAGTTCTTTTACCACTTTGGAGATAGAAGCAATTTTCTTAATTTGGAGATGGAAGCACTATTCCTGATTTGGAGTTAGAAGCACTTTTCTTGATTTGAAGATGGAAGTACTATTCCTAATTTGGAGATATAGGCACTTCTATTAATTAGATATAGAAGCACTTTTCTTACTTTGGAGATAGACATACTTCTCGTAAATCTTATTACCTAGATTAGCTGTACGTATTTCGGAAATGTTTCCCGCAACGTTTGGTGTCCAATAGTTGGTTGATCCGTGTCCATAGGTATCCAGACGTTTAACTTCAAAGTTCGTTCCTTCCAGCTGTCAACAGATGACACCACACATAAGGAAGACGACCTCGAAGCTAGCACAGAGGAACTGGAAGACGCCGCGCCCTTGGACCCCAATGCGATCCATGAGCTCGTGGCGAAGGGAGACGAGGACACATTGGCTGCTCTGTTGAAGGTGAGTCAAGCCATGGTTAATTGTCATTGCAGTCGGGGGACCATTCTGTGGAACACTTATATCTAAGAGGTCCCCCGACTGGCAATTTAATATTACTACTTGCTTTTACTTCTTAGTTCGTTTTTTGGCCGGGTAGTCGTGTTTTTTAATTTATTAAAATTATTTATTTTGATTTTAAGTTTTATTTTAATCGTTTACAGCCAAAAATGTAATGATTTAGCATGTAAACCGTACCTATGTAAAGTGCTCATAAAGATCTACAATTTGATACTCATATTGTAATACAGTACTTTTACTGTATCTCACATACATACGAACCCTGAAACCATATACATGTCGGAAACAGCGAATTTTAAAAAGTATTGAATTGTTCGAAATGGGACGACAGCGCCATCTGTGGGTGTTGGACAGAGTCCACTTGCATTGGCCGGCATCGGCGGAGCCCAATATAGATGGGGAGCCGTAGAAGGGATTTCTGGATTTACTCGAGCGCGTCAGATTAAGATAAGGGAGATACCTTACATATTGATAAGAACCTCCAACCAGTATGAGCCCTTAATATAGGGGGGTACGCTCACGGGTACCAATATAAAAAAAATCTACCATCTGAAATACTCGAGCGCGTCAGATTTAGAAAAGGGGGATTCATTACTAGCTAAGAAGTGTCAAAAATGTCAATTTCGCTAATTTGTTCGTCAGTCACGCCCCCTCTGAAAATCTGACGAGCATGAGTATTTTTTTTTTTCAATTTATATTGGAGCATGAAAAATATCAATATTTGACACGCTTGAGTATTTCCATGTCATTGTTTTTTTTTACAATTTTGAAATTAATATGTAGACGCTTCCCCCACCGCTGAAAGTGGAAACATCTAGGGCCATTTATTCTTCCTATCATCTAATCTACCAAATCTAATAGGTTTCCGCGACGCTCGAGTAAATCCACAGTTAGCATCATGGGCTCCCGATACGGCACGCGATTGGAATCTCTGTGCCATTTCGAGATCACTGTGAGACGACGCTAAATGAAGTCCCAATAAGCGCCCACAATGCGAGACAAGAGACGGCCCCATTCTTCGGTCTTCGACATACATGATACACTTACAACTTAGCTTTTTCCCCGGGACTCGTCGAGGGTCAAACCTTGGCGTCATCGTTGGACACCATTGTCGATCCTGGCTTACAGGAGTAACAGTGATGGGAATGTGTGGCGGGCTTAGTGTTTAAATATTTATGGGAACAACCCTTTTTTTAGTTTTAGTTTTTATCACCTCACTAGTAATGTCAAAGCTTCACTCTACATTATCTATGATTCAACTTCCTACAAGCAAACTGCACAATCACGTTGTAACAAGAAAAACCATTATAACATTTGTAAAACTGAAGAAATAGTGGTTTCATTGGACCACATACTCACACAAGACGTCAAGTACAAGACTCCGGTAAATAAGACCTCTAATTTCCTGCAAGTTCCTTCACTTAGTCCCATAAAAAAAAAAAAAAAACATGATACACTCCTTTGGGCAGTCGTGTAATATTTGCTCCCCGCTCCCAGCGGTACCCGGCGCTGGTGGAGTCGACGGACGCGTCAGGCGGCACGGCGCTGCACGCGGCGGCGCGCGGCGGCCGCGCGCTGGCAGCGGCCGCGCTGCTGGGCGCGGGCGCGCGGCCCGACGCCGCCGACGGCGACGGCTGGAGCCCGCTGCGCGCCGCCGCCTGGGCCGGCCATACCGAGGTAACCGACTCTAGCACGGACCAGGCTTACCACCATCTCTTATAATAATAATAATAATAACCTGGGACATTTTTTACACACGGCTACCTGATCCCAAACTAAGCAGAGCTTGTACTATGGAAACCAGATAACTGACTGATATTACTACTATTGACTGTTCCTACTTTTACTTAATCAGATATGAGATGTTTACAATTCCTAATACTTGTTTATTCTTTAATCAATTATTGTGTTATTCCTTTTCTTTAATTTTATGTTTCTTTTCTTTACCGTACTTTCTTTCTTTCCTTTTCTTTCTTTCTTTTTTGTTCTTTTCTGTACCAAACTGTTATTATTATTTCTTTAAAACCCCCCACAAGACAGGCATTGCCTAGTGTGGGGTGTTTTGCCTGCTCTGTAAATGGTAATGTCTTTTTGGTAATAAATATTATTATTATTATTATTATTACATATACTACTTTTATTATTTGTAAATACATACTTAATATACATATACACCCAGACTCGGGACATACAGACATGTTCACGCACACAAATGCATGTCCCGGGTAGGAATCGAACCTACGACCTGCAGCGTGAAAGGCGCCTCCGCGCCAACCACGTTAACGGGCCCTTCGATATATTATAGCAGTTTTGTTTTAACGTTTCAGCGACATTTTGTGCAATGGCGTACCTTATTGTCATGACAATTCCTCCGTTCCTGTAATTGAATCGCAATAAGATTCCGTGGTAAGCCCCCAGTAGCTGCTGGTCGCCGCGCTGCTGGACAAGAGTATCCGAAATACGTACGCGTACTAAGCTGTGTAGGATTCACGCTCGACAATTTTTATTTTCGACTGAATCACAATGCATTGTCTCCGCTAGCGGCTGGCACCTATTTTGGCAATATTGTGATGAAAGTTTTCCTAGTGTGAAGTCCAAAAAGTGGTTGGTCCGGACACACGGGTGAGATGGCCACTCTACCGAGTAGCGTGAAAATATTTAAAAATGGAATGATATATGTTAATTGTTCGGTACTCAAAGTAAAGGTGCTTAGTTCGGGGCCATACAGTTGTTGTAGTCTGGCGATATTTATTATTATTTTTTGGTCGCAGGTCGTGGAAGTGCTATTGGAGTTTGGATGCGACGTGGATTGCGTGGATGCTGACAACAGAACTGCTCTGAGGTAAGAGCTCGAACGTATAAATAAGTGCATTTTTACAGCATTTTTATTAGGGTACCGTACCTCAAAAGGAAACATCTGAACCCTTAGGGCCGCCACATGCATACGGAATTCCGTTTCGGAATATCGAATCGGCATTCCGAACGCAGTAAATCCATCCAAATGTATGTACGTATCACATACGTACGGAATTATTCCATTCGACATTTTTCTGTTTCGGAATTCCGAATGGTAGCTGTGTGTCCTGAATTATTCCGAACGGAAATAATCGCATGTGTGTGATAAGCTTACGGAATCCCGATTCGATATTCCGAAACGGAATTCCGTTTCGGAATTGTATGTGGCGGCCCTTATATGATCACTTTATTGTCTGTCTGTTGATACTTCGGCGACTGCAGCAGTTCTTCAGGCCTCCCATTTTAAGGCGGCCTTTTATTTTTCACAAATGAGGATCATTTCGTTTTCGACAAATCAACTCAAAACCAACACTATAGTTAACACTAAGCTTTCTCATCAATATAATTTTGAAATAATCGAAATCGGTCCATCCGTTGCGATTTTATAACACATTTTATATAATGTGCGGTCGGCACGTACGTCACATGGCCGATCGGCTTGAAGGCGCGCTGTGCAATTCACAAAAAAGAGCGAGTGGGTCTCGTGACGTCACAGGAACCGTGAGCGAACTTCGCTAGTAATTTGGTCATAACTTCGTCAACTTTTGTCGTAGAACAAACATTTTTGCACTGTATGTTATGGATTTCTTAGCTCTATAAATCTGCGTTCTCAACTAAATTCCTTACGGATTATCATTGGGTTGTTGTTCGGTGTGTGTGTTAGGGCGGCTGCGTGGTCTGGCCACGAGGCAGTAGTGCGGCGGCTGCTGGCCGCGGGCGCGGCCGCCGACCGCGCCGACGCCGAAGGCCGAACGCCTCTAATCGCCGCCGCGTACATGGGACACGCCGACATCGTGCGCGCGCTGCTCGACCACGGCGCCGCCATCGACCACGCCGACGAGGACGGTCAGTACCCCACACTACACCACCATACACTACACTACACTACACTACACACACACACACACCAGCCACAGACGCCGCATTACATATACAGTACCACTGCGTATGTGTGACCGCACCTGACATTTTGATTGATCTGTTCAAGGCTCGATTGAACGTCCCATGCATCTGTTCTTAAATCGTCCCATGCTTAAAATGCTCCGTTCTCAAAATGTCCCATGCTCAAAGTGCTCCGTTCTCAAAATGTCCCATGCTCAAAATGATTATTTCTCAAAATGTCCCATGCTCAAAATGATCTATTCTCAAATCGTCTCACGCTTGAAATGCTCCGTTCTCATATTGTCCCATGCTCAAAATGCTCCGTTCTTAAAATGTCGCATGCTCAAAATGCTTCGTTCTCAAAATGTCCCACGCTCAAAATGCTCCGTTCTCAAAATGTCCCATGCCCAAAATGCTCCGTTCTCAAAATGTCCCATGCTCAAAATGCTCCATTCCGGCTCTCACATTTATTGTACAAAACGCAGCACTACCCCGGTTTTGCCAGCCCGTATATGAGCTGCAGTATATTGGCTACAGCTTGGCCCTGACGTCACCCAACGTCATCAAGCGACATTTTGACGAGCCCGTTGGCGTGGTTGGCGTGATGGCGCCTTTCACGCTGCAGGTCGTAGGTTCGATTCCTACCCGGGACATGCATTTGTGTGCATGAACATGTCTGTATGTCCCGAGTCTGGGTGTATATGTATATTAAGTATGTATTTACAAATAAAAAAGTAGTATATGTAGTAATATCAGTTATCTGGTTTCCATAGTACAAGCTCTGCTTAGTTTGGGATCAGGTAGCCGTATGTGAAAAATGTCCCAGGATATTATTATTATTTAGGGCCAGTTCACCAACACACTAACGGTCTGTTCGAGCAGTAACCGATTTTGAAGTACTGGTGACAGTCTGTTTACTGCTGTAACGGTCTGTTAGTGTTAGTGAACTCGGCCCTTAGTGAGGTGATGTGTGTTGCGCGCAGGTCGCACCGCGCTGTCGGTGGCGTCGCTGTGCGCGGGCGGCTGCGCGTGCGCAGCGCTGCTGCTGGAGCGCGGCGCGGACGTTGCGCGCGCAGACAGGGACAAGGCTACACCGTTATTAGTGGCAGCTTTCGAAGGACACACGTGAGTATACAGGGTATTTTTCAAGTGTGCTTTCATGGCCAAATCCGAAACTATGTGGAATAGAGAAAAGTACTCAAGTAGGATACACAAACGTTTACTCAACGAAAAATGGTTACTTAAGGACTTGTTGCCATTACGAAAAGGCTATCAAGGCTACTGGTACGTGATGCCACATCACTAGAAATTTCGCCATCTCGACCTGTCGCGTACTATAATTCCTTGTTCAATGTTTAATCAGATTTTATTGATTCAGTAAGTTATTGGAATTGATTTACCTACATTAAAACAGAAAAATATATTGATATTATATTAGTTCCACTTATTGCTGTGGGTCTTCTTTCGTGAGACAGACTCTGTCTGTCTGTCCGTGACATCGTAGCTCCCAACCGGATGAACCGATTTCGATAATTTTTTAGAGAGATTTGCGAGCTGCTGCTAGAGGCAGAGGCGGACATAGAGGCGACGGACTGCGCGGGGCGGACCGCGCTATGGGCTGCTGCCGCTGCGGGCCACGCGCGCACCGCCCGCTTGCTGCTGTTCTGGGGCGCTTGCGTCGACAACATGGACGCTGAGGGGCGCACCGTCCTTAGCATCGCCGCCGCGCAAGGTAACTATTACAATGAGAATTAAGAACCATGCGTCATTTTAATTCCATTGTTCAACAGTGATAAATTATTATATAGCTTTTGCCCGCGGCGTCGCCCGCGTGGCTTACAGGAACCAAGTGAGATATTTTTCTTCAGAAACAAACTCAAGGGTAGAAACTGATTGCATTATCAAAAATACTGCATCAATTTTCGGCTTTCAACTTTCACCCCCTATTGAACGCCCTTAGGGTTGAAATTTTGAAAAACCCTCTCTTAGTGGATGCCTACACTTCACTAGGAACACCCCCTCCAAATTTCAAGTCTCTAGGACCAGCGGTAAACCGCTGGTCTCGCTGGAGCCTAAAGGCTGTGTGTTGATATATCAGTCAGTCAGGACTTTGAATTTTATATTTATAGATAGATGAAAGCTGTTGAAGTGTAATTTATTAAACCGACTTCAAAAAGGAGGAGGTTTCTCAATTCGACCGTATATATATTTTTTTTTTTTTATTTAATTCTATGGCAGTTTTATTCAATACCAGCGCGAAAATTGTGTTTTAGTACATTTTTTGGAACCTGTTTTGTTTCGATATTAAATAATATTTCTCTTGAACGTACCAAAACGACATTTTCGCGCTGGATTTGAACGTAGCTGCGATAGAATGAAATAAAGTACACGCCAAGAGCTTTCATATGACATAGGTTACATCACTTGCACGATTTTAGGAAAAGTGGGCCCAGTGTTAATACATAAGTGCCCATGGTTGTAACGCCACGACTTTTATCCCCGTTCGGGGGTAGTCAGAGGCTTGAGTGGCCATACACCATCACATTGTGGAGGTATTAACCAACTCAAAGCCCACGTTTCACCAGATAGTCAGAACCCTACGTGACAGGTGGTGAACCTTGTCGCCGTGTATACAGGAACTGACTATTACCTGATCCCGAGGGATAGGTAGGTTTCCTCACGATGTTTTCCCTCACCGTCAGCGAACTGTAAATTATGCACATAGATGAAAAATTCATCCATTGGTGCATGCCCCACCGAGGATCGAACCTGGGACCTTCTGATTGTTAGCCCAACCTGTTCACCCCTAGGCTACAGTCGCTTTTTTAGTGCCCATGGTTCTTTATTATAAAACAGGAGTTACACGTAATTAATTCTTAATTTATAATAGCGGCACGCTACGATGACCGGTTTGACGTGTGGGGGGGGGGGGGGGGAGAAAATGAACCTTATTATAACGGAATAAGACTGGCCGTTTTCAAAAATAAGAATGTCAAAAAATTAATGCGTAAATGAATCTTATTCCGTTATAATAAGGTTCATCCTCTCCCCCTCCCACATGTCAAACCGGCCATCGTAGCGTGCCGCTAATATAGGAAGCCATAATACTGGATGTTTCCTTCGGCTTAAGGGGTTATTACACTTAACTAAATTTAGGCAACTTAATTTAGTCGTTACCGAATTTAGGCAAGTGTAATCGCATTCAGCAAGCTATTCAGAAGCTAGAATGGTTTAAATATTTAGAAGCTTCTGAATTTAGACGACTAAATTTAGCGAAGTGTAATAAGCTCTTAACATAGACTTTGACTTACCAAAAAAAGTCAATTTAAAATTGTATTTGTTTGACAGGCAACGTGGAAGTGGTCCGTCAGTTGTTAGACCGCGGTTTGGATGAACATCACAGGGACAATTCCGGATGGACACCATTACACTATGCAGCTTTTGAAGGTACGTATTATTACTATTGTGGTCGCGGGAAACGCTGGATGCAATGGGAATCAATACTAGGTCGACAAAGCAACTCATAACCAACACTATAGTTAAAACTAAGCTCTCTTATCAATATAGTTTTGAAATCATCGAAATCGTTCCATCTGTTGCGATTTTTAACACATTTTATATAATGTGTGGTATGTGCGTGTGACGTCACGCGGGGCCGTCGGATTGAAGGCGCGCTGTACCCGCGCCGCCGCGCCGACCCGCGCCGGCCCGCGCCGCCGTTCATTACAAAGCGCACGCGGGGTAAATGACGTGACGACAACCGCGCGCGAACTTAACTTGGCTAGTAATGACGTCACACCATCGTAAATTTTTATCGTAGACCAAAAATTTTTGCACTGTATGTTATGGATTTTTTAGCTCTATTAATCTGCGTTCTCAACTAAAATCGTTACGGAAACCCATTGGATAGGACCGGTCGTTGTAGAGTACCTTGGGGATGATGATGATGATGATGTGACAAAGGTGGCAAACACGCGTATGGCCGCCTTATGTTAAGCAGTTAGCGTAGCTTAAAGATGCTTGCATTACCAAAGGCATCGCTCGCACGTTCCGAAGTGGAGTGGGACAGAGGGAGGGGAAGTGGGGGGGTGTTGAGCTGAGAGAGTCGAAAGCCTAACTCCCCCTACTCCCCACTCTCTACCATTCCCCTTCAGGTTGGCAACGTGTGAGCGATGCCTTGGGTATTGGAAGCATCTATAGCCTACGGTAACTGCTTAACATCAGGCGGGCCACGCTTGTTTGCCTCCTTAGTCTCATAAAAAAAAATGTTGTATACACGTGGGTGTATACCGAACACTAGATTCTTTTATTTGATTACCAGGACATATAGAAGTGTGCGAAGCCCTCCTAGAGGCGGGCGCTAAAGTGGACGAAGTGGACAACGACGGGAAGGGCGCGCTGATGCTGGCCGCGCAGGAGGGCCACACGCGCCTCGTGGAGCTGCTGCTCGACACGTGGGGCGCCGGCGTCGACCAGCGCGCGCACGACGGGAAGACGGCGCTCCGGTGAGCTGGCCCGAGTATTCGGGCCATTAGGGAATTCAGGCCAACATTTTGAAATTCGGGCCATATTGGAATTAGGGCCATTTGGGAACTCGGGCCATATTGGAAATAGGGCCATTTGGGAATTCGGTCCATATTGGAATTCGAGCCATATTGGAATTCGGGCCGTATTGGAATTCGGGCCATATTGGAATTCAGGCCAGTTTAAAAACGGTGCAATGACACTGGGAAATATTGAATTTTTGGGACATTTTTCTTGAGACGTACTGATGTTTGGGTATTTCAAAACCATTAGGTAAGCAAGACAATTGAATTTTGAGACGTCTCGTGACTTCTCGGCTTAAATCTCCCCACAGGTTAGCAGCCCTAGAGGGCCACTTCGAAACAGTGTCGGCGCTCCACTCGCGCGGCGCCGACGTGGACGCGGCCGACGCCGACCGGCGCAGCACGCTGTACGTGCTGGCCCTCGACAACCGACTTGCTATGGCCCGATACCTGCTAGCTAGCTGCGGGGCCAGTGTTGATACTACTGATAATGAGGTGAGGTTTAGAAATTCGGGACATTTTGGTTTCGGGCCAGTTACATTCGGGACAATGAGTTGTTGGTTTCGGGACAGATTTGTGACATTGAAGTGTTGGTTTCAGGACACTATACATTCGGGCTATTGACAATTAATAATAAAGATTATAAATTATTTATTTAAATTTTGGGACAAATTCCAGATATTGAGACTTGGGAATAAGAATTTTCGGATAGCTAATGCGGATTCAACAATTTAAAATCTATTCGAGACAGGTCTTATTTGAAACTATTGGTTCTTCCGAACATTGTTGCTACGGATTTTAAAACGTCCCGCATTCGGGCCGTTCGAATTTCGGGCCATATTGTATTTAATAGTGTTTGTCTCGCAGGGCCGCACTCCGCTGCACGTGTCCGCGTGGCAGGGCCACACTGACATGGTCAATCTACTCATCAAAGTCGGTGAGTTGTTTTTATTTTTTTTATTAGCCTGTTAAATGTCCCACTGCTGGGCAAAGGCCTTCCCCATCCTTCTCCACTGATCTCTGTCCTCAGCGACTCTTGCCAGTCCTTCTCAGAGGCGTCAAGATCGTCGCGCCATCTCTTTCTATAATAGGCCTGTCGCGGTGGCGTTTTTCCAGAGCCTACACTATCTACGTTTCCAATTTCCCTAAAATCGGATTACAGTAGCCGCATTTTACGATGGCCGGTTTGACATGTTGGGGGGAGGAAGAAAATGAACCTTATTATAACGGAATAAGACTGGCCGTTTTAAAAAATAGGAATGTCATAAAATGAATGCGAAAATGAATTTTATTCCGTTATAATAAGGTTCATCCTTTCCCCCTCCCACATGTCAAACCGGCCATCATAACATGCCGCAGGTATAGTTTAGATTGTGTGCTAAACACACATTTTCGCATTTATGTTTGATGTTAATGATTCATGATGATTTGGTAACCTTTGCGGGGGATACTTGGTCTGTGACAGCTCAAAAACGTGCTTCGTGGAGAAGTTCAAACCCCCCTCTCCCCCCTTCCCCTCCCTCCATTCCACTCCCCTTCAGGTCGGCAATGTGCGAGCAATGACTGGTATTGCAGGCATCTATAGGCTACGGTAACTGCTTAACATCAGGCGGGCCGTACGCTTTTTTGCCACCGCAGTCCTATAAAAAAAAAATGGAATAATAAATGGTTATTATTATTAAAAAAAAAGTTAAGGAGGGGTTTGTGGGACAGTGGGACACGAAAATAGGCTAAAAAACGATTCATAAGTGCCATCTCTAGCTTTTACATCAATAAAAAGAATTGACTTTGATTTTGAATGTACAATTCGCTGACGGTGTTGGAAAACATCGTGAGGAAACCTACCTATCCCTCGGGATTACGTAATAGTCAGTTCCTGTATACACGGCGACACGGTTCACCACCTGTCACGTTGGGTTCTGACTATCTGGTGAAACGTGGGCTTTGTGTTGGTTCATACCTCCACAATGTGGTGGTGTATGGCCGCTCAAGTCTCTGACTACCGCCGAATAGGGATAAAAGTCGTGACGTAGAGGGCGTCCATAAATTACGTGAGGTGATTTTTGTGATTTTTCGACTACCTTCCCCCCTTGGTGAGATATCGTGATGTTTTACTCGACCCGTCCGACTCCGTCCTCCTCAAATCTCACGTGAGATTTTTCAAAAGCCATATTCTAGTGGAGAAACATGTTTTACTTAATTTAACTTAGTTTACTCGCAATTTTACACACTTGCGGTAAAAAAAAAATACGTGAGATTTGCCGAGACCCCGCCTCTCCCCCACGTGAGATTTGGTGAGATTTGGCACGGCCCCTCCCCCCCTTAATGCCCCACAAAAATTGTCTAAAACGATTCATAAGTGCTATCTCTAGCTTATACATGAATAAAAAGAATTGAGTTTGACTTGTTTGATATCCTACCTATCCCTCGGGATTAGGTAATAGTCAGTTCTTGTATACACGGCGACAAGGTTCACCAACTGTCACGTTGGGTTCTGACTATCTGGTGATACGTGGGCTTTGAGTTGGCTTAATACCTCCACAATGTGGTGGTGTATGGCCGCTCAAGCCTCTGACTAGCCCCGAATGGGGATAAAAGACGTGACGTTACATTTGTTTGATATGTGGGTTGTTCGTGTAGGTGGCGCGGTAGTGGACGGGCGCGACCGGTGCTTGCGCACGGCGCTGCACGCGGCGGCGTGGCGCGGCCGCACCAGCGTGCTCAGATCGCTGCTCAAGCACGGCGCTTCGCCCTCCGCGGTCTGCACGCAGGGGGCCACGCCACTTGGTAACTTGACGGCTAGCAACGACATAGCAATTCTGCAAAAGCAATTCGGTTTTCTGATTTCATTCCGCTAAATTTCCGTGTAATAGTCGCACATTTTACGACATTCGTGACCATTTCACGGAATTTTAGCGGAATTGCTAAGGATTATGCTAGAATATCAGAAAAATTCATTGCTTTTGCAGAATTGCTATATGGCGTTCTTAGCCCCCCTTATCTTTTAATCCCTCCTTAAACAAATGTTATTCTTCTTATCGTATGGTCAGTGGCCAACCTGGTGTCAGAGTTGTTCAAGCCGCCCGAAGGCCTCTGACACGGCTTAACGTTTGTTTGTAATCTCTGGGTAAATCAGGAATTTCCCTGTTTTATATCGCAAGGGCTGTAAAAATACGGAATTGTCCTTGATTTAAAATATGGGTCGTGCGGATGTAATCGTAAAAGATTATTTGTTTTGACCATTATTTCATATCTAAAAAATATAAAATGTAGTCGTGTTTTTCTGTAATATACAGGCTGACTGGTTGAACACTTTACATATTGATATAGAGTGCTCAGTACTCGATTCTCGTACTAATTATGTAGAAATAAAATAAATAAATAGGTGCCTAATATTTGCCTAATTTATCTTTAATTATCCACTCAAAACAATAAGCGTGGTCAGGATCGTACCTCCTTGATTTGACGTACCTATCAATAACTCTGTTCGCGCAGAACACGCGTACTAGCGATAGCGGTGTCCACAATTTCCGAGATTTTGCACATTAATTTAATTAAGGTTTTCTCTATAGTTCATTGGTATTTTTTTAATTTTATTTTTTTATGTGTTCCATGTTACCATCAATTATCATGTCCTTCAATATGTAAAGTGGTCAGCCTAAGTTAACCAGTCAGCCTGTATACGAATAATGTATTTTTTTTCTGTCTGGATGTCACTGGGATCGCCCCCAGTCCATTGTTCGGTACCCATAGTACAAGCGTTGCTTAGTTTGGGACCATACAGCTGGTGTGTTTGTCTGGCGATATTTATTTATTATTTTATTTATTTATTGACAGGTATAGCGGCTCAAGAGGGCCACGAGGAGTGTGTCCTGTGGTTGTTGCAGCACGGCGCTGATCCGTTGCAGGCCGACCATTGCGGTGAGTTATTGCTTAGAAAGTCCCAGGGAATAGAATGGTTGCGGTGAATGGGTGTGTGTAGGGACACGAAAAAAGTATCGATACTTTGTGGTATCGAGTACTTTTCCTTTCGATACCGATACTTTTGTTTCGATACATTTATGAGTACGATACTTTTTTTTCGATACTACTCATGAGTACAGTATCGATACTATCCTTTCGATATCGTGTCCCTAGATGTATGTTTTATACTTTTTGCGTAAATATCGAAAATAATTAATTGTGACTTAAAAACGATTGCGTCACAAAATCCGACAATGATTTTGTTGGTATTATCTTTCTCCATCTTTTGGTGAAAAAAATAATAAAAAAATCCAAGCCGTTTAGAAGGAGATCGAAAGTTAAAGACGAAAAGAGTTTCACTTTGATATTTTTTTTACACACATTATAATAGCAAGTAGCACTTTTTCCTACTTAAAATTTAAAGATGAAGGTTTTGTAAATACTGTGATGTATTTTTTTTTTACCCGACGAGCGCGGAGGGTTATGATTTTGACCGGTATGTATGTATGTATGTATGTATGTGCATCTGTTCCCACCTAACTTCCAAACTACTTATCGTAATTTGACAAATGAGGAGGTATCGTTAGAAGCGGCGCAATGGCGCGCTGGTTATAGGCTATGTGACGTCACATAAAATTGGGCGCCATATGCAATAGAGGACATAATTTCATGAACTAAAAAAAAAAATGTTTAATGAAATTGTGTGGGGTATCAAATGAAAGAGCTTGATGAGCACATTTCAAAAATACATATTTTGTTACCTATAACTCCCAAAATAATTAAATAAAGTAAGTTTAAAAACTAAAACCCGACTACTGAAAAATCGCGCTCTAAAAAGTATGAAACAAGAAAATATTCTCATCTAGAGGATAGCCGTGGTTCGTTTAGGCCTATTAGGTCAAAATGGCATCTGACCACGGACCACGGCTATCCTCTAGATGAGAATATTTTCTCGTTTCATACTTTTTTTACCTCACTGGTTTCCGATCATGCCTGTTTTCGGCGAATTCCGCCTTGAGTAGAATGTATGTGTGTAGGTCGAACGCCAGCCAAGGTGGCGTGGCGCGCGGGACACGGCAACATCTGCCGGCTGCTGGAGCGCTGGGCGGCGCCCTCCGCGCCGCCCAGCGCCGAGCCGCCCGCCCCAGCTGCCCCAACCGCCGCGCCGCACCGCCCGCCCAGCGCTGGTACGTACCGTGTACACTCACAGAGTAAAAACTAAAGAAAGAGGTGCCCTTATTAGATATATGTATGAAAAAAAACGTGATCATTCTTTTTTCATTTTCATTGTTCTATCTACCGGTAAATAGTTGAACTACTCGCTTCGTTTTATGTCGATGTTAGTACTAGGCCGACCACTCGGCCGAGTTGCTTAGGGCCAGTCCCCTTAGTAATTGGTCCATGCGTACACACCACCATGATTTGCTTATTTCTTGCTCGGATACAGTTGAAAAAACCGGCCTAGCGTGTAGGACTCGCACATGAAGGGTTCCATACCACCTTAAAATAAAAACTTCAAAAATATTAAGTTTGCCGTATGTCATTAGTTCCCAAAATTCGTTCCTTATTAGCGACACTATCGAATGGTGTAATAATACAGTGTGTGTTTTTTTTTTTTTTTCAAAATCAACGGGTTCGATTTCTGGCTAGGATTATTGATATTTCAAAAAATCCAATTATGCAGTTTTAGTTTTCATAAAAATTCGCCCCGAAACTCCTTTGAGTACTTTTCGCTATTTCTCATAGTTTCGGATTTGGCCATCCACGCAAACTTGAAAAATTCATCCTGTATGTATTTAAAATTTATCCTGTATATGTGTCATTTTTGTCCGGTATATGTGTAATTTTTGTCCTGTATAGGTGTAAAATTTGTCCTGTATATGTGTCATTTTTGTCCGGTATATGTGTAATTTTTGTCCTGTATTGGTGTAAAATTTGTCCTGTATATGTGTCATTTTTGTCCGGTATATGTGTCATTTTTGTCCTGTATAGGTGTAAAATTTGTCCGGTATATGGGTCATTTTTGTCCTGTATAGGTGTAAAATTTGTCCTGTATACGCGTAAAATGTGTCCTGTATGTCGTATGTATAATTTTTGGCCTGTATATGTGTAAAATTTGTCCTGTATATGTGTAAAACGTGTCCTGTATATGTGTAAAACATGTCCTGTATAGAAGATGTGTATTGTGTGCAGGGTCGCCGGAGTACAAGCGGCGCAGCGTGCACAGCTCCAACTCGACCAAGTCGTCGTCCAACATGACTGGAGGCTCCGGCCGCTCGCACGATCACCCCGAGCCCGCTGACGTCACGCACGACAAGGTACGCACCATAGACCACACCATAGAGTAAAGACTTAAGAAAGAGGTGCCCTTATTAGATTTCTCTATTAAACAACGCGTGGTAATTTGCACGGGATGGCGCGGGTGGTGGGGGTTAAGAAATGCGTGGCATCTATCTACCGGGAAATAGCTGAACTACTCGCTTCGTTTTATGTCGATGTTAGTACGTAGTTTAATTATTCGCACTAGATGTCACTAAGTGTATGATCATGAAAAATTACGTACAAAGGGACGCCATCTAGTGTCGAATATAATTATATTTGGGATGCGAACGTTGGCAAGACGTCTTCACAGGACGAACGCCAACAGCACACTGACTTAAGCCACGCCTACTGTGATGACGTCACCGGCCTAGTTGTGCGATGTTTAAGCAACGCGGCTTAGCTGCTTAGACCCAGTCCTTTAGTATTAGGTTTATGGACCACACATAGAAAGGAGCTCGGAGGTCTAAGCAACTCGGCCACATATCTCAACTAGGCCACTGATGTCATCACAGTAGGCGTGGCTAAAGTCAGTGTGCTGTTGGCGTTCGTCCTGTGCACACGTCTTGCCAACCTTTGCATCCCAAATATAATTATATTCGACACTAGATGGCGACCCCCTGTACGTCTCTTTATCACCCTACACTTAGTGACATCTAGTGTGAAAAAGTTAAACTACGTACTAACATCGACGTAGAACGAAGCGAGTAGTTTTGCTATTGACCGGTAGATAGAAATGGCAAAGTAGGCGCTATCTCTACGCTACACCCCTTCACCCGTGCCTTCACCCGCGCAAATTGTCAAGCATTGCTTCATAGGGAAATTCGTCGTTTGGTACGCACCACAGTGGGCTAACACACGCCAAGACAAGACTTTTGTCACGCCTTATGTCGCACCATGTCGCTCTCTCTCTTCCTTATACTATCCCGTGGAATGTTGCAAAAACAATAGATCTTCTTATATTTTTATGCCCACGCGTAGGTGACCGTGACACTCGATCGGCTATACATAAATAAATAAATATAAATATAACGTCACGACTTTTATCCCCATTCGGGGGTAGTCAGGGCTTGAGTGGCCATACACCACCACATTGTGGAGGTATTAACCAACTCAAAGCCCACGTTTCACCAGATAGTCAGAACCCAACATGACAGGTGGTGAACCTTGTCGCCGTGTATACAGGAACTGACGGCTATACGTCTATACAAATAATTAAAATGTAAGTGTCTGTTTGTAATGTCAACTGTGTCAATGTGTGTGTGTGTGTTGCAGGCCAGTCGAGCGAATCTCTCGCTGTCATTCGCGCAGCAAGTGGCGCGATGCGGGCGAGGCCGTCGCGACAGAGACAGGGACCACGATATACCTGAAAACCACGCGGTAGAAAAGGACGCCAAGTTGAGGTATGTACGGCGATATATTATCTATTAAGCCTGGGTGTCCTAGGAAAGCGGTACCGTCATTTAGCAGCCGTAATGCAGCGGTGAATAACGTCACTAAAACGTTGTCTATGTAAACGAAATGGCGCGGTTTCCTAGAGAGCGGTATTATTATTATTATTCTTTTGGCGTCCGTAATATTGCGTCCGTTATGTGATGGTAACGCTATCCTAGGAAACCAGAGCTTAAGTTTCTAATGGCGATAAAAAAATTACAATGTAAAAACGACAAGCCCGCTGAGTTTCTTGCCGGATCTTCTCAGTCGAGGTCGCGTTTCCGATCCGGCTGTAGAATTTAAAGAAAAATATGAAAAATGACAATTTGTAGGTGTCCCCGTAGGCCTAAACAAAATAAACATTTTTTTTTTACATTGGTTGCGTCCGCAAGAAGTTCCGCTCTCGAGCAGTCAGGAATCCGAGTCTGATAGCTTAAAACCAATTGAAAAGCCACTAGTCTGTAATATTATCTTGTATCTATGTATTATTTTAGCAGATATGGTACCTATTAACATTGCAATCACACAGTACCAGTGGGATGACCAAAACTTGGTATGTTAATGCTCCGGTTGGGAATACTTGCCGGCACGTTTGTTTGCATAGTGCACAATCCTTTTATACACAATCCCTAAATTGTCTCTGATTTTAGGGTCGTGTGTAGGCGCTATAATTTAGTACCTGGATGACATTATACAGGGTGTTTCAAAAGTGCGATGTAATACTTGGGGGTTTGGATGAGTATCGGGAATAGAATTAAATGGTACCAATTTTTTTTTTTCAAAATTTTTTTTTTGACCATTTTCGAGGTCTTTCCAACTTGGGATCGTGTATGAATACTGGTCTATGTGTCCAGGAGTTACATGGCTAACGAGCGCGACTCTGAACTGCGCGGGTACGAGTCGGGCCGCGACCGGCAGCGGGATGAAAGACACGGCGCATGGCGCGGTGATATGAGCCCTTTGTACGCGTCGCCGCCGCGAACACCCGTCAGCGACATCTGCAGCCCCACGCAGCCTCCCACAGGTCAGTCACATACACATACATACCGCACATACACATACCACACATAGCCATACATACCACACATACACATACATACCACACAGTACATACATGAACGACAGCGAATTGATAGTTCAAACTCTCCACGATCAACTATAGTTGATCTTACTACCCTTACGCCAACCCTTACTAGACCCGCGTGATATACAAGGTGTTATTTAAATAAATAAAAACCTCAGACACCCCAACTTATTTTTCTTGTAATAAATTGATATGGCAAGTTATTATTTCTATCCATACGTTAATACATTATTGCAAAATATATTAATGATTTTCGGTATTAACCATGAACGTTTGAGACTCGGCTTAATACAAATATTGCATTTTTTGGGAAAAAAAGCCTTTATTAAAAAGTAGTGTTATCGATTCTACTCTAGATTCTGAACAAACTATTGTCAGGTTTTTTGTTATTTCAATAACATATTGTATACCACGAAATTTGGCCATAATACTATGGCCTGAATCCCCCTCGCATTGAGGGGTGGCCCGTGTCCAGGACTAGACCATTGAAAGGACCATGTTCGACGGGCCCGTTGGCGTGTTTGGTAAGGAGCAGGTCGTGTAGGTCGTAGGTTCGATTCCTACCCGGGACATGCATTTGTGTATGTTGCATGAACATGTCTGTATGTCCCGAGTCTGGGTGTAATTATGTATGTTAAGTATGTATTTACAAACAAAAAGTAGTATATGTAGTAATATCAGTTACCTGGTTTCCATAGTACAAGCTCTGCTTAGTTTGGGATCAGGTAGCCGTGTGTAAAAAGAATATCCCAGGATATATATTTTATTTATGTATTTATTGTGTTGGTCAGGATCCCAGCCAGCGAGCCTGTCATCAGTGCAGCCAGCGGCTACGGACACGCACTTCAACCGCGACACGCACATGCGTATCATACTCGGACGGGACACCAAGCCGACACACGACCGACACGACAGGTCAGTATACACTTCTACACTACTACTGTAATGTACCAACCACAGAGTAAAGACTAAGGAAAGAGGTGCCTATGCGAGGTTAGATATTTGTATGAAACAAAACGTGGTCATTGTTTTTTTATTTTCATTTTACTATTTACCGGTAAATAGTTGAACTACTCGCTTCGTTTTATGTCGATGTTAGTACTAGGCCTACCACTCGGCCGACTTGCTTAGGGCCAGTCCCCTTAGTAACTGCTCCATGGTACCAACACAGAGGGCCTACTCTTTTACAAACGAAAATGAAATTTCGGACGAAATTCGCGTATTTCCTACTACGTTTCTCATTGATTCCGACATTTCTTACGAACGAAAATTGTTTGATGTCTTCGTCGTCGTCGAATGTAAACGTCAAACAATTTTCGTTCGTAAGAAATGTCGGAATCAATGAGAAACGTAGTAGGAAATACGCGAATTTCGTCCGAAATTTCGTTTTCGTTTGTAAAAGAGTAGGCCCGCAGTACACAGTACACTGACGAGATACTACCGTGACGTCACTGTGCTATCGACGTCATTGTGCTGCGGGTTTACAGTACACAGACAACACAGTACCACTGTAGCACAGTACAACAGTCGCGTCTCTGAACTGTGTCATCACTCTGCTATTGGGTCGCTGCACTGAACCACTGTACTGTGTCCATTAATACACAATCGATGTGACTCTACTGTAGCAACACAGTTCAGAGACAACACAGTACCACTATATAGAGAACAGTGCAACAAACGCGTCGCTATACTGTGTCGCCGCTGTGCTGTATAGTCTCTGCTATGACGTCACAATACTATGAGGTCGATAGTACAGTGACGTATTTTATTGTTAATTTTATAGTTATGTTGTGTTAATGTTCAATGTTTACGCTTAAACTTGCGTCCGTGTAGTCCTTGTATACGCCTGTGTATGTTAGTAGAGCTTTACTAGATAAAATAATTGTAATTTAGCTAATTTTTGACAGAATTATACAATCAAATACGAATAAATTAATTAAATTAAGGGAAACTGGAGAAAATTAATGGAGGGAATGAAGGGGTATGAAGGGAAAACGAACCGAACCTTTGATAAGTGTGTGTGTGTGTAACGTCACGACTTTTATCCCCATTCGGGGGTAGTCAGAGGCTTGAGTGGCCACACCACCACATTGTGGAGGTATTAACCAACTCAAAGCCCACGTTTCACCAGATAGTCAGAACCCAACGTGACAGGTGGTGAACCTTGTCGCCGTGTATACAGGAACTGACTATTACCTAATCCCGAGGGATAGGTAGGTTACCTTAGGTGGGGTACCTTTGATAAGACAGCTCATAGTCGCTCGCTAGAGTAATGGTGCTCCCACACTGCTGTTATAAAATGATTACAAACATTAGTAAACATTTTGTTAACAAACACTTGATCACAATGTTGAAACATGTTTTCATGTTAGATAATGTTAGTAAAAAATTGTAAACGAAATTATTAGTTGAAAGGGTTGAAGGACATTAGCACAGGCTCCGAGCTTGCTAGGATTGAGGCAGTTTCCTGCAAGGAATCCGGTTACTGGTTACATGCGTATCCATGTGCCAATACGGGAAACTACCTCGACCCTAATACACTTCGTGTGGCAATAGGTTTGCGGCTCGGGGCTGACGTTTGCACGCCGCACACATGCCCATGCGGGGCTGCTGTCGACCGGCTTGGACACCATGGACTTTCTTGCACTAAGAGTGCTGGCCGCTTCTCCCGTCATGCCTCTCTGAATGACATCATCCGTCGTTCTCTTGCCACCGCCAACGTACCGGCCATTTTAGAGCCGCAAGGTATCGTGCGTGCCGATGGCAAGAGACCGGACGGTATGTCTCTCGTTCCTTGGAGCATGGGGCGGGCTTTGGTGTGGGACGCCACTTGCGTCGACACTCTGGCCCCGTCTCACCTCCCGGGAACATGTCGGAGAGCGGGTGCGGCGGCTGAGGGGGCCGAGAGCTTAAAACGGCGAAAATATGGGGTCATCGGCTCCGAATATATTTTTATGCCGTTCGGAGTCGAGACCCTGGGTCCATGGGGTCCAAGCACCCATCAACTCGTGAAAGAGTTGTCAAGAAGATTGGTCGGCGCAACCGGCGACCCAAGGGCTGGGCATTTCCTCGCTCAGCGAGTAGCTTTAGCTATCCAGCGAGGAAATGCGGCCAGCATCTTGGGCACGCTTCCGCATGGGCCAAATTTTGTAAATTTTTTGTAAATAATATGTTTATATATACTATATATATATATATATTGTACATAGGTTATAGGTAATAATTGTAACTTACATACATGTAAATATTTTGTTGTAGTTAATGTAAATAAATATTAGTTATCTAACAATTCCCAACAGAATGTAACAATTTCTAACATTTGTTTGTAAATGTCTAATACATTTACAAACAAATGTTACAAAATGTTTGTAAACATTTTATAACGGCAGTGTGGGAGCACCATTATGGTAGCGAAACTTTTTGCTATGTTTTTGTTGAGTTTTATGTCATTTTAAATGACGGAGAAAACACTAATAAATGACTAATTTATTAGTGTTTTATTTTATTTCTATATTTTTAGTTACGCATGAGTAATCACGGGCTTAAATACGTCTCTCGTCAAGCCCAACACCCTGTATATCGTTACTACTACACTTCCAAGCCAACTAGGCACTCGGGTGAATACGGCTTCCTCGCCGACAGGTGCCTAGTTGGCTTGGTAGATTTCGTTAACTTATTGTAGTGATAACATTTACAAATCCACCAAGCGTATTAGGCACCTGTCCGCGGGGAAGCCGCACTCACCCAAGTGCCTAATTGGCTTGGTGGTTCAGTAAATTGTGGTATGTGTAACGTAGCGAGGTGTGGAAAGCGATGGGGCGCGTAGCGTTCAGCATAGTCGGCAGTATCCGCAGGGCGCGCGGAGGGATTAAAAAAACGTGAGTGCAACGCAATGGCGGCTGGATCATTACTGTAATAGTTATATGTAACTGGGGTACCGCTCACTGACTAACTTCTTCTTATCGTATGGTTCCCTGGTACCTGGTGTCAGAGTTGTTCAAGCCTGAAGGCCTCATAGCTTAACGACTGCTGCCTAGATGACAACCGGGACCGACTTTTTACGTGCCCTCCGAAGCACGGAGACGCTCAGTTCAAATGCCTCCAAATAGTCACCCATCTCTGACTAACCTTGCCAAGCGTTGCTTAACCTCCGATCGTTTACCGATCAGTGATTTGCAGAGGAGGGGGGTTAGCAGCGCAACATAGCAATTCTGCTAAATTTCCGTGAAAAGGTCATTAAATTCGTGCGGGTTCCAAGACAACTTAGCTTGTCCCCGGGACTCGTCGAGGGTCAAACCTCGGCGTCATCGTTGGACACTGTCGATCCTGGCTTACAGGAGTCACAGTGGTGGGAGTATTTAGTGGGCCTATGCCTCATCTTATTCTTCTTATCGTATGGTTATTGCCCAACCTGGTGTCAGAGTTGTTCAAGCCGTCTGAAAGCCTCTGTCATGGCTTAACGACTGATCTAGATGACCATAACCGGGACTGACTTTTTAAGTATATTGAAACTCTCAGTTCAAAAAAAAAAAGAAATGTAACGTCACGACTCTTATCCCCATTCGGTGGTAGTCAGAGGCTTGAGTGGCCATACACCACCACATTGTGGGGGTATTAACCAACTCAAAGCCCACGTTTCACCAGATAGTCAGAACCTAAATCTCAGTACTCTTAGTTCAAATGCCTATAAATAGTCACCCATCTCTGACTGACCTTGCCAAGTGTTGCTTAACCTCCTATCGATACTGACAATAACCGGGACTGACTTTTTAAATGTGTATTGAGACGCTCAGTTCAAATGCCCAAAAATAGTCACCCATCTCTGACTGACCTTGCCAAGTGTTGCTTAACCTCCTATCGATACTGACAATAACCGGGACTGACTTTTTAAATGTGTATTGAGACGCTCAGTTCAAATGCCCAAAAATAGTCACCCATCTCTGACTGACCTTGCCAAGTGTTGCTTAACCTCATATCGATACTGACAAGAACCGGGACTGACTCTTTAAGTGTATTGAGACGCTCAGTTCAATTGCCACTAAATGGTCACCCATCTCTGACTGACCTTGCCAAGTGTTGCTTAACTCCTATCGATACTGACAATAACCGGGACTGACTTTTGAAATGTGTATTGAGACGCTCAGTTCAAATGCCCAAAAATAGTCACCCATCTCTGACTGACCTTGCCAAGTGTTGCTTAACCTCCTATCGATACTGACAATAACCGGGACTGACTTTTTAAATGTGTATTGAGACGCTCAGTTCAAATGCCTATAAATAGTCACCTATCCTTAACTGACCTTGCCAAGTGTTGCTTAACCTCCTATCGATACTGACAATAACCGGGACTGACTCATTAAGTGTATTGAGACGCTCAGTTCAAATGCCACTAAATGGTCACCCATCTCTGACTGACCTTGCCAAGTGTTGCTTAACCTCCTATCGATACTGACAATAACCGGGACTGACTTTTTAAATGTGTATTGAGACGCTCAGTTCAAATGCCCAAAAATAGTCACCCATCTCTGACTGACCTTGCCAAGTGTTGCTTAACCTCCTATCGATACTGACAATACCCGGGACTGACTCATTAAGTGTATTGAGACGCTCAGTTCAAATGCCACTAAATGGTCACCCATCTCTGACTGACCTTGCCAAGTGTTGCTTAACCTCCTATCGATACTGACAATAACCGGGACTGACTCATTAAGTGTATTGAGACGCTCAGTTCAAATGCCACTAAATGGTCACCCATCTCTGACTGACCTTGCCAAGTGTTGCTTAACCTCCTATCGATACTATGAGCGCGTTTCAGTTACATGTGAGTATACAGTATACTGGGTATGGCTATTGGATTGGTGATAGGTTTGCATCTAGGCTACATCATTAAACATCATCATTCACACTATCACGCCTATTATCCTAAGGGGTAGGCAGAGGTATTACATCCACATTTCGCCGAACGTATGTTGGTACCACGGACCCTTTGGACACTGCACTCTAGGACAGATGGACACATCACAATCTATTATTATTTAAAATTGTCACATCACATTATTGAAAAAAGTATTAGATAATGCAGTTCCGAAAATTCCAGAGGTGCGAGCCGGGGTTTGAACCTTGGATTCCAAAGCGGTCCACCACTGAGCTATCGTTGCTATTTTGCTTTTTGTTAGTACCTTAACGCCATTCGTCCACGGTGCTACTCAAAAGAAACGCGACTGGTTAGTAATCCAAGTTGCAAACTATTCCGTAACGCTAGTTGCGCGCGGCTCATTCATGACGCTACTCAAATGGAACGCGACCGGTTAAGCCCGCCACATACACACGGAATTTTCCGTACGGAATTGCGTTTCGATATATCGAATCGGGGATTCCGAGCGCAGTAAATCCATCCAAATGTATGGACGTATCGCGTTCGGAAACACCGATTTGATATTTCTAAAGGGAATTACGTACGGAAATTCCGTATGTATGTGGCGGGCCTTAGTAACTCCGCGAGCTTCATTAAAAAAAAAAAAACACACAATCACTCAAGTACGCGGCGCAGAATAGTTTCTCGAAACCAGTCGCGCGACCAGCATGTCGAGTCGCGCTACTAATTACTTATTAATTACTAAGCAGTTTCTTTTGAGTAGCGTCGTGTACGAACCGCCATAAAAAAAAATAAAAAAAAATGTAAAATGTAACGTCACGACTTTTATCCCCATTTGGGGGTAGTCAGAGGCTTGAGTGGCCATACACCACCGCATTGTGGAGGTATTAACCAACTCAAAGCCCACGTTTCACCAGATAGTCAGAACCCAACGTGACAGGTGGTGAACCTTGTCGCCGTGTATACAGGAACTGACTATTACCTAATCCCGAGGGATAGGTAGGTTTCCTCACGATGTTTTCCCTCACCGTCAGCGAGCGTGATAGAAATACTAATGCTATAAAGCCTAGGCCCGCCACACACTCCCACCACTGTTGCTCCTGCCTTACAGGAGTGTGTGGTGTGAGTGTGTGTGTGGGAGTAACAGTGCTATTGCAGTCTAGCAACTCATTAGTAATTCAAGTTAGAAACCAGTTCCTTTGGGGGCGTCCATAAATTACGTGAGGCATTTAAGGGGGGGAGGGGGTCGAGCAAAATCTCACGAAATCTCACCAAGGGGGGAGGGGGGGGGGGGTCGAAAAATCTCAAAAATCACCTCACGTAATTTATGGACGCCCCCTTTTGAGTCGCGCCGTGGACGAATACCCTTATAGCTTTGTAATGACTAACAAGATGTAATGGTGTGTGAAATGTTTATCAATTGCAAGGTAAGATTTAACATGCTTGTGTCCGCGCTTATACTACTGCACCAAGCCAACTAGGCGCTTGGTTGTAATGCGGCTTCCCCGCCTGCATACCGCCCGCCCGCACACCGCCACCGCCTTTTTGTGTGGGTGACGTCACATTTGACAGGTGCCTAGTTGGCTTGGTGGTGTCATACTAAACGAATGTGGGTGAAAAAGTAATTGTATGGACTTAATTTTAAACAGATTTTAATACAGATGGCCAGAGATATAGTTGCGAAAATTTAATTAATATTGTCAATAATAAATACAACGAAATGTATGGCCTCCAACATGGATACCGTACAATAAATGATCTGGGCCCTAAGTCGCTTAGCCATTGAGCTGCTATAGCGATCGACCTCGGATTGGTCGATAGATTCTGACCGAGCAAATCAAATTATTCTGACCAATCAGAGGATCGATCACTATAGCAGCTCAATGGCAATGGCTAAGTGACTTAGGGCGATCTTAATATCACCCGGACTAGAACACCGGTCGGCCCCAAACTAAACATTATCGTTACCATGCTGGGACCGGACACGAAAATACAATTGAGTTTAATAATAATGAAATTATTATTTTTGTTTAACAGTAAAGGCAAGAGGAATGGGATAGTCACCAATCCAGCGATGAGGCTCGTCGCCAACGTGCGCAACGGACTAGGTAAGCACTCGGAAATACGTGACGCTTCACGCTTATAGCGTCAAGCGTCATACGTGACGCTCTACGCTTATAGCGTCAAACGTGATGCTCCACGCTCGTAGCGTCAAACGTGATGCTCCATGTTGATAGCGCCAAGCGTCAAACGTGACGCTCCACGCTTAGAGTGTCAAACGTGAGCGTCCACGATCGTAGCGTCAAGCGTCATACTCCACGCTTATAGCGTGAAACGTGACGCTCCACGCCCATAGCGTTAAGCGTCAAACGTGACGCTTGACGCTATGTTGTCCGTCTGTCAAGACATGCACAGCCCAAACCGCTGGTGATTATAATATGTTTTTTATATCTGTTAACAGATAGCGCGGCCGCTAATATACGTCGCACGGGGGTCGCGCTGGCCGCTAGTGCAAGCTCCAACAATCCCGCGGTCAAAACCAACGCCTTCCAATGGAGGAAAGAGACGCCGCTATAATATACACGACACTCGAATATGAAACACGCTGGTAGGTAATCATATGTCTTTGGATACAGAACAAATGCACCAAGAACGCATTCAAACTACCACGGACTAACCATTCTTTGGAATCCGCACTCTAGGTGAAAATTCAATGTATAAAATCAGTTTTTAATAGTCGGATTGGAATTTACCACCGGTTCGTAAAAATATGCTTTAATACATTTTGCGTTGCCTTCGCTTCAAAGGGTGATTAGTCCGTGCAAGCTGCAATGTGGCAGCTGAGATGCAGTCTAGGTGCGTTCATCTAATAGAGTATAGACAAATAGGACTTATTTAGGTTCTATATGGAATAAATAAGGTTAAGGTGCATTAAAAAGATTCTAAAAAACTTGTAATTATAGATTGTGCAATAAAAAATAACAGTGTACGGATAAAAAGAAAGTGTAAATTGAAAAAAAATATAGGGTAAAACTAGGAGTAATTGGCCACGTTCAGTGACTAGCCACTGCGTA
The DNA here is from genome assembly GCA_947859195.1 of Drymonia ruficornis. NCBI lineage: Eukaryota > Metazoa > Arthropoda > Insecta > Lepidoptera > Notodontidae > Drymonia > Drymonia ruficornis. Next base: position 4,351,678 of record OX401932.1, on the reverse strand, counting down.
ATTTAACCCTCTAAAATAAGAGTTATATTTTAAAAATGTTATCAGTAGGGAATGAAAACCAACTATCATTAAAACATTGAGTTTTTTTTTTTTAAATGAAACTCATTTTAAAGAATTAAAATACGTAGTGGCTAGTTACTGATAGTGGCCAGTAATACCTAGTTTACTGTATTATTTAATGGCAATGAAAATATCACGGTCCATATATGGCTCGAATAATCATATAAAATTGTATATTATATTTAGTTATTCTTTATATTCCTTACTCTAATAGACTGCTTCACTCACTATTCTAATAAGGTGTCTTATATACGTAATAAAGTACGGATCAACCACTGCTTTGACTCCGCATTATGGGACAAACGTTTCTGGAACAAATACGCTTAATAAGGTGTATCAACCAATTACAATCAATTGTTATTTTCGATAGACCAATCACGACGCGTTGCCTTCGCTTCCGCCTAAGTATTTTCTTATTTTGATGCAAGTTTCCGAATTTCCTAGTGTGGTCCAAAAATTGGTTGATCCGTGTTTACCCAACTGCGCGTGAAGAACGTGAGGTTATGTTATAATTCCGTTTTATACAAAATATAATAATCAGTATTACAAAAATACTTTAATATTATTGGAAATGTTTTCGTTATAATAGTACAAAATTTACAACCTTATTTCTGCCGGTCAGAGTCAAATAGAAGTACGTACAGCTTGGCATAGATAAGAGTTTGGAGGGTAATAGTAAAAGTCCAGAAAAAACTAATGAAATTCTAGCGTACTGTGTCTAACTATACTCTAAATAACATATTCTTCCAAGATAACGCTACGCTTCCGAAAGTAATGCATAATTTCCGAAAGAAATACTAAATTTCCGAATGAAATAGTAAATTTCCGAAAGAAATACTCAACTCAGCACAGAAATCGATATCGATGACTGTCTACAAGCAATTCTACTGATCATGACGCTTTGTTATTTGGAAATTACATAATTCATATGTCATTCCCATACATTTAAGCGTAACTATAGATAGATTCGCTTTTAGACAGTTGATCTTGGCTAAAGGGCCTCGACTGGGTGACGCTTGGATCGTCCCCAGTCCATTTTACGGTACATTTTCATTCTTATTAATGACATTTCTTTTGACACTTACCGGCACAGATAAGGTTTTTTTTTTCATTAAAATTTAATATGGCGGCTGATCTCATAACGAACAAAGTTTAAATTTAAGTTTTTTTTTTCTAATAAAAACGAATGAATGAACGCATTTATGTATAAATAGTGATAAATACGTAATATTTTTGAATAATGTACTAATTAACACATAAAATTCGCCTAGTCCGTTTGTGTAGTCGTAGTGGTAGTGTAATCAATTAATTACCGGTTATTTTTTACGGTTTTTGTATCGGTCACGTCACTAGTGGATTTTTATATTTTTTTTAACTGTGAGAATATTTTTTTTATATGAGAATATAGCTATATTTTTAAATAAAGTGCAACGACTGTATTTTTTTTTTAAAGAATGTTTTTAATTACTACCTACACCAAGTTAATAATGGTTTGATTAAAATAATTTAATAATGTACTATGTGCTATTTATAAATACTAATAATAAAAGAAAGCAAGCACCTTGATTAAATCTTTACCCCACGAATAAAAACAATACATGACGCATCGCGCTTCAAGCGGCTAGCGTCATAAAATTAAAAACTTGACGCTTTTAGCTTCAAACGGTCAGCGTCATACAATTTAAAACACGTGACGCTTCGCAATTTAATCTGCTTGCGTCATGATTCAACCTGATCACAAAAATGCAGCTGTTTACGAAATACGCACTGAACGATAAACGGCACTTTGATCACGTCGTTTTGACGCTTGACGCTGTCCGCTGGAAGCGTGTAGCGTCGCTTTTTCATGACGTAACTTTTTGCACGCGTAATTTACGTACTCAATATAGACAACGACCATGACGTCATGCGATCGAAAAAAAAAAACTGAGGCGACAACAGTAATTCGGACATGATTATTCTATGTAATAAGATGTCACGATATTAACTGTGTACATAGCTTTATTATGTATAAATTAAAGTATATAAGCGAGTTAATGATATAGTAAAAGCATGTTAAGCTTACGTTACGTGAAGTTAGTCATAAAAAATAATGAAAAATACTATGCCAGACCAGTTTTAACTGAGAGGGAGTGTACGGGATGTGTTATTTAAAAAAAAAATCTTTTTTCCATCTTATTAAGCGTCAATAGTCCACCAGTTAATACCAGCGTCAATAGTTGGGCCCACTATAATCTCTAAAGGAAAAAAAACTTCTCAAGTACATCACTTGATATTATAATCACGCTAGCTCCACCTCTTTCGTGGCAGTCAGAAATATAATAATGGCAAAAAAAATATACTGAAATTATATCTTTACGTAACGTAAGCTAAATTTTAGATTTTCTATAAGTCTAACAGTGTTGCCATCACTCCAAGAAAACTACCAAATTGGTAATTCGAATTATACTTTTAAAAGTATTAAATTCGGTAACAAATACAGTTGCGAGTGTGGCAACACTGCATTTATTAAAATGGAACGATATACGCCTGTACTGTAACTGTTTAGTTGTATTTATTTTTTGTGTAATTAAGAAAAATAAATATTGTAACTAAATATTGTTTGGCATTTATATTAAAAGAGACTTTAGTGAGTTCACTTATTTAAAATTAACGACATCACGACTGCATTCCCTGAAGGCGTAGGCAGTGGAGTACTACACTGCACTCATATATTACTAATGGTATTTAGTGCCAATAATGTGGGGAACATGGAACGACCACCCTTTGGACTGCGCCCTCTAGGAAAAAAGTTTTAAAGTCAAAATGTTGTATTCATGTATGCTAGAGACACTTATGAATTGTTGACATCAATATTTTAGCGTTTCCAAAACACATAAGTACGTTAATATGTACAATATTGTCGATGTATTCATTTTTAAATAAGTGAACCTATGTCATAAAATCTCGTAATTTTAGGCAGCGATATAGACAAAAACAAATTATGTAATAATCTATTAAAAATAAATGATAGAATTTAAAAAATTCTCAATGGGTAGTTTGTGGTAGGATTTCGGAATTATTAGACTATTATTATTATTGTAAAACGAAGGGAATAATTAATTATTGAGTGAAAATTATTAATGTACAGATGAAATGGGTAATACCATGCGAAAATTATGAGATACTAGCTTTTGCCCGCGACTTCGTCTGCGTTGAATTTTTATAGAGTCAACGCGGATGAATTTTAAACAAAAATAAATTACCATCACGCCCTTATTTCCAGAAGGGGTAGGCAGAGGTGGTCGATGGTACTTTAGTTTCAATGTAACAAAAAATCACAATACATATGGTAAATGGTAATCTATCTCTGATACCTCATCATATGTATTATGTGTGTATATAGGCTTGTGTAACATCATTTTCTGATGGGGTGCACTCATTTCATGTATTTTCAAGTTTTTTTTAGTAAATCATACAGTCAGTCATCGTGTCCCGATTTACTATACAATCCAACAGTCGGATTTGACCGACGACCGGGTCCTCCCCCTTGGGCTTCCAGCTCTCTCACTCACCGTACGAAACATAGCTGTAATAGCTACTTTACGCCGATCTTCTGTGAGAGGGTGGTATTACCCCGGTCTGGCTAGCCCATATATGAGCTGCAGTCAATTGGCCACAGCTTGACTCTACCATCAACAATCTGATCACAGTCTGACGAAAAGTCGGACGTCTTTTTATCATTTTTATGATTGTTAGTATTCCGGCCTTTCGTCGGACGACTGTATGATTTATTAGACTGTGGTCGTGTCGTAAAATTAGAGGCTAAACAAATCTAATAATTTTTCGAATATAAACCGGCTCGGCTGTATAAACGCCATTAATGTATTTTAAAATCGAATAACCGTGATATATTTTGCTTTATATTATTGACGAATGATTTCATGTCGATAGTAGCGCTAATTCCGTACATAAACTAAACATATAGGCGTCTCTTTCTCGCGGTCACAATGTTCTAATGTGTGTGAGCAGGACGGCTATTGAATTTTTAGTTGTGTCAAAAGTTTAGAAAACTGCTTTCTTTTGTCAATAACGACTGAGGAATTAAAGTTGGCACACTTAATTTTTTTCTGTCTTGCACATCCGTTATTACAACGACAAGGATGCCAATACAGTTAGTTTCTCGGACCAAAAACCCTTCGGACTCCGCAAGAATTTTCAGAAATGTTCTGAATTATTTTGATGCAAGTAAGTCCTAGTGCGGAGACCAAAGGGTGGTTGGTCCATGGTTTAGTTTATGTACCAATAGATTTAGCACTGTTGTAATAATAAGAAACAATTCTTGCTAATAATAAAGTCAGTAATTTAATTTCAATGGAAATTTGATGGACATTGTAACTTTGAAATATCTTCTCGTAATTTGGATCTGGGAGTATAATAGCGACACTATGCAACATTGCAGCAATTCTGCAAAAGCAATTCATTTTTCCGACACTCCAGCAGAATCCGCTGAATTTCCGTGAAACGGTTACGAATGGCCGTAAAATGTGAGACTGTTTTACAGAAATTTGGCGGAATAGCTAAGGATTCCTCAGAAAACGGTCTTACCCTTGGGTTGCCGATAGTCCCACTAGTTGGGTCTCGGAGGGCAGATGGCAATCGCTCCGTGTAAATATCGGTGATCAGCCAAATCAGGGTGGACTGAAAGCCGACCCCTCATAATGGGATAAGGCTAGGCAGAAGAGAAGTGAGAGCTAGGATTCCTCAGAAAATCAGGAAAATGAATTGCATTGGCAATGTTGCATAACGTCGCTATAAGCTCGCCTGGGTGCGACTGGGGTCGCCCCCAGTCTAATGTACGGTACCCATAGTACAAGCGTTGCTAAGGCCCGCCACATACATACGGAATTTCCATACGGAATTCCGTTTCGAAATATCGAATCGGGGTTTCCGAACGCGATACGTCCATACATTTGGATGGATTTACCTACTGCGTTCGGAATCCCCGATTCGATATTTCGAAACGGAATTCTGTACAGAAATTCCGTGTGTATGTGACGGGGTTTTAGTCTGGGACCGTACAGTTGGTGTAAACAAAAAATATTTTCTATATTACAATTTCTGTCAAAAATTATTTCCATTTTCTATTATTGTCGTGGATGCGAAAGCCGATTGTCAAATTGTCATAATTATATTATATATGCGTTGTTGTGCAGTAATTTGAAGACTTTAGGAGGATAAAGATGACTTATAATGTAGTCTTACTCCACAACATTAGCTATCTGCCAGTGAAAGTCCCGTCAAAATCGGTCCCGCTGTTTCGGAGAACGAACAGACAGACCGACAGACTAATTAAAAAAAATGCTTGTTTGTTATAACTACCGTAATATTACACTTTTATATGAAAAAGCTTAATTAATTTTTGTATCTATAATTTCACGATACTAATATTTTTGTTTATTTATACATTTCAAACTTATATTATGATAATGATTTGATAATCCCTTTCCTCCACGATTGAAATGCTTTTGTAAAAAAAATAGCAATATTTATTTATTATAAATGAATTATAGTTTGTGTGTGTGTGTGTGTGTGTGTGTCGAGCGACGTGATTGGCTAGTGATAAGTGTATGATAGCGTAGTCCTGTATCATGTTGTGAAGAATATATATTGAAATATATATAATTTCTCTTACATTTGGTGTTTTAATTAAATTATAAAAAAATATGGCATATGGACGGGGCACATAGCCCGAAGAACTGATGGCCGATGGGGCAGAAGGTTCTTGAGTGGCGACCACGTATTAGAAGACGCAGCGTGGGTAGGCCCACTACAAGGTGGACCAACGACTTAGTGAAGGTCGCGGGAAACCGCTGGATGCAAGCAGCACAGGACCGGGCGTTGTGGGACACCTTGGGGGAGGCCTATGTCCAACAGTGGACGTCTTTTGGCTGACATGATGATAAAAAATATCAAAGGCCCATAACTCAAAAATATGAAAGTTTACAAAGACATTGCCAAGAAGAGGGATACATGTGACTGACCAAAATAGTATGTATTTAAACGGAGTCCCATGGACACAGTACGACTCACAAGTTCGCGGAAGATAATGTTAAAAACTTACCCCCAAATTTATAGAAAGTTATTATGATAGACTTGCACTGGCATTACAAATCACTTTTGTTCCTAGAAATGCTTGGTAAAACCTTTGTAAACTGGCTAAAATCTATAAATTGGGGGATGGTTTTCTTGTGAATAACACACATTAAAATGCCTTTTAAGTTCGTTGGTCCACCTTGTAGTGGGCCTACCCACACCGCGTGTTCCGGTACGTTGTCGCCACTCAAGAACCAATCTGCCCCATTGGCCATCAGTTCTTCGGGCTATGTGCCCCGCCCACTGCCACTTCAGCCCACTAATTCGTAGGACTACGTCAGTGACCTTGGTTTGTCTACGTATCTCCTCAATTCTGATTCGATCTCGTAGAGAAACTCCGAGCATCCACATCATTTAGAGAATAAGGGCTACTCACAGTTGACTGGCGCGCCCTCTGTCAAATGTAGCGTAAACCAAATATAATGGTCGGGTAATTGCGCGCGGTAAAAACCATGCTTGTTTGTAATGCGACACCGAACGACGGTTTAGTGGCCCCTAACAAGATGAGCTTTGCAGAGGGATGGGGTTTGAACCCGGGACCGTGAATTCACTGATGTTACTACACCACTGGCGAATCTGCGTAAACGATAACTTTGGTATTTTTTGTAGGTAGAACATAAAAAAGTGTTTATTTTTATCTTACTAAGGTGGAAAATAAGCATAAGGCCAGAGTTGAGCAAAATTTAATTGCAATTAATTAATTTCAAATTGCAGGTGGTGTCACAATTAACAATTAGGTAATTGTGATTTTGTCGCGATTGACAAACAAATCAAAATTAATTGTTAATTGTGATACCACATGCAATTTGCAATTAATAAATTGCAATTAAATTTTGCCTAACTCTGCATACGGCCCGCCTGATTTTAAGCAGTAGGTAGAACCGTAGCCTATCGATGCATCGCTCGCACGTTGGCAACCTGAAGGGGGGAGGGTGTTGGGCTCCAGGCTCCCTCACTCATCGTGCAAAACGCAACTGTAATTGCTACTTTACACCGATCTTTAAGTGAGTGGTGGTAGTACCCCGGCCGAGCCAATAGATGTAAAAAAACCGATTTAAAACGTTTTAAATCAAATGTTGCCGTTTTAAACCCCAAATATCCCGTTTTAACCGGTTTAAAACTGTGCGCCGGCCGCGCGCGGCAGTTTATGTATGTGTATGTGTGTGTAGGGTAGGTGAGCTGGCAACGTTGCATCGAGTCACGAGTGACGACGTAATTACGATAGTGCGAGAGTGTGAGTGTTTGTGTGTGTGAGTTTGTTTTTAAACTGAATCAAATTGATTATTTATATCGTTTGAAAATAATTAAAAAAAAAAAAAAATAACCAACACAGAGTTTTTTTAACTTACAAATAGAGTTTTTATAACTTAGGTAGGTAATATGCGCTTAGTCGGACGGACCAACTAGAACTAAACCCACTAAGTATATCAATATCAGTATATCACTCATTTAATTTTTTTTACACAGTTTATAGTTACTCCGTCATATCCCTACCTCGGTAAAATCAAGAAAATGTAGTTATAATTAAGAAAAACATATTCATCAACACCAACCGTATTAAATTTAAAAAAATGTTTTATTTCGGTTTCAACGGTTTTTTTTTTAAACGGATTTGTTTAAATGGTTTTAAACCGGCCTTACATCTATAGTCGAGCCAAGCCGTACCCGTATATGACCTGCAGTCAGTTGGCTACACCACCAATCAGTTTGAGTTAGAAACAATTCCACACTCTAAACAAAACATTATTTACAAAATAAAATCCTTAAATCTGGTTCAAATTTCTTTACCCTAACACACCATTGTTAGCAAGTGGTTAGTTCCGCTACTCGCCGCGTGGCGCGCGCGTGTCGCTACTCATATTACTTAGGGATTGGCGCCTTTGTTTTATATCCTGTCTGTAGGCCTCTTAACGTCAAGATGGGATGAAGATATGGAGTTTATAACAAAAGTCTTTATTTAAAGATAGCGGAAGGTGACTTACGAAGTAGGTAATTAAAAACAAAAGATATCCCATCTTTTATCACGGTCCGCTGCAAAGATATTACCAAGAAAGAGGGAGACGTTACTGACGGTGACTGCCCTAAATAGTATGTCCTTCTTTTTTATGGGACTGAGGTGGCAAACAAGCGTACGGCCCGCCTGATGTTAAGCCGTTATTTTTTCCGGCCCGCGATCTCCCTCTCGCGATGTTTAGCAGTTTCCGTAGCCTATAGATGCTTGCAATACCAAAAGGAATTGCTCGCACGTTGCCGACCTGAAGGGGAGTGGAACAGACGGGGTGTAGGGGGGAGGGTGGGGAATTGGGCTTCCGGGTCTATCACTCATCGTACGAAACGCAGCTGTAGCCACATTACGCCAATCTTCTATGAGAGGGTACTACCTCGGTACTACCTCTGGTACTACCCCGGTCGAGCCAAGCCGTATATGAGCTGCAGTCGATTGGCTACAGCTAGGCTCTACCACCAATCTAAAAGGAATTCATGGACACGCTACAACTCAGTCGTTCGCGGAAAATTGTTTTAAAAACCTGTCGGATACGGCTCATTTTCTGGTGAATAACACGCATTAAAATGGCTTTAAGTTGACTTTCCAATTGCGAGTGCGATAACAGATGTGTGAATGTCCCTGCATGTAGTGGTGCTGAGCACAAGTCTAGTGATTGCAATGTTAGGAGGTAACATATCTGCTAAAATATTACATCAATGTATACAGCTAAATCAGGACAGATCGACCACAAGGGGCCATCCATTGATAACGTCACACGTAAATGGGGGGAGGGGGTCGACGAAATGTGACAATATGTGACAAGGGGGTGGGAGGGGTCCTAAGTTTTGTGACGTCACATTAAAAAATCGAATATATCGAAGTATTAAAACTGAAATTTGAATTGTTAACGAAAAAATTTGAAAATTTCTGAAAATTGTAAAAAAATATGTGTCGTCGCACAGGGAGAGGGGGAGTCTCGCAAATGTGACTAGCTGTGACAAGGGGGGAGGGGTCTAAAAATCATGAAATTCGTGTGACGTAATTTATGGATGGCCACCAATTTAGAAAACCCTGAGAAAGTATCTAGAAAGAAATCAATATATAATACAATCCTACCAACTTGTCAATAAAATGTTAGGGTGAATACCCCAATTATCGTCTCCTAATAAAATCAAAAAGCACTTTTGTAACGTACAAAAATAATAGACGGCAATCTAAATCAGAGGGCCGCGGTACCTACCCTTGCACGGTAAATTATGTTATAAACTCGATTACTGCTGTCAAAACATATTAAATAGACACTAAAAGTGAACATTTCGCACTGATTGACGGCACGCGACCTTTAAATTGTATATTATTGGTTGTAACACACTAAATTTGAGGAGTAATTGTTGGTATTGTGTAGATAAATACTCCAACTATATTATAAATGTGAAAGTTTGTATGTTTGGATGTTTGTTACTCAATCACGCAAAAACGACTCAATGGATTTGGATGATTTGGCACACAGACAGTTTATTACTTCGATTAATACATAGGATACTTTTTAACCTGGAAAAATCTTAGGTTTCTGTGGGATTATGAAAAAACTAATTCTAAAGTCAATGTGGGAAGTCGCGGGCAGAAGCTAGTACCTTAATAAATAAATATCGCCAGACGAAACACCAACTGTATGGTCCCAAACTAAGCAACGCTTGTACTATGGGTACCGAACAATGAACTGGGGGCGATCTCAGTGACACCATTTTGAAGGTGGTAGAGCCAAGCTGTAGCCAATTGACTGCAGCTCATAAACGGGTTGGCTCGACCGGGGTAGTACCACCCTCTCACAGAAGATCGGCGTAAAGCAGCTATTACAGCGTTTCGTACGATGAGTGAGATAGCCGAAAGGCTACCCCCCCTCCCCCATCCTCCATCCCACTCCCCTACAGGTCGGCAATGTACGAGCACTGCCTTTGGTATTGTAAGCATCTATCGGCTACGGTAACAGCTTAACATCAGGCGGGCCGTACGCTTTTTTGCCACCGCAGTCCTAGAAAATAATAATAATAATTGATATGCAGGAAACTTTTATCTATTAACCTAATATGTTATCATTTGGGGCATGGACCAATTACTAAGGGGACTGGCCCTAAGCAACTCGGCCGAGTGGTCGGCCTAGTACTAACATCGACATAAAACGAAGCGAGTAGTTCAACTATTTACCGGTAGATAGAACAATGAAAATGAAAAAACAATGACCACGTTTTTTTTCATACATATATCTAATAAGGGCACCTCTTTCTTTAGTCTTTACTCTGTGATTTGGGGCCATTTTCAAAAGTTTTTTAAACGTAAGCAAAAGGGGTAAACATTTTCAACATATTGACACACCAAATGTCGTGGCTTATCATCGATCTGGCACTCACTCACTCATTAGCACCTAATTGCCACTTGCCATAAGCTTTGTTAGGGAACAAAGTGACACTTATCAGTTTAGTAAGCACAATTTTTATCGTGGGACCATTTTATTTTCATTAAAGTACTTATTTAAACTAACTAAGGCTAAAAACGGTGACTTTACGGAAGATTGTTAATGAATCTGTTGGCCCATACGGACTGGCTCGACCGGGGTAGTGCCCCCTCTCACAGAAGATCGGCGTAAAGTAGTTATTACATTCGTTTCGTACGATTGAGTGAGAGAGCCGGAAGCCCAACCAACCTTCCCCGCCCTCTGTCCCACTCCCCTTCAAGTCGGCAAAGTGCGAGCGATGCCTTTGGTATTGCAAGCATCTATAGGCTACGGTAACTGCTTAACATCTGGCGGGTTGTACGCTTGTTTGCTACTTTGCTACCTTAATCACAAAGAAGATAAAAAAAGTAAGTTCCAACCTAAATAAAAAACTCACGACCACGAGACTTAAGTTCATAACACTTAAGTCTGTTTACAAGAACGTCATCTAAAAGCGACAACAAAGCGCCGTGACGTCATTTGTCAAGCGTCAAGCGTCAGCGTCAGCGTGCCGTGATAAGTCACGTGCTCATTAGCGGGCGACGTCGAGTGGACGGCGACTGGGACACTCACCCTAGTGTCGGGTAGCAAGCGAAGCAATTAGGTTTAAAAAATATGTGACTAGAGATTTCTGACGGCTTATTTTTACACAATAAGAGAAAATGGAAGAATAATCGGTGAATAAATATTAAAAAAAAATGTTAGCCCTTTTAACGTCCCACTCCTGGGCACGGGCCTCCCCTAAATGCGAGGGGGATACAGGCCATAATCCACCATGCTGGCCCAGTGCGGATTGGTGGATTTCACATAAAAAAAAAAAAAAATAGTTTTTTTGAGACATGCAGGTTTCCTCACGATGTTTTCCTTCACCGTAAGCAAATAATTACCTATATTAAAGTTATGATTCGCACATAGATTACGAAAAATCCAGAGGTGGGAGCCGGGGTTTGAACCCTGGACCTTAATCCCGCAAGACGCGTGCTTTAATCAATCGGCTACCTATTACTGCTAGCTAGAGAGGGCCATCCATAAATTACGTCACACGAATTTCATGATTTTTGACCCCTCCCCCTTGTCACAGCTGGTCACAATTGTGACTCCCTAGTGTGACGTCACATATTTAAAGAAAAATTTCGTTAACAGTTCAAATTTCGGTTTTAATACTTAGATTATTAGATATTTAAAAACACAAAACTAAGGACCCCTCCCCCCTTGTCACACAATGTCACATTTCGTCGACCCCCTCCCCCCGTTTACGTGTGACGTTATTTATGGATGGCCCCTAAGGTACTACAGTTAATTAGGTTTTTTGTTAATTTGCTTAACCGAACCATTGATGTATAATTTTAGCAGATACGGTACCTCCATACATTGCAATCACTAGACTTGTACTCATCTATACCTATACTCCATTTATTATAGCATTAGACAGAAGTTAAAAAAGGTTATTTTTAGTGTCCACTTTGAAACAAAAGTACAAATAACATGTTACAGTTATGATTGACGTCGAATTTATTATAATCTATTTATATACCAGCTTGTCACACCTAACTGTAATTATTTTAAGTATTTATATTATAAAATAAATTGTCTTTCATTTAAATATTATCATTTCAGTCCAATTTAAAATTAAGTGTCAATGCTAAAAACCTAAAAGAAGCAGGGGTGAACAATACCGGGAACGTGTTTCGTTCCACTATAATCCTAACAAATCTAAAATGTTACCTAATCCGTTCAGAGGTTATGACAGCAGGGCATTTCTAATTTTGTCGGATTATGTTGTCTATGAAATTGACGTAAATAATTTTCTGTCAGTGTTTGTCATTGAGTCATTCACCATCATTTTTTTTTTCATTAAGACGATACAAGAAAAAAATGAATTTTAGTTTCGGGGTGTGGCTAGCGTCGCGTGAGCTGCCGAAGGATATATCCCTCTCGCTTAGCTAGGACAGAACAGCTATGGAGTAGACTATAGTATAGTTATTTTTTGAAGGAACAATATTGTTTAATTCGTACAATTAAAATAATATGTCCCAGTGCACCTTTTAAAATAGATGAAATGGATGAAAATATTCAAATATATTTTTTTCGTTTTATATGGGATTTTTATGTCGAGTGTATTTGAAAAAAATAATTTAATTTCTATGTTGTTTTTATTGCTGAAGACAAAGTAAGTCAAAAGAAGACAAACGATACCTACAATATGCTGATAGATACGTATAACAATATTTCGATCGTATAATAGCCTATAACCAGCGGACGATCCAGACGCGTCCAACGATATCTCATTAGTCAAATTATTATGATAAAAATAGTTTGGACGTTATACGGGAGCAGATGAACATACATACATATCGGTCAAAATCATAACCCTCCGCCCACCGTAGTCGGGTAAAAATGTACATACTCTGTGTCAGTGACTGACTGCCGGATATGAGTATCTTTTTCATGTTTCGTAGGCAAAGGAATACTTTGGTACTTAACTTCGATGCCGATCATGAAGTCATCAGCGGTGTCATAATATTTTTTTTTACCATATTTAATTTATTTTTTAATTTAATTTTCAGTTTTTATTAATTTTATTGATTTAACCATGCATTTATTTTTTGTTTATCTTTTTATCTTTATTTTTTTATCTATCAAAATCACCCTTAGACTGGTTACCGCCACAGGTGACAAAAGGGCTGGCTCTTTCCTTGCTCAAAAAATTCGCTTGACAACAGGAACAGCTTGAATACAGGGAGGACATGCAGCCAGTATCCCACGCGGACGGTATTTGTTTAATTAGGGGTAGGTTTTTATTTTATTGTATTTTATTTTAATTTATGTTATATTATATTGTATTTTAATGATAAAACATGAAAAATAAAAAATATATTTTTATTTTTTTAAATTTAATTTTACTTTTATTTATTGTTTTATATTTATTGTGAAATTATAATAATTTTAATAATCAATATTGGACTATGTCTGAAACAAATACATTGAATTGAATAATTTAAATACAAAAATTATCACATTAACTCGTTAAATCACGGTTTACACCCGCTAGAACGAAAAAGATCCTAACATGGTAGGTAGGACCTGAGGGTTGGCCAGTTAATTACTTAAAATACACTATATTTATTTCAAGAAAACATTCATAAGATCTGAAGGCGTCGGACTCGCACATAAAGGGTTCCGTACCACCGTAGAATAAACACATCAAAAATATCAAGTTTGAGACTTGATATTTATTTTTAAATGTTATTATATTTTTAGTATTTGTTCTGCACCGGCAACAGAAATACACATTCAGTGAAAATTTCAACTCTCTACCTGTTACGGTTCGTGAGATACAGCCCGCGCTGACAGACGGACAGACAGACAGACGGACAGCGTAGGCCTAGTAATAGGGTCCCGTTAGCACCCTTTGGAACCCTAAAAAGTAGCCTATGTTCTCCGCCAAGACCCAGTCTATCTCCATACCAAAATTCATCAACATTGGTTCAGCGGTTTAGCCGTGAAAAGGTAACAGACAGAGTTACTTTCGTTTATAATATAATAGATTGAATAGGACGGACAAACATTTTCCTATCCATATCTGTAATGTTATTTTTTACGATAATTTATTGATGTATGATATATTTATTACTTGTCCATCCATACCTACAACAAACGCAATAAAGCGACTCCATTGTTTTGACAAGCAATGTATTCCCACTGTCGGCCCAAGACCATGCTGCAAGTATATAACAGTAAGCGAAATAGGGAGTTTTTACAGAAATGACACGAATAACTATGAAATGACAAGAGATGACACAAAATGACAAGAGATGAAAAGAAATTACACAAGACAAGGAAAAGCAAACGAAAATCACGCTGCAGTGCAGGTCGTAGGTTCGATTCCTGCCCAGGACATGCATTTGTGTGCATGAACATGTCCGCATGTCCCGAGTCTAGGTGTAATTAAGTGTATATTTAGTTTGGATTTACAAACAAAAAGTAGTATATGTAGTAATATCAGTTATCTGGTTTCCATAGTACAAGCTCTGCTTAGTTTGGGATCAGGTAGTCATGTGTAAAAGAATTTCCAAGGATATTTATTTATTTATCATAGGCGTCGGCGGACTGTAAATACTGTACTGTACCTGTAATGTGGCACGACCGTAATATTTTTTCGTAATATTTTTTAAAAAATCCTTCACAGGTCCGACGTCGAACAAGTCCGAGCGGACACTGACAATACAAAGTTAGAGAGAGACATGGTTAGTTCAAGTACTTAAAATGTGAGATGGCGATATTGTGCGCGCGCTCGGAAATAAACAACGTAAGCGCCAAACCACATTTACTTGAATTAAAAAAAAACTACTTCATGAATTAAAATATGGTTGAAGGGTAGTTTAGATATCATTATTTGCTATGTTTTAGAAATAATTTCGTGATCTAAATCGTAAAAACATCGTGGTAGCAAGGAAAATTGTAAATAATTAGAGCTCATTTCATAAATTTTTTTTATCGAGAAAATTTCATCAAATCGTGATTTGGATTTAAAGATACTCAAGATAATATAGTCAAAAATCATACATCTAAATATAAGATTCCTAGTCCACATACTTACTTAAAGAAAAAGTAGAATAGAAAATCAACCAAATTTCGAACCCTCCTCTTAATATTTTGTTGTCAGCTTAAAATGTGTGATACGATGTTATTATAAATAAAACATAGTATAAAAAGTACTTTTATTTTGGTTATCGAAGTATTTAGCATTGTTTTATGTGAAAACAATTTTAATGTAACCACTCTAAATAAAAGTTGTTTTGACTTTGAAATAAAATGTTTTGGATCCCTGCTTCTACGAGCCTCTTATTTCTAATCCTACTAATATTATAAATGCGAAAGTAACTGTGTGTGTGTGTGTGTGTGTGTGTGTGTGTGAATGTTTGTTCCCACGTATCTCCATAATTACGGCACTGATTTTAATGAAATTTAAAACGTAGATAGTGTAAACTCTGGAAGGAGACATAGGCTAATCATACCTATAAATTTCAACCCCTAAGATGGTTAAATAGGGGATGAAAGTTTGTATGTAGGTTCGTCATTTTTGAAGTTAGAATTATGAAAATTTGTGATTAGGTGTCTTTTAAAAAATAAAAATTAGTAATTTCAGCGTTTTTGAAAATTCAACCCCTAAGGGGGTAAAATAGGGGATGAAAGTTTTGAATGTTATTTTGCATGGATGTTTGTCATTTTTGAAGTTAGAAATGTGAAAATTGGTGTTTAGGTTTCTTTTTATATATGTAAAAAAATAATTTCAGGGTTTTTGAAAATTCATCCCCTAATACCTATAAATTTCAACCCCTAAGATGGTTAAATAAGGGATGAAAGTTTGTATGCAAGTTCGTCATTTTTCAAGTTAGAATTATGAAAATTTGTGATTAGGTGTCTTTAAAAAAATTAAAAATGTTAAGATCAGGGTCTTTGTAAATTCAACCCCTAAGGGGTTTAAATGGGGGATGAAAGTAAGTCATTTTTGATAGTTAATAATTATTTTGGTTTCTTTAAATAAAAATAATAATAATTACAGGGTGTATGAAAATTCAACCCCAAAGGTGGTAGAATAGGGGATGAAAGTTTGTATGGGAGTTCGTCATTTTTGAAGTTAGAATTAAGTATGAAAATTGGTGTTTAGATGTCTTCTTAAAAATACAAGTCGGTTTTGGGATACGTGATATACACCGTGTTTATGTTCATTTGCTTTAACTTCGACATAGTGCTTGGAACATTACCATAAATGGGATAAGGGATGCGGGATTCGGGATACGGGATCCGGCAAACGCAATCCGGGATCCGGGAAACGAGATCCTAGATACGATATCCGGGATCCGGGATCAGAGATACGGGATCCGGGAAACGAGATCCAGGAAACGGGATCTGGGATATGGGATCGAGTCCGTTTTTATGCAATTTAAATTTTGCGCCGACGAAGTCGCGGGCAAAAGCTAAATAAGTGTATGTGTCTGTATGTGTGAATGTTTGTTGCCACGTCGGTATCTCCATAACTACTAAACTGATTATAATGTGTAACGCAGATAGTGTAGGCTCTGGAATAAGACAGACTAATCATAAACATCAATTTCCACGCGGGCGAAGCCGCGGGCACAGCTAGTGTTATAATAAATGGGGTATACATGCAGTGAAAGTCACACATCTGTTAGTATCGCACTCACAATTCGACAATTAACTTATTCTTCTAACAAAAGGTCTGGTGTATACCTATGGCTTATGTCCATTGGTATGATTCTAGTTTATTAAAGTGCTGTCTTATGCTCGTATTAATAAATGCATCTCAAAGTTGAGATCGATCTTAAGATGCAGATTTGACGTTTAATGTACGTACGTACGTACATCTGTCAAAAACAGCAACTTAAGATCGACCTCAACTTTGAGATGCATATCTTATGAATACGAGCCGAGCACCAATTTTCGTATATCTTAGGTCTATAGGTACCTACTTAATATCAGGGTTGTTACGAAAAAATCACCTTGTTTTGAACACCGTGATTAAATCATTTTTTAAACATTTAAAACATGTTTTAAACACGGTGATTTATTCCTTCTGTTTTAAATCAATGATTTAATCACGTTTTAAACAGTTTTCATTTTAAATTTCCTGTTTTTTGCAACTCTGCTTAATATAAAACGGCGATAAGTGGCATAGGTCTCGAACAGAGTTGGGCAAAATGTAATTGCAATTAATTAATTGCAAATTGCATGTAGTGTCACAATTAATAATTAATTTTGATTTGTTTGTCAATCGCGAACAATTCACAATTAATTGTTAATTGTGACACCACCTGCAATTAGCAATTAATTAATTGAAATTAAATTTTGCTTCACTCTGGTCTCGAAGTACCTGCGGGCGGAGCCGCGGGCTAGCGCTTGTATGAAATGTTAAAATTCTCAGCCAAAGCCAGTAGTCTAAAGCCTAGTGCATAATAACATTCATTATTAAACGACAAACGATGAAAAGCGACCCCAAATCTGTCGGGCCTTTGATCCCTAATTGGCGCGCTCTGATTGGTGCGACGCGGTGCGACGGCGCGAACGGTGGCTCCTGATTGGTATGTGGAGCGAGAACACTCCCACTTTTGTGGATTAGGGGGACAGAAGGGGGCTGGGGTGGGGTTAGGGATTGAATGGTTTTGATACTTGGGATTAAGATAAATATTTTTATAACGATGGTTTAGAACCGTAAATGAAAAAATCCCCATTAAAAATTGTTGGTAAGTACCAACAATTTTCAGAATTAACTAGCTGTGCCCGCATCTTCGTACGTAGTGTTTGGTGAAATACAAGTAGCTATGTCAATCCTTATAACATCACCTATCTGACAGTGAAAGTCCCGGCAAAGTCGGTCCAGACGTTTCGGTGATTAGCCGGAACAAATAGACAGACAGACCTATGGGTTACGCCTCAGTCGCGTAGCTCGTCAATATCTTTTTGGGAGAAAGGCCTGAGGGTTCCCTTTTTAGGGTTCGGTAGTCCTTACGAAGAACCCTTATTAATATGATTTTTAGGTAGTTTACGTGAACGCTAAAATGAAATTGCTGTCTGCCGATCGGTTGTCAGGTTTTTTTATATTACTAAGGTGGCAAACAAGCGTACGGCCCGCCTGATGTTAAGCAGTTAACGTAGCCTATAGATGCTTGCAATACCAAAGGCATCGCTCGCACGTTGCCGACCTAAAGGGGAAAGGTTGTTGGGCTTCCTGATCTCTCACTCATCGTACGAAACGCAGCTGTAATAACTACGCCGACCTTCTGTGAGAGAGTGGTGCTGCCCCAGTCGAGCTATCCCATATATGAGCTGCAGTCATTGGCTACAGCTTGGCTATACAATATTTTTAATGCAAGTATCAAGAGTAGCACATCACCGTATACCCGCTTTGCATTCACCGGATGATCCGGGGAGTGGGTTACGTCTTACAGCAATTTAGCTCCGCTATGCCGGATCACGCCCGGATGTTGTACCTATCTATGTATGTGCAATGTAAGCTGGGGACATGATGGCATGTATTAAAAATAAATAAAATTGAAGTGTCTGTTTATAATATCAAAATAATAGCTTTTTACTAAATGAATATGAAAGTAAATACGGTAGGTATGTAATGTAACGTCACGACTTTTATCCCCATTCGGGGGTAGTCAGAGGCTTGAGTGGCCATACACCACCACATTGTGGAGGTATTAACCAACTCAAAGCCCACGTTTCACCAGATAGTCGGAACCCAACGTGACAGGTGGTAGGTACTTCCAAAAAAAATCTGTCTCTTTGTTCCGGCTATTAAAAATGTCCGAAACGGCTGCACCGATTTTGACGGGACTATCACTGACAGAAAGCTGGTGTTGTAAGGAGTAAGTTAGCTTATTTTATTTTAGCAAACTAAAAAGCTAGTAGGTAATATATGATATAGTAGGTTAGTGTCGTATGTTGATAGATATAATTAGGTAAATACCTAGTAAGTAAATAGCTTATTTTCTAATTGATGGAATTAGGCGTAACTTTGCGGAAATCCATTGTTAAACAATTGTAGAGAGGGACCCACCACTCACCCTCGGAATTGTCAACCTCCAATATTATAAACCAAATGAATTGATCGATAATAGAAGAAGCCAACAAGACCTAACTCCCTGTCAGTCGAGAGTATGTCTGTCATGAGTCATGGACCCTAACAATTAGCAATTCTCCGCAGACAAAGCGAATCCTAAATAAATTCGACACGTGTTTCGCCTCTAAACGAGGCATCCTCAGGAAAGCTGGACTACGACTGAGCTCAGTCGTAGTCCAGCTTTCCTGAGGATGCCTTATTTTCTTTCTTTCGTTATTTAGTTCGTGCATAAAAATGCTTTTAAATTCAACATTTAAAATGAACTGCTACGTCAATGTGTCCTAAGCTTTATGTTCATAAGATTCTTGTGTCAATTTGTGACGGCATCTCTCGATTTGATTTCGCATTCCGAACCCATTGCGCACTCAAGATGATATTAAATGGGGCCCTTACCTACCTATGTACCTACCTGAGGGTATTATGGCACTTTTTATAGCCAAGGATGGCACACTGGCAGACGGTCCACCTGATGGTAAGTGGAAGCCGCCGCCCAGGACATTGCAACTTAAGACCAGACGCGGCGCCGACCTTTTAGGGACCTGTAAACATGCCCTTTGTAGAACCCCATGTTGTTGATGAGGACGCTATAAAAAAACACTCAAGAAAAAAAGTATACTTACTAGTTTCTGCCTGCGACTTCGTCTGCTTTGACTTTAGAATCCCACAGGAACCTAACATTTTTTCGGGATAAAAAGTATCCTACGTGTTAAACCAGGTAATAAACTATCTGTGTGCCAAATCTCATTTAAATCGGTTTAGCCGTTTTTGCGTTATTAAGTAACAAACATCCAAACATACAAACTTTCACAGTTATTGTATTAGTAGGATCTATGACTTCTAGTCTGAGAGTGATCTCGTAAATGTCACATCAAGTGAGTCTTAAACTAAGCAACGCTTATAATATTTCCAACATACCCTGACCTCTCTGAATTACTGTTGATAATAATAAAGAGCGCGCAGCTTATGTTGGATGTTACCTTAGATGAGCAGCCGATTGTACTCTCGTTACCTACCGTACAAATGGACTGGGAGCGATCCCAGTGGCACTCAGAGGCAAATTTTAAAAGGGCACAATATGAACTTTGCTTTGACGGGAATCGAACCCGGTGCATTAATTCAAGCTGCCTTCGCTCGTAAAATCTTCACAAAAATATATTTTTAAATTCATTCCACCCTTAAAAAGTAGCTAACGAAGACAAAGACACGGCTTATTAAAAAAAAACTTAACTTAAACCACCCCCCACCCCTTTGGGGCGGGATCAACCCCCAACCCCCGGCCGATTCAACCCCAAACGACAGTTTACCGCGACTCGCCGCTGATACTCGTTCGCGACAATCGGACTGACAAATCGAGCGATTATACTGTCATTATAATCGATTACACGAAAATCGGATTAACACTGCCATATTTTTGGTTCTATATTTATAAAAAAGTGGTGTTTAAAAAAAAAGTGTAGAGGATTAAAAAATACAGTGAATTATTTTTTAATTTATCGGTTCTGTGTTCTGTAGTAAATATAATTAAATCACGTTTTTTTCTGTGCATTCAAGACAAATAAACACTATACTTAACCAACTTCAGTTTTAAATAAAAAAATATATCAATACCACTTTAGTTATTAAAAAAAGGAATACTCCGTGGGTTTTTAAAAGACAACCTTATTTTAATTTAAAAAAAACAAAAAATAAGGATTTCCACTAATGCCGCGGATATATTAACAATGGACCCGGAAACGAGATCCGAATCCCCGGACACGAATCGTCCGGAACACGCAAAAACTTCGTTCTTAATCGAAGACATTTTATATCGAAACCAGGAACCCCGCTTTAAGCCAATAGAACATCGGAGGTATGACTACGATAGGGACCCGAAACCTTATTTCCCTGTGCCGACTGACGTCAGACCTCACGTGGGCAGGGAGGGATCGTATCTGCAAGTGGCGATGGGCGCCCTAGGGGCGTATCTCCACACACCAAATTACAAAGCTGTTGAGACACCATATTTCTTGTCTCAAGGTAAGTTTTTTAGTAAGGCAAGCTGTAGCCCATTGATTGCAGCTCTTATACGCGCTGGCTCGGGTAGTACCACCCTCTCACAGAAGATCGGCGTAAAGAAGCTATTAAAACTGCGATTCATACGATGAGTGAGAGAGCCGGAAGCCAAGCCAAGCTGTAGCCAATTGATTGCAGCTATACGGGTTGGCTCGGGTCGTACCACCCTCTGACAGAAGATCGGCGTAAAGTAGCTATTAAAGCTGCGATTCATATGATGAGTGAGCCGGAAGCCAAAGTTCGTAAGATACAGGAATCTTGTTCTGTAAGATACCTACAGAATAAAGCACCAATTTTATGATCCTGGGGGCGATCCCTAGACCAAAAAAAAAAGAAAAAAGAAAAAAGGTTCCAATATGTCCCCCGACGGGAATCGAGCCCCGCCCAGTGCAGTAGGCACGCTCAAACCACTAGAACAAGTTTTACTCGTAATAATTTAGGTAACAAATCGTGACTCCATGATAATCTTTTTTTTTTGGGACTAAGCTCTCCACACACTCCCACCACTGTGACTCCTGTAAGCCAGGATCGACAGTGTCCAACGATGACGCCGAGGTTTAACCCTCGACGAGTCCCGGGGAAAAGCTAAGTTGTCTTGGAAACCGCACGAATTTAATCAGAAGAAAGGATAGGAGGAGTTGGAAGAAGATTCATTTCAGAAGATTTCCATGATAAACTTGTCAGACAAAACATTACATGAACTAGGATCAAACCCAGATACCTCAGGTTGTAAGGGCAGCCCTGCCTCACAACCCGCGACGCGACCACCCGAATACATCACCTGGGGGCTTACCACAAGCTCTTATTGCGATTCAATTATAGGAACGTTTTAACGACGTTTTAATGACGTTTCTTATTGTCATGACAATAAGGTACGTGATTGCACAAAAAGTCGCTGAAACGTTAATACGTTCCTGTAATTGAATCGCAATAAGAGCTTGTGGTAAGCCCCCTGATAAGGTTTTAATGTATCCGCCGACGGCAGATTTTGGTCCGCCGGATAAATGTCCTTGGATGGGCACAATAGACACAAATCCGACCCTGTTTAACACTGTTTCAAATCTTTCACCGTGACGCTTCTAAGGGCCATAACACACCGGGTAGCGATGGCGACGTCGCCAGCCAACGTAGCCAATGTTATCGTCAGGTGTGTTACCTGCCATTAGAGATGGGTTGTACTCATGGACCAGTTACTAAGGGGACTGGCCCTAAGCAAGTCGGCCGAGTGGTCGGCCCAGTACTAACATCGACATAAAACGAAGAGAGTAGTTCAAGTATTTACCGGTAAATAGTAGAATGAAAATTAAAAAACAATGACCACGTTTTGTTTCATACAAATATCTAATAAGGGCACCTCTTTCTTTAGTCTTTACTCTGTGGTTGTACTAGGTAAATTTGGGACTAGGTGCACCTATTCCTAGTATTTAAAAATACTTGATCCAAACACCTGTTCCACCTATTCCACCTAGTCTCAAGTACTTATCGGCTATGGTTCGCGTACTTAGTCCTTAGATCCATAATAGGTCTCGATAATGAGATCAAATGGGGAGAAAAACTGCCTTTTGCTCACTTCAGATGTCGCTACTGCTTACAATATGTCATTCTCCATAGTAATTATGTAGACAAACTTGTTTAGATTAAAATTATTCCATAATATGCAGAACGGTACTTGGTACTTCACCAAGTACAAAGCAGAAAGCGTGCAAGCGTGCAAGCGTCAGCGGACGTGTTGAGCGCTAATACTAGGTGGACTAAGTACTGTCAAAATTGGAATAGGTGCCGCCTAGTCTCGTAAAATACCTAGTCTTCGCACCTGTTCTAATAAATACGAGTCACCTCTACCTGCCATACATTACAATACAAATAGTTGGCTACGGTGGCTGGCGACGTCATGGCTACCCGGTGTGTTATGCCCCTAAAGCACAATCTGCCCCTGCCTGGTTATAACTATGTCTTCACCAGTGCGTTTCATGTTCATCTTGCGTCTTCAACTTTCAATTCATCTCGCGTCAAGCGCGTGCAATATTGATTGCCTTAAGACGCATGCAGCTTAGTGTCTACACCTGTGCGTCCTGGTCGGTCGTCAAGATGAACAAGTGTAGCTATTTGTGCAGAATATTTAGTATTAACTGCAAGGAAAAAACTTAAAAAAAGAGTATATCGGGATAAACGATGTTTCGAAGACACGAAACAAAAGAAAACATTCATCATTTCAATGTTTTAACTTCATCTTCCGCCATTTTGTATGTAAAGCGCACGGAATGTTGCACGCGAACCCACCGGTGGCGGATCAGCGTGCGCTACGGGCGTGCGCTGTTTTAGAGCTAGAATAACGCACGCGTTATTGCATGCGCTATGGTTCTTCTGGCATGCGTCAGACGAAAGCGCAAGATGAACGTGAAAGCGCACTGGTGAGGACATAGCTTAGACACTTTGAAGTCTTGCATCTAACGCATTGTTCACATCATCAGGTGTGCCGTACCACGCGCTGTTCACACCGTCAGAGTTGTCCCTGTCTGCACTGAAGCATTGCCGACGGAGAAAAGCGAGGACAGTGTTCTCAGACCCACAACTGACTGGTAAGTTCCTTTAAACATGAGTTCGCAGAGCTGATAACTGTTGGGGCAGAAAGGTTCTAGGTCTAAGAGTGGCTACGAGCAGAAAGGCGTTCCGCCAAATTTATAGAGATTTTAGCCAGTTGACGAAGGGTTTTAAAAGCATTTCTAGGAACAAAAGTGATTATTATGCCAGTGCAAGTCGATCATAACTTTATACTGGGTGAATTTGAAATCATGGGCATCCTTTTACACGATGATTCTACACTTGATTTCGAATATTTCGGGAATATTAATCAACAAATCAATTGATGAAAATTTATTACCCAGGTTAGGTATAACAGTTAAATGGTCTGCTATTTGCTTATTCGAGCAATATGTTTTTATCAATAGATTTTTTATTTATTTTAGCAAAATGTTCTGAATCATTGCGTAGAGTCGTAGTTTAAAAGGATGCCCATGATTTCGATGTATAAATTTGGGGGTTTAGGGCCTCCGCAGACTTGCTACTTTTAGTATCGGCGACCGGCGATTTTGTGACGTATCGATGCTGCGTCGCGTTTCTTCGAGCGCGAACGAGCGAGATGCAGCATCAAAATCGCCGATCGCCGATGCTAAAAGTAGCAAGTCTGCGGTGGCCCTAATATATAGTTTACGAGTGAGAGTTTAGTTAATGAGTTCCCTATCTGTATAGAGAAACAGACAACCTACTCTGTTTCAAACGAAAACGAAATTTCGGAAAACGAAAATTGTTTGACGTTTAGATTCGACGACGACGAAGACGTCAAACAATTTTCGTTCGTAAGAAATGTCGGAATCAATGAGAAACGTAGTAGGAAATACGCGTATTTCGTCCGAAATTTCGTTTTCGTTTGAAACAGAGTAGGCCCTCAGAGTTCGAACACCCAATGGCCGTTAGGGCAAAATGGTTCTAGCAAGATGATAATCAGACTAGGCCAAAAGGTTCTAGGATATTGCCCATAAGCCAGCATATGGTGATATTAATTGCAAGTTCTCACAGAGCCGACAGCACTTAGTACAGAAAGGCGATAGAATAATAATAATAATATCCTGGGACATTTTTTACACACGGCTACCTGATCCCAAACTAAGCAGAGCTTGTACTATGGAAACCAGATAACTGATATTACTACATATACTACTTTTTTATTTGTAATTACATACTTAATATACATATACACCCAGACTCCGGACATACAGACATGTTCATGCACACAAATGCGTGTCACGGGTAGGAATCGAACCTACGACCTGCAGCGTGAAAGTCGCCTCCGCGCCAACCACGCTAACGGGCCCGTCATGGCGACAATTGAGCTGGGGCAGAAAGGTTCAAGCCGACGGCCATTGGGGCAAAATGGTCCTAGAATGGCGCTGTAGATCCTGACTTACAGGAGTCATAGTGATGTGATTATGGCCAGCTTAGTTCCTTTAAAGAGGTATTTTGTCCAGGGTTAGAAAAGCGCTTCGAAACCCAGCGGTACCTGTCGACTCCAGAGCGCGTGGAGTTAGCTGGAGCCCTGAACCTGTCCGAGACGCAGGTGAAGACCTGGTTCCAGAACCGAAGGATGAAGCACAAGAAACAACTCAGGAAACAGCAGCAACAACAGAGAGGTATAAAGAGGGTTTTTTTGGGGTTCCGTACCCAAAGGGTGCCAACGGAACCCTACTAGGCCTTGGTCGCTTACAGCGTCACGCGTACGCCGCGTCACAATGTTACTATAGTGACGTCGGCGTGTGAAGGAGACCACAACAGTACATTTCTATAGTAACATTGTGACGCGGTGTACGCGTGACGCTGTAAGCGGCCGATGGCATTTAATAGTAGACCACGGCCTTACTAAGCCTCCGCTGTCCGTCCGTCCGTCCGTCTGTCAGCGGGCTGTATCTCACGAACCGTAATAGGTAGACAGTTTCAAACGCTACTTATAGGTAAAGTTTAAGCGGCCTATCGCACTAGGCAACCAGTGGTAGCGCAACCAGTCGCTCCAACAACAAAATGTATAGAGCTGTATGAAGGATATCGCACGTGTTCGTTTGGTAGCGCAACCAATTCGGTGTCGGCTACCGATGCACCCACTGGTGGCGCCACCATGGTTGCCTCGTGCGATATCGCGCTTAGGGTTCCGTACTTAAAGGTTGCCAATGACTAAATTCTGATTAATAATTCAGTGGAGTAAAATGACAGCTTTTTATGTCAAACGTAAAATTAATTTGATCCGTTTATCATGAATAATGTTGTTTTTATGATTCTGATTCAAATTAATTCAATTTTATTTACTAAAGAATAACAAAAACATGATCACTCATAAAAATTAGATTCAATTAAAATATAAATTCACATTTATAGCTGTCATTTTACTCCACTGAATTACTTATCAGAGTTTTAAGCCTCCGCTGTCCGTCCGTCCGTCCGTCTGTCTCTGAGCTGTATCTCACGTAATAGGTAGGTTTTAATTAATAACAGCAACAAACAACAGTCGGCAACTTCTGAGCGAAATTTCTTGCTATAGTCTGATTTTTAATTAGACGAAGCCAACTGACAGCTGACAATGTCACTGCTCTATTAATTTGAACCTTATTTGTTCTATTTATATTGAAAAGTGACATAAGAACCTGTCAGCCCACTTCGTCTAATTAAAAATCAGACTATAGTTGCCAAACTATGTTGCTCGCTAAGTTGGGGGGTTTTGCCTTGGTAGGGTAAAGTTATAGACGTATTAAACCGCTACTTCTCTTTCTTTCTTTGTTATATCTATGAATTCGACTTCCTACGTTACAGTTACAGTTTTACTGTACGTTTTTTCTAAAAGAATTTACATAGGAGGAGAAATTGAATTTCGCTTAGCCCTAGGCTCGTATTAATAAACTAGCTTTTGCCCGCAACTTCATCCGCGCATAATTTAAAAAGTAGCCTATGTGCTATTCCAGACTATAATCTATCTCTGTGTCAAATTTCATCCAGATCCGTTCAGCCGTTTTGGCGTGATTGAGTAACAAACATCCATCCAAATTTTCACATTTATAATATTAGTGGGATGCATCTAAAAGTGGAGATAGATCTTAAGATGCTGTTTTTCATAGATGTAGTAAAACATTAGACGTCAAAACTGCATCTTAAGATCGATCTCAACTTTGAGATGCATTTACAAGCCTAGGTAGCAGCCATATTGAGAATAGGTACGTTTTATAACTATCTTTGCGAAACCTCAAAGACTACAAAATTAGATTTAACGTCATCGCTTTCGCGCCACAACTCAAGACGTTCGAAAATCAAATTACCGGCAATATGGCCGCCGTTGCTAGGCGACCAACGTCTTGGAAATTGACGCACACGAATTTAAACTTCAACAGCTCGGCGTTTGGGTTGATATTTGAGTGTTCGGTAATTTTGAGGGCGTTTAGGTGGGTGTGTGAGGGAATATTGCGCTTATTTGGTTCAGGTTAGGGGTGGTTATGCTTTGAAGGTGGTTAATTTGATTCTGTTGGGGGATTTCTTGGCAAAGTTCTTGGGAATCTTTGATGTTATGATTTTGTGAAATTGCTCCGAAGTTATTTAGGTATTTTGGTCCGAATATTATAACATAAGCGACTGTAGCCTAGGGGTGAACAGGTTGGGCTAGCAATCACAAGGTCCCAGGTTCGATCCCCGGTGGGGCATGCACCAATGGATGAATTTTCATCTATGTGCATAATTTTACAGTACGCTGACGGTGAGGGAAAACATCGTGAGGAAACCTACCTATCCCTCGGGATTAGGTAATAGTCAGTTCCTGTATACACGGCGACAAGGTTCACCACCTGTCACGTTGGGTTCTGACTATCTGGTGAAACGTGGGCTTTGAGTTGGTTAATACCTCCACAATGTGGTGGTGTATGGCCACTCAAGCCTCTGACTACCCCCGAATGGGGATAAAAAGTCGTGACGTTATATTTATTTATTTTATTTATATTAAAACATACTGAAATAATACTGTGAGCCCATTCGTTCGCTACTTAAAAGCAACTGTTATTAATTTAAATTACTAATAAAGGTTCAAACCCTGGCACACACCATTGGATTTTTCGAAATCTATGTGCGAATAATAACTTTAATTTTTTTTTTTTTTATTGGACTGCGGTGGCAAAAAAGCGTACGGCCCGCCTGATGTTAAGCAGTTACCGTAGCCTATAGATATAATATGATATATCATATGTTTAATATGATTATCACTTGCTTACGGTGAAGGAAAACATCGTGAGGAAACCTGCATGTCTTAGACATGTGAAACGCACTGGGCCAGTGTGGTGGATTATGGCCTGAATCCCCCTCGCATTGAGTGGAGGCCCGTACCCAACAGTGGGACGTTAAAAGGGCTAATATTATTATTATTACTAAAAAGACAAGCCTAGAGTCTTTCGGACGGTTTGAACAACTCTGACATCAGGTTGGCCAATAACCATACGATAAGAACATTAAAATGAATTTCTAGCATGTAATACCTTTTTTAGCATTTTTATGTCGGCTGTTACATGACGGTACTCAAAAGAAACTGGTTAGAAATTATTTAGTTTAAGTCGCACGAGGCAACCATGGTTGCGCCACCAGCGGGTGATTCGATAGCCGACACCGAATTGGTTGCTACCAAGCGGACACCAAGTGCGATACCGTCCATACAGCTCTATACATTTTGTTGGTGGAGCGACTGGTTGCGCTACCACTGGTGTCCTCGTGCGGTATAGCACTTAGTTCACATGACTGTTACCACACTCGCAATTCAATAATCAACTTTAAGAAATTTTTAATGTTTGTTATTCACCAGAAGATGAGCCGTATTGGCTATACCGACATGTTTTCAACATTACATTCCGCGATAGACTGAGTCATACTGTGTCCATGGACTCAGTTTAGCAGGACCTATTTTGGACAGTCACACGTCTCCCTCTTTCTTGGTAATGTCTTTGGCGGTCGGCATGTTGAAGGTCAGAAGATAACAGATGGCCGACAACATACAGACCAATAATATTACCTCCGTGAATTCTTCATTATAAATCGCATTGACCGTTATAAATTGACCAGGGGGTTTACCACGACCTCTAATCGCGATTCAATTATAGGAACGTTTTAACGTTTCAGCGACTTTTTGTGCAATGACGTACCTTATTGCCATGACAATAAGAAACGTCATTGAACTTAAATTCGCTGAAACGTTAAAACAAAACTGCTATAAGAGGTGGTGGTAGGGCCCCAGGGGTTTTTCAAAGGTTAATAGTTAGCAGACTCGGGGCTCTGTTTGTTAGGTAATTGTAAAGTACCAATGTATATTGTTCACAGGAGCAGCCGCAGTGGACTTCACTACGAAACAACAATCTCAGCACACAGAATGTCGAAAGGTAAGAAATTCGTCTTCGACTACGATTTATTAGTCCACCAAGCCAACTAGGCACTCGGGTATAAATATCAAATGATAATAAGTCAATGATTCCGCGGTCCGTCCACCACGTGGGAGCTACTGCCACAGGAGTGCCGGCATTGGCCCAGGCTCACTACGTTGTGGACGGACCGCGGAATCATAATTTGATATTTATACCCGAGTGTCTAGTTGGCTTGGTGGATTAATACGCATGAGATAGGTACCTATGATCTGTCGTTGAGAATACCTACCACAGAGGTATGATTCTTTAATTTTAAGGGCCATAATACACCGGGTAGCCGTGGCGACGTCGCCAGCCACGCATCCAACTAATTCGTATTGAAATGTATGATAGGTATCACACCTGACCTGGCGACGTCGCCATCAATACAAATTGTTTGGATACGTGGCCGGCGACACGTCGCCTGGCGTCCCGGTTTGTGGTGGCCCTTAGATTAGAGTCCGTGATTTTGGTGTAAAAATTAAAGAATCATACCCCTTTTGAAAAAGTATAAAAAATTTTTTGTCTATTGAAAAGAGTACCTAACCATTGAATTACTTGCCGGCTCTTCTCAATGGAAGCAACATTATGAATTGTTAGGCACGCTAAATATTGAAGTTAACGATTTATAAGTGCTACCTCTTGCTTACATGAATTTAAAAAAAATTACTTGACTTTGGTTTTGAGCTCACTCCAGTCCATTTTACGGCAAGCGTTGCTTAGCTTGGAACCATATACAGTTGGAGTATTAGTGTAGCGATATTTATTATTATCATTTTATAGGTTTTAATATATTTTTTCTGCAGGTTGAAACCTCGCGAATATCAACAACGCAGACCTCCGATTCCGATACCGAACACAGTGACAGCGATATCGATATAGTCGGCGAGACGAACTACGCACATCACTACACGACTAACAACACGTAAAATCGACTAAAACATAACAATAAAGAATCGACTAAAAATTAAAAATGGAGAATCGACTAAATACTAAAATAAGATTGCACAGTCGATTTAGTGTTTTGTTTTTACAGTAAAACTAACTTACCAAAGTAGAAATCGATTTTTTTGTCGATTTATATTGACGTGTTTTAACCTCAGATTAGGAAATAAATACCTATTTTTTGCAACGCTATGTGAGCAGTAACGTTGCTGTTTGAAGACTATATTTTTTATTATTGGAAAGAGTAACCATTGAGTTTCATGTCGGCTCTTCCCAATGGAAGCAACATTACGAACCGGTGGTAACGCTAAAATATTGATGTTAACAATTCATAAGTGCTACCTCTAGCTTACATGAATAAAAATATTTTGACGTTGACTTAAAAATGTACAGAATTGTAATCGATAAACGACTAAGTATAGTATATGTAATTAGTCGATTTAAAAAAAATTAGGGGAATTTAATTTTAGTAATAATTAAGTGCAATAATAGTGGATATTTTGTATAAAATGTAGAGAACTGTGTGTCTAGTCCATACTTAGTCGTTTAGTAAAAAATCTAGTCTTGTCTTGTCATTAAAATCTTTATAAGTTATTAGGTACGGTATAGTTATTATTGATGTATTATTTTAGCAGATATGGTAATTACTAACCATGGACCAATTACTAAGGGGACTGGCCCTAAGCAACTCGGCCGAGTGGTCGGCCTAGTACTAACATCGACATAAAACGAAGCGAGTAGTTCAACTATTTACCGGGAGATAGAACAATGAAAATTAAAAAAACAATGACCACGTTTTTTTCATACATATATCTAATAAGGGCACCTCTTTCTTTAGTCTTTACTCTGTGCTACTAACATCGTAATCACTGGGTCTGGCCGTTACGGTCCCATTCCGGGACGCCCCCGGCCGACACGCACCCACATTGAAAAATATGTTATTCCGCTGCGCCCCCGGCCGCGACGCCACGGTAATAATATTATACAGTAGTGTAACTTGGGCCTGGGTTTTTAATAGGTAGGAAGTAGGTAGATGAAATTAATATACTGTAGGCGGGTAGCCATATCGCGTGTTCACGTACCGAGCGGCGTAGCGCGGCTGTAGGTAGTTATTTCAAGGACAGGCCCAAATTACACTACTGTATAATATCATTACCGTAGCGTCGCGGCCGGGGGCGACCCGAAATGGGACCGTAACGGCCGGACCCCAATCACTAGATTTGTCCTCAGCACAGTACAGCGAAATTTGCACTCTCATTTCGACAAACAACTTCAGTATGGTATTATAATGTTCGCGGAAAATAATGTTGAAAACATGTCAGTATTGCCAATACTCATCTTCTGGTAAATAATGACTTCTTATGTATTTAATAAATTAATTGTCGAAGTGCGAGTGCGACATTAGATTCGCTGGATACAAGTTTAGTAATGCAATGTTAGGACGTACCACATCTGCTAAAAGTTAACATCAATGCTTACGTAAACCGTTGATATAGAAGTGAAATAAGTGTGTATATAGGTAGGTATAGTGTGTACCTAAAGTCAAAGAATAGGTACATAATAATAAGTAGTAAGGTATTAGATATATACGTTAAGTAATAAATAAGGTTACGGGGAAGCTCAAAGAAATAGGTTTATGCATATAAGTAACTAGCTGGTGCCCGAAGCGCTCATAGCTTCAATGACTGATCGGTAAACGATCGGAGGTTAAGCAATGTATGGCAAGGTCAGACAGAGATGGGTGACAATTTAGTGGCATTTGAACTGAGCGTCTCCGTGCTTCGGGCACGTAAAAGCCGGTCCCGGTTGTTGTCATCTAGGCAGCAGTCGTTAAGCCTTGTCAGAGGCCTTCGGGCTTGAACAACTCTGACACCAGGTTGGCCACTAACCATACGATAAGAAGCTGGTGCCCGCGACTTTGTCTACGTAGAATTTATACTTCGAGAAATGATGATGATGAACAAACTTTCATCCCCTATTTCACCCCCTTCAAGTTTTACTTTCGCAACAAAATGTTTTTATTTTATTTATTTATTTATTAAGCAACTTATACTAACATAATTATATACATTTAAGTAAAGGTTACAGCCATAGGTTAGGTTGTAGCCTAGGGGCCATCCATAAATACGTCACACGAATTTGATTTTTAGACCCCTCCCCCCTTGTCACAGCTGGTCACATTTGCGAGACCCCCCCTCCCTCTGTGACGTCACATATATTTTTCAATTTTCAGAAATTTTCAAAATGTTTCGTTAACAATTCAAATTTCGCTTTTAATACTTAGATATATTAGATTTTTAAATGTGACGTCACGAAACTTAGGACCCCTCTCACCCCCTTGTCACACAATGTCACATTTCGTCGACCCCCTCCCCCCATTTACGTGTGACGTAATTTATGTATGGCCCCCTATGTCCGTCTCCAAGGTCCTGTCACTATACCAAAATTAATCAAAATTGGTTTAGCGGTTCGTGAAAACATAGCAGACACACGGACAGACAGGGTTACTTTCGCATTTATAATATTCGTTTTACCTAACACCCTGATACAAGGTAGCGTAACTATAATTTATTATTAATAGCCGATGCCCGCGGCTTCGCCCGCGTGGTTGTCGGTTATTTATATACTAAAATCTTCCTCTAGAACCACTCTATCCATTCGTGAAAACAGCATGAAAATCGGTGCAGTAGTTTTTAAGTTTATCGCAAACAGACAGACGGACGCGGCGGAGTACTTTGTTTTATAATATGTAGTGATAGTGATTTTGATGTAGCACATAAGATATTATTTAAATAAAAACAGTTTAAAACGTATTTCTTGTTTTATTGATGGTAGCGCCAAGCTGTAGCCAATTGACAGCAGCTCATATACGGGCTGGCTCGACCGGGGTAGTACCACCCTCTCACAGAAGATCCGCGTACAGTAGCTATTACAGCTGCGTTTCGTACTATGAGTGAGAGAGCCGGAAACCCAACACAACCCTTTCCCTCCCTCCGTCCCACTCAACTTCAGGTCAGCAACGTCACAACGTGCGAGCAATGCTTTTGTTATTGCAAGCATCTATAGGCTACGGTAATTGCCTAACATCAGGCTGGCCATACGCTTGTTTTCCACCAAACACATAAAAAAAATAAGATACCTACTACTTTTTGTTGGTAAATACATACTTATGGTCTAAGATACACTGAAGAGCGACCTTCACCGATCGACTTACCGGATCAACTCTGGATTTTATCAAATAAAATGTGTGACTGAACATATACCAATAGGGTTGCCATAAAGAATATGGTCAAGGATTAAAAAAATACTAAAAGCATGCACGGCTTCGTCACGCGCAGCTGTTATACTGCATCCTCCTCTATCGCATGAAATAGTACTCGGATGCGCAATGCTTCTCTGTCAATCAATATTTCAATTTCAAATTTTTTGTTCAAAGCCCGGCTACCGTTTTTCTTGACTAGATTTTCGCAAGCAACACTATACACTGAATTCGCAATAAAATTGCCTTCATTTTGATATAATTTTCATTTGGCAAGCAAGTCGGTCTACTTCTTTTTATCGTATGGTTAGTGACCAACCTGGTGTCAGAGTTGTTCAAGCCGCCCTTAGGCCTCTGACATGCCTTAACGACTGCTGTCTAGATAACAACAACCGGGACCGACTTTTTAAGTGCCCTCCGGAGCACGGAGACGCTCAGTTTAAATGCCACTAAATGGTCACCCATCTCTGCCTGACCTTGCCTAGCGTTGCTTAACCTCCAATCGTTTACCGATCAGTGATTGCAGCTGGCTATGAGCGCCTCAACTGAGCAAGTCTGTGAAATATGTAAAAAAAAAATGGTTTTTATAATTTTAATTAATCATAGCCGTGACCATATTTTTTACGGCAACCCTATTGGTATATGTTCAGAAACATATTTTATTTGATAAAATCTAGGGTTGCTCCGGTAAGTCGATGGGTGAAGGTCGTCCTTAAGCGTATCTCGTACTATTAATACATAATTACACCCAGACTCGGGACATGCAGACATGTTCATGCACACAACTCGGATAGGCGGAATCTAAACCAACCACGCCAACGGGCCCGTCAAACATGTAACATTGTTCCCAAGGCAAGCGCTCTCCATACTCTAACAAATGGTGCGTTCCATTCACTGTTAATTTTGTAATTTTCGTTATTTTCGTTCATAAATGTCGTTCCACTCGAACCAACTTGAAAAGTGAAAGTGATCATTATTATCGTTTTTAACAGTTTTTGTGGACGAAAATAACAAAATTAACAGTGAATGGAACGCAGCAAAAGTTACAAACGCGTCCGTCCTAACTAACCCTGTTACGGCGTTCATAAAATCACACGGACAATTTGCCAGTAATTCACGTATTGTTCGACCCCCGCACAATGTTATATTGTTTGGATTGTTATTCATTATTTGATAGAGTTGTTACAAGCAATAGTTTGATTAGAATTTATTTTATCCCACGTTTCCATCGAATGCCGTTTCGTCGTTATGTGGAAACAATTTACGCCGGAAATTAATTATCAATAAATGCAATTTATTCCAGCTAAGATAACTACGGTAACTGCTTAACATCAGGCGGGCCATACGCTTGTTTACCAACTTAGTCACAGTAAAACTAAATCAAATTACAATCAATTTTTTCACTAAAAATTGTGAACCAATCGTAGATTGCGTTCGCCTGGTGTTAAGCAGTTACCGTAGCATGTAGATGCTTGCAACACGAAAAGCATATATCGCACGTTGCCGTCCCGAAGTAGAGTGCGATAAAGGGAGTTATAGGGGGGGGGGGGGGGTGATTAATAATAATACTATAACTAGTTAAGCGACTGTAGCCTAGGGGCGAACACGTTGGGCTAGCAATCAGAAGGTCCCAGGTTCGATCCCCGGTGATGCATGCACCAATGGATGAATTTTCATCTATGTGCATAATTTACAGTTCGCTGACGGTGAGGGAAAACATCGTGAGGAAACCTACCTATCCCTCGGGATTAGGTAATAGTCAGTTCCTGTATACACGGCGACAAGGTTCACCACCTGCCACGTTGGCTTCTGACTATCTGGTGAAACGTGGGCTTTGAGTTGGTTAATACCTCCACAATGTGGTGGTGTATGGCCACTCAAGCCTCTGACTACCCCCGAATGGGGATAAAAGTCGTGACGTTATATTTATTTTTATTTTATTTATAACTAAACAACAACATACCGACCGGCAAGAATTTACGATTTATAATGAATAGCTTTTGCCCGCGACTCCGTCCGCGCATAATTTATCCCACGGTAACATACTATCGGGATAAAAAGTATCCTATGTGTTAATCCGGGTTATAAACTATCTGTGTTCCAAATTCCATCCAAATCCTTAGTTTTTGCGTGAAAGAGTAACAAACATCCATTCATACAAACTTTCACATTTATAATATTAGTGCGGGATTAGTGGGATGGTTTCGCAATAAACAATTGTCACAGAATAGATAACAATTGTTAAAAGATTCGAGGCTCAGATCTGGGTGTCACTGGGATCGTCCCCAGTCCATTGTACGGTACCCATAGTACAAGCGTTGCTTAGTTAAGGACCTTTTTTATAGCCAAGGATAGCACACTGGCAGACGGTCCACCTGATGGTAAGTGGAAGCCGCCGCCCAGGACATCTGCAACTCAAGGAGCAGACGCGGCGCCGACCAAAAGGTCCCTAAAAAGGGACCTGTAAACATGCCCTTTGTTTGAAGAACTTCATATTTGTAGTACAAAGGAAAGACAGGAGGGAGATCATTCCACAACGTACAGTTAGTGCCACATCAGTTAGGCAACAATGGTTGCGCCACCAGTGGGTGATTCGGTAGCCGACACCGAATTGGTGGAGCTACCAAGCGGACACCAGGTGCGATACCCACCATACAGCTTTATACATTTTGTTGGTGGAGCGACTGGTTGCGCTGCCACTGGTGTCTTCGTGCGATATAGCTTACTTACCTTTCAGTTGGCGTGTAGTTTGGTGACACTACTCCACCAAGCCAACTAGGAGCCTGTCAAATGTGACGTCATCCGCACAACAAGGCGGTGGCGGTGTGCGGGAGGTGTGGCGGGCGGGGAAGTACCTAGTTGGCTTGGTGGTGTAGTACCTATTTATTTTAAGACGTTTTCAATTATAAGTCGGCTTTCAATCTGCTCATCCCTAATAGGTATTTTCACTCGGATCGCCTGCCGCCATACGGTGTAATAGCTGCCTTATAAAAGGCTTAAAAAGCACCTGTGGGGCAAGTGACAAATAAACTATGCAGGAGATGTTGGTATGCGAAAGGTAGCAATCAATTTAATTTTTAAATTATTATACTTATTAGCAATGTGAAGCTTTCAACTTAGAGAATTGGTATTTAATTAATTGTATTTAAGTAATTGCTAACGAGATTTAGTAGCTTAAAGTCCAGGGTTCATAACCCCGGCTCGCAACTTTCTAAATCTATGTGCGAAGCATACTTTAATAATATTATTATCAAAAAGCCAGTGTCGCGTGCAACAAAGTGCAGTGAATATATTAAATAAAATAATATAAAAGTGAACGTCAACGGACAAGACCAGCGTGCGGGGTGCCCTCGCGCCTCACCTCTGCGATAAGAGACAGTTGTCATAATTGCTCTCTTTGTCTAACATCGACGCACCGCCGTTTAAGTTCACCTGTACTAGATAGACCTCGTTTTATAACAAAATGAAGCATTGCGCCGCTGCATGTACGAATGATCTGGAGGAAGACGATTACATGGAATGTTATAGCTGCAAAGAATGTTATCACTACCAGTGTCTGAGCCTGTCGCCTATTGATGTGGAAAACCTCACTGTAGAAATTAAGGATAGCTGGCTGTGCCCAAAATGTCAGAGCAAAAAGCCAAAAGGAGGAAACTCGGACACACCTGTTCGACCCTCAACTCCGACATTAATAGCGGACATTACCTTCAACGCAGCCCGGCGTAAAACCCAACAGAAACATACACACAATCAGACACTAACTAATGCGTCAGCTGACTACGTTGAGCGCTCAGAGCTAAGAGATATAATACGCGAAGAAATGCGAAATGCACTAAAAGAATGCATGGGTGAAATTAACGGCACTTTGAATTCAAGGCTGCGGGAACTAAATAACGAATTAGGTACTTTCAAAACTTCGCTGAACTTCCTGAGCGATCAGTTTGACGACTTACATAAGAATGTCGATACATACCAGAAGGAAATGAACTCACTTAGGAAGGATAATGAATCTCTGCGTACTGAAAACTATAACCTTTCATGTAAACTGGCGCAATTGGACCAACTCACCCGCGCATCTAATTTAGAGATATCATGTGTCCCAGAAAACAAATCCGAGAACATAATTAGCATTGTGAAACAGCTGGGTCAGGCAGTGAAATGTAACATAAACGACAGTGAAATTCATTACTGCTCGCGTATAGCTAAAATTAATCCCACAACAACCCGCCCCAGATCGATTTTGGTGAAGTTTAATTCACCCCGCACTCGGGACTCACTCTTGGCCGCTGTTTTTAAACACAACAAGGAGAATGCACAAGACAAGCTGAACATAAGCGACTTAGGTATCGGTGGCAACAAATCAGCTATCTTCGTGGCAGAAAACTTATCTCCCGAGAACAAGGCCCTTCACGCTGCAGCTCGCCATCGCGGAAAAGAGCTCAAATATAAATATGTGTGGGTACGCGGAGGACGCGTATACATGAGAAAGTCAGATACGTCGGAGGCAGTTTATATTCGCAATCTCGACACATTAAATAAGCTCCTGTAGCTCAGATTCTTCATCTCACTATTTCTAATAATAATTTATAAGTTAAAACATGTAGCACCCCTTTTATTTTTAGTCAATGCATTATATGAACACAAACAAATAATGAATACTTACTCAAAGAATGTTCTATTTAACAGGCATATTGTAAACTATTCCCATTATGATGTTATTATTTCCAATTCTAATAACACTGTGACTTTTATAAGGATGTTTACCGGTACGTATAATTTATTATATAGATTATGGTTCATTATGCTCGGTGAAGTTACGGGTAGACATGAGTTGGCAGCTCCGTGGTGCGTCTATTCAATTGGCAATGAAAACAAGACACAGCAGAATAAATATTTAAGATTGTTCCAATTTCTACTTGATGACTTTTTCCTCAGAAACCATATATGAACTTTATTATAAGGGCGATAAGTATTTTATAGTTCAAATCTACTACATTCAACTCAATAATTATTTATATAATATGGTATTCAATTTGGAAGATGGACACACTAATAACTCTAAAGTTTATGCATTGCATACATATATTTTCTCAATGCAATGACTAGCACGAATCTTAAAATATACTACCAGAATGTTCGTGGACTTAGAACCAAATGTCTTGATTTATTTAACAGTATCTTACAAAACGATTACGATATTCTTATGTTTACTGAAACATGGCTTCAGGACGACATCATAAATTCCGAACTATGCGACAACAGATATGAGATTTTTCGACGGGACCGTGATCTAAAAACAACAGGTAAGAAGACAGGCGGTGGTGTTATGATTTGTATCAAACGACAACTTTCGGCTTTCGTGTGTAAAGAGACTTCAACCGCTCGCACGGAAACATTATGTATTACACTACCTGCTCATGGAACGGGCAGTACAGTAGATTTACACATAATTTTGTCATATATTCCACCAGATCCCTGCAACATTCCGGTACATCTTGAAGATGTAAAATGCTTATTGAAACGAACTAGTGAACTTTATCCCAATACAACAATTATCCTGGCTGGTGATTACAACCTCCCATGTCTGCAATGGATTTCTGAGGACTATATTCTAAACCACATCGGCTCACGTGAGGTACAGAATGCCGCCACCTTGTTCGTAGAAGATCTAACATATTTAGGTCAAACACAATATAATTATTGTGTCAACTCAGGAAAACGTACTCTAGATCTAATCTTTTGTAACACTCACTTGACAGTAAATAAGTGCGTTATCCCAATATTATCTGAGGATACTCATCACCCTGCTATCGTCGTGGAATCCTCTGATTTGTACATTAAACCTTTAAAGGAAGTATGCATCCCACGTCGAAACTTTTATAAATGTGATTACGATGCTCTAAATAACTACCTGAGCCAAATCGACTGGGATACATTGATTTCGGTAGGTACCGTTGATGATGCTGTCAACATATTTTATGACATCTTAAATATCGGCATAGATAAGCATGTTCCCACTCATAATAGAACTAAGAAACATAATTACCCACATTGGTATAACCGTTCTCTCATAAAAATTGTTAACGAGAAATCCAAAGTCCATAAACGATGGAAAAAGTATGGCAATCCTCGTGACTACGCCGAATTCTCCCTACTTCGTGCTAGGTTAAACACTGTGCAAGACCAAGTCTTTCAAGAACATTGTACACATATAGAGGAGTCAATCAAACATCATCCTAAGGCATTCTGGGCGTATGTTAAGTCAAAACGAGGCGGTAGTCACTACCCTAAAGTATTTAACATGGACGGCGTAACTTACACGGAAGGAAATGACATTAGTAACGCATTTATAAAATTCTTTGAGAGTGTTTTCTCTAAAACTACTGGTCAGCCAAATCTTAGGATGAATGATCCTTATAATATTTCCCATAGCTTACACAGAAGTAATGAAGTAACCTCGCGAATTCCCATCTCGAAGGATATCGTACTAAAAAAACTGACTGCGCTAGATAAATCAAAGGGACCTGGTTGTGACGGTATACCAGCAGTTCTTTTATCAAGATGTGCAGCAAAACTGGCCTATCCTATAACTCTTCTATTCCAAAAATCACTACGGGAATGTGTCTTCCCACAAGCGTGGAAAACGGCACACATTATACCCGTCCATAAAAAAGGGTCTAAAATGGCAATAGATAATTACCGTCCCATATCAATTCTAAATACCATTAGCAAACTATTTGAGACCATTATTTACGATGGTATTTATCCCACCTTATCCCAAGGCATTCCGTGCAATCAGCATGGTTTCTTAAAGGGCCGCTCGACCACTACACAGATGTCGAGTTTTTGTAACTATGTTTTGAATGAAATGGAAAGCATCGGTCAAGTTGACGCGATCTACACGGACTTTGAAAAAGCTTTCGACCGTGTGGATCACGACATCTTGCTATCTAAATTGCAACGACTCGGGATTCATGGCAACCTGCTGAGGTGGGTTTGCTCATATCTTTCCAACAGATCGCAAGCTGTTGTTATTGGCGGCTTTAAGTCCGACTTCATCAACATCCCCTCCGGTGTCCCCCAAGGATCACATCTTGGCCCGCTTTTCTATTGCGCTTACCTTTATGACATTGACACCTGCTTCAAGCATTCAAACCATCTACTATATGCCGACGATAAAAAGATCTATATGCGAATAAAAACTGTGCAGGATTGTGAACTGATCCAACAAGACTTAAACTCCCTACACAACTATTACAATGCTAATAAAATAACCATCAACGTCAACAAGTGTCAAGTGATAAGTTTCAGCCGCAAGACCTACCCATTTAAGTATGACTATAAGTTTGGTGACAAAACGCTAGACCGATCTGAATCAGTTAGGGACTTAGGGATCTGGCTGGACTCCAAAATGCTTTTTTCACTGCATGTTGACAGTATTGTAAGCAAAGCTTTTCGTAACCTTGGTTTCATAGTTCGTACATGTACTCCTTTCAACAACAATCACACACTAAAGATACTATTTTATGCGTATGTACGCAGTATTCTAGAGTTCAGTTGTCCTGTCTGGTCGCCGCAGTATGCGGTCTACATACACAAGATAGAACGTATTCAGAAATTGTTTATAAGCCACCTAAATTTTAAGACTCGCAAACGTCACGGCGATTATGCCAATGACTGTAAGCACTACCAAGTACTACCTCTTAAAGACAGGCGCCTTATGCTAGATATGTGTTTCCTCTTTGACATCCTACGTGGTAACGTGGATTGCCCTCATCTTATGTCTTGTGTCATGTTTTCTACACCTAAAAAGCGCACGCGGAATACTAAGCTCTTTTCTATCCCACACCACCGCACAAACTATGGAAAAAACGCTGTAATGACACGATTACCCCGTAATCACAATGAACTGTTTGCTCACATTGATATCTTTCAATCAACTAAAATTGTGTACAAGAATAAAATATGCCGAGACTTGATAGACAAACGTGCCGTTAATCATCCATCCATTGTATTATAAGATAACACATAATTATACTTTTTATTCAAGCACTTTCTCAAGCACTAACAAATACCTGAGAGTGTTACCTACTATTTAGTATAACATTTTGTTTACTTTATTTTTATTTTTTTCATTATTTATCAAAATTTAAGTTAATTAATTTAACTTTAGTTTTCTTATAATTTATTAGGTTAAATTGTAAGTATATATACTTACTTATTTTTATTTCCCCCTCTTTCTCACACGTTCACTTCTACACTAAGATATTTTAATGTCGTGGAACTCTGTAATTGGCTTTAGAATATTGTGAATACAACCAGTCGATAAGCTGGCTGTATATTCTTTGTATGCATGTATCGTATAAATAAGCTGTTGAGTTTCCTAAATAAATAAATAAATAAATAAATAAATACTTGCGGTGAAGGAAAAAATCGTGAGGAAACCTGCATGCCTTAGTAAATCTAATAAAAAAATTCGAAAGACATGTGAAATCCACCTTCACGCACTGGTCCAGCGTGGTGGATTATGGCCTGAATCCCCCTCGCATTGAGGGGAGGCTCGTGCCCAGCAGTGGGACAAAAAGGGCGCACATTTTATTATTATTTTGGTTATTGGTTACCTCTAGCATGAACCGTCCACATTATAATCAAATCACCTCAATATGGAAGCGCCAGTTCGCGAAATTAAAAGAGTTGTATCGCTCCATCCCCGCGGTCAACATACAAGTAAGACGCAGTAAGACAACTCCATACCTTGATGGTAAAGCCAAGCTCAGGGGCGTAGCTACCGCCGTGTCAATGATACGGGGCCCCGGGCTAAAGGGGCCCCGAACGTGTGTGAAAATTCTTTACTCTTCATTTGGGCCCGCCATCAAATTTTGATACAGAGCCCGCGGAAGGCAAGCTACGCCACTGGCTAAGCTGTAGCCAATTGACTGCAGCTTATAATGGGCTGGGACAACCGGGGTAGTACCAACCGTTCACAAAAGATCGGCGTAGCTATTACGGCGTGTCGATGAGTGAGAGGGCCGGAAGCTCAACCCCTATGACATCCCTCTGTTCCACTCTCTTTCAGCGGGACTATTACGTATGTCAGTTGACAACTGGCTTCGGTTGTTCACCGAACTTTGATGGTAAATTAGAATGACATAGCATTGGTATTACGTATTTCTTGCAGGGCTAACCTAACCTAAACTCACTGTACCTTGATATCCATTCACCGAAATACGTAATACCAATGTTATGTCATTCTAATTTACCATCAAAGTTCGGTGAATAACCGACGCCAGGGGGCTTACCACGAACTCTTATTGCGATTCAATTACAGGAACGTATTAACGTTTCAGCGACTTTTTGTGCAATGACGTACCTTATTGTCATGACAATAAGAAACGTCATGAAAACGTCGTTAAAACGTTCCTATAATTGAAT
The DNA here is from genome assembly GCA_947859195.1 of Drymonia ruficornis. NCBI lineage: Eukaryota > Metazoa > Arthropoda > Insecta > Lepidoptera > Notodontidae > Drymonia > Drymonia ruficornis. Next base: position 4,308,700 of record OX401932.1, on the reverse strand, counting down.
CGCAATAAGAGCTTGTGGTAAGCCCCCAGTTGTCAACTGACATACGTAATAGAGCCTTGCGTCGGCAACGTGCGAGCGATGCTTAAGACATAAGTCAATGTAAAAAGACAAGCCCGCTGAGTTTCTTGCCGGATCTTCCCAGTCGAAGTCTTCCTATCCGGCGGTAGAATTTAAGGAAAAGAAATGTAAAACGACAATTTGTAAGTGCCCCCGTAGGCCTAAACAAAATAAACGCTTTGGCTTTGACTTCGAAAGCACCACGCAGTGTTTATGAATAATACCTACCCACTTTAAAATTGCTCAAAATTTTAGATACCTGCATCAAAAATTAAATAAGACTAAAAAAAAACATAAATTAAATATGAATTAGTTTTTACACTTCTGCCATTCGTCTATATTACTCCCCCCTGCCGAGCAAAACACAAAACGCTTTCCACCCAATCATTTGCGCGCCCCAAACTGAAATCCACCCCAATTTGAGCCTTCATCCCTTATCATAGGATGTTCAAAAACATTTTCAAACAGCAAGGGGGGTTGGTATATCGTAATTCGTAGATATTACAAGCTGGTATGCGCTGCTTTGATCCAGTTAGTACCGGATTGGGCCGGTATTAGGGTGGGCACGGAAAACAGAATTAAATAGAATGACGATAAAATTTTACATATGACGACCGCTTCGCGCAGTGGTTTGAGCGTTGGTCGCTCGGTGCATTGCATCGGGTTCGATTCCCGCTAGAGTGAAATTTCGCGAACAGCCTTTTCGTAATTTTAACTGGTCTGGGTATCACTGGGATCGCCCCCAGTCCATTGTACGGTACCCATAGTACAAGCGTTGCTTAGTTTGGGACCATACAGTTGGTGTGTAAGTCTGGCAATATTTATTTATTTATTATTTAAATCTTATTTGTTTCAAATTCGCTACCTATAAAGACAAATAAGCAAAATCATTACATTCAGTAGGTGCGTCTACATGAGCCGAGTGTTGCACTTTAAAATCTTATTTGTTTCAAAATCGCTACCTATAAAGATAAAGAAGCAAAAACTAATTTAACTTGGTGTATCTACATTTGCCGAGTGTTGCTCCCGAGCGCTCAGTATTGACGTCGCGATATATCTGAAAATAAAGACCTACGGACTAATGCATGCTATTTCCAACCATTCCCTATTCCGTGGATATTAGGGTGTTTTCAAAAGGTGGCCAAAGTGTATTGTCAAGAAGCGAACATGATTAGATTTTGTTTGAACTATTTAAACTAATAAAGTGTTTGAAGAGAATTAATAATGATGGGTCAGATATAACATCACGGTGACGACGAAGGGTGGGACAGAAACATTCCAAATTGTCGAAATAATTCAAAATACATGCTTAACTTACAATGCTTAACATCAGGCGGGCCGTACGCTTGTTTGCCACCACAGCCTAATAAAAAATATACCCTTTTCATTAAAAACCGGCCAAGTGCGTGTCGGACTCGCACATAAAGGTTTCCGTACCACCGTAGAATAAAAATGTCAAAAACATCAAGTTCTAAATTTTTTATTTTTTTTTAACATATATTTTATTTTTAGTTTTTTTTTAAAGGACTGCGGTGGCAAGAAAGCGTAAGGCCCGCCTGATGTTAAGCAGTTACCGTAGCTTATAGATGCTTACAATACCAAAGGCATTGCTCGCACATTGACGACCTGAAGGGGAGGGGGATGGAGGAAGGGGGAGGGGAGTTGGGCTTCCGGCTCTATCACTCATAGTACGAAACGCAGCTGTAATAGCTTCTTTACGCGGATCTTCTGTGAGAGACTACTAACTCGGTCGAGCCAGCCCGTATATGAGCTGCAGTCAATTGGCTACAGCTTGGCTCTACCACCATTAAATTCCATAATGGAATCCCACTTTAAAAAAGGGGGTCTTCTTCTTATCGTATGGTTAGTGGCCAACCTGAGATTTGTTCAAGCCTCCCGAAGGCCTCTGACAAGGCTTAACGACTGCTGCCTAGATGACAACAACCGGGACCGACTTTTCACGTATCCTCCGAAGGGGTAAGGGGGATTAATGGATGGATATTAAAAGGGGCATATGACATCGTAATTACAAGCTGTTATAAACTTATTGTAACGTTACAAGGGGTTGACAAATGGCGATTGGTTTAAATGTCACCTCCCAGGACGCTGTTTAACCTTTGCACGGCGGCCCACTAATATTTTTATGACGTCGTTACAAAGTTAGTGCGTACGGAAAATTTATTTTATAAACTTCATACATTACAGTAGCGGCACGCTATGTTGGCCGTTTTGACATGTGGGGGGAGGGAACAAATGAACCTTATTATAACGGAATAAGAATGACAGTTTTAAAATGTAGGAATGACAAAATATGAATGCTAAAATGAATCTTATTCCGTTGCAATAAGGTTCATCCTCTTCCCCTTCTACATGTCAAAACGGCCATCATAACGTGCCGCTAATTTAGGTAGGTACAGTCAGCAACATAAGTCGCTGAACAATCTCAATTTTTGAAATTGGTAACACTCTTTATTTTACAGCGACTGTAGCCTAGGGGTGAACAGGTTGGGCTAGCAATCAGAAGGTCCCAGGTTCGATCCCCGGTGGGGCATGCACTAATGGATGAATTTTCATCTATGTGCATAATTTACAGTTCGCTGACGGTGAGGGAAAACATCGTGAGGAAACCTACCTATCCCTCGGGATTAGGTAATAGTCAGTTCCTGTATACACGGCGACAAGGTTCACCACCTGTCACGTTGGGTTCTGACTATCAGGTGCAACGTGGGCTTTGAGTTGGTTGATACCTCCACAATGTGGTGGTATATGGCCACTCAAGTCTCTGACTACCCCCGAATGGGGATAAAAGTCGTGACGTTACATTTACATTTACATTCTTTATTTTACAAACGTTTATGTCCATTGTCAAAACCATACATTAGCCACATATCAATATTTTGTTTAGATGAAGAAAAACAATGGATTTGATGCAAAACCAAGGTGTGGAAGCGATTTGAAAAACTGAGAATGTTCAGCGACTTCTGATGCTGACCGTACCAAGAAAAAAAAGGAGACAGTTACTTCCAAAATAGTATGTCGTAATAAATGGAGTCCATGGACATAGTATGTATAGCTCAGTCGTTCGCGGAAAATAATGTTGAAAACAATATATCGATATTGCAAATACGGCTCATCTTAAATGCATTGATGTAATATTTTAGCAGATATGGTAACTCCTTACATTGCTCTGTCTAGACTTGTGCTCAGCGCACCAGTAGGCCTACTCTTTAACGAAAATTGTTTAACGTCTTCGTCGTCGTCGAATCTAAAGGAGAAACAAATTTCGTTCGTAAGAAATGTCGGAATGAATGAGAAACGTAGTAGGAAAGACGCGAAATTTCGTCCGAAATTTCGTTTTCTATTTCGCTGCTTCAATTCAAAAGTACCACAAATCAAAGTGACACTTTTTTAGAGGAGAGCTAATCAAAGAAAAGAAAACTATTTTTTATCTAATTCTTTTTTATTTTATATTAAATATATACATATTATACATCGTTAGAAGCGTATATTTAAGCAGCACTAAATGTTTTAAGTAGTTTTATAATAAACTGAATGACGGAGGAGATATAAGCATATAAGTTACTTTTGAATATAAAAAATATGTTTGAAATATACTAAACATGGAACAAAACAACCATAAGTCAAAAAAATAATTGTATTAATAATGTTTCTCTATAAAACTTTTAAGGAACACAATAAAATCGCCATGCAATTCAATAAAATAACTAAAATGCTATCTTAAATTTAAAACAAATCAAAGTTTTCCTCTAAATAACAAATTAAATTCTTCGAAACTGTTGTAAAATAATCATCAATATTTTTTTAACTTCTATTAAAAGATGATAATTGGCCGAGCTAATTAGCAAAACTAGGTAACGTAAGTTTTTTAAACCTCAAAATAAAACAAAGACTTTATAAACATGAAGAAAACACTCTTTGACTCGAACTTGTATCCTCAGAAGTGTCGCTATCATAATCGCTGCCTAGTTTGGTTTACTGTTTAACCCCCGACGAAAAACGAGAGGTGTTATAAGTTTGAAGTGTATAATTTTAATTTTAACTGAAATTTTTGAACATTTATTATTAAGTTGAGACAAACTGAGACTGTGCTGACTGCCAGGAATAGAATTACTATCGAATGACTCATTCAGAGGCACATCTGGTTCTTTCAACATTGGATAGTCAGTTTGCGGATGTTTTTGCAAGTCTTGAACATTTTCGCTATTACTTCTACTGTTATCTCTTACCATGTTGAGTATTCTATGTACTCTCCCCCGGAAAAATACAATAAATAATAATGTAATTGTCTCGGTATAACATAGTACCAAAGCCACCCACCCGCCGCTGCGCCGCCGGCTCTTTTTGAACAATCATGCCGACATGGTGGTTCAAAAGGAGCCCGGCATTTTTGAAATTACTTAAATGCATAAATATAATACCTAGTCAGTAAAAAAAATGACCTTAAAATAAAATTTATTTATTTAACGTTAATACCTACGGAACAATAGTAATATAATACGTAAAAACATACCTATAATTTTATAATAACAATGCCCTGCTCAAATATGCTAATGTAATGTATCTCATTACAAATGACCTTATCGATTGTATTAAAAAAAACTCTGTTAAATAAAAGAAAAACGAGTGTATTCCGGAATAAGGCGCTTTTTATTTGAAATAATAATCATTTATAGTAGTTTTTTATATTCAAAGTAAACTATTTCTAAATACCGTACTTCATATTAAGAGGAGGGTTCGAAATTTGGTTGATTTTCTATTCTACTGTTTCTTTAAGTAAGTATGTGGACTAGGAATCTTATATTTAGATGTATGATTTTTGACTATATTATCTTGAGTATCTTTAAATCCAAATCACGATTTGATGAAATTTTCTCGATAAAAAAAAATTATGAAATGAGCTCTAATTATTTACAATTTTCCTTGCTACCACGATGTTTTTACGATTTAGATCACGAAATTATTTCTAAAACATAGCAAATAATGATATCTAAACTACCCTGCAACCATATTTTAATTCATGAAGTAGTTTTTTTTTAATTCAAGAAAATGTGGTTAGGCGCTTACGTTGTTTATTTCCGAGCGCGCGCACAATATCGCCATCTCACATTTTAAGTACTTGAACTAACCATGTCTCTCTCTAACTTTGTATTGTCAGTGTCCAGTCGGACTTGTTCGACGTCGGACCTGTGAAGGATTTTTTAAAAAATATTACGAAAAAATATTACGGTCGTGCCACATTACAGGTACAGTACAGTATTTACAGTCCGCCGACGCCTATGATAAATAAATAAATATCCTTGGAAATTATTTTACACATGACTACCTGATCCCAAACTAAGCAGAGCTTGTACTATGGAAACCAGATAACTGATATTACTACATATACTACTTTTTGTTTGTAAATACAAACTAAATATACACTTAATTACACCTAGACTCGGGACATGCGGACATGTTCATGCACACAAATGCATGTCCTGGGCAGGAATCGAACCTACGACCTGCACTGCAGCGTGATTTTCGTTTGCTTTTCCTTGTCTTGTGTAATTTCTTTTCATCTCTTGTCATTTTGTGTCATCTCTTGTCATTTTGTGTCATCCCTTGTCATTTCATAGTTATTCGTGTCATTTCTGTAAAAACTCCCTATTTCGCTTACTGTTATATACTTGCAGCATGGTCTTGGGCCGACAGTGGGAATACATTGCTTGTCAAAACAATGGAGTCGCTTTATTGCGTTTGTTGTAGGTATGGATGGGCAAGTAATAAATATATCATACATCAATAAATTATCGTAAAAAATAACATTACAGATATGTATAGGAAAATGTTTGTCCGTCCTATTCAATCTATTATATTATAAACGAAAGTAACTCTGTCTGTTACCTTTTCACGGCTAAACCGCTGAACCAATGTTGATGAATTTTGGTATGGAGATAGACTGGGTCTTGGCGGAGAACATAGGCTACTTTTTAGGGTTCCAAAGGGTGCTAACGGGACCCTATTACTAGGCCTACGCTGTCCGTCTGTCTGTCTGTCCGTCTGTCAGCGCGGGCTGTATCTCACGAACCGTAACAGGTAGAGAGTTGAAATTTTCACTGAATGTGTATTTCTGTTGCCGGTGCAGAACAAATACTAAAAATATAATAACATTTAAAAATAAATATCAAGTCTCAAACTTGATATTTTTGATGTGTTTATTCTACGGTGGTACGGAACCCTTTATGTGCGAGTCCGACGCCTTCAGATCTTATGAATGTTTTCTTGAAATAAATATAGTGTATTTTAAGTAATTAACTGGCCAACCCTCAGGTCCTACCTACCATGTTAGGATCTTTTTCGTTCTAGCGGGTGTAAACCGTGATTTAACGAGTTAATGTGATAATTTTTGTATTTAAATTATTCAATTCAATGTATTTGTTTCAGACATAGTCCAATATTGATTATTAAAATTATTATAATTTCACAATAAATATAAAACAATAAATAAAAGTAAAATTAAATTAAAAAAAATAAAAAAATATTTTTTATTTTTCATGTTTTATCATTAAAATACAATATAATATAACATAAATTAAAATAAAATACAATAAAATAAAAACCTACCCCTAATTAAACAAATACCGTCCGCGTGGGATACTGGCTGCATGTCCTCCCTGTATTCAAGCTGTTCCTGTTGTCAAGCGAATTTTTTGAGCAAGGAAAGAGCCAGCCCTCTTGTCACCTGTGGCGGTAACCAGTCTAAGGGTGATTTTGATAGATAAAAAAATAAAGATAAAAAGATAAACAATAAATAAATGCATGGTTAAATCAATAAAATTAATAAAAACTGAAAAATAAATTAAATATGGTAAAAATAAATATTATGACACCGCTGATGACTTCATGATCGGCATCGAAGTTAAGTACCAAAGTATTCCTTTGCCTACGAAACATGAAAAAGATACTCATATCCGGCAGTCAGTCACTGACACAGAGTATGTACATTTTTACCCGACTACGGTGGGCGGAGGGTTATGATTTTGACCGATATGTATGTATGTTCATCTGCTCCCGTATAACGTCCAAACTATTTTTATCATAATAATTTGACTAATGAGATATCGTTGGACGCGTCTGGATCGTCCGCTGGTTATAGGCTATTATACGATCGAAATATTGTTATACGTATCTATCAGCATATTGTAGGTATCGTTTGTCTTCTTTTGACTTACTTTGTCTTCAGCAATAAAACAACATAGAAATTAAATTATTTTTTTCAAATACACTCGACATAAAAATCCCATATAAAACGAAAAAAATTTATTTGAATATTTTCATCCATTTCATCTATTTTAAAAGGTGCACTGGGACATATTATTTTAATTGTACGAATTAAACAATATTGTTCCTTCAAAAAATAACTATACTATAGTCTACTCCATAGCTGTTCTGTCCTAGCTAAGCGAGAGGGATATATCCTTCGGCAGCTCACGCGACGCTAGCCACACCCCGAAACTAAAATTCATTTTTTTCTTGTATCGTCTTAAATAACTTAAATGCACACCGAACCAAAAAAAAAAAGTTCATTTAGGTATATTTTCTGTGCAAAACAACCAGTTTTTGAAATATGGTTCTTTTGATTTAAAAATAGTGGCATACTGACGTGAATCCTTTATTCAAAAGGGAAGTATTCCGAAATATGGTCGTTTTCTGTATACAAATTTCGAGATATGGCACTTTTGCACAAAAGAAACGTGCTTTTAGTTCAGTTGTCAACGCGCAACTCACATTATGGCAGTTTAGATCATATTTCGCGCGCACAAAACGAAAATTCAAAAGAAACGGTTGCGTTGTTTTTGTACATTAAAGTGCAAAATCAATAGGTGTCTTTTTTAAATATAAAAGTATGAAGGATTACGATTGGATTTTTGCAATAAAAACATTTTAGATATTTTTTTATTTGTGGTACTTTTGAATTGAAGCAGCGTTTTGTAAAAGAGTAGGCCCTCAGTACATGCAGCGAAATTCACACATCTGTTATTGCACTAGCAATTCGACAATCAACTTAAAGGAATTCTCATGCGTATTATTCACCAGAAGATGAGCTATATTGGTAATACCCACATGTTTTCAACATTATTTATCGTGAACAACTGAGTCGTACTGTGTCCATAGACTCATGAAGTCTAGTTTTTATGTTTCTAAGGTGGCAAACAAGCGTGCGGCCCGCCTGATGTTAAGCAGTTACCGTAGCTTATAGATGCTTTCAATACCAACGTCATCACTCGCACGTTGTCGACCTGAGGAGTGAGACAGACGGAAGAAAAGAGAGGTTAGACTTCCAGCTCTCTCACTCATCGTACGAAACACAGCTGTAATAGTTACGATACGCCGAGTTTCTGTGAGAGGTTGATACCACCCCTGTCGAGCCCGTATATGAGCTGCAGTCAATTGGTAACAGCTTGGAGACCACCTATAAATTGCAATAATAATTGTAATAGCAATGTTAGGTGGTACCATATCCACTAAAATAGTTCATCAATGGTCCTCGGTACATTATTATCAAAATTACTGAAGTATTTTGTCTTCATTGTCCGCTCAACGTCAATTAACAAGTGATTACTCTGCTCGCTAGATAGCATCAGATTACCGTCCTTAGAGACTTGTTAACACAAGCAATATATAATGAACTGCTTTTAATATCATATTTATTGGAAGAGCCAAGCTGTACTGGTCTTGACCGGGGTAGTACCACCCTCTCACAGACGATCGGCGTAAAGTTTTTACAGCTGTGTTTTACGATGAGTGAGAGAGTCAGAATCCCAACGCTGCCGTCCCTCTGTCCCACTTCCCTTACAGGTAGTCAACGTGCGAGCGATGCCTTTAGTAACTGCTTAACATCAGGCGTGCCGTAAGCTTGTTTTCCACTTTAGTGACTTTTTTATGGGAATAGAAACCGCCACGCACTCCCACAACTGTGACTCCTGTAAGCTAGGATCGACAGTGTCCAATGATGACGCCGAGGTATGACCCTCGACGAGTCCCGGGGACAAGCTAAGTTGTCTTGGAACCCGCACGAATTTAATCAACAGAAAGAATAGGAGGAGTTGGAATGTGCAGGAGTGGTGGAGGAGATGTGGGTACCTACCTAAGTATTTGATTATTCATAAATTTTTCGCTAAGGGACCCAGACGGAAACGCGAACGGAACCAAATTTGAAATCGATAATACAATTCGTTTGACTCAATATATATTTCATGGAAAGGTTCTAAAATAATACAATGTATGAGTAACAACTGATACTAATGTACTCACTGATATAGATAATGAAAAATACTGTAACGTATTTTTGTATATAACTACTAGCTGAGCCAAGCTGTAGCCAGTTGACTGCAGCTCATATATGGGCTGGCTCGAGTAGTATTACGCCCAGATCGGCGTAAAGTATAACTATTACAGCGTAGTTTCGTATGATGAGTGAGCGAGTCAGAAGCCCAACGCTCCCTCCTTCTGTCCCACTCCCCTTTAGGTCGTCAACATGCGAGCGATGCCGTTAGCATTACTTAAGGTTGGCACTTATATATCAACTCGGCACCCGACCAGCACCGCCTCGTCGGTCGGCATCCACTAACTGAACCAGAAATAAGTGGACCACGCGCTGACCACGCGGCGTTCACTCGTTCACCACGCGCGGTCCACTGGGTGATCACGTGACGTTTATGGTGTAAAAGCAGCGTCCGCCCGCGGACCACCCGGCGACAACGAGTGGACGCCGAGCGGCGAGGCGGTGCTGGTCGGCTGCCGAGTTGTTAGATGAGTGCCAACCTTTACACACCTACAGCGTATGGTCCCAAGCCAAGCAACGCATGTACTATGGGTACCGTACAATGGTATGGACTGGGGGCGATCCCAGTGACACCCAGACAGAAAACTACGAAAAGGCCTTTTCTGAAATTTGCCTCAGGCGGGATTCGAACCCGCAAACCGCGGCCTACGCTCGTACCACTGCGCCAAGCGGTCGTCATCGGTAACTGCTTAACTTACAATAAAAATAAATTACATCTATGATCGCTAGTACCATGTTTTACTTTTGAACCATACCCACCTAAAGTCATAGATAACAATGGACGATAAACCTGATAAGATATAACGCGTCCTATTTACCAGTCAGTACTGATTTCTACTCACACCTGATAATAAGTTTTTACTAAAAATATCAACAAAATTACATCTATGTGCGTTTAAATCAGTGAATTTGATATCTGAGGTGAATATATTACGTTTTTGAATTAAAATTAACGAAAAATTCGTGGTGTTTGCGTATATTTTTGTATATATTGATGTGTGGTTTATGTGATAAAATAAGTGTCGGCCATCTTTGATGTTTCAGTAATCGCAAAGAAAACATATAAGATAAATATTGACAAATTAATGGCTAAGTAAAGCAACTTTTTACATGAAAGCCCAAAAAAGGAGTGTATATGTGTTTAGGGTTCATGTATGTGTGTATGTGAGATTCTTTATTCCACCATAACTTTAAAATGCCTAAACCGATTTGGATGTATGGGGTATCGTTACATCATTCCGGGTAACACTGGGTATATTATTATTTTCGAAAAAAATCAAAATGGCGGCATTATGGCTCCATTTTCAAATGTGACAAAAATATTTTTTTTTATACTTTTTATTAGTAAATTTTTTGGCAGGGCAGTCATGTTTTTAATTTTTTTAATTATTTATTTTTAATGTGTCTATAACTGCCTACAATTAGCAACAAGCTACTTATATTAACACACACTTACCTAAATAGAAAAAACAAAAATATACTTAGATAATACTTTTCTAATTTTCGTAGAAATTGAATACGTCGTCAATGTAATGTAACTAACATTTTCTGAACGAAAACAGTGTATTTTTATATTCAGTAAGGCTGTAAACAGACCTACGGCCTGTAAGCTATGTTGCTGTAGCCTATAGATAGATGCTTGCAATACCAAAAGGCATCGCTCGCACGTTGCCGACCAGAAGGGGAGTGGGACTCGGAAGGAAGAAGGGGGTTGGTTCCGGGTCACTAAACACAGCTTATATAGCTACTTTACGCCGATCTTCTGTGAGCTGGTGGTACTACCCCAGTCGAGCTAGTATAAGAGCTGCAGTCAATTGGCTACAGTTTGGCTCTAGCATTCGACATGTTTTCAACATTATTTTCCGCAAGTCGTACTGTGTCCATTGACTCCTTTTAGTTGGACAAACTATTATACTGTCACGTGTCTCCCTCTTTTTTGGTAATGTCTTTGGTGATTAATTTGGCCCGTTGGCGTGGTTGGTAAGATTCCCCCTATCACGCCGCAGGTCGTAGGTTCGATTCCTACCCGGGACATGCATTTGTGTGCATGAACATGTCTGTATGTCCCGAGTCTGGGTGTATATGTATATTAAGTATGTATTTACAAACAAAAAGTAGTATATGTAGTAATATCAGTTATCTGGTTTCCATAGTACAAGCTCTGCTTAGTTTGGGATCAGGTAGCCGTGTGTAAAAGAATGTCCCAGGATATTTATTTAATTATTTTAGCGACTGTAGCCTAGGGGCGAACAGGTGGGGCTAGCAATGAGAAGGTCCCAGGTTCGAACCCCGGTGGGGCATGCACCGATGGATGATTTTTCATCTATGTGCATAATTTACAGTCCGCTTACGGTGAGGGAAAACATCGTGAGGAAACCTACCATCCCTCAGGATTAGGTAATAGTCAGTTCCTGTATACACGGCGACAAGGTTCACCACCTGTCACGTTGGGTTCTGACTATCTGGTGAAACGTGGGCTTTGAGTTGGTTAATACCTCCACATTGTGGTGGTGTATGGCCACTCAAGCCTCTGACTACCCCCGAATGGGGATGAAAGTCGTGAAACATATTTTTTATTATTTTTTATTATTGTCACAAAGACTAAAATAAATAGTGAGTAAGTTCATAATAACACACCTTATATTTTATCTGTATGATAAGTGAATATGTGCTTTTTTATCTGATTTGCAAGAATCGTGTTACGAAATGAGCAAATATTTTTCTTGATAAATCAATGAATGATACTCCAAAGACTTTACCAAAATAGAGGGAGTCACGTGACTGTCCTAAATAGTAGTCCTAATAATCGGAATCCATGAGCATAGTCAGTCGTTCGCGGAAAATAATGTTGTAACTAGTGATGGGATGTTCTCGAGAACATTCTCACTCTCGGAAACTTACGCGGAAACTTACTCGTGAGAATTTTTGAGAATCTTATATTTTGGGTGACGTTATCCTAACTTTCAATCTTAAACACAATTAAAACCACCATACTTGCATGTTTAATGAGGTTTATGCCAAGTTTAACATGTTTCATAAGATACATTCTCGAAAATACTCACGAGTAAGTTTCCGAGGGTGAGAATGTTCTTGAGAAGATCCCATAACTATTTGAAACATGTCGGTATTGCCAATACCGGCTAATTTTACGGTGAATAATGCCTTCTTATGTATTTAATAAGTTATAAAAGATCACAGATAACAGTCTCATTTCTGTGGCGACCAGCCTATACTGTTATTCTTGTCTCCCGCTTTGCTACGGAGGGTGTTTAGAATTGCATTCAAACTTTTCTACATATTACTAGTCTGTGGTATATTGATTGTCTGTCGCTCTCTTGTCTATACTGTGCGAACCGTGGTGCACACGTTTACGTTAAATATATTCATAAATATTAGCAAGTCGCTCTGTGTTAGTCCTAAACACCTTTTTCAGTGAATACACATCGTTACCGAATCAGTGCCTTTCATTTCACAGGAAATATTAAACAGAGGGAAGTGGATAATCTTCTTCCAACTCCTCCTATCCTTTCTTCTGATTAAATTCGTGCGGGTTCCAAGACAACTTAGCTTGTCCCCGGGACTCGTCGAGGGTCAAACCTTGGCGTCATCGTTGGACACTGTCGATCCTGGCTTACAGGAGTCACAATGGTGGCAGTATGTCGCGGGACTAGTCCCATTAAAAAAAAAAAAAAGTGCTAGCAGATGTGTGAATATCGCTGCATGTAGTGGTGCTGAGCACAAGTCTAGTGATTGCAATGTAAGGAGGTGCCATATCCGCTAAAATAATACGTCAATGGCTGAATAAAAGTTAGGGGCATCCATAAATTACGTGAGGTTATTTTTGAGATTTTTCGACCGAATGCCTCACGTAATTTATGGACGCCCCCTTATCCGACGATTCTGAAATTCCAAAATAATTTGTTCTTCTAAACAGAGTCCATAGACTCAGTATCTACAACATGTTAATATAGTCAATACGACTGTAAATAATATGCATCAAAATGTCTTTTTATGTATTTAAAATATTTATTTTTTTCAGGAAAATGGGGCGTCTCATATCCGGTATTGTATTTCTCATAGTTGCGGGCGCTGTGAGCTGTCAAGATGGTAAGTGGTGACATCTGTTGACGAGTGGCGTCGGTTAGCGTCATCTGTTGGCGGGTAGTTGACAACTTTTGTAGCATTACAAAATAATTTGTATAAATAAAATAAAACTTCTATATTTTTGAAAATCTTGTCCAAAAAGCGATTTTATATTTTATTGACAAGCTATAATTTTACACGTAGAGGTTCTTAAACCTAGAATCTAATTAGACCTAAAGGCAAATCCTCCTGTATCTTGGGCTCGTAATGTAGGTAGCTACAGGTATCTTTCTTTGTTCTATTAATGTGTGTTTTTGCCCAAAACTGGGCAAGACCTAGAATTGCCTATAAACCCTTAAAACACCTACAAAGAGTTTGTAAGACATTTGAACATTGGACACAAAAAAACCATTAAAATTCAAAAAAACATTGCGCTTTTCTAGCCCATATTAGGGCTCGGCGCAAACAAGAGCCCTACCTTAGGCGAAGGCTAAACGTAAAGTATAAACTGTGGTCCATCAGTATGGTACATAATGATGGATGTCATTCCATCGACGCAGGCTACACGTTCAATATTTATTCCGTCAGTATTGTGACGTAGTTCGTACAGTGCAGACGTCAAATGAAACACGAAGGCTTGCTAGGGAATGCTATTGCTTTCACGACGCGGAATGCCAAACTATCATTGTGGAATCGAAATTCGTGGTAAATACTGTCATCCATCAGTATACTAGCCTACACGATCAGTTTGGATCACGGTTTTTGGTAAATAATGACGGACCACAGTATTTACTTTACGTCTAGCCTTCGCCTTAGTTTTCGTTCAATATTTCAGATGCGTCGACACTGTCGCCATCTAGCATGGCCTTGCAATCTGGCATCTGTAGGTTGTGTAGATGCAACAATACAACTGTGGATTGCTTCGATCTGAGCATCACTACGTTCTTTAGCAAAGAGGAATGGGCAGGTAAGCATGGACTTGCAATCTAGCATAATCATGCGTTGCATATGCTGGCAATTTATCATTAAACATAGTCATGCGATCTGCAATCTGTTCGAAGTCTATGTGCGAATCGTAACATTAATTGATTATCACTTGCTTATGGTGACGGAAAACATCGTGAGGAAAACTGCATGTCTTCGAAAATCGAACTGATTTTCAATGTGAAATCCACCAACCCGCACTGGGCCAGCGTGGTGGATTATGGCCTGAATCCCCCTCGCATTGAGGGGAGGCCCGTGCCTAGGAATGGGACGTTAAAAGGGCTTCTTCTTATGGTTAGTGGCCAATCTGGCGTCAGAGTTGTTCAGGCCGCCCGAAGGCCTCTGACAAGGCTTAACTCTGCTGTCTAGATGACAACAACCGGGACCGACTTCTTACGTGCCCTCCGAAACACGGAGACGCTCAGTTCAAATGCCACTAAACAGTCACCCATCTCTGCCTGACCTCGCCAAGCGAAGACCTTCGATCGTTTAAACCGATCAGTGACTGCAGCTGGCTATTAACGCCTCAAAGAGCTAATATTATTATTTATAACAGGTCTAACGGAACTGAAACCGAAAAACGTGGATCTCAGCGACAATTTGATCGTCAACGTTACCGTAATGGCCGACTTGCCCATCGAAGTGCTGAACCTTTCCCGATGCAGTATCGAGTTCATAGAGAACGCGAGTTTCAGGGACTTACAGGAGATGAGGGTCTTGGACCTGAGTCACAATAAACTGACTTCTGCAAGGTTGAGTCCTCATGCTTTTGAGGTAAGTCATCATCATCATCATGTCAGCCAAAAGACGTCCACTGTTGGACATAGGCCTCCCCCGCGGTGTCCCACAACGACCGGTCCTGTGCTGCTTGCATCCAGCTGTTTCCCGCGACCTTCACTAGGTCGTCGGTTCACCTTGTGGGGTGCTACCCACGCTGCGTCTTCCGGTACGTGGTCGCCACTCAAGAACCTTTGGGGGCGTCCATGAATTAAGTGAGGCGATTTTGGTGATTTTGCGACTATCGCTCCCCCTTAGTGAGATTTCGTGAGATTTGGCTTGAACTCCTTCATCCCTAATCTCACGTGAGATTTTTCATAAAGCCATATTTTAGTGGAGAAACATGATTTACTTAGGTACTTAATGTAACCCCAGTTTTTTCACAATTTTACACTATTTCTTACGGAATATAGGTACGTGTTATTTATCCTGGGACATTCTTTACACTCGGCTACCTGATCCCAAACTAAGCAGAGCTTGTACTATGGAAACCAGAATACTGATATTACTACATATATCTACTACTTTTTGTTTGTAAATACATACTTAATATACATATACACCCAGAATCGGGACATGCCGACATGTTCATGCACACAAATGTAGGTCCCGGGTAGGAATCTAACCCACGACCTGCAGCGTGATAGGCGGAATCTAAACCAACCACGCCAACGGGCCCGTCAAAATTAGACCCTATTAGGCCAAAATTAGGCCCTAAATTATTTTTGCCCTCTAAAATTATCGTATGGATTCGTGGCCTTTAATTCAGTATTTTTCCCCCAGGGTCGTTTCTCCCCAGAGGAATATGAGCCTCTAGTATCCATGAGGAGCCTGAACCTGGCAGACAATGACCTGCACTCCCTGCATCAAGACCTGTTCGAGCATCTGCCTGAGTTGGAGTTCCTGGACCTGAGTGGCAACCCGCTGACGACTATAGACCACGTCACCCTGATCGCTATCTCTAGCTTGCCTATGTTAAAGGTATGTTTAAATTAATCGCCAGACGAATGCTTCTTCTTCTTGTAGTGGCCAACCTGTTGTCAAATTTGTTGAAGCTGCCCGAAGGCCTCTGACAAGCTTAAGGGCCACCGCAGACTTGCTACTTTTAGCATCGGCGATCGGCGATTTTGCGACTGCATCGCATTTTGGCGACTCTCTGCGGTCGGACGTAGCGACTGCTCCGATGCTAAAAGCGACTAAACGCTGATCGCCGATGCAAAAAGTAGCAAGTCTAGGGCCACCGCAGACTTGCTACTTTTTGCATCGGCGATCTGAACGACTGCCTAGATGACAACAACCGGGACCGACTTTATATGTGCCCTCCGAAGCACGGAGACGCTCAGTTCGGCTACTGAATGGTCACCCATCTTTGACTGACCTTGCCAATCTTTGGTTACTACCCGATCGTCTGCCGGTCAGTGATTGCAGCTGGCTATAAGCCAATATTACTTATGTTGAACATCGTGAGGAAACCTACCTATCCCTCGGGATTAGGTAATAGTCAGTTCCTGTATACACGGCGACACGGTTCACCACCTGTCACGTTGGGTACTGACTATCTGGTGAAACGTGGGCTTTGAGTTGGTTAATACCTCCACAATGTGGTGGTGTATGGCCACTCAAGCCTCTGACTACCCCCGAACGGGGATAAAAGTCGTGACGTTACATTTATTTTTCATTTCATTTACTTATGTTCTAGGAATTGCGAATGCGTTCGTGCGCTCTCACGGAGATCCCTGAGAAGTTCCTGCACACTCCTCGATACTTGGAGCGGCTGGACATCAGTGACAACCGCCTGTCCGCGGTCCCTCAAGAGCTCGACGAGACCAAGAACCTGTTGTACTTGAACCTCAACCAGAACCCTATTGAGGAGTTGGATATGGAGTCTGAAGAGTTCCCGTGAGTTGCTTTTTATTTTATTAGTTCTTTAGGATATTCTTTAGGAAACAGCAGTGGTAGCCGATTGGTTAAGCACGCGTCTTGCGGGCTTAAGGTCCTGGGTTCAAACCCTGGCTCACACCTCTGGATTTTTCGAAATCTATGTGTGATTCATAACTTTAATATGATTATCACTTGCTTACGGTGAAGGTAAACATCGTGAGGAAACCTGCGTGTCTTTAGACATGTGTAATCCACCAACCCGCACTGGGCCAGCGTGGTGGATTATGGCCTGAATCCCCCTCGCATTGAGGGGAGGCCCGTGCCCAGCAGTGGGACGTTAAAGGGGCAATTTTTTTTTTTTTTTTTTTTTTTTTTTAGGATATCAGTAGTGAAATACTATGTCGTTGCACACTTCGCACCACAAAAAATCTGTTTACTTAATAAAAAAAACTAAAATCCGACTACTTACTGAAAAATCAAGCTCTGTAAAGTATGAAACAAGAAAATATTCTCGTCTAGAGGATAGCCGTAAGTGGCATATGACGACGGACCACGGACCACGGATATCTTCTAGATGAGAAAATTTTCTTGTTTCATACTGATTAGAGCGTGATTTTTTAAATATATAACGTCACGACTTTTATCCCCATTCGGGGGTAGTCAGAGCCTTGAGTGGCCATACACCACCACATTGTGGAGGTATTAACCAACTCAAAGCCCACGTCGGTCAAAGTCGGGTTTGAGTTTTTAAAACTTACTTTGACGTTACGTAGCCTTTAAATAACCTGCGGACCATCAAGACGCTTCCAACGATACCTCATTTGTCAAATTATTATAAGTAGTTTGGAAGTTATGCGGGAACAGATGAACATACATACATACTGGTCAAAATCATAACCCTCCGCCGTTGTCGTGTATAAATAACCTCAAATCCCTTTCCAGCGGTTTCCCCCGTCTCCGGAAGCTTGAGGAACTGCACATGTGTAACATGCCGGTGCTCAAGCGCATCGGAGCCGGCGCCCTGTCAGGCCTGGAGAACGTGCAGCGGCTGCATCTGAGCTACAACCCTCAGCTGTCCTTCATACACCCGAAGGCACTAGCCCGGCCGGATGATATCGGCGAGACTTATGACTGGCCTATTGTTAAGAAGGTGCGTGAGACTTTTGCAAGTTGATGTCAGCGTAGACCTATTTAGGGTTCCGTACCCGGAGGGTGCCAACGGAACCCTATTCTAAGCCTCCGCTGTCCGTTCGTCCGTCCGAGTCCGACACGCTCTTGGCCGGTTTTTTATACAGGGGTCATTGGTAAAACACTAACAACTTGCTACTTTGGACTGTATTACTGACATTATAAACGGCAACTTTTGTTCTATGACTTTTTACAAAACAATTATGCATTTAACAAAAAATCATATACTGTAAAATGTATGGTACAAGAAAATGTGCTCATCTAGAGAATAGCCATGGTCCGTTTAGGAACAATAAGGTAAAGTGGCATATGACCACGGACCATGGCTATCATCTAGATGGGAATATTTTCTTGTTTCATAGATTTTAGTGGGATTATTTTTTTAAATGTACCTATTTTATTTTGTAAAATGTCATAGCAAAATTGTTGTTTATGATTAGTGCTGCGAGGTTGTTAGGGCCATAACACACCTAGTAGCCATGGCATGGCGACGGTCGCCAACCCCGTAGCCAAGTGAAAATACGTCAAAATATGTCAGGTAACATACCTGGCGACCGACTGGTGACTGGCGACGGACTAGCAACCGTCGCAAGTCGGTCGCCAGGTATGTTGCTTATGTTATGGCCCTTAGTGTTTTACCAATAACCCTGGAGGTGCCTGGATATGCCTTTGGTATTGCAAGCATCTATAAGCTACGGTAACTATTTATCATCAGGCTTGTTAGCCACCATAGACGAACCATATAAAGGACTGGGTCTAAGCTACCAGGCCGCGTTGCTATTACATCGCACAGCTCGGCAAGTGACGTCATCACAGTAGGCGTGGCTTAAGTCAGTGTGCTGTTGGCGTTCGTCCTGTGCAGACGTCTTGCCAACGTTCGCATCCCAAATATTCGACACTAGATGGCGACCCTCGGTACGTTTTTTATATGAACCTACACGTAGTGACATCTAGTGTGAAAAAGTTAAACTACGTACTAACATCGAAATAAAACGAACCCAGTAGTTATGCTATTTACCGGTAGATCGGGGGGGCGGAGCTTGTAAATTGCCCTCCCAGTTTTTAACCCCCACCACCCGCGCCACCCCGCGCTAAATTTCCACGCGTTGTTTCATAGGGAAATCTAATAAGGGCACCTCTATTTTTAGTCTTTACTCTATGTTAGCCACCTTCACATAATCGCGACATGTCCCTCGGCACGTAGATGTCGCTTGCGATGTCCCCCGCGAACGTCGCCCGAAGAATTCGCGTCTGGCGACAGAGTCGCGGGACAAATGTCCCCTAGTGAATACGCGGCTTTAAGTCCAATTGTGTCCACAGCTTTACCTGCAATCCAACAACCTCTCCGAGGTGGACTCCCGACTGGTGTCCCGCTGGGACCTGCTGGACGAGCTGGTGGTGTCCGACAACCCGTACCTGTGCGACTGCTCCACGCAGTGGATGGTGGACGTGCTGGTCGAGGATGTGGAGAGGAAGGGGGGCAACGCGTCGTTGATGGTGTGAGTATACCATGGATCTAAATGTTTCTTGGTTGATTGTCTACCGGCTGATCATCAAATCAAATCATCATTTTAAGGGTTCCATACCACCAAAGGAAAAAGACGGAACCCTTAAATTCCCAAAGTGGGCGATAACGCCCCCTTGTAGGTGCTGCAGGACTAAAGGGGGCGGTAAGAGACCCAGAAAAAAAATGGGGGCGTTGTGTAGACTCTAAACAACGCCTTCATTTTTTTCTGGGTCTCATCGAGGTGCGTTATCGCCCAAAGGAAAGGATGCTTTAAAGGATGAAGAAATGTTGCCCGTCCGTCTGTCTGTCTGTCTGTTCGTCTGTCAAGACGTGCAAAGCCCAAACCGCTGGTGTTACAAACATAAAATTTTAACAGCAGGCACCTTTTAGCGTAGAAGAAGAGCATAGGAAGGATTTTAGAAAAAACCTCCCCTAAGGGGATAAAATAAGTACTGGAAGTTTGTATGGGGGTCCCATATTTCTGAAGTTAGAAACATCAAAAGGCTACTTTCAGATCGGTAACGCGCAAGCGATGCCTTTGGTGTTGCAAGCATCTATAGGCTACAGTAACAAATTAACATCAGGCGAGCCGTATGCTTGTTTGTCATCTTAGTCACATCCAATAATGATAAATATGTATTCTTCAGTTGCGAGGAGCCGATTGAAATGAAAGGCTACACAATGAAGCATCTACATGATACCCACCGCACGATGCGGTGCGTCGACAAGTACGGTCACCGGCCCGAGAGGGACGGCGCTATACTGCTCGGAACACTTATTGGTAAGAACCATCTTCTCCTTCTTATCGTATGGTTAGTGGCCAACCTGGTGCCAGAGTTGTTCAAGCCGCCCGAAGGCCTCTGACAAGGCTTAACGACTGCTGCCTAGATGACAACTGGGACCGACTATTTGCGTGCCCTCCGTAGCGCCCATCTTTGACTGACCTTGCCAAGCGTTGCTTAACCTCCGTTTACCGATAGAGCCGAATCTCACCCAATCTCACGTGGGAGTGAGAGATAAATCTCGGCAAATATCACGATATTTTTTTCCGCAAGAAATAGTGGGAAAATGTTTCCCTAATAAAATATCGCTTTGGAAAAATCTCACGAGAAATTAGGGGGGGATGGAGGGGGTCGAGCCATATCTCACGTCATCTCACCAAGGGGGTGGGGGGTCGAAAAAACCAACAATTTTAACAAGAAAACGTTTAGTTTCCCGAACACTGCCCAGCCGAGTTGGATTCAACGATTGACCTCTCTAAGTTCGTCCTTCCGTGGCTGAAAGTTCTTCACCCTCATTCTAAGCGCCGCCATACACGCGACTGCACACGACAGCTCTAGAGCTGTTGGTTGCTGTCGACAGCTCGCGACTGCAACGCGTCAAGCAGTCGGCGGGCTGTCGCGAGCTTGCAACCGTCATCTCGCGACTGGCGAGTCGCGTGTATGGCGGTGCTAAGTCTATTTTTGACTGTAGCGACTGTAGCCTAGGGGCGAACACGGGCTGGCAATCAGAAGGTCCCAGGTTCGATCCCCGGTTGGGCATGCACCAATGGATGTATTTTCATCTATGTGCATAATTTACAGATCGCTGACGGTGAGGGAAAACATCGTGAGGAAACCTACCTATCCCTCGGGATTAGGTAATAGTCAGTTCCTGTATACACGGCGACAAGGTTCACCACCTGTCACGTTGGGTTCTGACTATCTGGTGAAACGTGGGCTTTGAGTGGACTTAATACCGCCACAATGTGGTGGTGTATGGCCACTCAAGCCTCTGACTACCCCCGAATGGGGATAAAAGTCGTGACGTTATATTATTATTAAGTCTATTTTTCATATTTTTCAGGCGTTCTCCTAGCAGTACCAATAATGCTTGGTCTGATGCTTCTCTGGAAGCATGGATACTTCGCGTTCATTGGCATGAGAGGACCCGTGGACGTCTCACGAGCCTTCTACAAGAGGGCCCCAGCTGAGGACAACTATATCTAAAATAACACATCTCGGTTTTACTACTCAACCAAGCCAACTAGGAACTCGGATGGAATGCGGCTTCCCCGCCCGCACACCCCCGGGCACCCGCCACCGCCTGCCACACCTCCCGCCACAGAGTAAAGACTAAAGAAAGAGGTGCTCTTATTAGATATATGTATGAAAAAAAACGTGGTCATTGTTTTTTCATTTTCATTGTTCTATCTAACGGTAAATAGTTGAACTACTCGCTTCGTTTTATGTCGATGTTAGTACTAGGCCGACCACTCGGCCGAGTTGCTTAGGGCCAGTCCCCTTAGTAATTGGTCCATGCCTCCCGCACACCGCCACCGCCGCCTTGTGCGAGTGACGTCACATTTGACAGTTGCCTAGTTGGCTTGGTGGAATGGTACCCGCTTTTAGTGAGGGTATAACCAAAGATATTTAAATGAAGAAAGGTAGATAGGTTGCCCGCGGTTTCTAAGCGGCACATAGAAACTTGGCTAATTGGCAAATTTGAGCTCAGTCGCGACGTCAGACGCGTTGACAGTATAGTTTTTACGTGTAATTATTACATTGTTGTTCTTAACACCAAACACGCCAAGACGAGTATTTTGTCACGCATCATGCCACAACGCACTGCGGAGTCTTAAGATACAAACCCTGCTTAGTTTAAGACTCACAGATAAACTGTAACTGGAACAACTTATTTGCTAATAAAATTTATTATTATTATTTAAATTATAACGAGTCGCTCTCTCCCTTTCTTATTGCATATGAGAGAATGAGTCAAAAACTATTTATCTCGCATTTTGTCTCGTCACGTTCGACTGTGCTACTAGTGTTGGTTAATATAAAATTATATGAAAGCAAGTAATGTACTTTAGTAACTGTAGGAGGGCCCTTCCCCTCCCTCCATTCCACTCACCTTCAGGTCGGCAATGTGTGAGCAATGCCTTTGGTATTGCAAGCTATAGGCTATGGTAACTGCTTAACATCAGGCGGGCCGTACGCTTTTTTGTCACCGCAGTCCTATAAAAAAACACACACACTTATAGTTGTGTGGGTAACATATCTACCTCTTTTCTTATTATATCATTGGTTCCAAATCTGTTCAACAGAAGCGTAGCGTTTAAGTGACGCGTCCACTGTAGTCAACATAATATATTTTTGTCGTTTTATATTTTGTAGGTTAGGTACCATAAGGTTACATTTTTTAAATAAAGTTTTCGATTCGGTTTTAAGGTATCTTTTGGTGTTTTATTTATTCAATTGCAGACCTCAAATAACCTTATATTAGGGTCTCCGCAGACTAGCTACTTTTAGCATCGGCGACCGGCGATTTTGTGACGTATCGATGCTGCTTCGCGATTCTTCGAGCGCGAAAGAGCGAGACGCAGCATCAAAATCGCCGATCGCCGATGCTAAAAGTAGCTAGTCTGCGGAGGCCCTTACATCACTCGAGAATAGTACAGACGGCGATTAAAAATTAAAAAAAAATTGTCGAGCGACTTCGTCGATTTAATTGATAAAAAAAAGAAAATCTGTACGTAACATTAAGCTATTTTACTTACTGTACGTACCTATATTGATTAGATACACTACCGACCTATCTACCAGTTTTATCAAAATGTATTAAAAAATAATTAAGTATCACCAAATTAAGCAACACGTACTATGGGTAGCGTACAATGGACTGGGGCGATCCCAGTGACACACAGACCAGGGCAAATTACGAAAAGGCCGTTTCCGAAACTTGCCTCAGGCGGGAATCGAACCCCCAACCACGAACCAACCTGGTGTCAGAGTTGTTCAAGCCTCCCGAAGGCCTCTGACATGGCTTAACGACTGCTGACTAGATGGCAACTACCGGGACCTTTAGACAGAAACAGAGACGAAAACAGACTAGGAATTTGTATAAATTATACAGGCTGACTGGTTGAACACTTTACATATTGATATTGAGTGCTCAGTACTCGATTCTCGTTCTAATTATGTAAAAATAGGTGCCTAATATTTGCCTAATTTATCTTTAATTATCCATTCAAAGCAATAAGCGTGGTCAGGATCGTACCTCCTTGATTTGACGTACCTATCAAGTGTCATTAACTCCGTTCGCGCAGAACACGCGTACTAGCGACAGCGGTGTCCACAATTTCCGAGTTTTAGCACATTTAATGAAGGTTTCCTCTGTAGTTCATTGGTATTTTTTAAATTTTATATGTTTAAACGTTTGATGTTACCATAAATTATCATGTCCTTCAATATGTAAAGTGTTTAACCAGTCAGCCTGTATATCTGCAATTCATCCGGCCTAGAAGCCGGAACTGAGTTTAGAATGTTAGTCATAGATACTATATCCTGTATTTCGATTAGGGAAACGCTCTTTCGTAAGCTAAGCGATATACTTTAAAAACCCGTACAAGTGTGATTAGGACTCGCGCCCTGAGGGTTCCGTAATAATTTAACAGTTGAATTTTCAAAAACAATTGCCTAACAGTAGTTCTATTATTTGCATGTAGCTTCAACACTAATTTTCATGCTTCAAAAAAAATGGGAGCCATACAAACTTTCACGCCTTATTTTACCCCCTTACGAGTAGTTTTCCTAAATCATTTCATTAGCTCTTCTTCTACGCTTGAAAAGGTACCTACTTAATGTTAAAATTTCATGTTTCTAACGCCAGTGGTTTGGGTTGGGACGAACAGGCAGACAGAAAAACAGACTAACAACAAAGTAATCCTATAAGGGTTCCGTATTTTCTTTATAAGCTACGGAATCCCAAAAATCAACTGACAGACAACGCACAGTCTAAAGCTATTGCAAACATTTATAGGCTGCTTAACATCAGTCCCATAAAAGTAACTGAAAAATGGCTGAATCTATTTCAACGGGGAGGAAAAACATCGTGAGGAAACCTACCTATCCCTCGGGATTAGGTAATAGTCAGTTCCTGTATACACGGCGACAAGGTTCACCACCTGTCACGTTGGGTTCTGACTATCTGGTGAAACGTGGGCTTTGAGTTGGTTAATACCTCCACAATGTGGTGGTGTATGGCCACTCAAGCCTCTGACTACCCCCGAATGGGGATAAAAAGTCGTGACGTAACTACTACTCTAACTCAACGTTTTTTTTTTAAATTAATAAATAAGAGTACTAGTCTGATATGCGATAATATTTCAAACAAGCTAAAGATAGCATTGCTTTAAGTGTAGTTATTACTTTACGGAACAGTAGGTAAACGTTGTACAAGATAAAAAAAATCTATCAATCAACGACATTTTTGTGGTCGCTCAAGCGAATTTAGCCCTTAATATTCGACATTGAGTATCGACAATAATGTATTTGCTATCACTAGATAAGATTAAGAATGGTCATAGAATATAATATTGTAGACTGTACCTATCCATTGAAGTATTATTGTAGTAGGTATGGTACGTCCTAACATTGCAATCGCTAGACTTGTGCTCAGCACCACTACATGCAGCGACATTCACACATTTGTTATCGCACTCGCAATTATTGACAACTAGCTGTGCCCCGCGGCTTCCCCCGCGTGGGAATTAATGTGTAGGATTAGCCTACGTCTTATTCCAGAGCCTACACTATCTCCGTTTCAAATTTCATTAAAATCGGTTTAGTAGTTATGGAGATACGTGTCATCAAACATTCACACACACATACACTAACATTACACATTCCTAATTAAGTAGGATAAGTACCGTATACGGTATACTTTCATATGCATTTAGTGAAAAGCTGTTATTTTGACATTACAAATAGACTCTTAAGTTTAATTTATATGTACCTACCATGTATGTATTGATAATATTGCGTGTGTCAGGCGGGCCACTTGTAGGTATGTATATGACATAGGATAATTGTACGAATCTTTAGTTTATAATTAACCTAGTGAGATTATAAACTAACCTAATCTAACCGACAGTTTATAATCTCACTAGATAAATTAATAACTAACGGTTCGTAAAATTTTACGCTGACATATTATCTAGACAGCTACCTCACAGAGTAAAGTAATAATAGGTACAAAACTCAGTCCCACGAATATTTGAATCTATGACCCCCAAATATCTTTGAGAATTCGATTATTTAACTTTATCAGAGTGCCGACGCCATTTTGGTTATATTTTCAGCGTTCAGTGTCACCAATTGTGTGGTCGTGATATGACCAGATATTAGAATATGGCTAAATATTTATGTCTTTGTGTTTGTGTGGTTGTATTATTGGATTTTGGTTTTGCTCTAAATGCGGATGAAGGTATGTGTAATGGCACCAACAAGCGTACAGCCCGTAGCCTATAGATGCTTGCAATACCAAGGGCATCGCTCGCACGTTGCCGACGTGAAGGGGTGAGGGACAGAGAGAGGGGAAGGGAGGGGTTAGAGCTTCTGACTCTCATTCATCGTACGAAAAGATGCTATTTTAGCTTCTTTAGGCCGATTTTCTGTGGGAGGGTGGTACTACCCCGGTCGCGCCAGCCCGTATATGAGCTGCAGTTAATTAGCTACAGCTGTCCCACTTCAGCTCAGCAACGTGCGAGCGATGTCTTTTTATTGCAAGCATCTGTAGGCTACAGTAGTCTTAACATCAGGAGGGCTGTACATTGAGTTTCAGCCTTATTTCTCAAAAAAAATCATTCATCATCATCATGTCAGCCGAAAGAAGTCCACTGCTGGACATAGGCCTCCCCAAGGTTCGCCACAATGACCGGTCTTGCGCTGCCCGCATCCAGCGGATTCCCGCACCTTCACCAGGTCGTCGGTCCACCTTGTGGGAGGCCTACCCACGCTACGCTTTCCGGTGCGCGGACTTTTCCACTTTCCACTCGAGAACTTTTCGGCCCCATCGGCCATCCGTTCTACGAGCAATGTGCCCTGCCCACTGCCACTTAAGGGCCTCCGCAAACTAGCTACTTTTAGCATCGGCGACCGGCGATTTTCTGACGTATCGATGCTGCGTCGCGTTTCTTCGAGCGCGACGCAGCATCGAAATCGCCGATCGCCGATGCTAAAAGTAGCTAGTCTGCGGGGCTCTAAGTTTTGCAAAATAATTCGCTTGATTTCAAATATCTGTGGTTTCCAGCAACAGATATGGAGGCCACTACTCCGGCGCCGGTGGCATCAGACCTGATCTGCAGGACATGTGAATGTGCTAACGAGACAATTGACTGTGCGAATAGAAATATTAATGGACCCTTCGAACTAGCTGATTGGGATGGTGAGTATTCGTCTTATCGTATGGTTAGTGGCCAACCTGGCGTCAGAGTTGTTCAAGCTGCCCGAAGGCCACTTTTTTATACGACTGCGGTGGCAAGAAAGCGTACGGCCCGCCTGATGTTAAGCAGTTACCGCAGCCTATAGATGCTTACAATATCAAAGGCATTGCTCACACATTGCCGACCTGAAGTGGAGTGGGATGAAGGTAGTTTCTTCGGCTCTCTCACTCATCGTACGATACGCAGCTGTAATGGCTGCTTTTCTTCTGTGAGAGGGTGGTACTACCCCGGTCGAGCCAGTCCGTTTATGAGCTGCAGTCATTTGGCTACAGCTTGACTCTACCACCTTTCCCTCTGACAAAGGTTTTTTTTTATTATTGAAAATGGGCTTGCTCTTAACCTCAATCTTGCCGCAAGGGCAACGATGAGGTGGAGGCAATAACGGACTTTTGCTTTGTAATATAATGTTGGAAACTATCCAGACGTGAAGTACCGCTAGTAATTTTTCAAGGTGGTAGGGCCAAGCTGTAGCCAATTGACTGCAGCTCATAAACGGGCTGGCTCGACCGGGGTAGTACCACCCTCTCACAGAAGATCGGCGTAAAGCAGCTATTACAGCTGCGTTTCGTACGATGAGTGAGAGAGCCGTAAGCCCACCCCCCCTCCCCCTCCCTCCATCCCACTCCCCTTCAGGTCGGCAATGTGCGAGCAATACCTTTGGTATTGTAAGCATCTATAGGCTACGGTAACTGCTTAACATCAGGCGGGCCGTACGCTTTTTTGCCATCGCAGTCCTATAAAAAAAAAAAAAAAAAATCCCCAGGGGGGTCGTCTTGTCATTGACCTGCCTGTAAATACATCTTTAATTTCCAGGCCTGAACAGTTTAGCACCTAAAACAGTGGACCTCAGCGGCAACCCGATGCAGTCACTGACTCAGATAGCCAAGCTGCCAATACAATCGCTAAATATGTCCAATTGTGATATATCGACTATTGAAGACGCCAGTTTCATATATTTGCAGAACATGATTACTTTAGATTTGAGCAGGAATAAAATATCTACGAGTGGATTGACTGTGCGGATATTTATTGTAAGTACCTGTTCAACCATTGATGTATTATTTTAGCAGATATGGCACCTCCTGACATTGCAATCACTAGACTTGTGCTCAGCACCACTAAATGCAGCGACATTCACACATCTGTTATCGCACTCACAATTCGACGATCACTATGCCTTTTATTTACCAGAAGATGAGCCGTATTGGCAATACCGAAATGTTTGTATATCTATTGACGGGAGTTTCTACGATTTTATTTACATGATTGTAAAGGTGGGTCTATGCTTACGAGCCGAACACAAATTCGTGTTGTGTGGACCGACTTCACGGGCCTCGAACGAGCGCGTTTCGAGCATTTGGATCGCACTCGACTGTGCTCCGCCAATTGTCGGTTTTTTAACGAACACAAAGGGATTGGCAAATGCTCGAAGCGCGCTCGTTCGAGGCTCGTAAGTCGGTCCACACTACACGAATTTGTGTTCGATTCGTTTTCCGCTCGTGCTCGGCTCGTAAGCATAGACCCACCTTAACAATATGAAAAGTTCCTCAAACATGTCATACGAAATACCTACAAATATTCAGCATTACATATAACTTACTAGGTACAATGCTTATACATTGCTTGGGCAGTTGCCCATACTTCATTTAGCCATGTCCTTTCATTATCATCCGTCTAAAACGGTGACTCCGTGGGACTGTGACAGACTGCGACGGGCGGACAGATGAAGGTCTGTTCTTGTTCTTATAAGGGTCCCAAGGGACTACGTAACCCTAAAATGTGCGCACTGGTTCGTAGCCTATAGATGCGATACGAAAGGCATCCGAAAGGCCAGAGCGAGCCGCGATTTAACCTCATTTTTACCCGACTACGGCGGAGGGTTATGATTTTGACCGGTATGTATGTATGTATGTATGTATGTATGTATGTATGTATGTATATATGTATGTATGTATGTATGTATGTATGTATGTATGTATGTATGTGCATCTGTTCCCACCTAACTTCCAAACGACTTGTCGTAATTTGACAAATGAGGTATCGTTAGAAGCGGCTTAATGGCGCGCTGGTTATAGGCTATGTGATGTCACATAAAATTGCATATGGCGCCCTCTAGAGGACATAATGTCATGAACTAAAAAAAAATCATTTTTTAATGAAACCGTGTGGGGTATCAAATGAAAGAGCTTGATGAGCACATTCCAAAAATATATATATTGTTTCCTATAACTCCAAAATAATTAAATAAAAAGTAAGTTTAAAAACTAAAACCCGACTACTGAAAAATCGCGCTCTAAAAAGTATGAAACAAGAAAATATTCTCATCTAGAGGATAGCCGTGGTCCGTGTTCATATGCCATTTGGCCCTAAAGGACCTACACGGACCACGGCTATCTTCTAGATGAGAATATTTTCTTGTTTCATACTTTTTAGAGCGCGATTTTTCAGTAGTCGGGTTTTGTGTTCTAAAGAGTTCCTTTAACCACTGGGCTATCACCGCTTTCAGGGACCAGTAATGCCAGGAGTAGTCCCAACATCTTTCAGGAGCCTCCGTTACTTGAGTCTAGCGAATAACGACATCCACTCACTACCGCAAGACTTGTTCACGTTTATGAATGGCCTGACGTACTTGGATCTCAGTGGGAATCCACTAGCGTACATAGATCAGGTCACTATGGGAGCGTTGTCAGATCTGGTGAACTTGGAGGTAAGTGGAATTTTTATAGTCGGTCTGGAGTCTTTTTACCCGACTACGGTGGAGGGTTATGATTTTGACCGGTAAGTATGTATGTATGTATGTGCATCTGTTCCCACCTAACTTCCAAACGACTTGTCGTAATTTAACAAATGAGGTATCGTTAGTAGCGGCTTAATGGCGCGCTGGTTATAGGCTATGTGACGTCACATAAAATTGCATATGGCGCCCTCTAGAGGACATAATGTCATGAACTCAAAAAAAAACATTTTTTAATGAAACCTTGTGGGGTATCAAATGAAAGAGCTTCATGAGCACATTTCAAAAATATATATATTGTTATATATAACTCCAAAATAATTAAATAAAAAGTAAGTTTAAAACTAAAACCCGACTACTGAAAAATCGCGCTCTAAAAAGTACGAAACAAGAAAATATTGGCATCTAGAGGATAGCCGTGGTCCGTGTTCATATGCCATTTTGCCCTAAAGGACCTACACGGACCACGGCTATTCTCTAGATGCCAATATTTTCTTGTTTCGTACTTTTTAGAGCGCGATTTTTCAGTAGTCGGGTTTTAGTTTTTAAACTTACTTTTTAACAGCCAAGGATGGCACACTGGCAGACGGTCCACCTGATGGTAAGTGGAAGCCGCCCAGGACATCTGCAACTCAAGGAGCAGACGCGGCGCCGACCTTTTAGGGACCTGTAAACATGCCCTTTGAAGAACCCCATGTTGTAGTTGAGCCAAGCTGTAGTCAACTGACTACAGCTCATTATGTGCTGGTTCGACTGGGGCAGAACCACCCTCTCACAGAAGATTGGCGTAAAGTAGCCATTACAGCTGCGTTTCGATGAGTGAGAGATCTGGAAGCCCAACCTTCTTCCCTCATCCCCTCCCTCTCACCCACTCCCCTTCAGGTCGCCTACGTGCGAGTCATGCACAAGCATCTATTATAGCTGTAGGCTTATTTGCCAACTTAGGGCCTCCGCAGACTAGCTACTTTTAGCATCGGCGACCGGCGATTTTGTGACGTATCGATGCTGCGTCGCGTTTCTTCGAGCGCGAACGAGCGAGACGCAGCATCAAAATCGCCGATCGCCGATGCTAAAAGTAGCTAGTCTGCGGAGGCCCTTAGTAGTATAAAAAAATCTTCGTTAATTCATTTATAAATCGTAATTTCTTATACCAACAGTTGGTGCGTTTGTTTGGCGATACCTATTAACATCTATCTATGTATCTAATTACAGGAAATAAGACTAAGCGGTTGTGAATTGGAGACACTCCCGGAAGGACTACTCAGACGGCAGAGGAGACTTAAGAGACTAGACTTAAGCGACAATAGATTCGCTAAGTTGCCGACGACTCTGCAAGAACCACCTAACTTGATTTATTTAAACTTCGACAAGAATCCTATTGAAGCTTTGGATGCTGAAACGTATGTAAACTTATTTTATTGTTTTTTAGGGTTCCGTACCTCAAAAGGAAACAACGGAACCCTTATAGGATCGTTTTGTTGGCCGTCTGTCTGTCTGTATAGACGTGCACAGCCCAAACTGCCGGTGTTGCAAACATAACATTTTAAAAGTAGGTACGTTTTGTAGCGTAGAAGAAGAGCATAGGAAGGATTTTGGAAAAAACCACCCCTAAGGTGGTAAAATAAGGGGTGGACGTTTGTATGGGTCCCATATTTTATAACTACCTCCAGGGGGCTAGAAAGGGTGCACAGTAATTCTGCAAAAGCCATTCATTTTTCTGATTTTCTAGCAGAACCATTGCCAATTCCGCAAAATAGCAATTGGTATTGCAAGCATCTACATATAGGCTACGAAAGCTGATTAACATCAGGCGGGTCATAAGCTTGTTTGCCACCTTAGTCAGATAAAAAAATATCATCATCATCATGTCAGCCAAAAGACGTCCGCTGTTGGACATAGGCCTCCCCCAAGGTGTCCCACAACATCCGGTCCTGTGCTTGCATCCAGCGGTTTCCCGCGACCTTCCCTAGGTCGGTCCACCTTGTGGGGTGCTACCCACGCTGCGTCTTCCGGTACGTGGTCGCTCCTTTCTGCCCCATCGGCCATCAGTTCTTCGGGCTATGTGCCCCACCCACTGCCACCTCAGCCTTAAGCCGAATTTACAATGCATACATTATAAAACTTGATGTTTACACGTGAAACTGTTGAAGAAACTAAATGAAATGAAAATTAAATGAAATGAAATGAAAAATATTTATTCAGCACAGCAGTACACACATTATAGGAAAAGAACAGCACGTATAAAAGAAGTAAATTAGATGGACATAAAGTTTAAGAAAGATTAGTGTCGTGAAACTAATTATGCCACTAATTTCGTAATGTAAATTCGGCTTTATAATTATAATAATTCAGCCCTTTTAATGTCCCACTGCTGGGCACGGGCCTCCCCTCAATGCGAGGGGGATTTCAGTAATATATTATTTTTTTAATTTCAGAGCAAAGCTGAGTCTAACAACCTTACAAGAACTGAGTTTGAACCGGCATAGCAAACTGCAGAGTATAACCAAGAGTGCGCTCGGTGGCGTGCCCAACCTGGTGACCCTGAGACTGTCCTACAACCCTCGGCTAACGACTATAGATCCCTACTTTCTGATGACAACTGATGATGATGACGAGGAACAATGGCCTATGATTAAAGAGGTATGTTTAAAGTTAAATAAATAATATCCCCAGACTTATGGGTACCGCAAGCGCTGTACCACGCCTTAGGTAGCGCGGGGAGGTGGGAGGGTGGGACGGCCAGAGCGATGAGCCCCCCCGTCTCGCCGCTCGCGTACCTAAGGCGCTGTACCGCGCTTGCGGTATACCTAAATCACCAAATGTTTGGTCCCAAACTAAGCAGCGCTAGTTCTCTGGCTGGGGGCGATCCCAGTGACACACAGACCAGGGAAAATTACGAAAATGCCGTTTCGGAAATTGGCCTCTGGCGGGAATCGAACCCAACGCAGTGAGTCGAGCCAGGGGCGGATTTGATACGCTCTGGCTGCCCTAGGCCTATGGAAGATTGCCGGCCCTCTAATCCCTTTAAAGCACGAAAAGTGGAATTAAATTATAATTTAGAACAATTAAGTAAAATTAATCAGTGTCTTAGACACTGATGCAATAGATTTATTTTTGCGAGGTGCTACACATACACATAGGCAATACACATATTTACATTTTTAAACGTGGACGTATAAAATCGTCAAGTTGCCGCCCCCGACATTTTTCCGCCCTAGGCCCCGGCCTACTCTGCCTATAGGGAACTCCCCCTAAGTCGAGCCACAGATTAGAAAACGTAGTCGAGCTGCCCACGCTGCGCCAAGATGTTGTGAAAACAGTTTTCTCCGCCAACTCTCCAAATATAAAAAAACATAATAATATTTAAACCATAACCATAATAACGTTACCATATTTATCTCCAGCTTTACATGAATAACAACAATATAACAACAGTCGACGCTCATTTCCTGGACCGCTGGACCAGTCTCGTTACCGGCGACTTTTCAAACAACCCTTATGTGTGCGACTGCAACAACCAATGGATGGTCGACGTGTTGGTGCCACTGTTGGCCAACACTCCCGCCAACGGGACAGTGGATAACATGATGTGAGTATGTATGGCGCTATTTGAGGCGCTATGCACACGGGCAACTTTTGCGGCAACTGGCAACTCGCAACTAGCTGTTTTCATATAAAACAATTGCGAAACAGTTGCGGCAATCGCTGCAACTGTTGCTGCAACTAGCAATTGTTTGCTGCAACTGCCAAAAAACGGTTAAAAAGTTGATAGTTTCGGCAACTAAGTTGCTAGATTTGGCAACTAAAATTGCTCCGAGTGCATAGATTCTTAGGTGCATTGCAATTTGTGGAACGATCTCCCTCCTGAACTCTTTCCTTTGCTTGCACTACAACATGGGTTTGTTCAAAGGACATGTTTACAGGTCTCTAAAAGGTCGGCGCCGCGTCTGCTCCTTGAGTTGCAGATGTCCTGGGCGGCGGCTTCCACTTACCATCAGGTGGACCGTCTGACAGTGTGCCATCCTTGGCTATAAAAAAAACAAAAACTACCATCACCGACTATCCGAGCACTTGAATGAATTGGCAACACAACTCTCATCCCAAAAATACCCTAACCACGTCAAACGGCATGATATACTTAAGTTACGGGAACGGACGTAGGGTCTACAATGCATGAGTAGTGCCCTCAATGGAGGACACACTCGCCTAGCCCCGGATCTAGGGGGGGCGGGGGGGGGGGAATTTCAGGGGCGCCAAAATCATGGTGATGATCATCACCATAAATTATTTGGTGATGATGTACACACAGTTACACTGTTTACAGTTCGCTTACGGTGAGGGTAAACATCGTGAGGAAACCTACCTATCCCTCGGGATTAGGTATTAGTCAGTTCCTGTATACACGGCGACAAGGTTCACCACCTGTCACGTTGGGTTCTGACTATCTGGTGAAACGTGGGCTTTGAGTTGGTTAATACCTCCACAGTGTGGTGGTGTATGGTCACTCAAGCCTCTGACTACCCCCGAATGGGGTTAAAAGTCGTGACGCTATATTTATTTTATTTATTTATGATGTATTGATGGCGCCTTCTAGAGGAAATAAAGTCATGGACTAAAAATACTTTTTTAATGAAGCTGTGTTGTTTCAGATGTAAGAAGCCAGCAGACGTCAGAGGGCTGACATTCGCTCAGCTCGCCAGCGCATCCAAAACGTTAGTGTGTCCAGAGTCAGAGAATATATCAGAACTGCCAACAGTATCCAATATGGCCATTATTCTTGGAGTCATGATAGGTAAGCCAAGGATCTTAGTAGTTTACGTTAGGGTTTATTTTTTATGGCTACGGGGCCATCCATAAATTACGTCACACGAATTTCATGACTTTTAGACCCCTCCCCTCCTTGTCACAGCTGGTCACATTTGCTAGACTCCCCCCCTCCCCGTGTGACGTCACATATTTTTAAAATTTTCACAATTTTTCAATTTTTTTCGTAAAAAAATCAAATTTTGGTTTTAATACTTAGATATATTAGATTTTTAAATGTGACGTCACAAAACTTAGGACCCCTCCCACCCCATTGTCACACAGTGTCACATTTCGTCGACCCCCTCCCCCCTGTACGTGTGACGTAATTTAAAATACGACCTAGGAAGAAAAACCTAGGTAGTTTAGGGTAATTTTTATAACCACCCAGGTAAAACAACCAATGTTTATTTTTTTTCAGGTATTTTAGTGACGTTTCCACTCGTGTTAATACTGGTACTTCTTTGGCGGAAGGGTTACTTCGCAAAGTGCAGATCGAGGAAATCAGACGACTTTTACGACGACGAAACGGAAGATCTATAGTTAACATCGACTAAATAACCCGTAAACGCCTCATGTCAACCAAAAGACGTCCACTGTTGGACATAGGCCTCCCTAAGGTGCCCCACAACGCCCGGTCCTGCTGCTTGCATCCAGCGGTTTCCCGCGACCTTCACTAAATTCTGATTAATAATTCAGTGGAGTAAAATGACAGCTTTTTATATCAAACGCAAAATTAATTTGCTCCGTTCATCGTATTGTTTTTATGATTCTGGATCAAATTAATTAAATGTTATTAACTAACGAATAAGAAAAACATGATCACTCATAAAAAATAGATTAAATTAAAATATAAATTCACATTTAGGTATAGCTGTCATTTTACTTCACTGAATTATTAATCAGACTGTAGGTCGTCGGTCCGCCTTGTGGGGAGGACTGTAAACGTTCGACCTATAAAGGTGTCTACTAGATATGAAGTCGATGGTAGCTTATGTCCTAGTTCTAGTAGGGTTATTAAGTTAAATATTCATTTTATACTCAGATGCAGATTGTATGGTTCTACGCAATCGGTTAGTAGTGTTTTAACGTCTTTATGTTAAGTTATAATATAAACTGAATCGATTAATTTGAAGACAAACAAAGAATTTTGTAATATGTTTTACAGCCGAATACTCAATGGCTACTTAAATATTTAAGTCCCACTTAGCAGTTTGAGACGTCGTTAACTGTCATTTTTTGTTTGGCGCGTGAAAGTTAAGCAGCTCTCAAATTTAAGTTGCGTACGAGTATTCGGCCATTAATTTGATAAATTAACTGATGACAAGTTTACACGGTTTTAGTACAACTCGCTTAGTGCTAACCTGCATAGTGACAAGTGAGAAGTAACCGATTACAGGTTAGGTATTACCACAGAGTAAAGACTAAAGAAAGACGTGCCCTTATTAGATATATGTACGAAAAAAACGTGGTCATTGTTTTTTCATTTTCATTGTTCCATCTACCTGTAAATAGTTGAACTACTCGCTTCGTTTTATGTCGATGTTAGTACTAGGCCGACCACTCGGCCTAGTTGCTTAGGGCCAGTCCCCTTAGTAATTGGTCCATGGGTATTACTGACCAATTATTTTGTAATATCTTTTAATTTTATAAATTTACTAATGCCAAGTTCACGCGTACTTAGAATGATTTGCCTAAGCAAGCCATTCTAAGTACGCGGCAAGTGATAAATTGTGAGCACTTGCCGCTTGCTTACCATGTGAACAACTACAGCAAGCGGTCAGTGGTAAAAATTAAAGTTGTTCCAATTCGAACGGACGCCCGCGCCGGGTCAGTAATACTAACCTGTAAACAGTTACTTGTCACTAAGCAGGTTAACACTAACGCGTTAACCAAGTTCACGCGTACTTAGAATGGCTTGCTTAGGCAAATCATTCTAAGTACGCGTGAACTTGGCATTAGTAAATTTATAAAATTAAAAGATATTACAAAATAATTGGTCAGTAATACCCATGGACCAATTACTAAGGGGACTGGCCCTAAGCAACTAGGCCGAGTGGTCGGCCTAGTACTAACATCGACATAAAACGAAGCGAGTAGTTCAACTATTTACAGGTAGATGGAACAATGAAAATGAAAAAACAATGACCACGTTTTTTTCGTACATATATCTAATAAAGGGCACGTCTTTCTTTAGTCTTTACTCTGTGGTAATACCTAAGGCAAGTGGTAAATTGTGATGGGGGTAGTCTTATCACAAAGATATTAGTGAAGTGAAAAGTACTAAGCATTAGCGATGAAGCTCATGCTCATGGCCGGCGCACAGTGAGAACGTCAGGGCATGGCATTTTAATTGTTATCAATCGAAATAAGGTGCTCCAGCGGGTGCACCGAGAAAATGCTCCGCGATGCTCCGAGGTCGATCACCGAGCATTTGAAATATACACCTTATTTCGATTTGATAAGTATTAAATTCGATTGATAAAACTTAAAATGCCATGCCATGCCGTGCTCACTGTGCGCCGGCCATCATGCTCATGTAAACAATACATTATGTACGACTAAAAATAAAATTGTATTTTTTAAAACTTTGGTAGTTTTCAAAATAATCGAATCAGTTAAAAAATTGAAAGAATGCCTGTAATGTGTGTATTTAGATTACAAATTAGTACAATTTTTATGAATTAAAAAATGATGAACAAAGAAACAAATAAAACAATTTAAAAACTGTGTGGTTTTTATTTGTCAAGTTTACATTATTATTTTTACAGTTTTTTTTACAGTATCAGAGGCCCTACTCTTTTACAAACGAAAACGAAATTTCGGACGAAATTCGCGTATTTCCTACTACGTTTCTCATTGATTCCGACATTTCTTACGAACGAAAATTGTTTGACGTCTTCATCGACGTCGAATCTAAACGTCAAACTATTTTCGTTCGTAAGAAATGTCGGAATCAATGATAAACGTAGTAGGAAATACGCTAATTTCGTCCGAAATTTCGTTTTCGTTTCTAAAAGATTAGGGCCTCAGTTGTATTTGTTGTTATACGGAATTGCCGCAAGCTTGAGTCATTGTAATGGCCTGTTTTCGATCTGTAAATAGTAATTTGACGTAAGTCGGAATATTGTAATACTTTATTTTCTAAAGTAAGGTATGCATCATCATCATCATGTCAGCCAAAAGACGTCCACTGTTGGACAAAGGCCTCCCCCAAGGTGTCCCACAACGCCCGGTCCTGTGCTGCTTGCATCCAGCGGTTTCTCGCGACCTTCACTAGGTCGTCGGTCCACCTTGTCCCACCCACGCTGCAACTTCTGTACGTGGTCGCCACTCAAGAACCTTTCTGCCCCATCGGCCATCAGTTCTTCTGGCTATGTGCCCCGCCCACTGCCACTTCAGCCTAATAATTTGCTAGGGTTAGGTATGCACACAGACCAAATAAGTCATAGACACCGCTCAGTCGGGCACCCGTTCAGGTTATGCATTACCTCTGCATGTGTGACCGACTGACCGCATCTGACATTTCGATTGACATCTGACCAATCGAAATTCGTCGAAATCGAGATCGTTGTTAATACAGGCATAGTAGTAGGAGTGGGAAGTAGGTTGTCTTCATACAAACGCGCCGCGCGAGGCTTGTATGTGTGCGCCATAGTGTCTATGCGTCGCCGCGCGCACACTCAAACAAAATCTCATTGTTTCGCCTGCGTAAGCGGGTCGAGATTTTGTTTGAGTGTGCGTGCGGTGGCGTATGGATGCTGTGGCGCACGCATGCGGGCCGCGCGCGGTGCGTTGTATGAAGATGGCCTACTTCCCACTCCTTCTACTATGATACAGGTCTCAAATTATAATGAGTAGTAGGTACTTACTGTAAGTAATCATTTTCCTTACAAACTTGGGGGCTATGAATCTTTTAATCTTATTTCTGAAACCCGCCAATCTGAAATACAACATTATTAATATTTGACTGTGCGTTGTCCGTCAGTTAGTATGTAAGAATTTTAATAAGCCGAATAAAATAGTCTTCTTATTATTATCGTATGGTTAGTGACCAACCTGAGGGCCTACTCTTTTACAAACGAAAACGAAATTTCGGACGAAATTCGCGTATTTCCTACTACGTTTCTCATTGATTCCGACATTTCTTACGAACGAAAATTGTTCTTCATCGTCGTCGAATCTAAACGTCAAACAACTTTCGTTCGTAAGAAATGTAGGAATCAATGAGAAACGTAGTAGGAAATACGCGAATGTAAAAAGAGTAGGGCCTCTGGTGTCAGAGTTGTTCAAGCCGCCCGAAGGCCTCTGACAAGGATTAACGACTGTTGCCTAGATTACTTTTTACGCTCAATTCAAATGCCACTAAATGGTCACCCATCTCTGACTGACCTTGCCAAGCGTTGCTTAACCTCCGATCATTTACCGATCAGTGATTGCAGCTGGCTATGTGCGCTTCAAATGCAATAGAATAGTAGTAATACAACTCCGCCAAGCCAACTAGGCGCTCGGATGGAATTCCCCTCCCCGCCCGGACACCCGCCATCGCCTTGCGCGGGTGACGTCACATTTGGCAGGCGCCTAGTTGGCTTGGCGGGGTAGTAGTTGTAATGACTCACTCGCTCTTAGTAGGTCCAGCGAGCCTCATAACATTGGCCCGCATGCAGCGATAGCTATGGGATCTTCGGAAGTGCTTGCATCTAGAACGTGAAGAGTACCTATCAGAGGAGTTCCTACTTAAGTGTTAATACGACGTCACAAGTACTTACCTCATAACTTGAGATACTTTGGCGACCAGATCCAACCTTAAATAAAACAGAATTAATATAAGCGAGCAGTTCGCTTGCAATCGACGTGCAGACCGCTTGCAATCAGAGTGCAGTCCGCTTGCAATCGGAGTGTAGTTCGCTTGCAATCGGAACGCAATGCTTGCATCGGAATGCAGTTCGCTTGCAATCGGCGTGCAGTGCGCTTGCAATCAGAATTCAGTTCACTTGCAATCCGCGTGCAGTTCGCTTGCAATCGGTGTACAGTACACTTGCAATCGAAGTGCAGCGCTTGCAATTGGCGTGCAATAGGAGTGCAGTCCGCTTGCAAACGGAGTGTAGCCCGTTCGTGCAATTTGTTGAAATTCTTCTGTATTCTATGCCCTAAGTATAGCTAATGATTGAGTATTTTTTATAGTGCCAAGAAGCAAAATAAATAACATTATTGGTACTTATACCGAAAATTACTACCTCAAAATATAAAGTTAAGATGGCCTTACATTACAAATGACTTTTTTCCTAGAAATGCTTTGTAAAACGATTGTAACCTAGCTAAAAATATATAAAAATTTCGCAGTTGGTATGTAAATATTACCATCCAAGTCTGTAAGGTACTTTCTTCCTATTTATAGTTGGAAACAACCTCTGCAACCCTCTTTCTGTAATACAACAGATAAAATATACAATTAACCAAATAACATTATTATTAGAACAGAATAATATTATTCCAGACCAAAGTTGGGCAAAATTTTATTGCATGTGGTATCACAATTAACAATTAATTTTGATTTGATTGTCAATCGCGAACAAACCACAATTAATTGTTAATTGTGACATCACCTGTAATTTGCAATTAATTATATGCAATAAAATTTTGCCCAACTCTGTTCCAGACCAGACCAATAAGCCAAGACTCTGCTTACGTCCACTATTGTATGAGAATACAAAAGTTGGCGAGGGATGGCGGCAATAAGTGCGGTCACACATATGCAGTAGTAATGCATATGTTAAGCGAATAGTGGTGCTGGACTATGCGGTGTCTATAGCTTATTGGTTTGTGGTTCTACCAAATGATTTTTATAAATGATAACAATAATTATTATTACTAATAATAAGTAACGATATCTCACCCTGATGTTCAGAGATTTCTTCATAAAATAATTGCTTTAATTTCTTTAGTAGCGAGCTGAAAAATAAACGATGGTAAATGAAACGGTGGTAGAACCAAGCTGGAATGTTAATGATAATGATAATGATGATGATGATTTATTAGCTATCAAGCTAATAAATCATCACCATCATCATCTCAGCCAAAAGACGTCCACTGTTGGACATAGGCCTACCCAAGGTGTCCCACAACGCCCGGTCCTGTGCTGCTTGCATCCAGCTGTTTCCCGCGACCTTCACTAGGTCGTCGGTCCACCTCCTGGGGGGCCTACCCACGCTGCATCTTCCGGAATTAATAGCTAATAATATTTTTGACATTAGATACTTACTATTTATCGTCCGCGCTACTCATTAGAACACTGACAAGTGAGCTACGTTCCAATATGTTCTTTTTAACTGGAATATAAATATGAATATTTATGATACAGATACTTTAGGTAGAGCCAAGCTGTAGCCAATTGACTGCAGCTCATATACGGGCTGGCTCGACCAGGGTAGTTCTTACATAGTTGGTACCACCCCACCCGCCCGAGTAGCAAATCTTCGTCATAAGGACGTACGTTTACGTTACTGACCCTAAATTGAGCTTAGATTGACGTCTTTTTGTCACCGACCTTATTTGCTACTAAGGGGCGAAGCAGTATATGAGCTGCATTCAATTGCCTACAGCAGCTGTACAATGGAAATGCGAGTTATTACTAATGTGGAGTTCAATGGGTGGTTAGTCCGTGGTGTCCCGCCAAGGCGAGTACTTGTAGCTTCGTACCTAACGTGCTGAGCGCGCCAGAAGGGCTAGCCAAGTGGCATGAACGCTAATCGAATGGAATAGAATTAACTTCAAAATGTATGGAAATGTCGTCGCTATGTTAATCAACAACAAGTCGCTAAGAAGATCACGCTTGAGATCACGTGACTTATGTCATTTCCATAGATGAAGCGTAGCGGTTTGAATGAACGCTTGTAGACGTCAGCCACTTGTCTAGCCCTTCTGGCCTGTTTAGAGCTAAATAAAAAATATAACACAATAAAAAATGGAGCCATAATGCGGCCATTTTTTTTAAAAGAAATATACCTACCCAGTGTTACCCGGGATGATGTAAGGATTCTAACGATACCCCATACATATAAATCTGTTCAGGCACTTAAAAGTTATGGTGGCACATAGAATCTCACATACATACATGAACCCTGAAAACCTATACACTCCTTTTTTGGGCAT
Source organism: Drymonia ruficornis (assembly GCA_947859195.1). Lineage (NCBI taxonomy): Eukaryota > Metazoa > Arthropoda > Insecta > Lepidoptera > Notodontidae > Drymonia > Drymonia ruficornis. The sequence goes on along the minus strand of OX401932.1, from coordinate 4,266,921 downwards.
TCGTGTAATAATAGTACATTACTGCTGCGGTCTCTAATGAGTGTGTTGTTGACCGCGTTGTTAATGGCCGAAAGCGCGGCGCAGCGCAGCTCCAGGCCTCCACAGCGCGGTCAGCATTGCAACACTTGATGGACAAGCTAGAATAAAGGCCGAGACCAAAGGTCGAGGCCTTTATAGCGCGGCCAGCAAGGGTTGCTAATGATGACCAAGCTTGGAGGCCGTGAGCGTAGCGAAGCTTAGCTTGAGGCCAATATAGCGTGGTCAGCAGTACACTCATTAGAGATCAAGGCTTGTATAGTGCTTTACTCAAAAATGCGACTATTAGTTTTAAAAAAACTAGCTAAGTGGGTATAACAATTAATACAATTATATTTATATTTTTACGAACTATATCTATAGTTGTGTATTTTCTCTGTTTATGTTTCCATGGCAACGGCACGACCAACTCGTTTTTAACCTTCAATCCGTTTTTTTACGAACCATAAACATACCTGTTTGTTACGTTTCCATGGCAACGGTCAAACAACAAATATAATGACGATAATACCGGGTAATAATACATTGTACGTCTAGTAGCTCTTGCAGTACGACAAATCCGATTTTGCTCGAAGAAGGTTTGTGAAATAATGACAACATTATAAACTTTTTTGAGTAAAAAGCATTGTAATAAAGAGTGTAAGTCGACTTACAGCATTTGTACGGCAGTTTCAGTAGGCTGCCGATACGTCTATCCATCCATTGGCTGTAATGAATAGTACGTTGCTTAGTTTGGGACCATACAGTTGGTGTGTAGTCTGGCGATATTTTATTACTTACGTTTTAGTAAAATCGTTGATAGTGCTGTGTGGAGAATCCAACCACTCGCGCGCATCCCCAGACAGGTCTATGGAGACATATGTTTTAGGCTCGTATTAATAAATGCATCTCAAAGTTGAGATCGATCTTAAGACGCTTTTTTTGACAGATGTCATAGTAGAAAAAATGGATAGTAAGTTATCTTCATAGAAACGCACCGCGCGCGGCTTGTATGCGTCGCGCACGCACACTCAAACAAAATATTGACCAAATGTCAGTGCGCCAGTCAGGGCTAACACCGCACAAGAGGGCCTACTCTGTTTCAAACGAAAACGAAATTTCGGACGAAATACGCGTTTTTCCTACTACGTTTCTCATTGATTCCGACATTTATTACGAACGAAAATTGTCTGACGTTTAGATTCGACGACGACGAAGACGTCAAACAATTTTCGTTCGTAAGAAATGTCGGAATCAATGATAAATGTAGTAGGAAATACGCGAATTTCGTCCGAAATTTCGTTTTCGTTTGAAACAGAGTAGGCCCTAAGGTTCGCACGTCACGTCACGAAAAATGTGTGATAATCGCAGGAGAACTTATTGCTGTGTGTTTGGCTGTCTAAATACTTCATCGATTCCAGAGTTGTCTCTGTTCAGATTACCTACTGAACAGGAAAGGTAAGCAAGTCACTTATTCTAGCATATCTACCTATAATTTTTACTTGATGATGAGTGAGATACCCACTTATTTTTTTGGTGTATTAGGTAGTTTACTATCAGACAGACGAAGTAGGCAGGCCTACTTTCCCACTAGAATATATTACCTAGGCATTTTTGATCTGTCTATTGATATGCCGCTAATGCTTTGTTTACGTTTAGTCATGCTCATTTCTCAGTATTGTAGGTATAGTATTGATTTTTATTTTTTATTTTCTATCCTTTATTTCTAGGCACTGAATTAAAATTTAGCGAAAAGTGACAACCCTGAGACACTGGCGGATTGGGCCGGAGATAGCCTACTTCACGCATTCATTCTACTATGCAGATGTTCCATACATGAAACGTCAAACTTAATCGTAAGATCGATCTCAACTTTGAGATTAATACGAAACTTAGTTTCTAGTCACAGACCAATAAGTCATAAATGCCGCATAGCCGGGCATCACTCGCCTAAAATAAACATTACCACTTCATATGTGTGTGACCGCACCTGACGTTTTGATTGGTCCGTTCAAGGCTTGACCTTGACCAATCAAAATTCAACATCTACCCCAATGTCCATCCGCCCGCCATTTTTGACAATTACATTCTCATTATAAATGGTGGAGGTAAGCGGCGTCTACAGCTTATTGGTCTATGGATTTTATAAATTATGAAAACGAATCATATTCGTTCAGTTTCCCTAATTGTACCTACTGATTTACTGACTATCTAGGGGGAATTACTAGTAGGGAATCTTTACTAGGGATTCATAAATATAATATAATGGTAGGTTCACCTGATTCTTGATTGAGCACAGATAGAGTGAAAGACTCCGTGTGTTTTAGACGTAATCTGAAATCAGAAGGACTTTACAAAGTGCAGCTATAGGTATACCGCAACCGCTGTGCTGCGCCTTAGGTATGCGCGGGGAGGTGGGAAGGTGGGACGGCGAGCACGATGATGGGTGGGGGAGTGGGACGGCGAGAGCGATGAGCCCCCCGTCTCGCCGCTCGTGTACTTAAGGCGCGGTACCGCGCTTGCGGTATACCTATAATACATACGTAACCATTGATGTATTATTTAAGCAGATATGTTACCTCCTAACATTGCAATCGCTAGACTTGTGCTCAGCACCACTACATGCAGGGACATTCACACATCCGTTATCACACTCGCAATTCGACAATTCACTTATTAAATACAAACACGAAATGTGACTGTTCAAAATAAGTAGTATGTCCTACTAAATGGAGTTCATGGACACAGTATGACTAAGTACGAGTCAGTACAACGTTGAGAACATGTTAGTATTGCCAATACGGCTCATCTTCTGGTGAATAACAAACATCAAAATGCCTTTTTTAAGTTGATTGTCGTATTGCGAGTGTGATAACAGATGTGTGAATGTCGCTGCATGTAGTGGTGCTGAGCACAAGTCTCGTGATTGCAATGTTAGGAGGTAACATATCTGCTAAAATGATACATCAATGTTTGAAGGTAATAATATAATTAAATATAACTAACTCTGATATTATAATGACTGGCATTTCGGATTTCTTTCGCAACGCCATATTGGCTATCTCCGTGGAGGCTCCGAGCTCTGAAAATAATTTAAATTTCCAACTAAAGCTCGCCACATACCTACGGAATTTTCCGTACGGAATTGCGTTTCGAAATATCGAATCGGTGATTCCGAACGCAGTAAATCCATCCAAGTGTATGGACGTATCGCGTTCGGAAACTCCGATTCGATATTTCGAAACGGAATTCCGTACGGAAATTCCGTATGTATGTGGCGGGCCTAAAGATACTGCATAGAACCTTTTTTACTATTTTTTGTGTACTTTTTACTGTAGGTACCATGGATGTATACCTAAGGATTGAGCGATCTCAACATTTTGCTGGAGTCAAGGTAAATTATGTTTTATTCGTGTAAGCTAGAGGTAGCACTTATGAATCGTTAACATCAGTATTTTAGCGTTACCACCGTTTGTAATGTTGCTTTCAATGAGAAGAGCCGGCAAGAAACTCAATGGTTACGCTTTTCAAAAGAAAAATAATAATTGTATACATTTTCAAACAGCACCACTTCCATGCTTAAGAGAAAATTAAACTTTTACACGTTTAAAGAAAACATTTTTTTTTCCGGACCCCTGCTTTTCTCTATTGTTTAACATAACATAACATATAACGTCACGACTTTTATTCCCATTCGGGGGTAGTCAGAGGCGTGAGTGGCCATACACCACCACATTGTGGAGGTATTAACCAACTCAAAGCCCACGTTTCACCAGATAGTCAGAACCCAACGTGACAGGTGGTGAACCTTGTCGCCGTGTATACAGGCACTGACTATTACCTAATCCCGAGGGATAGGTAGGTTTCCTCACGATGTTTTCCCTCACCGTAAGCGAACTGTAAATTATGCACATAGATGAAAATTCATCCATTGGTGCATGCCCCACCGGGGATCGAGCCTGGGACCTTCCGATTGCTAGCCCAACGTGTTCGCCCCTAGCCCCTAGGCTACCGTAGCTCGTCTATTGTTTTACAGTACAAAATAACGGTATAACCAATTGAAACCTTGTTAATGATAACGGTTCATGATGATAACAGATGTACATACTCACCAGCAATTCTCAGATCACTGCAAACTATATTATTCTGAAAAAGAAAATTACCATGACAGGGATGGTAATATACCTAGTATTTTGGTTATGTCACTAAGGTGCTAAACACACTTACGGCCCGCCTGATGTTAAGCAGTTACCGTAGCCCATCGATGAGTTCCCATCGATGAGTTTGGCTTCCGGCTCTCCCACTCATCGTATGAAACGCAACTTTACGCCGATATTCTGTGAGAGGGTGGTACTACCCTCGTCGAGCCAGCCCGTATATGAGCTGCAGTCAATTGGCTACAGCTTGGCTCTACGACTAATGCTTGGCCTATTTTTGGTTTGTGTACGAATATAATTATGACAACCTGTATATTTATTTAAGCCTTCCTAGCCAAGTGGCTTCGACTACAAGCGTTTCTACAAATCGCTACGCTTCATGTATGGAAATGACACTACTTATCGACTTGTAATGTCATTTCCATACATGAAGAGTAGCGATTTGTAGAAACGCTTGTAGATGAAGCTACTTGGCTAGGGGGGCAAGTAATGAGAATCAATACTAGGTCTACAAATCAACTCATAACCAACACTATAGTTAAAACTAAGCTTTCTTATCAATAAATTTTTGAAATCATCGAAATCGGTCCATCCGTTGCGATTTTTTACCACATTTTATATAATGTGCGGCATGTGCGTGTAACGTCACACGGGACCGTTGTGCCCGCGCCGCCGTTCTTTACAAAACGCGCGTGGCCCAAATGACGTCACAATAACCGCGCGCGAACTCCGCTAGTAATTTGGTCACGACTTCGTAAATTTTTGTCGTAGACCAAAAATTTTTGAACTGTATGTTATGGATTTCTTAGCTGTATAAATCTGCATTCTCAACTAAATTCGTTACGGATGTCCATTGAATGAGTTACTCACAATATGCTCGTCTCCTTTATACCTGGGCCGACGTTTTGGCGGCACGTAGGGTTTGTACCTAGAATATCAAACAGGGCATCGAGTCTCGTAACAATTGTCCATAGCACTGAACGAAAAACCGACCAAGTGCGTGTCGGACGCGCACTTAAAGGGTTCCGTACCACCGTAGAATATAAACAAACATCCCCAAAATGGTGATATTTAGAGTCACACGTTGAAGTCTTTTGTATGGAAACCGACCATAAGTCAAATAAGTTAAAAATATTAGGTCTTTTGTATGGGGACCCCCTTTATTTTTAAGTTTTATTTTATTTGTTGTTGTAGCGGCAACAGAAAGAAATACACATTCAGTGAAAATTTCAAGTCTCTACCTATTACGGTTCGTGAGATACAGCCCGCTGACAGACGGACAGACGGACGGACAGCGTAGGCTTAGTAATAGTTTCCCGTTGGCACCCTTTGGGTACGGAACCCTAAAAACTACAGTTTCACCAGCTAAAAGGAATTTACTCACTTGCATGCTGTAATGACGGGACAATTGATCTGATTCAAGAGTTCCTGGGTAACATCCGTGGTCATCCCCATCTCTGAAACATGAGAATCAATACTAGGTCAACAAATCAACTCATAACCAACACTAAAGTTAAAACTAAGCTTTCTCATCAATATAGTTTTAAAATCATCGAAATCGGTCGATCCATTGCGATTATATTTATCCATCCGTTCCACTATTGAATGAGAATGCAATCGTCAAAAGTTGCCGGGATATTCTGGGATATATTGACACTTGATTGGTGGTAAACCAAGCTGTAGCCAATTGACTACAGCTTATATATGGGCTGGCTCGACCGGGGTACTACCATGCTCTCACAGAAGAACGACATAGGTAAAGTAGCCATTACCTACAGTTGCGTTTCGTACGTGAGTGAGAGAGCCGGACGCCCCCCATCTTTACCTATCACTCCCTCTGTCCCACACTTTCCATCAGGTGGACATCATGCGAGTAATGCTTTTGGTATTACAAGCATCTATAGGCAACGGTAACTGGTTAACATCAGGCGGGCCGTTCGCTTGTTTGCCACCACATAAAATAGGTAGGTCACGTTTCCAATTCATTAGCGACTGTAGGCTAGGGGTGAACAGGTTAGGCTAGCAATCAGAAGGTCCCAGGTTCGATCCCCGGTGGGGCATGCACCAATGGTTGAATTTTCATCTATGTGCATAATTTACAGTTCGCTGACGGTGAGGGAAAACATCGTGAGGAAACCTATCTGTCCCTCGGGATTAGGTAATAGTCAGTTCCTGTATACACGGCGACAAGGTTCACCACCTGTCACGTTGGGTTCTGACTATCTGGTGAAACGTGGGCTTTGAGTTGGTTAATACCTCCACAATGTGGTGGTGTATGGCCACTCAAGCCTCTGACTACCCCCGAATGGGGATAAAAGTCGTGACGTTACATTTCACGTGTAAAAACTTACCCGTGCTATCTTTTTTTAAGTTTTTTATATGCTGAAAAAGAAAATGACATTTTAGTTTATATACAGGGTGACCCAGAAAGGCTATACAAAACTAGCCAATTTAAAGTAATCACTGACTGTGTGAAGTCAGAAAAATAATTTGGTGCGTCTAGATGCCTCGCATGCCTCGCCCGAGCTGTCATGTTATGACATGATATCTATACGTTCCGCCTTCAAAACTGAATGCTCGGTGCCGGTGGTAGAGCCAAGCTGTAGCCAATTGACTGCAGCTCATATAGGCTGGCTCGACCGGGGTAGTACCATCCTCTCACGGAACATCAGCGTGAAGTATCTATTACAGCTGCGTTTACGACGAGTTAGAGCCAAAAGCCCAATTCCAACCCTCTTCCCCTCCCTTCTTCCCACTGCCCTTCAGGTCGGCAAAGTGCGAGCAATGCCTTTGGTATTACAAGCATCTATAGGCTACGGCAACCGCTTAACATCAGGCGGGCCGGACGCTTGTTTGCCAACTCAGTCCTATAAAAAATAAACAAACAATACTAAAAATAAAATATATTTTTTTTTAAATAAAGGGGGTCCCATGTCCCCATACAAGAAACTCGGACCTTTTTATTCTACGGTGGTACGGAGTCCTTTAAGGTAGGAGTTCATTGCAAGCGGCAGACAGCAGAAGTCAGTCGGTCTCATAGAAATTGAATACCGTCTGCCGTCGCGGCACATGTCATCGCCACAATTTGTATGAGACCGACTGACGTCTGCTGTCTGCCGCTTGCAACGAACTCCTACCTTTATCGTGTGAGTCCGACACGCACGTGGCCGGTTTTTTATTTACTATAGCAGACGTTACTTACTTCCTCACGGATTTGTTTTCCGACTTGCAAGGCGAGTTCGGCAGACAATGGCAGTGTTTTGCTGCAAAAATGTAGTACTAGTACTCAGGACGCCGACAGTCTCGTATAAATAGGTATTATTTTGCCAAAGTTAACAAACTATAACACACTCCCACCACTGTTACTTCTATAACGATGACGCCAAGGTTTGACCCTCGACGAGTCCCGGGGACACGCTAAGTTGTGTTGGAACCCGCACGAATTTAATCAAAAGAAAGGATAGGAGGAGTTGGAAGAAGATTATCCACTTCCCTACGTAGCAAAGCGGGAGACAAAAATAATAGTATAGGCTGGTAGCCACAGAAATAAGACTGTTACAACTGGTGGAAGACCAGTTGTAACGCACCGCGGACAGTATTCGACTGTATTTGACAGTATTTGTCAGTATTTGACTATTTGGACAAATTCGTGAGCTGCTTATACTTGATTCCAATAATAGGTACACGTATGTTTACCTCGATTTATCCTTCTTAACGTCCTCAGAGTTGCTCTTGCTGGTGGAGTCCGTTGACCCCAGCCCGGCGAGTTCAATGACCCCATTCCTGTGCGGTTCCATCATCCTATCCTGCACCCGGGCCCTTTCCCGGCGCCTAGAAATATAGTAAAAAATGTATACCTATTAGCCCTTTTATCATTCCACTCTTGGGCGGTTACTTTGAAAACCGAAACGAAAGCTTCGGCTGACGGATCGGGCGATTTCCTACTCCGAAAGTGTTACGGATCCGAAGTACGGATTCGATAATCGTGATTTTTGACGTTTCTTACCATGTCAAACGCTGAAATCGTAAATGTCAAATAACTTTCAGAGTAGGATCCACGAAAGAAGAAACGTCAAATCACGATCATCGAATCCGTCCTTCGGATCCGTTCGCCCGATCCGTCAGCCGAAGCTTTCGTTTCGTTTTTCAAAGTAACCCCCCTGGGCACGGTCTCCCCTCAATGCAAGAGAGAGATGCCAATCTGGTTTCAGTTGTTCAAGCCGGCCGAAGGCCTTAAAGGTACTGCTTAATTAAAAACTGATGCCTAGATGACAACAATCGGACACGGCTTAAAGACTGCTGCCTAGATGACAACAACCGGGACCGACTTTTAACGTGCCTTCCGAAGCACGGAGACGCTCAGTTCAAATGCCACTAAGTATCTAAATGTTCACCCATATAACTGACTTTGCCAAGCGTTGCTTAACCTCCGATCGTTTACCGATCAGTGATTGCAGCTGGCTATGAGCGCCTCAAGACTACTTACTAGGTACCTACTACACCAATCCAACTAGGCGCTCGGATCGAATGCGGCTTCCCCGCCCGCACACCCGCCACCGCCTGCGGCTTCCCGCCCGCCACACCTCCCGGACACCGCCACCGCCTTTGTATGCGGGTGACGGTCACATTTGACGGCGCTTAGTTGGCTTGGTGTAGTAGTATAAGAGTATACCTGTTAACTCCAGTAGGGGATCTCCTCTACCTATTATTCTTGGTTAGGGTTTACCTGTTAGCTCTAGTAGGGGATCTCCTCGGCCTATTATTCTTGGTTAGGGTTTACCTGTTAACTCTAGTAGGGGATCTCCTCTGCCTATTATTCTTGGTTAGGGTTTACCTGTTAACTCTAGTAGGGGATCTCCTCTGCCTATTAATCTTGGTTGGGGTTTACCTGTTAACTCCTAGTAGTATCTCCTCTGCCTATTATTCTTGGTTAGGGTTTACCTGTTAACTCTAGTAGGGGATCTCCTCTGCCTATTATTCCTGGTTAGGGTTTACCTGTTAACTCTAGTAGGGGATCTCCTCTGCCTATTATTCTTGGTTAGGGTTTACCTGTTAAGTCTAGTAGGGGATCTCCTCTGCCTATTATTCTTGGTCCTCCTGGCAGTAGAGCAGCCCTGGAAGATCCTCTGAGAACAGCTCGAGCAGAAGATGACGCCTTTGAACACCTCCGCGTTATGGAGATTCGTCTCGCTGCACACGTCTGAAGGATATGTTACAGCGATATCCTATACATTATAACACCATATTCTACACCTGTGACAAACAATAAATGAATTTTGAATTTTGAATTTTGATACAATCATTTGACGACCGCTTGGCCGCTCGGCTCACTGCATCGGGTGGTTCGATTCCCGTCAGAGGCAACTTTCGGAAACGGCCTTTTCGTAATTTGCCCTGGTTTGTGTGTCACTAGGATCGCCCCCAGTCCATCGTACGGTAGCCATAGTACAAGGTTCATTCCGCCGTTTCGTGCAAATTTGAACGTTCCGCGGAATAAAAAAAAATGTCTGTTTTATGTATTTTTTTTTTAATTAATCGAGCTTAGATAGTCACCAGATCAGTAAAAAGTGGGAGGCACTCTTTTATCTCATTTAGTTACTGAGAAAATGACAATTGTAATTTTACAAGTGGAAGGTAATGAAATGTCTAAGGATTGTAATGAATAAGGGCAGGATGGTAATGAAAATTAAAAGGATTGTAATGAATTTGGAAATTATTAAAGTCGGGGTAGACATGACACACGGCAAAACAGTTGTGAAATAGGTCATCATCATCATCATCATCATCATCATCATCTCAGCTGAAAGACGTCCACTGCTGGACATAGGCGTCCCCCAAGGTTCGCCACTATGACCGGTCTTGCGCTGCCCACATCCAGCGGATTCCCGCGACCTTCACCAGATCGTCGGTCCACCTTGTGGTAGGCCTACCCACGCTACGCTTTCCGATGCGCGGCCGCCACTCGAGAACTCTTCGGCCCCATCGGCCATCTGTTCTACGAGCAATGTGCCCTGTCCACTGCCACTTAAGTTTAGCAATCCTGCGGGCTATATCGGTTACTTCAGTCCTTCTGCGTATCTCCACATTTCGGATTTGATCCCGCAGGGAAACTCCAAGCATAGTCCTCTCCATTGCCCTTTGAGTGACTTTGAGCTTCCTAATAAGGCCCATAGTGAGCGGCCATATCTCAGTTTCATCGGTGGCAAACTTTCGTCTTGAGATACTGTGGTATTTGAGACGAGATGATATTGCGTAGCTTCCCGAACGCTGCCCAGCCGAGTCGGATTCGTCGATTGACCTATTTCTCGAAGTTGGACCTACCTAACTGGATAGTTTATCCCAGGTAGACATAATCGTCGACAATTTCGAATGTTGAGCCTCCGATCTTCACGGGAGTAGGTACAACACGGCAATTCGACATGATCTTCGTCTTGTCCACGTTCATTTTAAGACCTACTCGTTCGGAGGCTCTACTGAGGCCATCGAGCATGGTATTGAGGTCTTCCATAGTCTCAGCCATGACCGCTATGTCGTCGGAAAACCGAAGGTGAGTGATTTCGCCGTTTATTTTGATGCCCAGCCCATTCCAGTCCAGAACCTTGAAAACGTTTTCCAGTGCAGCGTTGAACAGTTTAGTAGCGATAACATCTACCTGTCTCACACCTTGCTGCAACCGCATAGGTTTCGAGCTCTGGTCCTGTAATCGACTTGGCATCGCTGCAGAGACTGCAATACAACCCAGGTCTCGACCGAATCGAAGGCTTTCTCGTTGTCCACAAACGCTAAGCAAAGGGACAGGTTATACTCTTCGGTCTTCTGTATAACCTGTTGCAGCGTATATATGTGGGTTACGGTACTAAATCCTTTTCGGAAACCGGCTTGTTCGGGAGGCTGAAAGTCGTCGAGCGTGCGAGACGATTCATTATGACCCTCAAAAACAGCTTGTAGACATGGCTCAGAAGTGAGATGGGTCTATAATTCTTCAACAGAGCGTTATCACCCTTCTTGAAGAAAAGAACCACCACACCTCTGTTCCATGCCTGCGGCCTTTTGCCCTCAAGTATGACGGAACCGAACAGCTTCTAAAGGGCCTTAAGGACCGGTTTACCACCCACCTTCAGGAGCTCGGCCGTTATTCCATTATCAACCGGTGCCTTGTTGTTCTTAAGCTGTTTAAGAACAATACTACTCTCGTACAAGCTGACATCCGGGATGTCTTCGGTATAGTGTCGGGTTAATCTGACAATCGGGACAATCTCTTGGGTCGTTCGCCTGGTTTGTAATGGGTGTCCGTATTAACGTGTACAACTGTCCGTAGAACTTCTCGATCTCCCTCAAAAGCTCTGGCTTGGATGAAACGATTCTGCCATCATCGGTCTTCAGTTTCGTTAGCTGGCTTTGCCCAATAATCAGATCTCTAGCGAACACTTTGGAGCCTTTGTTCCGCTCGATAGCCTCTTGCCTCTTTAATACGCTCGGTATTTAATTGGCGGAAGTCACGTGTCAAAGACTTCGAGATCAGTCTATTGAGCTGCCGGTACTCAGACGCGTCATCTGAAGACTGCAGTACCATTTCACTCCTTTTCTCCATGAGCTTAAGAGTACGATCCGAGATTTTTTGGTTCTGTTTGTACGACTGGCATTGCAGTACTTTGACCCGATCGTATGGACAGTTTCCACGAACTTATCGTTACAATCTTCCACGCTACTCCCTAGGACATCGAATCGGTTTTGAAGTTGGAGCTGAAAGCTTTCGGGGTTTTGGATCTGGGTTGGTGCTGGCCGGAGCGTAGACTTTACAGTCGAGATCTTTCAAGCTATAAAGCTTGAAAGATCTCGACTGATGAAGTCCACGCTAGCCAGAACTAGCGAGGCTACCGGAGACTGGGGGCCGGTCCCTTTTTGTGCGTTTCATTTGGGGGGGTTTTGCCATAATCGCCACGCTTGCCTGCCAAGCGTGGCGATTATGGCGGTTGGCGATCGCAGTAGTTAGAATATGTACTCGGAGGACGCTGCTGCCCATCCTCCGGTTAATCCCTAAGTCGCCTCTTACGACACCTACGGGATGAGATGGGTTGGTGCTATTCTAAGCCGGCACCACACGGTACATGTATGACAGGTATCTCAACTGGCGACGAATTAGCCACGTCGCCAGTCAGTCGCCAGGTGTATTACCTGTCATCATTTCAATAACTACAAATTGTTTGGTTACGGTGGCTGGCGACGTCGCCATACAATTTGTATTGACTGGCGACTTCGTCAATCCGTCGCCAGTTCAATACGAATAATTGGCTACGGTGGCTGGCGACGTCGCCATGGCTACCCGGTGTGTTATGGCCCCAATTTAAAAACCTTTCATTTCCTTCCAAAACAGTTCATTACCTTCCAGCAAAAAAATGGATGGTACGGACGGTAATGAAATGGAGAGGAATGAAAAAATTTAACTTTTTCTTTAATAACTCTGTAATCGAATATATTAGAAAATCGAAAGTAAAACTTTAACGAAATGTATTAAAAAGGTAAACATTTTTTATAATAATAATAATTTCCTTACTTACATATCTTGTAAAACCAAAGGAATGTAATGAGAAGATTTTTGGACAAAGCACTATAAAAATTGGGAAATCGTAAATATTTTTATCAGCGATAGACGCACGTCCTTCTCGCCTGGGCACCGTGTCTGGCTGGCCAATAGACACACGCTGTGACCCGAACTGTAGTTGGGAACGTATAACTAGAGTACAAAATTATGCAGTTTCTGGGTGCGGATGGTAATGACGTTTTTATTGTGACAAATTGTAAAATAGGCTTTACTTATATTATTTCTGCGTTTATTATATAATCATAATCATTTATCAATACGTCATGAATTTGGCTTCAATATAACGTATTAATTAGAGTCATCAATTCAAATGCAGATAAATAAACATTAAAGAACCTGCCGTGGTCCCTAGTTGGAAACAGAGAGGAATGATTTTACACGCTGTTTTATTAACTTTTTTAGAAAACTAACAAATCAAAGTCCAATATTTTCGATGCTGTTTTTAAAATGATAATCCTTTTACCTATTAGGCAATTAATATTTAAAATATATATCATAACTGATGGGTTTATTAGGCTGGATATGCTTTTTGCACGAAACTACGGAACGACCCACAAGCGTTGATTAGTTTGGTACCATACAGTTGGCAACATGCCGAGCGATGCTTTTAGTATTCCTAGCATCTATAGGCAGTGGTAACTGCTTAACATCAGGCGGGCCGTATGCTTGTTTGCCTCCTTAACATAAAAAGATGGTAGGTACTAACAGCACTTATGGCACTTCTTGTGGTAGCTGTAGCCATCGCGCACAGCTATGCCTTCGTCTCTGGAGAGAGGCACGTGACAATGTTCGCACACCTCGCAACTGGAATTAAATTGAAATGTCTTCACTCCCGCTGCATAGATGGCGCTGATTGCAACCCGCCATACAACATACGATCCTGAATCGCGATATCAAGATTCACAAGGCACATTATGCAGGATGGTTGCAGTCTCGAGTCCAGAGGCAAATTTCGGAAACGGCCTTTTTGTAACATGCCCTGCAGGGCTATTACATATCTCAGTTGACAACTGGCCAACTGGCTTCGGTTGTTCACCGAACTTTAATGGTACATTGGAATGACATAACATTGGTATTACGTATTTCTTGCAGGGCTAACCTAGTCTAAACTCACTGTACCTTGATATCCATTCACCGAAATACGTAATACCAATGTTATGTCATTCTAATTTACCATCCTGGTTAGTGATGGGATGTTCTCGGGAACATTCTCACCCTCGGAAACTTACGGAAACTTACACGTGAGAATTTATCTTCTGAAGCATGTTAAACTGGGCATAAACCTCATTAAACATGCAAGTATGGTGGTTTTAATTGTTTTTAAGATTGAAAGTTAGGATAACGTCACCCAAAATAAAAAAAATCTCCACGGAAGTTTCCGAGGGTGAGAATGTTCTCGAGAACATCCCATCACTAATCCTGGTCTGTGTGTCATTGACTCTGGGCCTCATAAGAAGGCTCAAGGTCACTCAGAGAGCTATGGAGAGGGCTATGCTCGGAGTTTCTCTACGAGATCGAATCAGAAATGAGGAGATACGTAGACAAACCAAGGTCACCGACATAGCCTTGCGAATTTGTAAGCTGAAGTGGCAGTGGGCGGGGCTATAGATGTAAGTCCGGTTTAAAACCAATCCGTTTAAAACGAAAAAAGCCGTTTACAACCGAAATAAACCATTTTTTTAAATTTAAAACGGTTGGTGTTGATGAATATGTTTTTCTTAATTATAACTACATTTTCTTGATTTTACCGAGGTAGGGTATATGACGGAGTAACTATTATGTGTAAAAAAAAAGTGTGATATACTGATATTGATATACTTAGTGGGTTTAGTTCTAGTTGGTCCGTCCGACTAAGCGCATATTTCCTACCTAAGTTATAAAACTCTATTTATAAGTTAAAAAACTCTGTTGGTATTTTTCTTTTAAATTATTTTCAAACGATATAAATAATCATTTTGATTCGGTTTAAAAACAAACTCACACACTCATACTCTCCCACTATCGTAATTGACGTCGTCACTCGTGACTCGACGCAATGTTGCCAGCTCGCCTACCCTACACACACATGCATATACATAAACTGCCGCGCACGGCCGCCGCACAGTTTTAAACCGGTTAAAACGGGATATTTGGGGTTTAAAACGGCAACATTTGATTTAAAACGTTTTAAATCGGTTTTTTACATCTATAGGCGGGGCATATAGCCCGAAGAACTGATGGCCGGTGGGGCAGAAAGGTTCTTGAGTGGCGATCACGTACCGGAAGACGCAGCGTGGGTCCCCCACAAGGTGGACTGACGATCTAGTGAAGGTTGCGGAAAACCGCTGGATGCAAGTGGCACAGGACCGGGCGTTGTGGGAAACCTTGGGGAAGGCTTATGTCCAACAGTGAACGTCTTTTAGCTGAAATGATGTGTGTCACTGGGATCGTCCTTAGTCAATTGCACGGTACCCATAGTACAGGCTTTGCTTAGTTTGGGACCATACAGTTGGTGTTTGTCTGACGTTATTTATTGATATGTTGATTTATAAACTTACGCCATTATTATAATAGTTTGCTATTTTTTTGGGATTTATCTACATTTTTCTTATATGAAATATCACTGTAGATAATTTAACATTTTCTTCGTTTACTAAAGACATTCGACGTGTATAAAAAGTTTTCTGACGGATAAATACATATTATAAAATAATATTTAATCATAAACGTTAAGTAGCCAGTGCCAAATTATTATGGAGGGAAAAGTATTTAGTGTATTTCGTATGTATTTTTTCTTCTTATACAGTCAAGGATACAGTATTCGGTAAAAACTGCCGAATGTCAGTATTAGGGTGAGTTTCCTTTGATGCGGTGCTGGGCGGAGCGGCGGACCGTGATTGGCCAACTATGATGGGCCAAGAGCGGAGTGGAGATTTCGAGCACTGTGATTGGCCAATTCACGGTCCGCTGCGCCCCGCTCCGCGTGAGTGGAAACGCACCCTTAGGCAGATGTAATCACTGATCTGTAAACGATAGGTCAAGCATCGCTTGGCAAGGTCAGGCAGAGACGGGTGACCTAAAGCGGCATTTAAACTGAGCGCCTCCGTGCTTTGGAGGGCACGTAAAAAGTCGGTCCCGGTTGTTGTCGTGTAGACAGCAGTAGTTAAGCCTTGTCAGAGGCCTTCGGGCGGCTTGAACAACTCTGACAGATGTAATCGCGAAAGAAAACAAAATATTTGTCACATTTTTTTAATATCATAAAACGCAAAAATAGGTACATGAGTGAACATAATATATTACATAATCCCTTTGATTATATATGGTCTAGATATAGGGTTCGAGCGCCTAAACGCCAAAAAAAATATCAGCCAACTGTTGGCTCATAAACTCATTTCGCCCGCTCAGTAGCGACACTGACATTGTGCGGTGAACACCGTTTTTTTGCCGTAGAAAAATGACAATATGTGCAATAAAAGTATGCAGAAATTACAGGGGACGAATAAAAACAATTAAAAAAAATACCTATCATCGGTAAGTAAACTCGAAAGAATTATTTGGTGAAGACACAATTAGATCTTTGAAGTGTAATTTTATTCAAAAATATAACGGCCATTTGACGCCATGTTGACAAGGTTGCCTGATAATTGAATTTAAAATTCCCATGTGAGCGTTTGCTATTTTGTTGGGGAATTATAAATCCAGGGAATTTGACTTCTAATTTTATAACTGAGCCACAGAAAAATAAGAAAGCTTCTAATAAACTAATTCGTCTTATTTACAACACTACCTAAATAAGAACATCAAATAAAGAACACCAATTATTATTACTTGTCCTTTTGACTGATAAGTCGCCATCAAATTTACTAACTCAGCCACCGATTTACAACTCATCAACATTTTTGCGTTTTGAAGCTTCAACATGTTCTTCAAAAAATGTAGTTCAAGCTAAACTAGGAAACATCAAATAGACGGGCGCCTGTCTAAATTTGAACCAATCAGAGAGCTCAATTCAATTCGTGCGAGCTCGGGTCTTCGGGGCATTTGACTTGTCTGGGTTAGGTTCGAAGGGAGTGTTTTATAGGCCAAAAATGCTATAAAAAAGAAGTCGGTTTCATTACATGCCTTTTTTAAACGACTTCAAAAAAGGAGGAGGACTCTGAGTGCTTCTGTCGTTACACCGTCCTCTCCAGGACTCCTATCATAAGGTAGGTATCATCATTTCTTTTTAAAAACCTTTTGTACTTCAAGGTTTGTTATGGAAGGAATGGTGTCACTACAGTTCTACTCTGTTTTAGTGTTATCTTTTGAACTAGAATATTAAGGATATTACAAATAAATAACCTTAACCTAACAGTAATGTTTTTATTACAAATATATTTCACCTAGTAATCCAAATGCACAAACTCCTAATAGGTAGGTATGTGAATAATAAAAATCATAATTAAATGAATTTATATTTTAATTAGACACCTCGAAATCAAAACATATTTTTTCCCTACTTTTATGGGAAATATTCAAAAGCTGGTATCACTCAGCACGTATCAACAGTGACGCAGCGCGCTTGACAAACAATAGTCTACGACTACTAGTGTGCGTGACACGCACACATCGCTTTCAAATCTGGCCTGTTTTTTTCGTTGCGATTGCAGCGCAAAACTCGGTCTAGACAAGTAATTAGTCTAAGCATAATCCTTTATTATTTGACAATGAAAATATTTTATTTTTAAAATAGAACCTTTTCCAGCACCATTATATTCTGAGCAAGGAAGTTTTAAGTCTCTAACACCTGGAATGCGGACTTGGCAGCAAAAGTGAAGCCGACAGCGAGATACCATACTGAACGTTGTTTCCTTTGCCAACAAGAGTGACCATAATATTTTGAAATTTTGAGAACGTCCCCATGGACATCTAGTGAAAACGTGCTTTTGTTCCGAGATTGTTATGATAGGAAAATAATAAAATAAGGAAAAGGATGTTTATTTTCTTAAGAACATGAGTAGGTACAATAAATTAGTTTGCGGTGGCCAAACCACACGAGTGCCTGTCTGTATCTTGGCAACCTAAATGAAGTTACAAAATAGTATTTAAGATCGTAGATTTTGCCACTTTGTAATATAAAGTAACATGACACTTCACACGCTTGGACGTTGTCTAGGCTCTCCATATCTATGGTTTTTCCTATACTTATGTTTCCTATACTTACTCTTTTTCTATGCTATAAAAGGTACCTACTACTGTTAACATGTTATGTTTGATTTGGGCTGTGCAAGTTGTGACAGACGGACATAGAGACAGATAGACGGACAACAAAGTGATCATATTAGGGTTTAGTTTTTTTTCCTTATTAGGTACGGTACCCTAAGAATATCCAACTAATTAGACCATAAGACAAAATTAAAGGACAATGGGCAAAATTGTATGGGACTTGGTCCAAATATACACCACTGACGTAACCCGATAGACCACTAAATACTGAGTAACTTTTACAAAGACAGATCAACAAAATAAGCTGTCAGTAAAAAAAATATGGGTAGTTTAAAAAACTATTTTTTTTTATTTCACCCTTAGTATTATGTTTATACATTTTTTTCGAAAGGCAACAATACAAATACTCTTACTAACATTAAATAAAAATAAAATAAGCTGTCAGAAAGCAAAAAATGCCGTGAAAAATATTTTATTATTATTTTTGTTACCTGATGAAAAGTGAACAACAACAACAACAGCAGCATTCTTACGTATTTTCTGATGTTGCGCTTCTATAAAATAAATAAGCAGGTACCTTCTATGCGTTACCTTACTTTTTCACTTATCATCAGGTAACAATAATAATAATAAAATATGTTTCACGGCATTTTTTGCTTTCTGACAGCTTTTTTTATTTTTATTTAATGTTAGAAAGTGTATTTATATTGTTGCCTTTCGAAAAAAATGTATAAGACATAACACTAAGTGTGAAATAAAAAAATAAAAAAATTCTTTTAAACTACTCATTTTTTACTGACAACCTATTTTGTTGAACTGCCTTTGCAAAAGTTACTCAGTATGTAGTGGTCTATCGAGTGACGTAGGTCTCGGAAGTGTTGGACATTTGGACCATTTTTGCCCATTGTCCTTTGTGCTAACGAAAAGGAACAGTGAGGGCAGGGCATTTTCTTTTAAAACTCCTTGTGTTAAATTAGGGACATAATCTGTCGGCTTAAAATGCTTGCTGCATATGACGGAATTTTGGGTAATTTTTCTGTAGCCAATAGGTATTTGTTGTAACCAATTTACACGCCTGGGATCTGTAAAAGACAAAATTGTTTTTTTGTTTTTTATTGCTTAGGAGTAATCGGGAAGTGTAAAGTCAAAAGTCGTCCCGATTTCAAACAATTTCAATCGACAAACCATCGGTCTCGGCCTTTATTTTATATTGTCCATCAAGGGTTGCAATGCTGACCGCGCTGTGGAGCCCTGGAGCTGCGCTGCGCCGCGCTTTCGGCCATCAACAACGCGCCCAGCAACACACTCATTACAGACCGTGGCAGTAATGTACTATTAAAAAGTAACAAAAGGGTAAAGGAAAGGGGCCCCGAGAATTACATTGCCTGAAAGGGTTAATCTGGCCCTAGACGTGCGCGTTCCTCGAGCGTGTGAACGACGCGAACGCCGTGTGCGAGCCCGGCGAGCCGTGACAACGCGGCGTGAGCGTCGCGTTTTACCAGCGTGTGGTCTGTCGCGCGTTGCAAATGCGACCGGCTTCAAAAAGTAGCGATGTAGTCGTGCGGCAACGAAAAGCGCGACTTTATCGCTGCAAACAGTTCCCGTGGACGATATTCCTCAGTTAACACAGACACATAATAAGATTTATATTATAGTCCTTTTTACTAGCGAAATTTATGTCACCCGAACATCTAAAATGTACTTAACGTGGAAAACATAGTTACCCACTTACCTATGTTAAGATAATCCTTAATTCGGATAATATTCGCTTTTACACCCTTCCATTACGCATATTCTACCCATTTTTATGAGAAAATTCAGCACAATCCTCTAGATTTAAAATTAGCTGAAAATGTCGTGTGTCACGCAAATTGACGTTCTGTGTTTCAAGTTTTTAATTTTATTTCTGCTACGATTCCTATAGACATCACGGAACTGACAATTACAAGCGAATTATTAAAGAAGGTAAGTACTTATTTCCAGATATTTATTTATATTTGAAATTTTAATCTTAGGATATTCTTATACTTTACCATAGGTATTTCATTAATCGACTTTATTGTTTATTATTCTTAACATGAAAATGTACCAAGTTTAAGGTGATCGAATAAATATTAACTGGCAACACAAGGGATGAAAGGTTGTACTGTTAGAAAGGGAAAGAAGGCGCAGTTATAGGTATCTGGCTCGGACCGGTTTTTATAATGCGTGCATCGTGGGCGTTAAGTCCGTCACATAAGGATTATTCTTGATTAAATGAATGGAAAATAAAGTTTGTAGTCCACAGTCATGTTCAATGGTATTACGTCGATGATTCTGAGGGCTATGCCACAACATACGTATAAATAAAAAAAATATTTTGTTGTAATTTTATCTCTGTATCGCCCATTTTTTACAAAAAAATACTTGTATAATAATATAATATAGGTAAGTACGTTTAAAAAACAGATTTCACACGAAAAAACTAAACTATAAGAAATAAAATACATTAAAATAAGATTCTTAACTTTAAAACAAAAAGTTGCATTTTTATTTACTGGCCGGTGAAATGCGATGAATATTTGTGTTAACATTTACTTAAGTATTTATTAAAATTAAGTACAGACTGCCTTTATAAAAAAAAAAATACATGGACGAAAAAATTATAAAAACGTATAAAAAATTGTATTTTTACGTGTTTATGTATTTACTGCGCAATCTTATCCAGTATTAAAACTGATTGGATATTATTTATACTTTGATATAATTTTTATACTTCTTATAAGTATTCAATAGTTTCTATTCCAAAAAATATGAATGTTACCACGGATAGTCTTCTAGGCCCCTTTTCTACATCACAAATTTGAATTAACTATAGGCGCGGACGGCCACAGATATTTATTTCCTTGCTATTTTATTATATTTAATTATTTTATTATTAGGCGTGGACGTAAAAATACTTAAAACACAAAAATAATACGATGTACATAATTAAATATTGTTTTTCATATTAATTTTTACAAATAAAAAATTGTCTTTAACAATAGGTAGTTTGTTTAACCAAGTGTATATTTAGAGATGTATATTTTAATTTGTTAGGTTATTATTTTTGAGATCAAATTCAAAATACTATAAACAAAAAGAGAGAGGAAATATCCAATTTGAGATCAATGTGTTATTTTACAAGTCATTTATGACGTTATTTTTATTTTAAAAAATGCTTGTGTTCTTTTTATTTTACCTCATAATGCGTAAAATAAAATTGATTCCGTTTATGTTCGACTTAATACACGATGTAACCGTGTAATGTCACAAATAGAACACACAAGATGCATTTTTTTAGAAATATAAGCACTATTTTTTTCTTTTATAACTAAATAATTTCAGAAATACTGGCCCCAAAATTGCTAAAGCTTAAAACTAGTATCTTATTTAACTTATTAATAATATTTATAGTAATTTTAAGCATTCAATATTATCTATCCTGTTGCACTCTTATTAAATGTACCGCTGTCAGTTAAATTCATTTAGTATATGAGATACAACAATACTATAAACAAATTAAGTTTCATGCCATACTTCATCTAATAAACATAGATATAAATATATCTTAATATTGTCTGCGTACTAAAGGATTGCTAAAATTACATTTAATTATTATAATTTACATAAACATTTGAAACAAAACGAGTAAAAAAACTATCAATAAAAATTACTTAAAGTAAAAAAAAAATAGGAAAATACTTAAACATCTAATTCTAATATTGCCACTACTGCCCTGTATATTTTTTCTTCGAAATAATAAACATTGGAACTTTTAAGGTCGGTGCAAAATCGAGGGGGTATTACGTCACAATCTGCCATCACATCATAGACCTTACCATGTAGGTAATAGAGCCCACCTGAATTTTAACACCATTTTACATAAAACCTTAACTAACTATACTTAGGTTAGGTACTTTTAAAGTAATAAAGTGAGCACATATTTTTATCACATAAATTTTAATGGACGAATTCCGTCGCGTAGCTTGTGGATGATACCTCCATATTTTTTTATGATACCTACGCGGTAACAACGAATATTGAAACAATTTTATCTTTCTTTCTTTTTCAATTCAAATTCTTCGCTGTTCTCGTATGTTACCACCATAAGTACCTTATATGATACTTATCATATTATAAGTACCTTACTATTTACGGTATGTGGAAATGGTGCTATTGAGATCACCCTGTATTTTCCCGAGTACCTATAGTCCGCGACAGGTCGAGATGACAATCGGATTATGAGCTTTTTACAGAATAAAATCCGAATCAAAATTCGCAGGACCCGCAACGCAACAGAATTATTTAATTTAATAATTTTGTGGGCGATTTTAATAGTTTATCGGGTCCTGCTAATTTTGATTCGGATTTTATTCTGCAAAAAGCTCATAACCCGAATGTCATCTCGACCTGTCGCGCACTATACAAACGTCAATGTAAATTTTCTAAACATCCTGTAGTTTCCATAAAGTCTTGATTATTAATTTAAATCCAACTGTACTAAGTTTCCATACAGTGTGATTTATAATTACACAACACAGAATTGACATAATTATACACTTAAAAATAATTATAATATAATAAAACTTATAATAATAAATGTAATATATTACTGGCCTTAAGTTAACTATAATGCCACTGTATTCAGCTTACTTAGAAAGGATTTGGTAGAACGTAGAATATTAAGTGCTATATCGCACGAGGAAACCAGTGGTAGCGCAACCAGTCGCTCCACCAACAAAATGTATAGAGCTGTATGGAGGGTATCGCAGCAACAAATTCGGTGTCGGCTACCGAATCACGCACTGGTGGCGCAACCATGGTTGCCCCGTGCGATATCGCACTAAATCGCCAGACGTAGACAGACAGTACAAGAATACAACCATATAACAATGAATTACTGTATTTTCTAGCGACAATAGTGATGCCTGGGGGCTTACCACGAACTCTTATTGCGATTCAATTACAGGAACGTTTTAACGATTCAGCGTATTTTCGTGCAATGACGTACCTTATTGTCATGACAATAAGAAACGTCATTGCACAAATGGCCGCTGAAACGTTAAAACAAAACTGCTATAAGAGGTGGTGGTAAGCCCCCTGCTGACATAACGTTGCTGTTTGAAAATGTATACTACCCCACCAAGCCAACTAGACACTCGGGTATAAATATCAAATGATAATAAGTCAATGATTCCGCGGTCCGTCCACCACGTAGTGGGAGCTACTGCCACAGGAGTGCCGGCATTGGCCCAGGCTCACTACGTGGTGGACGGACCGCGGAATCATTGACTTATTATCATTTGATATTTATACCCGAGTGCCTAGTTGGTTTGGTGGAGAGTAAATTTTTTCTTTTTCTATTGAAAAGAGTAACCATTGAGTTTCTCGCCGGCTCTTCTCAATGGAAGCAACATTACGAACCGGTGGTAACGCTAAAATATTTATATTTACTATTCCGTTAGCCTACATGAATATATTCGGACGTATATAGCCGCCCTACGTAGAGCTTTCGTTCGGCCTCTTTATATCACAGACTAAAAAGCCAAAGACGCCAGAAACGCCCACCATTGTAAGAAAATGCAACCGTCAAAAATTGGCGGGGAAAACGGCGCATTTTGATTGGTCCGTTCAAGGTCACGTAATTTGATTTTTATTTTTAAACACATTGTTAGTATTGTTATTATAAGATCTTATATTATTCTAACAAATCCTTTCATACATCATTTAATATCATCTTATTAAGTGTAATAATAATATCTAAGTAAAATAATAATTATTGTCATTGAATTGAGCAATAGATCACAATTTTAATTAATGCCCTTAAAAATAATAGTTTTTCACTATAATAAAGTATTGTCGGTTCTTACTAAAATGTCGGCTATTCGTTATATAAACCGACTTATGAGTTAGATCACTATTAAGTCGGTTCTCAAGTAAATAATGTTAGAGTAACGTCTTTGTGGAATAATTACCTAGTGTCGGTTTTCAAAATGGCCGAGTAAAGTCGGTTTCTGACTTGTCGGTGCGGTATCTGTACGCGTGGTAAACCGTTAAAATAATATTAAAAATGAATTATTTTGAGGAATCTCAAATTCCTTTAGTGTTTACCGTCAATATGTATAAAATTTGGCTAAAACTTTTCTAAATTTATAGATTAATGTCAAAGATTGATCCTTCTACTATGGGTAAGTTTTTGTTAAGGGAACGTTATAATTTGCCGACCAGTGTCGGTCGTGTTGTCAGATTAATTGTCGATTTACACTGAATGAACAAAATGTCTATCAGGATGAATTTATTAACAGTTTTACATTACCATAGCGGTTCGATTAGTGTCGGTCATGTCGTACCAAAGTTGTCGGTTTATTCCGACTTCACAAAATATCTATCAGGATGAATTTATTAACAGTTTTACATTACCAGAGCGAATCATCCAGTGTCGGTCATGTCAAACCAAAGTTGTCGATTTACTCTGTTTTCACAAAATATCAATCAGGTTGAATTTATTGTCAGTTTTACAATAACACAACGGTTCGTTCAGTGTCGGTCATGTTATACCAAAGTTGTCGGTTTATTTCGTCTTCACAAAGTTGTCGGTTTATTCTGTCTTCACAAAATATTTTTATTAAGAGCTTTACGTCACCAGAGTGTTTCTCAGCTGTCTTGTTGTCAGTGTCTTCTCATGTGTAGGCCAAGGTGGTCGGACCTGGCGAAGGATCGCCGACACAGCGGGCAGGTGAAGGGTCGGTGGCCGGTGTGCTTGCGCGTGTGTCGGGTGAGCTCATCGGACCTCGCGAAACGCCATTCGCAGCCCTCCCACCCGCAGGAGTAGGGTTTCTCGCCTGAAAAGGTGAAAATAGAAAATAATAAGTCCCATAGCAGTCTTTTGTGAGATACTTAGTCTGTAACTGGTCAAAATAGTGCTTTGTGGAGAATCGGCACGACACGAAACGGGCTTAAGGACCAGGGTTTCAAACCCCGGCTCTCATCTCTAGGTTTTTGGAAATCGATATGTGAATCATTACATTAATATTATTATCACTTGCTTACGGCGCAGGAAAACCTGCATGTCTGAGAAAATGTTGAATAAAAATTGTTTTCATTCTTCTTTTCTTTCTTTCTTACAACCCACACTGGGATATTTTTTTATACGGACCGACAACGGTAGATGGCTATGTCGGTCTGGTCCGGTCCGTGCTTAGGAGGGCACGTTAAGTTTGCGGTCCCGGGTGTAATTTGAAGATCTTTCACAGTCGATACAGGCAGTCAGAAGCCTGAAAAATCTGACAAAAATGGTCTGACCCTTAGGTAGCCGATAGTTCCATTAGTTGGGTCTCGGAGGGCAGATGGCAATCACTCCGTGTAAATATCGGTGATCAGCCAAATCAGGGTAGACTGAAAGCCAACCCCCTCATAATGGGTTAAGGCTAGGAAGGAGAGAGTCGGTCCTATGATGGATAAAGTTGTTATATTCGACTGGAGAATAACCCTTTTCAGCGCTAAAGTTAGCACTTACCAGTGTGTGTCCTTTTATGCGCCTTTAGATGTGAACTCTTGGTATAAACTTTATGACAACCGACAACGTCGCATTTGTGTAATCTCCTCCTATTCTGACCGTCATCATTGGCCGCAAAATCATCAGCATCCTTCTTTATGACCGACATTTTAGTAGACTGGATGTCCGACACTTTCATAGACAAGTCCGACCGACCGACTTTCAAAGTCGGTAAATCCGACACTTTCATAGACAAGTCCGACCGACCGACTTTCAAAGTCGGTAAATCCGACAAGTCCGACCGACCGACTTTGAATGTCGGCAAATCCGACACTTTCAAAGATCTTTGCAAGTCGGTGATTTTTGCATTATTTCTTTGTTGCGTTAGTTGGTTGATTGAGTCGGTCAATGCTGTGTGTAGTGCTGTGTTTAGTAGGAAGTTTTTTATTTGAGCGTCAGTTGTCGGTTTATGTGTCGGTAAAAACGGTAGGAGTGGTAAATAGGGTTTCGTTAGCTCTAGTGATTGTATTGTGGTTGTCGGTTGGGGTTGCGGTGGTTTCGTTCTGAAAAAAAAAAAAACCTTCAGTGCGATATCGCACGAGGCAACCATGGTTGCGCCACCAGCGGGTGACTCGATAGCCGACACCGAATTGGTTGCGCTACCAAGCGGACACCAGGTGCGATACCCTCCATACAGAGACCTCTATACATTTTATTGGTGGAGCGACTGGTTGCGCTACCACTGGTAGTCCTCGTGCGATATAGCACTTACTCTAACCAAAGACCAATATGCGAAGACGCCGCTTATGCCATCATCAAAAGTTGGCGGGGTATAGGCCTGTTACAATAAAAAAAGCCGGACAAGTGCGAGAAGGACTCGCACCCTGAGGGTTCTGTACAAACTTATTACGAGTTGAATTTTCAAAAACCTTGAAAATTATAGTTTTTTGTGATGATTAATCGAAATACTAATATTCAAATTGTTACCAGCTTCAGAAAAATTGGGACCCCCATACATATTTTCAACCCTTATTTTACCCCATTTGGGGTGGGATTTTCTAAAACCCTTCCTATGCTCTTCTTTTACGTTATAAAAAATACCTGTTACTAAAATTTCATGTTTCTAACACCAGCGGTTTGGGCTGTGCACGTCTTGACAGACAGACAGACGGACAACAAAGTGATCGTAAAGGGTTCCGTTTTTCCTTTTAGGTACGGAACCCTAAAAATCTATAAATTTTATCATAGATGTTGAAAATTCGTCGTCAGCCTTCAGATTAACGTCGTATGGTGACAAAAATATAAATCTTACTTATTATTTTGTGATTTAGGTCGTCTTGCGCTTCGAAGGTCAGGACCCACTTTTATTTTGGACTCTTGGTGGTTTGGCCTGTTAATAAAATTAAAAAAACACTCAATTTCCTTTACAGGGGGCTTACCACAAAATCTTATCGCGATTCAATTACAGGAACGCTTTAACGTTTCAGCGACTTTTTGTGCAATGACGTACCTTATTGTCATGACAATAAGAAACGTCATTGCACAAATGGCCGCTGAAACGTTTAAACAAAACTGCTATGAGAGGTGGTGGTAAGCCCCCTGGATACCCAAAATGATTGAATAAATTCTCGCCCAAAGACCAATAAGCCATAGACGCCAGAACCTTGGCGTAGAACCTTGGCGTCATCGTTGGACACCATTGTCGATCCTGGCTTACAGGAGTAACAGTGGTGGGAATGTGTGGCGGGCTTAGTCCCAAAAAAAAAAAAAAAATCATAGACGCCGCATAGCCGGGCACCCTCCTCGCCTAATATATGTAGTACCACTGGGGGGAGGGGGGAGGGGGGGGAGGTTGGGCTTCCGGCTCTCTCACTCAACATACGAAACGCAGCTGAAACAGCTACTTTATGATCTCCTGTGAGAGGGTATACCCCAGTCGAGCCAGCTCATCTATGAGCTGCGTTCAATTGGCTACAAATTCAAATTCAATCAGTTCATTTCGTGTAGGCCTATGGGGGCACTTACTAATTGTCATTTTTACATTTTTTACTTAATTCTACCGGCGGATCAGAAACGCGGCCTCGACTGAGAAGATAGACAGCCTCCTCCTATCTCGACAGCTTGTGTAACGTCACGACTTTTATCCCCATTCGGAGGTAGTCAGAGGCTTGAGTGGCCATACACCACCACATTGTGGAGGTATTAACCAACTCAAAGCCCACGTTTCACCAGATAGTCAGAACCCAACGTGACAGGTGGTGAACCTTGTCGCCGTGTATACAAGAACTGACTATTACCTAATCCCGAGGGATAGGTATGTTTCCTCACGATGTTTTCCCTCACCGTCAGCGAACTGTACATTACGCACATAGATGAATATTCATCCATTGGTGCATGCCCCACCGGAGATCGAACCTGGGACCTTCTGATTGTTAGCCCAACCTGTTCACCTCTAGGCTACAGTCGCTTTTTTTATCTCGACAGCTTGGCCACCAATAACAGTTAAACTTAAAGTTACTAAACTTAAACATAAAATTACTTAAGTTAAACTTTAAGTTACTTAACTTAAAGTTACATAACTTAAACTTATTTAACTTGAACTTAAAGTTACTTAAGTTTAAACTTACTGAAATATCAAATCAGTGGTCGTCGTCTCGTCGTGTCTGGTAATCTTGGATGAAGTGGGTCCAGCGCCACCTGGAAACAAATAAGAAAAGTACTGTAGCCTATAGATGCTTGCAACACCAAAGGCTTCGCTCGCACGTTGCCGACTTGAAGGGAAGTGGGTCAGAGGGAGGGGAAGGGGGGTTGGTTCCGGCTTTCTCACTCATCATACGAAACGCTAAGGCCCGTATTAATAAATGTAACTCAAAGTTGAGATTGATCTTAAGATGCAGTTTTGTATTTAATGTACCTATGGAACATCTGTCAAAACCACCATCTTAAGATCGATCTCAACTTTGAGATGCATTTATTATTACGAGCCTAAAATAGCAATTTTACGCCGATCTTCCGTAAAAGTTGCTACTATCAGCCAGTCCGTTTATGAACTGCAGTTAATTGGCTACAGCTTGGCTTGGTTTCAAGGTGGTAGAGCCAAGCTGTAGCCAATTGACTGCAGCTCATAAACGGGCTGGCTCGACCGGGGTAGTACTACCCTCTCACAGAAGATCGGCGTAAAGCAGCTATTACAGCTGCGTTTCGTACGATGAGTGAGAGAGCCGTAAACCCACCCAACCTCCCCCCCTCCCCCTCCCTCCATCCCACTTCCCTTCAGGTCGGCAATGTGCGAGCAATGCCTTTGGTATTGTAAGCATCTATAGGCTACGGTAACTGCTTAACATCAGGCGGGCCGTACGCTTTTTTGCCACCGCAGTGATGTGATTTGGTGCGTCCAGATACCTCCCATGCCTCGCCCGAGAACTCATGTTATGACATTATGTCTATGCGTTCCGACATCAAAACTGAGTGCTCGGGCGCGGCCTGCGCCTGTTGTAGATGCAGCTGCGATCTCTGATCGGTAAACGATTGGAGGTTAAGCAACGCCTGGCAAGGTACAGTCAGAGATGGGTGACCATTTAGTGGCATTTGAGCTGAACGTATCCGTGCTTTGGACGGTACGTAAAATGTCGGTCCCGGTTGTTGTCATCTTGGCAGCAGTCGTTAAGCCTTGTCAGAGGCCTTCGGGCTTGAACAACTCTGACACCAGGTACCAGGGAACCATACGATACGAAGAAGACGATCCAGGATATGTGAATTATCGAACTTAGGACCTCATAGGCGACAAACCCGCATACCTCCTATCCTATCCTCCTATCCTTTCTTCTGATTAATTTCGTGCGGGTTCCAAGACAACTTAGCTTATCCCCGGGACTCGTCGAGGGTCAAACCTTGGCGTCATCGTTGGACCCTGTCGATCCTGGCTTACAGGAGTAACAGTGGTGGGAATGTGTGGCGGGCTTAGTCCAAAAAAAAAAAACCCCGTATACCGCTAGACCAAAGATTCCCAAAATGTTTTGGGCAAGAGACCCCTTTTCCAAAATGAACAGATACCCCAGACCCCCATAGCCAAATTACTATAAAAATCATATCTCTAGTTTTTTTCTATTGATAAAAAATACTTTTAGTCCGGGTCCATTTTTTTTTATAACATCAAGTTAATTTTCCCTGATTATAGATTTCCCTAATTTTAGCTTCATTTGGATGAGACGCCCAACAAATTTACGAAAAATCTTGATTGTGGTAGGTAAGAGGGGTAGCAGAGATAAAATATATTGATTTGATGATTCTCAAAAAATTATTACTGAGTTTTTTTTTGTTAAATCTAGCGTTAATTATCTAAATTATTCGAAAAAATATTTGTCCTACAAAATATAAATAAAATAATACATAAAAATACCAGGTGATATGATATTTTTTCCAATAATTTAGATAATTATCGCTAGATTTAACAAAAAAAACTTTAGATTTTAGTTTTTTTTTTAGATCTACTGTCGGACTATTAATTAGTAGCTAATTATAAAAAAAAAAAATTATAATCGCAAAGTAAAGATAAAAAATTCAGTGTGATTCAGTAATTCTTATAACAAGTTGGTACAAGTAACACAACTTATACTGTATCATGAAAGTTTCAAATAAGAACTTGTGTTAATTAATAGTAGGTCGATTTTTAAACCTCGTCGACCCCCAAAATAAGTTTTCGTTTATGTCGACCCCTGGGAAACCGATATCGTCTCCTTGGGGTCCACCACTTTGGGAATCCCTGCGCTAGACCAACAAAGTAATGAATAGAACCAATGTACGGGGTTTACGAACAAAAACGACTCCTGCGCATCGATTGACAGAGCACGCGGTCACAGTAAAAAACGTAGCGGTTTTATGTCTCAACTAATTGATGTTAGAAATGTTGATTGCATTTAATTAAACGGCTTTTGATGGCCGTTCGATACCCGGGTCAGGCAAGTTGCTGTTCTTACTTAACTTAGCGAAAATGCAAAAGATCAGATGGACTGAAATGGTACCAATTAAAATTTAAGCGTCTGTTTGTAATGCCAGCATAGGTATATTTTTGTAAATGAATTTGAAAGTATACAGGGTGAATTTTTCAAGTGTGCGTGGCGGCCAAATCCGAAACTATGAGGAATAGCGAAAAGTACTCAAAGGAGTCTCGGGACCGATTTTGATGAAAACTAAAACTACATCATTTGTATTTTGAAAAAAAAACAATATTCGTAACCAGGAATCGAACTAGTTGATTTTGAAAAAAATATATGTATACTGTATTATTACACCATTCGATAGTGTCGCTTATAAGGAACGAATTCTGGGAAATAATAACATGCGGCATAACTTTAATTTTAGAAAAAGAATTAGGGTTCCGCGCAAAAAACAAAATCCACGCGGGCGTAGTCTCGGGTAATCTTTTAAAAAACCGGCCAAGTGCGTGTCGGACTCGCACATAGAGGTTTCCGTACCACCGTAGAATAAAAACGTCCAAAAAAAATATCAAGTTTCTTGTATGGGGACCCCCCTTTATTTTTAAATATTATTAAATTTTTAGTATTTGTTGTTGTAGCGGCCACAGAAATACACATTCTATGAAAATTTCAACTCTCTACTTATTACGGTTCGTGAGATAAAGCCCTCTGACAAACAGACGGTCAGACAGACAGACGGACAGACGGACAGCGTAGGCTTAGTAATAGGGTCCTGTTGGTACCCTTTGGGTATGGAACCCTAAAAATGTACGCTTTA
Source organism: Drymonia ruficornis (assembly GCA_947859195.1). Classification (NCBI taxonomy): domain Eukaryota; kingdom Metazoa; phylum Arthropoda; class Insecta; order Lepidoptera; family Notodontidae; genus Drymonia; species Drymonia ruficornis. Next base: position 4,235,693 of record OX401932.1, on the reverse strand, counting down.
ATTTCAACTACTGGTAAATAATACTCATCAAAATGCCTCCTTTTGTATTTGACGTCTTCATGCTACGGTCGTACGGAACCCTTTATGTGCGAGTCCGACACGCACTTGGCCGGTTTTTTTATTTTACGGCACCCGTATCAAATAGCGGTCACCGCCATGCAATTCCATTGAGAGCCACAGAAGCCACCAAACGTGATTCAACTAAACTAAAAAAAAACTCCTATACAGGGTTATTGGAAATACACTAACAACCTTGCAGGACTGTATTACTGACATCATAAACAACAACTTTTGTTCTATGACTTTTTACAAAACATAATACATTTTACAAAAAATCACTTTCTAAAATGTATGAAACTAAAAAATATTCTTATCTAGAGGATAGCTGTGGTACGTGGTTATGTTCCATTTTGCCCTAAAGTACCTAAACGGACCACGGCTATCCTCTAGATGAGCATATTTTCTTGTTTCATTCATTTTAGTGTGTGATTTTTTGTTAAATTTATTATTGTTTAGTAAAAAAGTAATATAATGTAGGATGGTATAGAACAAAGATGCTGTTTTTGATGTCAGTAATACAGTCCTGTAAGGTTGTTAGTGTTTTTCCAGTAACCCTGTATAAAGGTCTCTCTATGAATTCTTGCTCCTAGGGTTGTGTGGTCCATTCAACCTGCCAATTTTTTTGCGATCCCATCAATTGCATGGCACGTAAAGAACTTAAGTGGCAAGTGACGAACACTTACGGGTTAGTTTTTGTACAATTTAACCTCGGTTCAAACTAACCTGGTTAGTGAGCACTTTGAGATCGATTACCGTTTTTGTGAGGTGCCGAGCGGCGCAGTGGGTAAAAAGATAAACAATAGCATTACTTTAAGAAAAACTTAAACTCGCTAAACTCGAACTAAACTTAATTGTATTTTGATATTTATTAGTAGGCACTGTAAGAGGGGGTAAAAAGTAAGCAACAAAATTATAAGAGAAAGAACTAAAATAACAGATGTCAAGAAATTGATAAGAAGGATCAAATGGAATTGGGCAGGCCATGTATGTAGGATGGAAAATTTTAGATGGGCAAAGCGAGTCACGGAGTGGATCCCACTGGAAGGAAAGAGAAAGCGGGGAAGACCAAGACAGAGATGGCGAGATATTATGTCAAAAATTGTGGAGCTGACTGGATGAGGAAGGCCCGGAATAGAGATGTGTGGAGAGATTTAAGGGCGGCCTACGCCGTTAAGGCGACTGCAATAACACTAAATTAGCTTACTAATAACACCAAATTAGATTAGTACTTTTTTTTTTTTTATTTTTTTTTCATTTTTTTTTTTTAAATTCGTATTAAAATATATGTACTTACTTACTAATTACTAGATTGTAGCAATAAAGGCTTTTTATTTATTTTTTATTTTTATTTACTGGTCTCCCCCATGATGCAAATTAGCAAAATTGACACTTGACACTTCTTAGCTAGTAATGAATCCCCCTTATCTTAATCTGACGCGCTCGAGTATTTTAAGATGGTCTGTTTTTTTGGTTCCCCCTATATTAAGGGCTCATACTGGTTGGAGGTTCTTATCAATATGTAAATCTCCCTTATCATAATCTGACGCGCTTGAGTAAATCCAGAAAACCCTTCTACGGCTCCCCATCTATGTAGGAAACCGCTGGATGCAAGTGGCACAGGACCGGTCGTTGTGGAAAACCTTGAGGGAGGCCTATGTCCAACAGTGGACGTCTTTTGACTGACATGATGATGATGATGACTGAAGGCATAGTCTAAAGTAGAAAATTGTATGAGGGACACCGCAGTCATGCTACTCTTTGCATCGGCGATAGTCGCTTGTAACATCGGAGCAGTCGCTGCGTCCGACCGCAGAGCCGCCAAAACGCGATGCAGTCGCAAAATCGCCGAACGCCGATGCAATTATTTTTATTAAAAAAAAGCCGACTTCAAAAAAACCTGGAGCACTAAAACCCCTGAAATAATATTTCTATTAACACCTCTGCCTAACCCTTCGGGAAAATCAGGCGTGATGGTGTGTTACCGAGTATTTGGGGTCGGTGTCAATCTATCATCTTACTTTTATAGTAGGTAGATTTGACATACTAAGATTGGCACCGATACCGAAAAAATAATAAACAGTCGAATCGAGAACCTCCTCCTTTTTTGAAGTCGGTTAAAAAGTAGCATGTCTGCGGTGGCCCTATCGACACAGTCGTCACACCCATGTTTGCGATGGACCCAGTAAAATTGCTCGCGCATTTTTCCGTTCTGTCTGAACTGACCCTTAATCGGTATACATTGGCTTTTAGAGCGTCGTAGTCAGCGAAGGGCACGCGGCGTATTGTCCACTCACTGACCGGCCTTTCTAATGACCATAATGTGAGCCATGGACCGACCACCCTTTCGACTCCGCACTTCTAATATCTTGCACATGGACCAGTTACTAATGGGACTGGCCCTAAGCAACTCGGCCGAGCGGTCGGCCTAGTACTAACATCGACATAAAACGAAGCGAGTAGTTCAACTATTTACCGGTAAATAGTAAAATGAAAATGAAAAAACAATGACCACGTTTTGTTTCATACTAATATCTAATAAGGGCACCTCTTTCTTTAGTCTTTACTCTGTGATCTTGCATCAAAATAAAACCGAAAAAAGTTGCAAGGCGGGAGCAAAGGCAGAGCATTGCGATTGTATTTTTTATAGCCTAGCAGAAACTTAATTATTACATGGACAGACAGTCCACCTCATAATACCTCACCCGTACATACGGGTTATGTTGGAAGATGTAAACCTATATCGTCATATTCTATGTCTTTATTTTATAAGTAAATAGAACTGTCACTAACTAATTTCCTGTTGTCCGGTGTGTTTGTCATTAGCTGTGTAATCCCAATATATCCTGTTAAATCTTATAAGATCGTTTCTTTTGATGCCCATAACCCATCAGGTTACAATGAAGTGGACCGAAAGCCGACCGTTTTCTTCTATGCAGCAGTCTTTTATCCTTGTCAGAGGCCTTCGGGCGGCTTGAACAACCCTGACACCAGGTTGGCCACTAACGATATGATAAGAAGAAGAAGCGTATGTTTCGGAAACTTTTGTTCTAGTGCGGGGTCCAAAACGTGGTCGGTCCATGATGTGAATGCACCAAAGACTTAGGAAGCTGGATATGTCTAATATACTCAGACCAATAAGACAAGACACCACTTACGTCCACTATTGTACGAGGTTTTTTATTGATGGTAGAGCCAAGCTGTAGCCAATTGACTGCAGCTCATATACAGGCTGGTTCGACCGGGTAGTACAACCCTCTCACAGAAGATCGGCGTAGCTATTACAGGTGCAATTCGTACGATGAGTGAGAGTCGGAAGCCAAACCCCAATCTATCTGAATATATAAGAATCAAAGTCCTGACTCACTGACTGACTGACAGACAACGCACAGCCTAAACCGCTGATCGTAGAGACTTGAAATTTGGAGGGTGAGTTTGTCTTGATGTGCAGAGGTGTATTAAGAAAGGGTTTTTTGAAATTCAACCCCTAAGGGGGTAAAATAGGTGATGAAAGTTTGTATGGAAGTTCGTCATTTTTGAAGTTAGAAGGATGAAAATTGGTATTTAGGTTTCTTATTATAAACCAGGATCCGGGATCCGAGATCCGGGATATCCGGGATACGTGATCCGGGGTATTTGGGATCGGGGATTAGGCAAACGGGATCCGGGATCCGGTGAGAACGGGAAACGGGATCCGAGATACGGGGTCCGGGATCGAGATCCGTTTTTTTTTTTCAATTTAAATTCTACGCGGACGAAGTCGCGGGGAAAGCTAGTACATCAATAAATAAAAGCACATCTAGTTTTTGACCTAAGTGTGCGTTGTGTTATTATAGCGTGTATCGCACGGCGGCGCGTACGCATGTGGGTTTGTGGTGCGATTCTCCGTTAATGGCGGTCTTTAAGTACTACCAACAGAATTAATGGCCGATTTGGTGTTTTTTTTATAGGACTGAGGTGGCAAAGAAGCGTACGGCCCGCCTGATGTTAAGCAGTTACCGTCGCCTATAGATGCTTACAATACCAATGCCTATAGTGGGATGGAGGAAGGGGGAGGGGGGGGTGGGCTTTCGGCTCTCTCACTCATCGAAACGCAGCTGTAATAGCTGCTTTACGCCGATCTTCTGTGAGAGGGTAGTACTACTCCGTTCGAGCCAGCCCGTTTATGAGCTGCAGTCAATTGGCTACAGCTTGGCTCTACCACCTTGCATGTGGGTTTGTGGTGTGATTCTCCGTTAATGACGGTCTTTAAGTACTTCCAACAGAATTAATGGCCGATTTGCTAAGCACATGTTTTTCGTGCATAAGATCAAGGTTCAAACCGTCTCGCAACTCCAGTTTTTCGTAATATTATAAATATTATTTATTTTTAAAATAAAAAATAAATAAATTATGCTCGAATCATAATTTGAATCATCTTCTTCGTATCGTATGGTCAGTGACCAACCTGGTGTCAGAGTTGTTCAAGCTGCCCGAAGGCCTCTGACAAGGCTTAACGACTGCTGCCTAGATGACAATAACCGGGACCGACTATTTACGTGCCCTGCGAAGTACGGAGACGCCCAGTTCAAATGCCACTAAACGGTCACCCATCTCTGACTGACCATGCCAAGCGTTGCTTTATAGTACGAGATACGCTTAAGGATGACCTTCACCCATCGACTTACCGGATCATTCCTAGATTTAAAAATATGCTCATGACTATGATTAATTAAAATTATAAAAACTATTTTACTTTTAACAATTTTCACCGACTTACTTGCCTAATTATATCAAAATGAAGGCAATTTTATTGCGAATACAGTGTATAGTGTTGCTTGCGAAAATCCAGTCAAGAATAATGGTAGCCGGGCTTTGAAATGAAAAAAATGGAGCAAGCAAAAATGTATGACAGAGAAGCATTGCGCATCCGTGTACTATTTGATGCGATAGAGGACGCAGTACAAAAGCTGCGCGCTACGAAGCCGTGCTTTTAGCTTTTAGCTTTATTATTTTTTTTAGCCTTGGGCATATTTTTAATGGCAAACCTATTGGTATATGTTCAGACACATATTTTATTTGATAAAATATAAGTTTGATCCGGTAAGCAGATGGCTGAAGGTCGCTCTTCAGTGTATCTTAGACCATTATGTGCGAGTCCGACACTCAATTGGCCGGTTTTTTATTGTTGTCTAATGTGTTATTTTTTAGTCCCTACTGAAACTGCTGAGAAAATTGTAGTAATTTCAGATGCGCTAATGTATAGATAAGTTTGCATACATAATAGTCAGCTAGGCCCTTAACTGGAAAGCCCTTTCAAATTGCGTAACGAACGTTCTGAAGGCATTGCGTGGCCCAGTTCCCAAGAGTATTGCGTCCCCCGAAATGTACTATCGTTTAGCACCCATCTGACAAGTATAGTGTACTTAGTATACTGGTTAGGGCCTCCGCAGACTAGCTACTTTTAGCATCGGCGATCGGCGATTTTGATGCTGCGTCTCGCTCGTTCGCGCTCGAAGAAACGCGACGCAGCATCGATACGTCACAAAATCGCCGGTCGCCGATGCTAAAAGTAGCTAGTCTGCGGAGGCCCTTAGTACTACTCCACCAAGCCAACTAGGAACTCGGATGGAATGCGGCTTCCCCGCCCGCACACCCGCCACCGCCTGCGTAGCCCGCCCGCCACACCTCCCGCACACCGCCACCGCCTTTTTGTGTGGTTGACGACTGACGTCACATTTGACAGGTTCCTAGTTAGCTTGGTGGAGTTGTATGTTATGTTACGTTTCTTGGTGGTATAGCCAAGCTGTAGCCAATTGACTGCAGCTCAATGAAATGGCTCGACCGGGGTTATACCACCCTCTTAAAGAAGATCGGCTTAAAATAGCTATTAGGTTTCGTAAGATGAGTGAGATAGCCACAAGCCCAACCCGTCCTTCCCCCACTCTGTCCCACTCCCCTTCAGGTCGGCAACGTGCGAGCGATGCCTTTAGTATTGCAAGCATCTACAGGCTACGGTGACGGATCGTTAGCTCGTATGCCACCTTAGTAACAAAACAGATGCGCTGATGTACGGGTAAGTTAATAATCAGAATCATAGGCTGGTATTAATAAATGCATCTCAAAATTGAGATCGATCTTAAGACGCTGTTGTTGACAGATGTTCCATACATTAAACATCAGAACTGCATCTTAAGATCGATCTCAACTTTGAGATGCATTTATTAATATGAGCCATAATATGGCCGAATACTCGTACGCAACTTAAATTTGAGAGCTGCTTAACTTTGACGCGCCATACAAAAAATGACAGATAACGAAGTCTCAAACTGCTAAGTGGGACTTAAATATTTAAGTAGCCTTTGAGTATTCGGCCATAATCACATACGGCCAAATACTCGTACGCAACTTAAATTTGAGAGTTGCTTAACTTTGACGCGCCATACAAAAAATGACAGATAACGACGTCTCAAACTGCTAAGTGGGACTTAAATATTTAAGTAGCCTTTGAGTATTCGGCCGATAGATAGGTACCTACAATAGATAAATCTATTGATCAATGTTAACCGTAGTTTAATCACAAACTACGCGTCACAGGTTAAATTAATTTAAACAAATCGCTTGTTTAATGGCCCCGTAAGGTGTAGACAGTTAAGCGGTTAGAAGGCGCTACTAGTGCTGTTAACCGCTTTGGTTCGCTCACCGGTTAGACTTTCTGTGTGGTACAAGTTATAAACTTTTAGCGGTATTAATTTATCAATGTTCAATGACGTTTTGTATTTCTTCTTCTTATCGTATGGTCAGTGGCCAACCTGGTGTCAGAGTTGTTCAAGCCGCCCGAAGGCCTCTGACAAGGCTTAACGACCGCTGCCTAGATGACCACCGGGACCGACTTCTTACATGCCCTCTGAAGCACGGAGACGCTCAGATCAAATGCCAGTAAATGGTCACCCATCTTTGACTGACCTTGCCGAGCGTTGTTTAACCTCCGATCGTTTACCGATCTGTGATTGGAGCTGGATGAGCGCCGCAATTTGTTTTGTACAATAGAGACGATATCCGCCTCATTCTCAGTCTGACCATTTTAAGTGGACCTTCAGTGTCAACCTTTTTTTATTGACACCGAAGGTCAGCTTAAAACGGTCCGACTGAGAATGAGCCATCCACGAAAATTAGGGCTCTAAAAACAGCACATTATCCTATATCTACAAATCAATGAATAAAAGCCATGGAAGCCATATACGCCAGACCTGTTGTTAGAAAGAGATGAATATACACATGAATATACACTAGCATGTAACGTCAAATTATATTTGACATTTCACCCGCGGGTTCACATCAAAATCAGATCAAACGTTTTTTATTCATGTAAGCTCAATAAAGAATTTATAAATAGTCAAGAAGAAACAATATTTTAGCGTTACCACCGGTTCGTAATGTTGCTTCCATTGAGAAGAGCCGGCAAGAAACTCAATGGTTACTCTTTTCAAAAGAATAATTCATTTTCAAACAACAACGCTATGTGAGCAGGCAGGCATTACAACATTGTGAATAGCAAAATACAGTAATTAGGTATTGAAACAAAATATAGCCTAGATAGCTGTGCATGCCTACTCCCACTTTACACATACTTAAATAATTAAATAATGCTTGTCAATGGCTATATGATTTCCACAATTTAAGAAAGGTGGTAATTGTGACAAATATGTCATTAGTGCTAAATTAAGAGAAGGAAGAGGAAAACAATAAAATATGATAATTCACGCATGAGCTATGAGTTTGACGTTATAATATAGCATGGCAGGTGTCGCACCATAGACTATAATTGACCTAGTTTTAATCTGTTTTTTTTTATTTTTTTTTTATTTTGGGTACGAGCCTTTTTAGTATTAAGTTGTTTTAAAGGTTTGCGCCCGTGAAGTCGCCAAACGGGCCCAATGGAAGACCAGCGCTGGTTCTTGTCAACCAGCACATGCTGAATTGGGTCCGTTTGCGGCGAGCACAATCTGTTAAGTTACTTATTTTCTTTTTAATTTTTTGCTTACCGTAATAAAGTTTTTCTCTTTCTTTCTTTCTTTCTTTCAAAGGCGATCATAGCCAGCTGCAATCACTGATCGGCAAACGATCGGTGGCTAAGCAACGCTAGGCAAAGTCTGTTAGAGATGGGTGACCATTTAGTGGCATTTGAACTGAGCGTCTCCGTGCTTCTGAGGGCACGTAAAAACTCGGTCCCGGTTGTTTTAATCTAGGCAGCAGTCGTTAAGCCTTGTCAGAGGCCTTCGGGCGGCTTGAACAACTCTGACACCAGCTTTGCCACTAACCATACGATAAGAAGGGGTCAAAAATAAGTTTAAAAACTAAAACCAGACTACTGAAAAATCATACTTTTTAGAGCATGATTTTTCAGTAGTCGGGTTTTAGTTTTTAAACTAACTTTTTATTTAATTATTTTGGAGTTATAACAAACAATTTTTATATATATATTTCAAATGTGCTAATTAAGCTCTTTCAATTGTTACCTCACACGGCTTCGTTAAAAAGTATTAGTTTTTTAGTTCATGACATTATATCCTCTAGAGGGCGCCATATGCAATTTTATGTAACGACACATAGCCTATAACCAGCGGACGATGGAAGTTAGGCGGGAACAAATGAACATACATACATACATACCGGTCAAAATCATAACCCTCCGCCGTAGTCGGGTAAAATATATATTGACCCCGCTCCTCGTTTACCACTTGGACCACATAATATGTTTCTGCATCGCAGCGTGTATTTGGTAGTGATTGTTAACATTTCGAAACTAAGGCCATAATGCAGTTAAAGATACGTGATCGCAAAGCGTTTTATTTATACAACACGGCGAACTAGCGTACTGCCCGCCTGATGTTAAGCAGTTACCGTACTTTATACTGGGTTAAATCGAAATCGTGGGCAATATTTTAAACGGTGATTCTACACACGATGCAGAATATTTAGGGAATATTAATCAACAAATCAATTGATAAAAATGTATTACCCAGGTAAGGTATAACCACAGAGTAAAGACTAAAGAAAGAGGTGCCCTTATTAGATATATCTATGAAAAAAAACGTGGTCATTGTTTTTTTTATTTTCATTGTTCTATCTACCGGTAAATAGTTGAACTACTCGCTTCGTTTTATGTCGATGTTGGGACTAGGCCGACCACTCGGCCGAGTTGCTTAGGGCCAGTCCCCTTAGTAATTGGTCCATGGGTATAACAGTTAAATGGTTTGCTTATTTGCTTACCCGAGCAATATTTTTTTATCAATAGATTTTTTTTATTTGTTTTCCCATTATATTCTGAATCAGTGTTAAGTCATATTTTAAAATATTGCCCACGATTTCGATTTCACCCTGTAGATGCTTGCAATAGCAAAGGCATCGCTCGCACGTTGCTTACCTGTAGGAGAGTGGGGTATTGGGAGGGAAATGGAAGGGGGAGGGATTTGGTCTGCTGTAGAGATGTGCCGAGTACAGCCTGACTCGAGCACAGAATCGAGTACTTAGTAAGTACTCGGGTACTCGAGTACTCGGATTATAGGACTCGAGTACCCGGTACTCGAATACGGGTTCCGAGTACTTCACGGTTTTCGAATCCTAAGTCGGGTATAAACAGAGGTGCAATCAATAATTTGTTTATTATTAATACATATTTAAGTAGACTTTATGCAGGCTTTTCTAATTTGCTGTAACAATTGTAGTTTTTTAGAAATACGTTATAAATCGGGGCGCTCGGCAAAATTTTCGCCATTTTCGCCAATTTTCACGAGTGGACGTACAACGCACAAGTTAAAAGTACTCGAGTCCTATTAAGTACTCGAGTACTCATTACAAGTGTTCGAGTACCTGTCCGAGTCCTCCGACTCGAGTATATACTCGATTCTTTTTTTAACGAGTACCAGAATACTCGAGTACCAAAAATAGCGTACTCGGTACATCACTAGTCTACTGGCTCTCTCACTCATGGAAACGCAGCTAATAATGACAAGTGTTTAATTGCTTCCTTTCATATAACATTGTATTAAAACAGCAATGTACTTCATTCCGTGCAAAAATATACTGTCGACGCGTCCATTAGGAGGCGTCCATAAATTACGTGAGGCATTTATGGGGGGAGGGGGTCGAGCAAAATCTCACTAAATCTCACGTGGAGGAGAGGAGGGGTCACGCCAAATCTCACGTATTTTTGTTACCGCAAGAAACAGTGTAAAATTGCAAGAAAACTGGGTTAGATTAAGTAAACCAGGTTTCTCCTCTAGAATATAGCTTCTGAAAAATCTCACGTGAGATTAGAGGGGGAGGGAGGGGGTCGAGCAAAATCTCACCAAGGGAGGAGGGGGGGTCGAAAAATCTCATTAATCACCTCACGTAATTTATGAACGCCCCCTTAGTGACGGGAGAATACGCAAGACTGAGTTCGCTCAGGTTTGTCAATTAGCAAAACTTTTATGTGCCGCTTACGGCTTATCTTTGGTGGTGAGAAAATGTGGCAGGCCTAAACGAAATGTAAAGGTGCTCCCTCACCAGGAGCATTCGCCTGTAATGTAACGTTAAAGGAAAAAAAAATTCATTGACTATGCATTTGAATTATCGTAATCGAAATTTGGAAGCGATAGATTATAAAAAAGCGACTGTAGCCTAGGGGTGAACAGGTTGGGCTAACAATCAGAAGGTCCCAGGTTCGATCCCCGGTGGGGCATGCACCAATGGATGAATTTTCATCTATGTGCATAATTTACAGTTCGCTGACGGTGAGGGAAAACATCGTGGGGAAACCTACCTATCCCTCGGGATTAGGTAATAGTCAGTTCCTGTATACACGGCGACAAGGTTTACCACCTGTCACGTTGGGTTCTGACTATCTGGTGAAACGTGGGCTTTGAGTTGGTTAATACCTCCACAATGTGGTGGTGTATGGCCACTCAAGCCTCTGGCTACCCCCGAATGGGGATAAAAGTCGTGACGTTACATTTATAGATTATAATGCAGAAAGAGATTTTTTTTTGTGCATTTTCGTGAAGTAGTTACTTAAGTAACTCAAGTAGTTACTCAAATAAGTACAATTTTTTTCTCGTAGACCATCCCAGCTTCAGGGAAAAGACGCTCTGAATAAACCCTACTTCCTTCCCTTACTTCCGCACACCGGCCGAATACTTTTGCCGAATATTCGGCTATTCGGTCAGGAAGCTCGCCGAATATTCGGTATTCGGCGTATGGACAAATATACTATTCGTTGCAAGTCTAATTACAAGCGAATGCTCGCCAGTCTACTGTCTAGTATTGTATCGTAATGCTCAAAATCGAATCTGAAATGTTACAGGCGAATGCTGACCGCCTAAATATGCGATACGTAGTGTGCACAAGCCTAGTATCTCTCAGCCTCCGAGATGCGTATCGCTTGTTTATAGCTGGCATATTTCATCGCTTATTGCTTCCCGTATCGCGCGCGATTATCTACGTATTGTGTGTGTATTAGAAAGGGCTAACTGAATAAAAAGGTACTTCACGCCCTTGTACACTGAAGGGATAGTCAGATGATATCAGGGACATAATCCTACTTAAGTAACATGGCAGTGACTTGCAGTGTAGTACCACCCTCTTACAGAAAATCGGCGTAAAGTCTCTTTTCAGCTGCGATTTACGAATCGCAGCTGAAAAGAGACTTTGACGATGATTGACAAGCGAAAACCAGGTCCAAAATTAAGCAGAGCTTGTACTATGGGTACCGTACAATGGACTGGGGGCGATCCCAGTAACACCCAGACCAGGGCAAATGAAAAGGCCGTTTCCGAAATTTGCCTCTGACGGGAATCGAACCCGCAACCACCCGATGCAGTGAGCCGAGCGGCCAACGCTCAAACCACTGCGCCAAGCAGTCTAGTTGCTCCTAGTTGCTCCTAATATTCTATTATAAATTATGTTGTCTTGCCATAAAGTTCTGTGTCAAATCCGGATAGAGTAGCGGACACGTTCACAAGCGGAAGCGGATCCAACGAGCACACGATTTTGTGTCACGATTGTCATTTATTATTGTGAAAATTATAATATCCTGGCTAATCAATCATTGAGAGATATACGGGCGAATACTGAAACACTACCTACTAAAATTAAAGAGTTGATTAATTTTGACACCCCATATAAAATGACAGAGGGCAATTTTTGCGGCAACTGGCAACTCGCAACTAGCTGTTTTCATATAACACAATTGCGAGACGATTGCGGCAACTGAAGGGCTAGACAAGTGGCTGACGTCTACAAATTCGCTACGCTTCATCAATGGAAATGACATAAGTCACGTGATCTCAAGCGTGATCTTCATAGCAACTTGTTGTTGATTTACATAGCGACGTTTGACATTTCCATACATTGTGAAGTTTATTCTATTTCTATTCGATTAGCGTTCACGCCACTTGGCTAGCCCTTCTGTTGCTGCAACTGGCAATTGTTTGCTGCAACTGCCAAAAACTATTAAAAAGTTGATAGTTTCGGCAACTAAAGATGCTTCGTGTGCATAGCCTCTAATGAAGTACCTACACAGGGCCGCGTTCAGAGGCTACGCTCTGGGCGCAACTTTTCACTTTGACGTCGTTCCGTATCTCAGAGTAAAACCTTCAGTCACATGAAGCAACTGGTTGCGCCACCAGCGGGTGATTTGGTAGCCAACACCGAATTGGTTGCGCTACCAAACGATACCTGGTGCGATACCCTCCATACAGCTCTATACATTTTGTTTGTGGAGCGACTGATTGCGCTACCACTGGTGTCAATGCAATACATTTTCAGATTTTCTGAGGAATTCCGCTAAATGTCTATAAAATTTTCGCACATTTTACGCCATGCGTGACCGTGTCACGGAAATTTAGCGGATTCTGCTGGAGTGTCGGAAATAGTTATTTGTGTTACATAGGGCCAAAGCGATATTTTGTTCCACGAGGGCGTTATTTTGAATTCAGAGGAAAGCGAAGGATCCTATAGTAGAATCCCGAGCGTAGCGAGGGATTCTAAAATAGCATCCTGAGCTTTGCGAGGAATTCAATATACGCCGCTCGAGGACAAAATATTTTGGCCCTGAGTAATACATACAATTTTTCATCACTACCTATGAGAAAAATAAAAAGCTACGAGTACCTTTACCTACTCGAAACTCTCATAATATTATGTAGTATCCAAACAAATAATATATCATCACATCATTACTCGAACTCATTTTTCATTATTATTTGCAATAACTTATTGTAAGTTTAAGTTATTGCAAATAATAATAACCGAGACAAAAGAAATTAAAAGAAAAATGTACATGACAATTTTTTTTCAGCGCGCGTTGCCATTACATTCTCTTTGGTTGCCGCGTAATCCTAACCGGCCAGTAACTTTTTCATACATTATGCGTTCGATTTTTTTTCACATTCAATTCAGAAGCACGAACGCTGACCAATCAGGAAGGAGAAACAAAAACTCCCGTGGGAGCAAAATAGAATTTTGCTCCCGCTAGCCTTGAAAGGCAATTGACGTTTTTCGAATGGGTGTGATGAAAAATGAATTGCTTTTGCAGAATTGCTGCAGTGTTAGACTCGCAGAAATACGCTCCGCGCATCTAAGTCCTCACCCTTACTAGTAAACCGCTGGATTAAGTCATAAATAAGTCCCTGTGTTGCACTAACAAGGCCATAAGTTATAATAAGTGAAATAAGTAGGCGCTTAGCGGTGAGCAGGATATATTGGGTAAGCACTAAGCACCATTAGCGCTTATAATGCAGGCTGTTTAAATAGACCGAAGCGATCATAGCCAGCTGCAATCACTGACCGGTAAACGATCGGAGGTTAAGCAACGCTTGGCAAGGTCAGGCAGAGATGCGTGACCATTTAGTGGCATTTGAACTGAGCATCTCCGTGCTACAGAGGGCACGTAGAAAGTCGGTCCCGGTTGTTGTCATCTAGTCAGCAGTCGTTAAGCCAGCTGCAATCACTGGTCGGTAAACGATCGGAGGTTAAGCAACGCTTGGCAAGGTCAGGTAGAGATGGGTGACCATTTAGTGGCATTTGAACTGAGCATCTTCGTGCTGCATAGGGTATGAAGAAAGTTGGTCCCGGTTGTTGTCATCTAGGCAGCAGGCGTTAAGCCTTGTCAGAGGCGTTCGGGCGGCTTGAACAACTCTGACACCAGGTTGGCCACTGACCATACGATAAGAAGAAGAAATAATACTAACACCCATTGATGTATGTTAGCAGATATGGCCCCTCCTAACATTGCAATCACTAGGCTTGGGCTCAGCACCACTACACAGAAATATTCACACAGCTGTTACCGTCAGAAGAGGAACCGTATTGGTAATACCAGGGCCTATACCACCACCTCTTACAGCAGTATTCTTTTAACCTTACAGCGAATGACGTTTCTTATTGTCATGACAATAAGGTACGTCATTGCACAAAAAGTCGCTGTAAGGTTAAAATAATACTGCTATAAGAGGTGGTGGTAGGGCATACAGATATGTTTTCAACATTATTTTCCGCGAACGAATAAACAATACGCATCAAATGCCTCGAATTGCGAGTGCGATAACAGACGTGTGAATTTCGCTGCATGTAGTGGTGCTGAGCACAAGGTCTGGTGATTGCAATGTTAGGAGGTAGCATATCTGCTAAAAATACATCAATGGATATACCCTATCTAATTTCGCTGGATTGTGGATGTATAAAAATAAAATAATATAAATAAATATCCTGGGACATTCTTTTACACACGGCTACCTGATCCGAAACTAAGCAGAGCTTGTAGTATGGAAACCAGATAACTGATATTACTACATATACCACTTTTTTGTTTGTAAACACATACTTAATATACATAATTACACCCAGACTCAGAATATGTAGATTTATTCATGCACACAAATGCATGTCCCGGGTAGGAATCGAACCTACGACCTGCAGCGTGATAGGCGGAATCTAAACCAACCACGCTAACGGGACCGTCAAAGTATGTAGAAAAGTTGTATCGGTTGGAATGCATTATATTACCGTAATGCCCTTGATATTATCTTATAAACATCTTTAAAAATAAAAGCATCCTTTATAGTCTCGACCTTTCGTTATTATTGCTATCGTTTTATAATTAAAACTAATTATAGGCAGATATAGGCGCATAATATAGGCGGGTGAACTTACAAAAAATTGAGATTCAATTAAGATTTTATTAAAATTAATAAAAAATGCGTATTTAAATATAATTACTTTGGTATTGGGTTTTTAAACCCGAATTGAGGATAAAACTAAAGAAAAGTTATTTTTTTCGTTAGATGCGCCGGTCTGACGTCATTGGGATCGCCCCCAGTCCATTTTACGGTACCCATAGTACAGTACAATTTTGGAGGTTGACAATTCCTAGGGTGAGTGGTGGGTGGTGGGTCCCCCTCTATTATTGTAGAACCATGGAGGTTTAGCATAGGATTACTAGGTAGACCCAAGCTGTAGACAATTCTTGTATGTATGTATGTATGTAACGTCACGACTTTTATCCCCATTCGGGGGTAGTCAGAGGCTTGAGTGGCCATACACCACCACATTGTGGAGGTATTAACCAACTCAAAGCCCACGTTTCACCAGATAGTCAGAACCCAACGTGACAGGTGGTGAACCTTGTCGCCGTGTATACAGGAACTGACTATTACCTAATCCCGAGGGATAGATAGGTTTCCTCACGATGTTTTCCCTCACCCTTCTTCTTATCGTATGGTTCCCTGGTAGCTGGTGTCAGAGTTGTTCAAGCCGCCTGTAGTCCTCTGAGACGGCTTGTCTGCTGCCTAGATGACTTTTTTACGTGCCCTCCGAAGCACGGAGACGCTCAGTTCAAATGCCACTAAATGGCCACCCATCTCTGCCTGGCCTTGCTCGCGTTGCTTAACCTACGATCGATTACCGATCAGTGATCAGCTGGTTATGAGCGCTAATAATGCCATCGATATATCGATGTTTTAGGTAAACACATCGAACGAAGACGCGGACACAGCTAGTCCTACTAATAACATAAATACGAAAGTTTGTGTGCGTGAATGTTTGTTACGTATCTCCATAAATTCTTAACCGATTTTAATGAAATTTGAAACGTAGATAGTGTAGGCTCTGGAATAAGACATAGGTTAATCTTACATATCAATTTCCACGCGGGCGAAGACGCGGGCGCAGCTAGTTATTCAATAAACTGCTTGCTCAATAGAGATAGCGAGACAAGAGCACGTAATAGGTACACTGCGCTTGCGCACTTGTTAGTGCCGATGTACACGGGCTAACATGAGCCATAACCATACCCATATGGCCAATGTAGTTCTATTGGTGGTAGAGCCAAGCTCCCTCTCACAGAAGATCGGCATAAACTAGCTATTACAGCTGCGTTTCGTATAATAAGTGAGAGAGCCGGAAGTCCAAAACCCCCGTCCTCTCCCTGTCCATCTGTCTGCTCTTAAGATCAGGCGGGCCGTACGCTTGTATGCCACCGTGGTCACACAAAAAGTTACCTAATCTGCAAAGATACTTATCTCCATCACTACATAGTATAAAACAAAGTCCCTTCCCGCTGTCTGTCTGTCTGTCCCTATCACAGAGTAAAGACTAAAGAAAGAGGTGCCCTTATTAGATATCTGTATGAAAAAAAACGTGGTCATTGTTTTTTCATTTTCATTGTTCTATCTACCGGTAAATAGTTGAACTACTCGCTTCGTTTTATGTCGAGTTTAGTACTAGGCCGACCACTCGGCCGAGTTGCTTAGGGCCAGTCCCCTTAGTAATTAGTCCATGGTCCCTATGTATGCTTCGATCTTTAAAACTACGCAAAGGTTTTCGATACGGTTTTTATTTATAGATAGAGTGATTCAAGAGGAAGGTTTTAGTATATAATTTGTCAAGTTTTTGTATACATTGGCTAAAATATACCTAATGATATTTGTTGGGGGTGTCGGAAAAAAATAAGCCGTCTGGGAGCTTTCAACGAAAACGCTGCCTAAACCCTTTGAGATATAACAATATGATGTATGGAGGAAATGTGTATCTTATATAGGTCTACAGAAAAGTCCGCGATGGCATATGTCTATCGCTTAAGGATAACATACTATATCCATTTTAATAATTTCCACGCGGGCGAAACCGCGGGCATCAGCTATTAACTTATATCACCAAATCCAAGATAAAGTTAATTTTGACCATGTTATCTCATGTCGGCACTAAACGAGTTTTAAGATAACTTATTGCCCTGTATGTTCAAACCTTTCACTTGCTTTTCGGTTTAACTCGTGAAATTTAACTGTTAATTAATTAACGGGGGTTTTAGTTATAAAATGCAGAGCTATTAAAATCCAGTCGTTTACATAAACCTAAGTGTACCGCGATCCTTTCCTTTTAAGTGCTAATCGCACGAGGACACCAGTGGTAGCGCAACCAGTCGCTCCACTAACAAAATATATAGATAGAGCTGTATGGAGGATATCGCGCCTGGTGTCCGCTTGGTAGCGCAACCAATTCGGTGTCGGCTATCGAATCACCCGCTGGTGGCGCAACCATGGTTGCCTCGTGCGATATCGCACTTACTCCGTCTGTCTGTTTACGCCGTGATAGTCGAATGGTTAAGTACGCGTCTTGCGCTTAAAGCCGTGACCCCACCGCGGCGCACGGAGAGACCACGCACGAAATGACGTCATGCATACATTTTCTTGCAAAGCGAGGCTTGGCCCGTGTGCGTGGCCTCTCCGTGCGTGGCTCGCACCTCTGGATTTTAGAAATCTATGTGCGAATCATAACTTTATTTTAAAGTTATTTACGTTAAAGTTAGAGGAAACCCGCACGTCTTAGTAAATCTACAAATTTTTCGAAGGACATTTGAAATCCACCAACCCGCACTGGGCCAGCGTGGTGGATTATGGCCTGAATCCCCCTCGCATTGAAGGGAGGCCCGTGCCCAAGAGTGTAGCCTATGTCTTATTCCAGAGCCTACACTATCTACGTTACAAATTTAATTAAAATCGGTTTAGTAGTTATGGAGATACGTGGTAACAAACATTCACATAGACTTTCGCATTTAATATATTAGTAGGAATCAAGTATTTTACGCTCGGCTCGTATCAGTAGAAGGTTTATAAGTGGCAGTGAAAGGGCCCGCGAGCCTACAGGGCCGCACGTAACTTCCTAGGAACACGTGCGTATGCGCAGGGTAACATTGCAACTTTCATATTTAGGATCTAGCACGTTACGATTTCGGGAATCTATTGCCTGGGAGAGGGCAGGGCACATAGCCCGAAGAACTGATGGCCGATGGGGCAGAAAGGTTCTTGAATGGCGACCACGTACCGGAACACGTATCGTGGGTAGGCTCCCCACAAGGTGGTCCGACGACCTAGTGAAGGTCGCGGGAAACCACTGGATGCAAGCAGCACAGGACCGGGCGTTGTGGGACACCTTGGGGGAGGCCTATGTCCAACAGTGGACGTCTTTTGGCTGACATGATGATGATGATGATTGTATGCCAACATTCCCTCACATGCGGCTGATGACCATGGAGCTTCTCCGAAATACAAAATGTTTCGGCTGACGGATGGTAAGTTTTCCTACACTCCGAAAGTGTTTCGGATCAGAAGTTCGGATTCGATAGTCGTGATTTGACGTTTATTCGTGGATCCACATAATTTCAGCCAAAAGACGTCCACTGCTGGACAAGCCTCCCCCAAGGATTTCCACACCGTCCGGTCATGTGCCACTTGCATCCAGCGGTTTCCCGCGACCTTCACTAGGTCGTCATTCCATCAAGTGGGGTGCTACCCAAGCTGCGTCTTCCGGTACGTGGTCGCTAGCGTGAAAAAGTTAAACTACGTACTAACATCGACATAGAACGAATCGAGTAGTTTTGCTATTGACCGGTTTTTTTCATGCTTTATGTCGCACCGTGTTCTCTCTCTCTTTCTTAATGCATAGGAGAAAATGAGACCAAATCCATTTAGAGCCACCGCAAACACGATAGGTACTTTTTGCATCGGCGATTGGCGATTTATGGCCGGCGCACATAGAGGATGGCACGGCATGGCATTTTAATTTTTTGCAAAAAGTAGCCTGTCTGCGGTGTTCCTTATCTCGCGTTTTGTCTCGTCGCGGTCAGCTATGCTATTTAGTGCAGATATGTGAAATTCGCTGCATGTAGTGGTGCGCTGAGCACAAGTGATTGCGATGTTGGAAGGTACTATATCTACTTAAATAGTTACATCAATGCTAAGCCCCTATTACACCAACGCGGTAATACTGTGTATCTAAATGTTAAGACCGCATTGAATCCGGTTCAGTAATTGGGATCGCCATTAGTGTCTTTATTTGGTCATTAAACTGTGGATGTCCAGTTTTTTGCCTTTGGATTGAACCGAAAGGCGACGAGGCGCGGCTGCGTGGCTCTGACCTGCATTCTAATAATGATGCCCTTTTTTATGGCACTGAGGTGGTAAATAAGCGTACGGCCCGCCTGATGTTAAGCACCGTAGCCTATAGAGGCTTGCAATACCAAAGGCGTTGCTCGCACGTTGCCGACTTGAAGGGGAGTTCCTATTTACCCTTCCTCCGACCTCAGAGGAAGAGGAAGTGGTGTGTGGGGGGGTTATTGGCCTTCCGGCTCTTTCACTCATCGTACGAGACGCAGCTGTGATACCTAGCTATATTACGTCGATCTTCAATGAGAGGGTGGTACTCCCCCGGTCGAGCCAGACCCGCGCTACACACACGTTCTTCTCCAACACCACATACCAAACGACTCCAATTAAATAGTCCATAAAAAATTTACACCATAAAGTTGGTATTTTCCTTATTATTTGTAAATATCTACCCCATTGGAGTTGTCTATACAACAAGCTATACATAGATCCAGTTATTATGATCGGACGGCCGAGATCCGGCAGCGCCGGCGCACATCCGCGTCGTCAATGGCCTCGCTCGCCACACGATTCCACGATCACTTTATTTGTTTTAGGGTTCCGTGAGATGAAAGGTGATAGGACATCTCATAGAACATGATACGAACATGGCCGAATTATAACATCAGCCCCCTAGCCAATTGGCTTCGTCTACGAGCGTTTCTACAAATCGCTACGCTGGATATGGAACTGACATTGCAAGTCGATAAGTAGATCACGTGACCTATGTAATTTCCACACATTAAGTGTAGCGATTTGTAGAAACGAATGTGTACGAAGCCACTTGGCTATGGGAGGCTGGCCTCCTCCGTACTGCAGAGGGCACGTTAAGTTGGCGGTCCCGGGTGTCATTCTAAGATCTTTGACAGCCGTTACAAGCAGTCAGAACGCTGAAAAATCGGCCAAAAATGCCCTTACCCTGAAGGTGGGAGTTCGATCAACGCGGCAGACGGCAGACGTCAGTCGGTCTCATACAAATTGTGGCGACGACATGTGCCGCGACGGCAGCCGGCATTACATTTCTATGAGATCGACTGACGTCTGACGGCTGCCGCGTTTATCCAACTCCTACCATTGGGTTGCCGATAGTCCCACTAGTTGGGTCTCGAGGGCAGATGGCAATCGCTCCGTGTAAATATCGGTGATCAGCCAAATCAGGGCAGACTGAAAGCCGACCCCTTATAATGGGATAAGGCTAGGAAGAACTAATAATAGACTTACCAATAGCTCGAGACCTCCTCCAAGGTGTCGGCGGGCGCCGTTTGAGGCTCAGGTCCACTGGTTCTATTTGTATCGGTGGCCCGCAAGCCTGCAACAATAGGAAAGACATGACGGCCCGTTAGCGTGGTTGGTAAGATACCGCCCATCACGCTGCAGGTCGTAGGTTCGATTCCTACCCGAGACATGCATTTGTGTGCATGAACATGTCTGTATGTCCCGAGTCTGGGTGTAATTATGTATATTAAGTATGTATTTACAAACAAAAAGTAGTATATGTAGTAATATCAGTTATCTGGTTTCCATAGTACAAGCTCTGCTTAGTTTGGGATCAGGTAGCCGTGTGTAAAAGAATGTCCCAGGATATTATTATTATGAGCTGACCATCTATCAGCCTGAAGACGTCCACTCTGTCCACTGCTGGACATAGGCCTCCCCCAATGCCTTCCACGAATCCCGGTCCTCCACTATGTGATCTTCTTCTTATCGTATGGTTAGTGGCCAACCTAATGTCCAAGAATCTCAGTGCCATATGAATGGGCAAAAGCGCTCATAGGTCAGACAGAGATGGGTGACCATTTAGTGATATTTGAACTGAGCGTCTCCGTGCTTCGGTAATAAGTAAAAAGTCGGTCCCAGTTGTTGTCATCTAGGCAGCAGTCGTTAAGCCTTGTCAGAGGCTTTCGGGCGGCTTGAACAACTCTGACACCAGGTTGGCCACTAACCATACAATAATAAGAAGAATGGGCATAACTCTTTCCGGCAAGGTGAAACTGTATTAACCGCTCCCGTCTCTCACCCCCGATAATTTCAAGTCCCGACACGCCTCGCACGCGCCGCACGCGCCGCGCGCGTTGTAAGATTACGTGAGTTATGGAAAAGTCTCTCATCCAAATTCTATTGGCTCTATGGACTTTCTGATGACTGTTTTAAATTTCTGACCGAAGGGGCCGTATGCCATACACGTACCAATATGATTTTAGTGGTTTATTTATGTATAATCAGTCATTAGAAAAAAAACGCGTAATTACGCGCGCGGCGCGTGCGCAGCACGCGGATGCCTTGAGGTATTGACGAGACTTGGTGGAGTTCTTGGGTATTTTGATGCCGGTAGGCAACAAAATTGACGGTGCGGTTAATATTATAACATCGACCGTATCCTACGGAACCACTCTTCATGCGTGATTTGACACCTTCCTTTAAGGATTTATTTTTTTCACAACCAAGCCTATTGATACGGGCAGTTCATTGTGAAACCGCGGTGTTGCCTAATGCGAAAATTCTAACGATAATTTTATAAAAAAATACTTTAAACAATGTTCGTAGGGTTGTCAGCGTTGGACTTATTCGGTTGATAAATATAATTATTATATTCAATAAAACGGGACAATTAATCAGCCGCGTCCAAATGAATCACATGCCGCGCGAGGCAGCTTTGGCTCTCTTAGTTTGACAGGGGCGTGTCCATTTGCCTCGCCTAGATTGACCTAGTCATGCGACAGAAAGATAAAGTAACTATGTAACTGATTGCTCGGTTATACCCTTTTCTGTCTAGCTAGAGTGTAGGTTGGCTCGCCATTGGGCTCAAACGAGCATAAGACTCGCGCGCGGCATGTGAACGCGCAGCCTCGCGCGGCATACGCTTGATATAGAAGTAACCATTAAGTAAATATGAGTGTATTAAGATACATTAATTAGAAATCAGAAAGAGGAAGTGCGAGTGAGAGAGAGAGAGATAAGGCATGGCAGACGGCAACCAAACAAACAAATATGAGAAATGCCTGTGAAATGGCCCTAATGATTATTTATCTTCCGATTCAACATTTTTTTTTTATTATTTTCGTACGGGTTCCAGGACTTAGATTTTTCCCGGGACTCGTCAAACTTCAACACTATTGATTCTAAATTACGGGATTAATAATGGAGTGAACAGCAGGCCTAGTACAAAAAATAATTCCAATTTAAATTTTATAATATTCGCCAACCCTATTCGTTACGTACAAAAAACTGACAAAAGTTAATAACTCGATTAAACGTTTCAGTTATTTTCGTAACGTAACGAATATAGACTCGTTCGTTTTAGTGTGTAACTTAACTTACATACAGGATGTTTCAAAGTGCGAAATAATACTTGGGGATGAGTATCGGTAATAGAATTAAATGGTGTACATTTTTTATTGAATTTCGAACACATTTTTTCCCTTGTTGGGTATCAAAATAATAGTACATTACTGCTGCGGTCTCTAATGAGTGTGTTGTTGACCGTGTTGTTGATGGCCGAAAGCGCGGCGCAGCGCAGCTCCAGGCCTTCACAGCGCGGTCAGCATTGCAACACTTGATGGACAAGCTAAAATAAAGGCCGAGACCAAAGGTCGAGGCCTTTATAGCGCGGCCAGCAAGGGTTGCTAATGATGACCAAGCTTGGAGGCCGTGAGCGTCGGGAAGCTTAGCTTGAGGCCAGTATAGCGTGGTCAGCAGTACACTCATTAGAGACCAAGGCTTGTATAGTGCTTTACTCAAAAATGCGACTATTAGTTTAAACAAAACTAGCTAAGTGGGTATAAAAATTAATACAATTATCAATTATATTTATATTTTTACGAACTATATCTATAGTTGTGTATTTTCTCTGTTTACGTTTCCATGGCAACGGCACGACCAACTCGTTTTTAACCTTCAATCAGTTTTTTACGAACCATAAACATACCTGTTTGTTACGTTTCCATGGCAACGGTCAAATAACAAATATAATGACGATAATACCGGTTAATAATACATTGTATGTCTAGTAGCTCTTGCAGTACGACAAATCCGATTTTGCTCGAAGAAGGATTGTGAAATAATGACAACATTATAAACTTTTTTGAGTAAAAGAGATTAATTATCACATTAAAAAAAAAGTTAGCTATAGCCTAAAATAACTTAAATAAAAATCAGGTTCAAATCATTAATGTAAGGAATAGGGAAGATACGTGACGTAGAACCAAATGAACACTAAATTTGTGCTCCGCGCATCGCTTTTGCGCACAACTGTCATCGACAAATTGTCATCAACAATGTGACAATTGCCGATAGACAAGGGCACAAAGATGCACCGGAATACTTATACGAGCGAGACAGCCTACCTCCTCGTAGCGTTGCTCCGGCCGCCCTCGGTATGCCTCGGTAGTAGGGTAAACCCGGGATAATTGAAACAACATAATTTTTTCGATTACCTACTGTAATATACGAGTGAAACGAACGAGTGTCAGACAACAACTGCTTTATTATATATAGGTACCTTCACTCACAATCATGATACTTTATAATTACCCTCAACACCTACCTATGATATCTATGTACGTCAGTCTACATGAGTGACTCATCGTTCGTAGCTTCGTTGGCCATGTTCAGTTATTTGGATAAAAGCGAGTGACGCAGTTATGACGCCTTAAATAATTTCGCACCAAAAACTGAATTTACGATTTTAAATTGATATATTGATTTTACGTCCTTTTAAATCGTGTTTTTCACAGTTTTTATTATATTATAAGAGTCTAACTTAACTGTTTAAGATTTTTAAAGTCTATTTATTAAACAAAATATTGACGGTTTAAGTAGAAAATTGACAAAGGGTCATCTGAAACAACTTGCTTCTGGGGGTTTGAAACGTTTCAACCGACCCGTCGTTTCAACCGACTTCTGCTGTTTACCCGGATACAAATAAACCTCCGCCGTAGTCGGGTAAAAAGAAGGTTTGAGTTTTTAGAGTACTTATCTATGTTTGTAAGGTTGTATGTATCTTTCATTGGTTTTCTTTCTAATTAAAGAATTTTGAGGCCTTATGTTATTAGTGATCTGCGAGCACCCACTCGGGAGCCCTCCCAGCGGAGTGATATAATAACAATGCAAAGGGCGTACCTTGCAAGGCGATACGTCGATAAACTCGCTAGTGTGACAGGATACTTTTATATTATACATTATAT
Source organism: Drymonia ruficornis (assembly GCA_947859195.1). Lineage (NCBI taxonomy): Eukaryota > Metazoa > Arthropoda > Insecta > Lepidoptera > Notodontidae > Drymonia > Drymonia ruficornis. The sequence goes on along the minus strand of OX401932.1, from coordinate 4,211,011 downwards.
TAGTGGTGGTACACAGTTAAAGTTATATTGTTACAATTGCCCCCGGTCTCCCCTACTGGCATGGCCGCAAGCATCTTATCGTGTCACACACATCTATTTTGTATTATTCATCTCGCTCTCACAAACAATGCGAAGCAAATAATAGTATTAAATAAATTTTCGCTGCACTTTCGAGTGGAAAGTAATTCCGTGTGATTTATTTTTTGTTCCTGAATTGTTAAAACAATTCCTGAATACACGGGATGGCATTTTAATGTATATTAATTCCAGGAAACTAAAAACAAATATGTCAGTACTGATGTGCGCATGACGTGCATTCAAATTGTTGTTCCGCGCCCGACTGAGTCGAATGTTGATACGGGTCTCGATTTTGTGGTGCTGACAATTTTGGACCGGAACCAAGTCTATACTATTTCTTAATGTCATTGGTTCAAATACTAAACCCCGACTACTGAAAAATCATGCTTTCAGTAGTCGGGTTATTTAGTTTGTGAATAAAAGTTATCTGGGGAACATCCTGGTGGAGCCGGGATGTCTGGAGTAACCGGGCCACCACCCTCCAACACATAAACAGGCGCACTTAAGCCGTCGATTTGTGGACACCTTTCGTAGAAGAAGAAGTTATCTCACGATTCTGACACATATAACGTCACGACTTTTATCCCCATTCGGGGATAGTCCGAGGATTGAGTGGCCATACACCACCACATTGTGGAGGTATTAACCAACTCAAAGCCCACGTTTCACCAGATAGTCAGAACCCAACGTGACATGTGGTGAACCTTGTCGCGCCGTGTATACAGGAACTGACTATTACCTAATCCCGAGGGATAGGTAGGTTTCCTCACGATGTTTTCCCTCACCGTCAGCGAACTGTAATTCTGATACAGGGCCTAAGAAATACCTAAAGGACAGGTTGAACGGGTGGTCAAAGAACAAGGCAAACGCCATAGCCATAGCTAGTTTACAATATAATGCTGTTCAAGGAAAACTCGCGAGTTTCCACAACGCGTGCGTCGTGTGGGCGTGCCGGCCGCGCCCGATTTCATCAACGCCTGCGCACATCCTTAGGCCGGCTACATACAGTGATTAGTGATCTTACTGCCCACTTTCACTATATCGAGAGTACTCACGAGCTTAGGTCCAAATAGTCAAATTACTGTCCGTGGTCCGTTACAACTGGTCTTCCACCAGTTGTAACAGTCTTATTTCTGTGGCTACCAGCCTATACTGTTATTTTTATCTCCCGCTTTGCTACGGAGGGAAGTGGATAATTTTCTTCCAACTCCTCCTATCCTTTCTTTTGATTAAATATGTGCGGGACAACTTAGCTTTTACCCGGGACTCGTCGAGGGTCAAACCTTGGCGTCATTGTTGGACATCATTGTCGATCCTGGCGTACAGGAGTAACAGTGGCTGGAGCGTGTGGCGGGCCTAGTCCCATATATCGAGAGTGCAGATTGCTCGAATCTGCAACAAGTCAGGGTAGGCCGCTTGTTGCTGGCTTTCACTAAACCAAGAGTGCAGATTGCTCCAATCTCATACACTATCACGGGGTAGGCTGCTCGTAGCCGGCTGCAATCACTGATCAGTTAACGATCGGAGGATAAGCAACGCTTAGCAAGGTCAGACAGGGATGGCCATTGCCACAACCATAAACCAGGGTTCATAATTATCAAGATAATTGTCGGATAATCATCAAATATATATTCAAAACCTCACAAACCAACTTGATTTATGCTTTGGCCACAGTGGCCATCAATTTTCGTTTATATTTATCAACGTCTAGGTGCCCCCGCGGTTTCACCCGCGTAGCAATGCAATTTTTGGCGTATGTCACTCAGGAATAATGTAGTTTTCTACTGGTGAAAGAATTATCTAAATCGGTTCAGTAGTTCAAGGGATTACTTCGTACAAACAAACTTACAATCTTTGCTTTTAATTAACAACCTTTATTTATTTCGATAAGATCAACCCTGATAAAAACTGACTCTGTACTATCACTTCAACTTGCCAAGCGACTAAACCACAGCACTAAACACGTGTGCGGATCGCCTAAAACGACTCGTGCGGAATCTTTATTCGCAATTGGATATGCCAACATGGCTGTTTCAAATGCAGTTTCTTTGCTCGTTAAACTAGGCGCTGTTTATAAACATACATACAAACATAACATCACGACTATCATACGCAAAGGGCAGACAGAAGGGCAGTTGAACTGTTGAACAGACTTGGAAAATACTCTCCTCGACTCCGTCTTGAGACCTTCTGTGGAGTATTGGTAGGGCCACGCTGTAGCCAATTGACTGCAGCTCATGGGGTAGTACCACCCTCTCATAGAAGAGCGGCGTAAAGTAGCTATTACAGCTGCGTTTCGTGTGATGAGTGAGAGAGCCGGAGGCACATACCCCCCTTCCCCTCCCTCTGTCCCACTCCCTGTCAGGTCAGCAGCGTGCGAGCGATGCCTTTGGTATTGCAAGTATGTATAGGCACAGACAAACAGATAGATGCACTAAAAATGATCCTATAAGGGTTCTGTTTTTTCTCATTGAGGTACGGAACCCTAAAAAAACTTATGGTAACTGAACCTTCTGTGTTGCATAAATGACGGGCCAGTTGGCGTGGTTGGCGTGATGGCGCCTTTCACGCTGCAGGTCGTAGGTTCGATTCCTACCCGGGACATGCATTTGTGTGCATGAACATGTCTGTATGTCCCGAGTCTGGGTGTATATGTATCTTAAGTATGTATTTACAAATAAAAAAGTGGTATATGTAGTAATATCAGTTATCTGGTTTCCATAGTACAAGCTCTGCTTAGTTTGGGATCAGGTAGCCGTGTGTAAAATATGTCCCAGGATATTATTATTATTATAATCTATATTACGGTTTACAGAACACATTATCAAGCCAGATTCCCTGGAAATCTTACCCAATCTCTCTTCCCACCATCTGATAACTGACAAATCAATAGATCAATTACGATTGGTGCGTACCACTGTTCCATATTCAAATCGACGTATCGCATTGGGCCGTTCGAATTTAGAATTGGTTTCGTAACGGTTGCATTTTGCTGTCAAATTCTCGATTTCGCCGGTGGTGATTTACAATCGATTTTATCGGTATTCGGTGTATATCGATAATAAATCGAAGGAGTTTCTCTTCTTACATACTAAGCGAACAATCTAGATAGGATCACTTGTATGGTCAGTGGCCAACCTGGTGTCAGAGTTGTTCAAACCGACCGAAGGCCTCTGATAGCTTAACGACCGTTGTCTAGATGACAACAACCGACTTTACGAGCCCTCCGAAGCACGGAGGCGATTAGTTCGAAGTGCCACTAAAGGTCACCCATCTCTGACTGACCTTGCCAAGCGTTGATTAACCTCCGATCGTTTACCCATCAATGATTGGCTGGCTATGTACCCCTTCAGATCGGCAATGTGCAAGCGATGCCTTTAGTATTGCAAGCATCTATAGGCTATGGTAACTGATTAACATCAGGCACGCCGTACGCCTGTTTGCCACCGCAGTCACTCATCAACATCATGTCAGCTAAAAGACGTCCACTGTTGGACATAGGCCTCCCCTAAGGTGTCCCACAACACTCGGTCCTGTGCTGCTTGCATCCAGCGGTTTCCCGCTACCTTCACTAGGTCGTTATCCACCTTGTCTACCTACCCACGCTGCGTCTTCCGGTACGTGGTCGCCACTCAAGAACCTTTCACCTTTCACCGCGTTCATATAAATAAAGACAATTTGTGTACATTCGGCCGTACAAGAGGTCGGGACTGAGACAGCCTGGTCAGTCACTGACGGATTCTTTGTCCAGCAGTGGGGTGATGACGTCACGTACCTCCATAGTAGTGGGCAGCACGGCGCTCAGCAGACGCCCCGCGCCCTCCCGCTCATCCTACAACAATAAAATACTTCAGTTACTCTTAACTCTCTCTCTAAGGGCCGCCACATACATACGGAATTCCGTTTCGGAATATCGAATCGGGATTCCGTAAGCTTATCCCACATATATATGTTTATTTCCGTTCGGAAAATTCCGGACGCACAGGCTACCATTCGGAATTCCGAAACGGAAAATTTTCGAACGGAAAAATACCGTACGTATGTGATAGGTACGTCCATACATTTGGAAGGATTCCCGATTCGATATTCCGAAACGGAATTCAATTTTGAAATATCGAATCGGGGTTTCCGAACGCGATACGTCCATACATTTGGATGGATTTACTGCGTTCGGAATCCCCGATTCGCTATTTCGAAAGGGAATTCCGTACGGAAATTCCGTATGTATGTGGCGGGCTTAAAGGCCTGTTTCAGAATCCTCAGATAATTTTTATCCACCGAATAAATGTACGGGGTTTTTGGTAAAACACTAACAACCTCGCAGGACTGTATTACTAACATCAAAAACAACAACTTGTTCTATGACTGTTTACAAAACATAATTTAACAAAAATCACGCTCTAAAATGTATGAAACAAGAAAATATTCTCATCTAGAGGATAGCCGTGGTCCGTGGTCGTATGCCACTTTGCCCTAAAGTACCTAAACGGACCACGGTTATCTTCTAGATGAGAATATTCTCTTTACCAATCACCCTATAAATATGGCGCTTTGACAGATATTCCATAAAATATCTGTTAGAACGCCATATTTATTTGGTGGATAAAGTTATCTGACGATTGTAAAACAGGCGCTAAGGCAAACGTGTACAAAGGATGCGCCGGCGCCGACTAGGTGAAGGCCGATCCAAGATGGCCGACGCACACGCCTAGTGCAAGACGTTATTCAAGTTATTCAAGTTTCTAGGAAGTGTTTTGATTGAATAATTCGTTTTTAGGGTTCCGTACCCAAAGGGTGCCAACGGGACCCTATTACTAAGCCTACGCTGCCCGTCTGTCTGTCCATCCGTCTGTCCGTCTGTCAGCGGGCTGTATCTCACAAACCGTAATAGGTAGAGAGTTGACTTTTTCACAGAATGTGTATTTCTATTGCTGCTACAACAACAAATACTAAAAATTAAATTAAACTTAAAAATAAAGGGGGTCCCCATACAAAAACGTAATATTTTAAACTTATTTGTCTTATAGTCTGTTTCCATACAAAAGACTTCAACGTTAGACTCTAAATATCACCATTTTGGGGATGTTTGTTTATAATCTACGGTGGTACGAAACACGTGCGAGTCCGTCACGCAAAAAACCGGCTAAGTGCAGTAGCGGCATTTTACGATGGCCGGTTTGACATGTGGGGGGGGGAAGAAAATGAACCTTATTATAACGGAATAAGACAGGCCGTTAAAAAAAATAAGAATGTCAATAAATGAATGCGTAACTGAACTTTATTCAGTTATAATAAGGTTCATCCTTTCCCCCTCCCACGTGTCAAACCGGCCATCATAACGTGCCGCAGGTATAGCCGGTTTTTTATGTCATATTACTATTCTTTAAGGGGGTAGTTAGAAGTCATCTATCACACGACTAGCTTATAAGAACAGTCTGGCTCAGTGTTGTGAAAAGAGACAGCTCGAGTCCCTACACTAGGTGGTCCAAGATTCGATTCCCGTCGAGGCTTTCGAAAGTGGCCTTTTCGTAATTTACCCTGGCCCGGAATTGCCTTAAGTCTAAGTCCTCCAAGGGAGAAAGGCCTTAAAGTCACGCGATTGAAAGGCGACCCATAGGTCGCGTATCGGTATGATATACTTAGGCTCGTACTAATAAATGCATCTCAAAGTTGAGACCGATCTTAAGATGCAGTTTTGACGTTTAATCCGAGATTTGCCTGTTAATAAGTTTAAAACTATAGTTAAAACTAAACTCTGTCAAAAGGCCTATTACAAAATCTCGGATTACTTGGAAGATAAATCAGCTTGGGACTGATCGCTCAAATACACTTTGTTAATAACAGTGTCATGTTAAAGTGTAGCGTGTCTTGCCTTGCTTATTTCGGAAGGCAGCACACTGGAGCTATTTACCAAATTACATTGTATTAAAATAAGTAAATGGCGATAAAAAAAAACAATGTAAAAAAGACAAGCCCGCTGAGTTTCTTGCCGGATCTTCTCAGTCGAGGTCGCGTTTCCGATCCGGCAGTAGAATTTAAGGAAAAAATGTAAAATGACAATTTTTAAGTGCCCCCGTAGGCCTAAACAAAATAAACGCTTTGACTTTGACTTTGAATGTATGGAACATCTGTCAAAAACAGCATCGCAAGTTCGATCTTAACCGAGATCAAACATAATACGGGCAAGTCGAAATTATTCGCAAGTCTAACGGCTCCATGGAATTCATGTGCCACTCCAACCTCATTTTATCACTCTTTGCTTTATACAATCCATCCATCTATTCTTGGGTCGGCATTTACCGTCAACAGAGCCTACTGCAGCCGTCGTAATAGGAAAACGTAGTAGATGGGGAGCCGTAGAAGGATTTTCTGGATTTACTCGAGCGCGTCAGATTAAGATAAGGGAGAGCTTACATATTGCTAATAGCCTCCAACCAGTATGACCCCTTAATATTGGTGGGTACGCTCAGGGGAAACAATTTTTTTTATAGGACTGCGGTGGCAAAAAAGCGTACGGCTCGCCTGATTTTAAGCAGTTACCGTAGCCTATAGATGCTTACAAAATCTGGCGCGCTCGAGTATTTTTTTTTTTTCAATTTATCATGTTGGAGCATGAAAAGTATCAATATCTGACACGTTTGAGTATTTCCATGCCATTGCTTTTTATAAAAAAATAAAGAAATTATCATGTAGACGCTTCCCCCACCGCTGAAAGTGGAAACATCTAGAACAATGTGTTCTTCCTATCATCTCATCTACCGAATCTAATAGGTTTGGGCGACGCCGGAGTAAATCCACAATTAGCACGCTGGGCTCCCGTATTATAGGCCCTGAAGTCGACCAACAAGTTCGCCAACAAGCGCGCCACTATTCCCGCCCGTGTGTCACTCCCTCGCATGCGAAATGTACCGAACTGTATCGTGCTCTATCGTGGGAACGTAACATTTTCGCTTTCACCGGACTGCTGGCCGTTCACTGGACAGCTACCGATGGTAGCCATCGCCATGTCGAAATTATATTCCGTTCATGTTGGGAGCGTGAGAAGCCAAGCCAAGCTTTTATTGGTGGTCTAGCCAAGCTGTAGTCAATCGACTGCAGCTCATATACGAGCTGGCTCGACCGGGGTATCACGCTCTCACAGAAGATCGGCGTAAAGTAGCTATTGCAGCTGCGTTTTTAGTACGATGAGGATGACAGCCTGAAGTCCAACGGCAACGTGCGAGCAATGCCTTTGGTATTGCAAGCATCCATAGGCTACGGTAACTGCTTAACATCAGGCGGTCCGAACGCTTGCTTGCCACCTCAGTCCCGTAAAAAAACCCGCTCGACGTTTTTACGTCTCGTGTGTTTTTGTTTTGTTACGTAAATAATAATTGATGTTTGCTTAAGGTAAGTAAAAAATTTTATTATCAACATCAATCATCAAAACATATCAGAGTAAGTACCTAAAGCAAAATCCTATCCTACTACCTACTTATACTATCCTATTTTTTCCTATATATAATACTAGCTTTTGGCCGCGACTTCGGCCGCGCCAAATTTTAAAAAAAAAGCCTATGTGCTATTCCAGACTATAATCTATCTCTGTGCCAAATTTCGTCCAGATCCGTTCAGCCGTTCTGGCGTGATTGAGTAACAAACAAACATCCATCCATCCATCCATCCATCTATCTATCTATCCATCCAAACTATCACATTTATAATATTAGTGGGATTATAGATGCGAAAGTAAGTGTGAGTGAATGTTTGTTACCACGCAACTCCATAACTACTAAACCGATTTTAATGAAATTTGAAACGTAGATAGTGTAGGCTCTGGAATAAGACATAGGCTAATCTTACACATCAATTTCCACGCGGGCGAGGCCGCGGAGCACAGCTAGTATTTACATAAACTTATTTACACTTACTATTTACAAAATTCATGCAGAGCCTACACACTATCTACGTTTCATATTTCATTAAAATCGGTTTAATAGTTATGGGGATACGTGGTAACAAACATTCACACACACACACACACATTTACTTTCGCATGTATAATATTAGTACCAGGATAGATAGTGTGCGTGTGAGCGATGCGCGGGCGCCGGTGATGGGTCGACCTTGCTATCTAGTCCCACCGCGACGGTCTCGTCTACGAGTTAAGAGGCAGTTACAAGTCTTAGGCCATTACTTCGAGATACTACTCCACCAAGCCAACTAGGCCAACTAGCCTGTCAAATGGAACGTCACACGCACAAAAAGGCGGTGGCAGTGTGCGGGTCGTGTGGCGGGTGTGCGAGCGGGGAAGCCGCTTTCCATCCGAGCTCTTAGTTGGCTTGGTGAATTAGTACGACTTTATTTCGTTGCTCAGCTATCGTAGACGTAACAACTGGTGAATGTAGATGCAGTCTGACGGCCGCTAGGCCTGCGCCTAGAGGCCGTGGCCATAGTAGAAAAAATGGGTAGTAAGTTATCTTCATAAAAACGCACCGCGCGCGGCTTGTATGTGTGCGCCATGCGTATCTATGCGTCGCGCACGCACACTCAAACAAGATATTGACCAAATGTCAGTGCGCCAGTCAGGGCTAACAACGCACAAGGTTCGCACGTCACGTCACGAAAAATGATAATCGCAGGAGAACTTATTGCTGTGTTTGGCTGTCTTAATACTTCATCGATTCCAGAGTTGTTTCTGTTCAGATTACCTACTGAACAGGAAAGGTAAGCAAGTCACTTATTCTAGCGTACCTACCTATAATTTTTACTTGATGATGAGAGAGATACCCACTTATTTTTTTGTTGTACTAGGTAGTTTACTATCAGACGGACGAAGTAGGCAGGCCTACTTTCCCACTAGCATGTATTACCTAGGTATTTTTGATCTGTCTATTGATATGCCGCTAATGCTTTGTTTACGTTTAGTCATGCCGATTTCTCAGTATTGTAGGTTTGTGTTGTATAAAGAGTTTTATTTTTTATTTTCTTTCCTTTATTTCTAGGCACTGAATTAATATTTAGCTAAAAGTGACAACCCTGAGACAATGGCGGATTGGGCCGGAGATAGCCTACTTCACGCATTCATTCTACTATGCCGTGGCCGTGGCCGGTGGTTTGAGCGTAAGCCGCTTGGCTCAATGCATCGGGTGGCCAGAGGCAAACGGAAACGGCCTGTTCGTTATTTGCCCTGGTCTGTGTCACTTGGATCGCCCCCGGTGTATGCATTACACGGTACCTATAGTACAAGCATTGCTTAGTTTACGACCGTACAGTTGGTGTTTGTCTAGCGATATCACAGAGTAAAGACTAAAGAAAGAGGTGCCCTTATTAGATATATGTATGAAAAAAAACGTGGTCATTTTTTTTTCATTTTCATTGTTCTATCTACCGGTAAATAGTTGAACTACTCGCTTCGTTTTATGTCGATGTTAGTACTAGGCCGACCACTCGGCCGAGTTGCTTAGGGCCAGTCCCCTTAGTAATTGGTCCATGAGCGATATATATTATTATTAGTCTTCATTTTATCGTATGTTTAGTGGCCAGCCTGGTGTCAGATTTGTTGGGCTTCCGACTCTCTCATCATACGAAACGCAGCTGTAACAGCTGGGGGAGTCTCGTTCCCCTCCAGCACATTCTGAGCCTTCGGGCTTGAACAACTCTGACACCAGGTACCAGGGAACCATAAGATAAGAAGAAGATATAACATGCGAGATAGTGGACCTAGTAAACTTCGCCTTAATCGCAGTCGCATCTAAGCCGGGCGTGTTGTAATATCGCTGCGCTGTTTTGGGCACGACAGACCTCTTTACTGACCTTAACTAGACAGTTACTCGACACGCTGAGGTCACTCGGAACCCATCTTCGAATATATGACCTTTGCCCGAATTACACCATCACGCTTGTTCACCGAAGGGATAGATACAGGTGTACACAATTACGTTTTTAGGGTTCCGTACTGGGGTGCCAACAGAACCCTATTAGGGGGCGTCCATAAATTACGTGAGGTGATTTTTGTTATTTTTCGACCCCCCCCTCCCCCCTTGGTGAGATTTGGCTCGACCCCCTTCCTCCCCCTTTTAAACTCACGTGAGATTTTTCAATAGCCATAATAGTGGAGAAACATGTTTTACTTAATTTAGCCCATTTTTCTCGCAATTTTACACTGTTTCTTGCAGAAAAAAATATTATGTGAGATTTGCCTAGACCCCCCCTCTCCCCCACTTGAGATTAGGTGAGATTTTGCCCGACCCCCTCCTCCCCTTAAATGCCTCACGTAATTTACTTAGACCCCCTTACTGAGACTTTGCTGTCCGTCTGTCTGTCTGTCTGTCCGTCTGCCTATCCGTATGTCAGCGGGCTGTATCTCACAAACCGTAATAGAAAGTTGAAAGTTGAAATTTTCACAGAATGTGTATTTCTGTCGCCGCTACAACAACAAATACTAAAAATATATATATATATTTTTAAATAAAGGTTGTCCCTCATAATAGAAACTTGATATTTTTGACGTTTTTATTCTACGGTGGTACGGAACCCTTTATGTGCAACTCCGACACGCACTTGGCCGGATTTTTATTATAGACCTGACACGAATAATAGTGCTCTAAGATCTAGCACATTAAATAAACAACTAAACCTATATCCATACCTATGTATACAGTATGTCCATGGGCATAGTACTTGTTGAACACCAACTTGAACGCGAGCAAGCTTGAGTGTTGTTTTTGGTATTGCAAGCATTTATAGGCTACTGAAAATGCTATAACATCAGGCGGACCGTACGCTTGTTCTGCCTTAGTTAATAAAATATAAACTATTTTGGACATGTTTCCCTCTATTTTGGTAATGTCATTGATCATCTTTGTTGTGTGAATGTAGCCTATAGAGGAACTTACCATATAAACCATGAAGTGCCCTTTGTACGGTCTTCAGCTCATAGCGTCGTATTATCTGTGGACAATAAATAAATATAAATATCGCCAGACTTACACACCAACTGTATGGTCCCAAACTAAGCAACGCTTGTACTATGGGTACCGTACAATGGACTGGGGGCGATCCCAGTGACACCCAGACCAGGGCAAATTACGAAATAGCTGTTTCCAAAAATAAAAGTATATAAAGTTACCTACTCCTTATAACATCAGTTAACTGCCAGTAAAAGTCCCTCAATCAGTCCAGCCATTTCGGAAATTAGCCGGAACAAACGTCCAGACAGACAAATTTTTAAAAAATTGCTTTTTTGTTATAAGTCCTGTACGTAATGTAATTTCATATGCTATAGAAAAAAACAGTTATTTTGACATGAAGCGCAAACACTTTAATTTTATTTATTTTTATAGAAAAGGTGAGGAAAATACTGGCAAAAAGGGATGTTTGAAAATTCTTCCTATAAGGGGGTTATACAGGGTGAATTTGAAATCATGGGCATCCTTTATACAGGATGGTAGTTTGTATCAAAATCACGAAAGCACACTCTTATCAATAAAATACTTACAAAATTGTAAAAATCCTGTACACTCCATCTCCCGGTAGCCATATGTTGACATTCTTTAACTTTATTTAAATAAATACTGCTTTAATACATTAAGATCACATTTTCACTTAAGTACAAAAAATACTGGCTATTAAATATGGTATTAAAAAAATAAGTTACATGTTTTATTTTTGAATGTTTTTTTTTATTGCAGTCGCTCCATGTGTGTTAAGTTTTTTAATCTGAAACAAAATAACCAATTTAATACTCACTTAAAAAATGATGTTAATTCTCTTAACTACAAATTAACTAAAGGCAGATTTAACAATAAGGATGACAAGTGTTTTCTCCAAGTAGGTATCAATAGAAATAGCAACAATGTCTTGGTGGCAAGAGCGGCCTGCTCATCAGAAGGGAATAGGTTTGATTACGGGGTTGTGCAAAGATTTTCTGTTCAGAAATATCTAGTAACAGCTTATAGAAAAGTTGTTCCGTATGTCCAAGAGTTGTACTCACTGGGATTTTAGTAAAATGTTCGTGGACAGTAATGCACCCTACCCCTTAAATTTCCTACATAAGTTTTTAGATAGTAAATAAATAGATTTTAGTCACTTATTAAAGTAATGAAAGTTTATGCAAAACGATTCATGTAAACATAAATGCCTATTATTTGATTTTTTTTATCGTAGAGAATAAAAACTATTAGTTCGTATCCACATAAAATGTTCAAATTACTAATTTATGTATTGAAATTACACGTATAAAAACTTACCTCATCACTTTAGATTAACTTTCTCATTTATAACACAATTTCAATCACAAATCTCCAATTCTAACACATTTTCTCGAATAAATAGCCAGCAAAATTAATAGTTTTCACTAAAAAAAACTCCGTAAAAAGTTTTTCGACGTCACTCGCTAACACACACAAAAATATTTTCATCGAACTGTCAAAACGTAATTACCCGACAAAAAAAATAGGACACCGATTATGCACACGCAACGACAAAACCTCATCATTTTAATTTAGTGTTTTAACATTCATAAAAAAAATAGGATGCGTTTTGTTTTTTGTATGACATAGGTAGGATATCCACGTTTTATTGTCGAAATTATTACGCGTAAAGACCGCTGTCCGGTCAACGCGGCCTTCTCGTACTGTAGAAATATCGTTGGATCGCCGCCGTTCGCCTAGCCCCAGCCGGTTTTTAGTTAGATTATGATAGGTATACACAATGCCATAATAATTACAGGGACAATTACCGATTCAAAATGGTCCCGCTACTGTTTGAGGTCAGTTGCGCTCTTTATAATAGCGACCTCTCGGCTCAATGACCTTATTTCAGTAATGAGTTGATCGCAATGACGCGGTGTATCAATTACGTGTTTAAAAACGCAACAATAATTTGCAATTAAATATTGTTGAAATCAATAATCGCGTGAATCGATTGTTTATCCACTTATAAAATAATCGATCATCTATTCAGCAATCAGGATTTTTATAATCCGAACAGCGCCATCTATTGACGAGTAGCAGATACAACTATACTGTCAAATGGCACATGACGTTTGCGTACGCTTCACTCATAGGCACTTACTTCACTTTAAAGAAATGTATGGCTCCATTTTTATAAATAAAACTACGTTTCTAATCATTTCAATTTTATTTATATATTTCTTAGCACATAATATAGAAACTTATACCATAGTATTATCATTTTTGTCCTCTATTTTGCGTTTCTTTCTGTAATATTCAACTTTTTCTTCCAAACTTGCTGCAATAAAAGTGAAAACATGAATCATTCTTTAAACCCAAACACACAAATCGTATGGTCCTAACCTCAGAGTAAATTTTATAAACCGAGATAGAGCTATCACTCAAGCATGAAATGCAGCGCAGGGTGCGCTGGGTGTTATGTAAATGCATCAATTCAGGCAATAAGAAGTTATAAAATGTGTAAATCCAAAGTCGACCAAATTCGAATAGACAACGCTTCGACCTCTAAGATACGTGAACAACCAATAACTAAAATAAAATTTTGCTTCTCTAGCTGCTTGAATGACGTAGATAATCCTGCCATCTATTGACATGTAAATTAAACTCTTTGTTCTAACTTATAGTGTCCCAAATCAGAATAGACAGGAATTAAATTACTATGTCAATACAATACTTACAACAAGTCTCTCGCTTCAATAAAGGAGTATATAATTTAGGCTTGATTCCTTGAATAAGGCACTGCGTGTATGTTGAAATTCTGTCCTTGTTACTTTCAGTGCTATCTGTATGTGCTGTCTCATTCGCACATAACAACGAGTACTTAGCTTCGAGTTGTTTGAGGGAATCCCGAATCATTGTTGTTCTAGAAATTTTGCAGAATAAAAGAGGGCTATTAAAAAATGATGCAATAACCGATTTCAATGGAGTTTTCAGTATTAGATATACGACGGTACGACGGACGATATATTTGACGGGCCCATTAGCGTGGTGGCGCCTTTCACGCTGCAGGTCGTAGGTTCGATTCCTACCCGGGACATTACACACATGTTCACATGTCTGTATGTCCCGAGTCTGGGTGTATATGTGTATTTAGTATGTATTTACAAATAAAAAAGTAGTATATGTAGTAATATCAGTTATCTGGTTTCCATAGTACAAGCTCTGCTTAGTTTGGGATCAGGTAGTCGTGTGTAAAAAATGTCCCAGGATATTATTTATACATACTTAACACTATGCACAGTCCATTCCCCTTGTAACAGTGCGATCAAATGCCGTAGTTCATCTTTCTCGTACACCCATCTGCTGTCTAAATCATAGGTACATTGAAACAGATTGAGTGGGACGTCCAAAGCCATGTCGTATTGTGGTTTCCTGCAAAGTTCACATGATATCAGGATAAAGTAGTGATCTTCGAAGCGTTTGTTAGAAACAATAAAGGTGGTAAGGTGGAAAGGTGGTAGAACCAAGTTGTAGCCAATTGACTGCAGCTCATATGTGGGCTGGCTCGACCGGGATAGTACCACAGTAGATCGGCGTAAAGTAGCTATAACAGCTGCGTTTCGTAGGATGGATGAGTGAGAGAGCCGAAAGCCCCCACCCCTCCCCCTCTCTCCATCCCACTCCCCTTCAGGTCGGTAATGTGCGAGCAATGCCTTTGGTATTGTAAGCATCTATAGGCTACGCTAACTGCATATCATCAGGCGCGCCGTAGGCTTTCTTGCCACCGTAGTCCTATAAAAAAAAACCTTACAAACAGATGAACATATTTGGAACAACATTTTAACAAATTAAAGAAAGACAGAATTCGTAGTACGGGGTTATTTTTAGGGTTCCGTACGCAAAGGGTGTCAACGGGACTCTATTATTAAGGCTACGCTGTCCTTCCGTCTGTCCGTCTGTCAGCGGGCTGTATCTCACTAACCGTAATAGGTAGAGAGTTGAAATTTTCACAGAACGTGTATTACTGTTGCCGCTACAACGACAAATACTAAAAATAAAATACAAAAAAATTTTTGAGATCAATCTTAAGGCGCATTTTTGACGTTTAATATATGGAACATCTGTCAAAAACAGCATCTCAAGTTCGATCTCAACTTTGAGATGCATTTATTAATACGGGCCTTATACCTTGGATTCTTGTCAACGTCCAACAGCTCAGCGATGACGCCAGGAGCCTCCCTCCCTTCCCCCACCAGTATCAATACCGCCATTATACAACGAATTTGATGCCACAAGAATGCGTTGCCCTCTATCAGTAGATAATACATTGATGTTGCTATAATTAAATAAAACAAATAATAAAAAATAATCTCCATGTTATTTAAAAATTACACGTTTGAACAAATGTAAGAAATAAAGCTAATTAGTACACAGCTTAACATTAATAATATGAGGTGAACTAGGGGGGGCTAATAGCGGCACTATGCAACATTGCCAATGCAATTCAATTTTCTGACTTTCTAGCAGAACACTTAGCAATGCCGCTAAATTTATGTTAAATAGTCACACATTTTACCCCATTTGTGACCGTTTCACGGAAATTTAGCGAATTCTGCTGGAGGGTCGACAAAATGAATAATTTTACAGAAGTGTCAGGAGTCTAAACTAGAGCAAGCCTGTATTTTAGGACTCCAGATCTCTCTCCCGCAGTGAATGATACAATTATTTGCCTCTGGCGGGAATCGAACCTGCAATGTTACTTACGTTCCTCAGTGTCCTTTTCATCCACCGCAAGAATTTCAGCCTTCAATATATTCCTCGTGAATTCAGTAACTCCATTCCCGACGTCCATTTTACAAAGATTACGATAGTCCTTGGAGCCGAGTAGGTATTGACAAGCTGTCCTCATCGCGTTGATGTTTAAACATGAGCGCGGGAAATAGTACTTGTATTGACGTTTCTTGCAGTCAAATCTGTCAAATGTTAATGCTACTCGGTACTAGATGGCGTGTTTTCAAAGATATCGCAACGGGCAACTCCACATGCAAAGAAATCCCCACACTTGTACACAGCGGTCTCTCAAGTTAATTTTCATGTACTTGTTACTTTGAAAACTATATTTCTGACCAAACATTTGGATGGCATGACGACAATATTATTGAATACTATAAAAAAAAAAAAACTAAGGAATAAGTTTGAAGATTTTTACTGAATAAAAATAGGTAAAACCAGTATAATAATGGAAAGAGAAAAAATCCTATAACATGCAGCAAACAAGCAAGCAAGCAATCACGTAATATGCGATATAGCAACATGCAAGCAGTATGTACTGCTAACGACATCTATTATGTAACACCACCAACTAACAGTTACACTATTCCCTACTCGATGGCGTTAATAAAAAACCACACCTGACAATCTAGACACACTTAAACTACTAACCTTTGCTACTTCCTACTAGATGGCGCTGCTATAGCATTACCATTAACGACATCTACATTTAACATCACTAAATAACACTTTAACTACTTCCCACGAGATGGCGGCACATACCTGGCACTAAATGTAGGTTTATCCTCCGGCACTGGCATCCAGCCCACAACTCTTATGTCTCTGGGTAACAGTCCATTTAACATCTTGCAGTACTTCATTTCGGTGTGAACGGAGTCGGGACTGTTCTGCTGGTCCGGTGGGTGCTTGCTGCGTAGTAATATTGTGATCACCTGTGTAGCGACATCTAGTTATGAAATCTGTCAAACTTATGTACCGAAAAAAAGTCCTTTTAACGCCCCAATCCTGGGCACAGGCCTCCCGTCAATGCGAGGGAGATTCAGGCCATAATCCACAACTCTGGGTCAGTGCGGGTTGGTAGAGTTCACATGTTTAAGACATGCAGGTTTCCTCACGATGTTTTCCTTCACAGTAAGCAAGTGATAATCATAATATTAAAGTTTTGATTCGCACATAGATTTCCAAAAATCCAGATGTCTGAGACGGGGTTTGAACCCTGGACCTGTAAGCCCGCAAGACACAAGCTAAAAAAGGAAACCAATAAATTACATACTTACCAGAGACATACCTAAAGTATTCATCAAATAACCAGAGATTTCTTGTTTTTTAAATCTAATTTATCAAGGCCTGAGTTCACCAACCGACTGCCGGATATTACAGCAGCTAATCAAACAGCTCTAACGGACCATTAGTGTATTGGTAAACATGGCCCTAATGCCCTAAGTACCTACCTGTCCAAATGAGCTAACTCCCTTATCCGTCCTACCACATCTATGATACTGGGCAGTCTCTCGAGACTCTATTAGACAAGACTTCGTCAACGCGTGGAACAGATGATGCTCAATAGTATTGTTGGAGTCTTCCTGAACCGCCAGACCTTGGTACTGCCAGCCGAAGTACAGAACATGGAGTAGAACTTTACGGTAATGACATCTGGAATAAAATAAAAAGATTAATAGTACATTATCTTTCTTTTTAGGGTTCCATACCCAAAGGGTGTCAATGGAACCCTATTATTACTAAGCCTACGCTGTCCGTCGGTCCGTATTTCTGTCTGTCAGCGGGCTGTATCTCACGAACCGTAATAGGCAGAGAGTTGAAATTTTCACAGAATGTGTATTTCTGTTGCCACTACAACAAATACGAAAAAACAAATAAAATTTAAAAATAAAGGAGGTTCCCAAACAAAAACTTGATATTTTTGGCGTTTTTACTCTACGGTGGTACGGAACCCTTTATGTGCGAGTCCAACACGCACATGACCGGTATTTTTTTTTTCTATATAAAATACTAGCCAGAATGGGATTTCTATAGAACCTTTCATCACCTATTTGAACCCCTTAGGAGCTCATAGCCAGCTGCAATCATTGATCGGTAATTTACCATAGGTTTAGGTAATATACCAATGCTTGGCAAGGTGATTTAAACAGAATATCTTGGTACTTCGGAGTGCACGCAAAAAGTCGGTCCCGAATTTTGTCAGCTAGGCAGCAGTTGTTGTCAGAGGCCTTAGGGCGGCTTGAACAACTAGTCCACAACGCCGACCTAGTGCGGGTTGGTAGTGGTTGGTTTAGAAAGTTGTGCAAAAAGGTGTATAAAGTCACTTACTTGCTAAAATCAAAAGGTCTTTTTCGATCATTAATTTCACCTTTCGAGTCCTCAGTTAAGTTTTTACGTATCTTATTTTGCAACTGCAGATTATGAGCTTCCAGCCGTATTATTTTCTCAACTAACTCCTGTAGAAAATACGAAAGATAATTACAATTTAACATACGTATAGGTTATGTTAAAAAAATCACCATTTTATACGATCTATGTACGTTTTTATCGAAGTTCAACAATTCCTCCTTGGAAGTAACTTTCTGCCTTTTCTGTTTTGGTGGTATTTTATCCATTTTTATTTTGGGTTTGCAATATTTGGAAAATAATAATAATTGATGTCAACAAATAAAATGCATTTTTATTTTGACAGATAGACAGCCAGCTGACACTGACATTGACATACCAAAAAACAGATAGTAGGTACGTTCTGAAACCGCATAAGAAAAGTTTGAAATAAGGTATATGTAATTAAAAAGTGAAATAAATGAAAAGCTCACGACTGTAAGTACCGTGGTAGTAGACAGATACAGTCCACTCAGGTAGGTACTATCAAATCGGAATGAAATCCATGATAAAATTCGCACACAGCGAAGTCTTCAATCGTTTATTCATTCCTAAACCAAGTCAAGTAGAAATTACCACGTAGAATTGAATTGACTATAGTCTGATTTTTTATTAAACGAAGCAAACTGACAGCTAAAAATGTCACTGTTCTATGAATTTGAACCTTATTTGTTCTATTTATATCGAAAAGTGACATTAGCACCTGTCAGTTTACTTCGTCTAATTAAAAATCAGACTATAGGTAGGAGTAACCCATGGACCAATTACTAAGGGGACTGGCCCTAAGCAACTCGGCCGAGTGGTCGGCCTAGTACTAACATCGATATAAAACGAAGCGAGTAGTTCAACTATTTACCGGTAGATAGAACAATGAAAATGAAAAAACAATGACCACGTTTTTTTCCATACATATATCTAATAAGGGCACCTCTGTCTTTAGTCTTTACTCTGTGGAGTAACCCTAGTGAATCAAGACTAAATTATTTTAAAAACGTGCATATTTTTGTCACTAAAATTGTAGGTACATTGTTATCTCGTCATCATCCATCTCGCGATTTGAGGATGTCATTGATAAGTTCTTATCTATAGCACATCATCACGCTTACTCCCATAGAGGTAGGCGTATTTTGTGTGCCCACATTTTACAAATAAACGTATGTACGGCCCGCCTGTTGCTAAGCAGTTACCGTAACCTATAGATGCTTGCTATACCAAAAGCATCGCTTGGACATTGCCGAACTTAATGGGAGTGGAACAGGGAGGGCAAGGGTGGGCTTCCGGCTCTCGCACTCATCGTATGAAATGTAGATTAGCTTAGCAACTTAACGCCGATGTTCTGTGAGAGGGTGGTACTACGCTTATTTAATTCGACTACTTATCACTGAGATTGATTGACGACCGCATGGCACAGTGGTTCTAGAGTAGGTCGCTCGGCTCACTAGATCGTGAGTTGCGGGTTTGATTCCCGCCAGAGGCAAATTTCGGAAACAGCCTTTTCGTAATTTGCCCTGGTCTGGGTGTCACTGGGATCGCCCCCAGTCCATTGTACGGTACTCATAGTACAAGCGTTGCTTAGTTTGGGACCATACAGTTGGTGTGATAGTCTGGCAAATTTGATTTATTTATATTTATAGGTAGCTGTTTTTGTCCGAAATTGTTTTCTATGATGAGACGTATATTGTGGAGTCACGTAGTTAGGACTTAATAAGTCGTAATATGACGTCATGGACATGTCGCCGCCAACTGGTTTAATACGCCATTCAATTGGGCGGCTAGGCGGTTTATTAAACGCCGTCGTTGACGAGTTGGCTGGTTGAAAGCTAGCCTTTTGGAGAAAGCTGAAATAAAAGCCGCCGGGTCATTTAAATTTAATTCCATTTTTCGCCACGGCAGCGCCAGTAGCCAGTAGTCATCTAACAAATATGGCGTCTATATTTGTCCACAGCTGATTAAATGTGTATAGTTTACCGTGTTTAGTGATTTTATGGTATGTTAAAAAGTTAAATTCAATAGTAAACAAGAGCATAACATGGATTTATCTACGACTAATGAGACGGAACCAAATTTTAAACTAATTGAGGTTATCAACAATGTTTGACAGGCTAAAGTGACTATGAATTATTCTAAAAGCATACGGACACTTATGCAGGATTACTGGATGTCATTTCGTCTATGCGGCCCAAGCGGCTAAGCAAGATTCAGCCCCTTCATTAAACGTTGCATTCAACTATTTGCCTAGGCGTCCTTTAGTCATTCTATTGAGTGCCGGCGTTTAATAAACGGCCTAGCCGCCCAACTGACTGGCGTATTAAAACAGTTGGCGGCGACAGACACGTCAACTTATCCATCATTGATTGCCTCAATACGAAATTAGGTTCGCTTCTAATTTAATAAATATACTTCTTCTTATCGTATGGTTCCCTGGTACCTGGTGTCAGAGTTGTTCAAGCCCGCCTCTGACAAGGCTTAACGACTGCCTAGATGACAACAACCGGGACTTTTTACGTGCCCTCCGAAGCACGGAGACGCTCAGTTCAAATGTCACTAAATGGTCACCCATCTCTGACTGACCTTGCCGAGCGTTGCTTAACCTCCGATAGTTTACCGATCAGTGATTGCAGCTGGTATGAGCGCCTCAATATGAGTATGGTAGATGATGATGAATAAATAAATATCGCCAGACTAACACACCAACTGTATGGTACCAAACTAAGCAAAGCTTGTACTATGGGTACCGTACAATGGACTGGGGGCGATCCCAGTGACACCCAGACCAGGGCAAATTAGGAAAAGGCCGATTCTAAATTTGTTTGTGGCGGGAATCGAACCCGCTATCACCCGATGCAGTGAGCCGAACTGCCTCTTCATATCATCTTTCAAGTGATTGTTTATTGTTATCTTTGGTCCAAGAATGTTAGAAGTTGCTCATACGGGCTGGGTCAACCGGGGTAATACCACCGTCTCACAGAAGATCGCCGTAAAGTAGCTATTACAGTTGCGCTTCGTACGATGAGAGAGCTGGAAGCCCAAGCCCTTACCCTTCCTCCGTCTTACACCATTTGGTATTGCAAGCATCTATAGGCTACGGTAAGGGGGCGTCCATAAATTACGTGATAGGGGGGGAGGGGGTAGAGCAAAATCTCACGTGTGGGAGAGGGGGGGTCTCGGCAATACTCACGTAATTTTTTATAACGCAAGAAACGGTATAGAATTGCAAGAAAACTGGGATAAATTAAGTAAAACATGTTTCTCCTCTAGAATATAGCTTTTAAAAAATCTCATTTGAGATTAGAGGGGGAGGGAGGGGGTCGAGCAAAATCTCACGAAATCTCACCAAGAGGGAGGGGGGGTCGAAAAATCTCAAAAATCACCTCACGTGATTTATGGACGCCCCCTAACTGCTTAACACCAGGCGGGCTGTTTGCCACTTCAGTATCATAAAAAATACTTAGGTACCTACTAATAAAACCATCTGTCTGCAACACATAGGTAATTACGTCTTAAGATATAAATAGTGCGTCCCAAAATAAAAGAACGCGGCAGTCGCGTATATAAATTTAGAAAAAATATCGATAGTTCACGTACCTACGATGGAATAGATTAATCGATAAGTGTTATTGATTTATCGAACCGAATTCTTTTTTCAAAATATTGTCTACTGTCTACCATAGATCTATTTATACTTACTTTTAATAATCTAATTGCGAACGTAACTCTGTCCGTCTGTTTGTCTGTTTGTTACGTTTTCACGACTAAACCGCTAAACAAATTTTGATGAATGTTTGTATATAGACAAACAGGACCTAGGAGAAGGACATAACATTTTTTTGCGAAAATAAAACGTGAAGTGGGTGAAATAGGGGATGAAAGTTTGTATTGAAGACCAATCATTTATCAAGTTATTTCTATTAAAGTAATTAGTATGGAGATAGATGAAAGCTTATCGAATAAAACCGGCCAAGTGCGTGTCGGACTCGCACATAAAGGGTTCTGTACTACCGTGGAATAAAAACAATCAAGTTTCCTGTATGGGGACCCTTTTTATTTTAAAATTTTATTTTATTTTTCGTATTTGCTGTTATAGCGGCAACAGAAATACACATTCTGTGAAAATTTCAACTCTCTACCTATCACGGTTCGTGTGATACATCCCGCTGACAGACATACAGACGTACAGCGTAGGCTTAGTAAAAGGGTCCCGTTGGCACCCTTTGGGTACGGAACCCTAAAAATAGGCTACTCGAAGTAAAATTCTACGCAGACGAAGTCACTGGCACGAGCAAGTATTAAATAATTGCCCATGTATCGATCCATAAGTTTCCTGTCAATGAGGCATGTACAAATGCCATTTTTTTAAAGATCTGGGAATCGAACCTAAGCCCTCATAATCTGCTGCCGCACTAGCAACCACTAGGGCTTGAACAAGCGATGTTTTCATGCGTGTCTCAAAATAATGTCCACTATTTTACCAATAGTAATGAACCTACTTACCTATTTAAGTATAAATAATTGTCTATGTTTGTCAAAGAATTTTTTATTACGTTCATGATGTTTGTACATAATGCATGTCACTCGTCTCGGTATAGTGATGGGACTGACGTGTCACCAAATTACACGGGCTTCCATCACCATTATAGTGTTGTGATATCTATCGATATTTAATGACATAAACTTTAAAATTGGGTGACCAGATATTTTGGAAAACCAAAATGATGGTCCCCAAATGGATTAAATAATTTAAAATGAAGATGAAATTTTAAATAAAGATGCCAAGGTTCTTTACTATATGACAAATAAGGAAAATATACTTCACTTTTATTACCATAATTTGAAACCTTGAACGAAACGTAGATTGATTATGAACGCATGCATTTAATAAGCGGAACATGTAGGTATGTTGGTATACGAATATTTAACCCGATTAAACGAAGAACAAAGAATATTTTAAATAAACAATGAATGAGCACTTAAATCCGTTTTTAGACCAGATCTACCCTCAAATACAGCCATACATAGCCTACTTTGGGTGATTAACTAATACCTAAGTCATAATTCCTAATTTTGATCTAGCTAACCGAATTAGCTTCAAGATTAAGTGACAGATAAAGTTTATTGTATAAAAATTCAACAAAAAATAATAAGAAAAACGTCGATACTGACCAAGGTTACATCACTACGACATTATCGTGTCATTCGGTCGGCCATCTTGGATAGTTTATTTGAAAATCGAACGCCGGCGGAAGCGCGCGCGGTAATGTTATGACGCGCGGGAAATTCGCGTGAAAAAAAAATCGGACATGCCTGGAAAAATCCGATATTTATCTAAATTCCAGTCTAACTAGTTGTCTGCAAATTGTGTTTCAGATAAGACAGTAGTTAGTCGCTTCGTGTGATATCTCAGTGAATTTAAAAACAGAACAAAGTACAATAAATAAAAAATTGGATTTAAAAAAATCAATTAAAAACTAATTTGAAGTTTTTTTTTAAACGGTGTTCTCATGGCTCAAGTGTCGTGAAGTTAATAGCCTTTGAATGCCAGTTTGTTTTTCAAGTATAGTGACGTGACATATTATGGTGTTTTCCAATTGATTGATGGCCAATTCCAAATCGATTTAGGTGAGTGAAGCGAGACGCAGTTTACCTACTTCGTAGCGCTTTACTTTGTATCCGAGTAAGTATTATGTACACGTGGACAGTTTTTTTTATTTTTATTTTTTTACTAAGTTGGCAAACAAGTATATGGCCAGTCTGATCTTAAGCAATTACCGCAGCCTATATACTCGCAATACCAAAGGGAAGGGGGGTTGGACTTCCGGCTCTCTCACTCATCGTACGGAACGTACCTGTAATAAGTAGGTACCTACTTTACGCCAGTATTCTGTGAGAGGGTGGTACTACCCCGGTCGAGCCAGTCCATAGGTATATGAGCTGCAGTCAATTGGCTACAGTTTGGCTCTATCACCAATAAATGCCATTGCCATTGCCCGCGCGAGTTATGCGTGCCATCTAGACGCACCAATAAAAAAATAGTTTTTGTTTATGCGCACACACAAAAGTAGGTACCTTTTTGCACGTGACTTTATTAGTTTTTCTTTCTCAATGCGTATCAAATATTTAAAGGCACATTCACGTCATCACTATCACTACATAGTAAAAACAAAGTCGCTTCCCGCTGTCTGTCTGTCTGTCCCTATGTATGCTTGGATCTTTAAAACTACGCAACGAATTTTGATGCGGTTTTTTTAATAGATAGAGTGATTCAAGAGGAAGGTTTATATGTATAATACATGCATAATATAGTAGAGAAACACCGACATCCACGCGGGCGAAGCCGCGGGCATCAGCTATGGTAGTTGCCTATCATTTTCACTGAGAAAAGTTTTCTTTGAAAAGCATGGTATATGACGGTCCTAACCATCGACTACATACCCCGTAGACGGCTTATATAGAGCGCACGCTTTCAGACACCACATTAGGAAATAAAAAGTAAGTTTAAAAACTAAAACCCGACTACTGAAAAATCGCGCTCTAAAAAGTATGAAACAAGAAAATATTCTCATCTAGAGGATAGCCGTGGTCCGTGTAGGTCCTTTAGGGCCAAATGGCATATGAACACGGACCACGGCTATCCTCTAGATGAGAATATTTTCTTGTTTCATACTTTTTAGAGCGCGATTTTTCAGTAGTCGGGTTTTAGTTTTTAAACTTACTTTTTATTTAATTATTTTGGAGTTATAGGTAACAATATATATATTTTTGAAATGTGCTTATCAAGCTCTTTCATTTAATACCCCACACGGTTTTATTAAAAAATGTTTTTTTTTTGTTCATGACATTATGTCCTCTAGAGGGCGCCATATGCAATTTTATGTGACGTCACATAGCCTATAACCAGCGCGCCATTAAGCCGCTTCTAACGATACCTCATTTGTCAAATTACGACAAGTAGTTTGGAAGTTAGGTGGGAACAGACGCACATACATACATACATACATACATACATACCGGTCAAAATCATAACCCTCCGCCGTAGTCGGGTAAATAGATCTCCGGCCGACATGGCAACCGCCAAGAATTAACGATTTATAATGACGCATTTACGAAGATCATATTAAGCGACCGGGGCTCAAGTCGCTTAGCCATTGTGCCGCCACTGTGGCCAGGCGTTTTGCTATAGTGATCGACCATCTGATTGGTAGATTGATTCTGACCGACCAATAAGAAACCGATCAGCCGGTCAGCTGACGAATCAGAGTACGACGAAGTAGATCACTATAGAAACTTAATGGCAATATACATAGAGCATGCCCCTCTAGCCAAGTGGCTTCGTCGAAAATCGTTTCTACAAATCGCTACGCTTAAATGTATGGAAATGACATTACTATAGTCGTCGAGATATAAGAAGCCCGGTTTGACAACTTGGTATGGCCATAGAATGTAACTTAGCACGTAATCAAGAAAATAATAAAAAAAAAACTACGAAGTTTTTGAATTCACAAAACACTTATTATTTTCGTGCGTTAAATAATATGTAAGAACACATTTCAAGTTTATTTTTATCACATAATAACGTAAAGTTAAACATAATTTTCTATTTCTTCGAAACGTTTCAAAAACAGTTACGTTCTAAGTCCTTTTTTTCTTAAACCATAGTGCTGTTACTAATTTGATCACAGATTATCAACGGCTATATCGATTCCATATAAAAATATTAATGTTTTTTAAGCTTTTAAGTAAGATTATGACCCCAAGGCGTAAAGAAAAAACTGAGTTGAATTTGTTTGTGCGCTCGTTTGTATTCGGTATATATTTCTGATGGCTTGTCTTTGTTTTTGGACTGATTCTGTTTGCTATCACGTTCATTTTCACGATATTTTTATTTTTGCTGCAGAACTCAGGTTTCCTGTGTTCCACTATATCATTTTATCACTTTCTAGAACTTAAAACTAAAAATAATAATATAAAGAAACGATTAAATGTTCTTATAATTTGGAATCGATTTTTCGTGATAATCGGATATTTAGGATACCGATTTCTTTTGTTCGCATCCCTAATTAAGTCATAATGACAGTTGTCAAACCGGGCTTCTTATATCTCGACGACTATAGTCGTGATGGGTTATGAGCGCAGAGAAAAGATCGGTTTGCAGTTTAGGAAATAAGTTTAAAGTCAAGATGACACCACCAACTGACAACTTAAAGAGAACATATTTAAATTTCGTTTATAGAACTAACACTTCCACATAAACAAATCACAAATACTTTCCCGTAACAAAAACATCAAAAAACGTCCCCTTAACAAAAACATCAATTAGCAAACTAAATAATTAACTATGTAACTATTAACATCACATCAAACAGTTACAGACAGTCAAACAGAAATAAACTTTCATGTTTTTTCTCTTGTTAAAGGTTTAGTCACGGATTAGGACGTCTGCAATCATAATCATTAGTTGACATATATTTTACATCTACCATTGTATTACTAACAACTTCTCTAATGAAGTGATGTCTTATATCAATACGTTTGCTACGTGCATGAAACATTAAGTTAAGACAAAGTTTTAAAGCAGATTGGTTATCATTGTATACTACCATGGACCAGTTACTAAGGGGACTGGCCCTAAGCAAGTCGGCCGAGAGGTCGGCCTAGTACTAACATCGACATAAAACGAAGCGAGTAGTTCAACTATTTACCGGTAAATAGTAAAATGAAAATGAAAAAACAATGACCACGTTTTGTTTCATAAAAATGTCTAATAAGGGCACCTCTTTCTTTAGTCTTTACTCTGTGGTATACTACTATCTTTGGATAAAACTTTCAACATTCATTAATAAATGAACGTAAGAAAATAGCCTCTTTGAAGGAGTCGGAGAGAGCCATGTATTCTGCCTCCGTGCTCGACAGAGCTACAGTTCTTTGCTTGCGACTTACCCATGTGATGACTGATTTATCTAATGACAATACCCTGTGTATGACCTACAGTCCACTTCATTGGCAGCCCAATCCGCATCTTCGTAACCAGTGATATCCAATTGCCCTTTCTGATAGGTTAAGCAATGATGAGTCGTGCTTTTAAGGTAGCGAATAACCCTTTTGGCGGCCTTCCAATGTGTCTCATCATGGCAATCATTGAGTTGACTAGGTTGCTTACCGCACGCGCTATATCTGGTCTGGTGCAAACTGCCACGAACATCAGACACCCTATTAGATTTCGGTATTAAAATTTAGTATCTTTGCTTTCTGCAACTTAAGTCCATTGGTCCATTGGTCTCCATTGGGGTAGACACAGGTTTGCAATCAGACATATTAAACTTTTCCAGTATTTTCTTAATATAACTCGTCTGGTCGTCTACGTAAAGAGCAATGATAATCATATCCTCCCCATGTTCTTTACAGTAGAGGTTCAACTTTTTGTTCCTAGCCTTAAGCACAAAGCCAACTGGTTGTTCCATCAAGACAGTTTCTTCCAGTTCTCCATTTAAGAAAGCAGTTTTAACATCCAGATGGTAGATCTCCAAATGGTACACTGCAGCCAGTGCGACAAGTAGGACGAGTACCTTACGACAGGAGCAAAGGTCTCATGGTAATCTATTCCATTTGTGTGAATCCTTTTTCTACAAGGCGTGCTTTGTACTTTAGTATCTGACCATCCAGTCCTCTCTTCCTTTTAAACACCTATTTGCACTTGACAGGTTGTATGCCCAGCTGGTATATCAGTTAATGTCCAGCACTTATTAGTGATAAATGAACCCACCCGACCCACTCACCGCTCTCCTCGACTCAGATGTCGAGGAGACCGACACACGCACACTACCCATCATACACCGACCTCGCCGGCGAGCTCGACGTATCCCTCTTCCGCTAATATGTGCCTCTATGCGCCTGTGCCAGCAGGACCTAGACGCACCTAGGCATTCGACAAGCCCGCTGAGTTTTTTGCCGGATCTTCTCAGTGAGGTCGCGTTACGATCCGGTGGTAGTTTTTACCTCCGTTCTCTCTAGAGACAGCAGCCAAGCCGAGGCCGAGCCCTATGTGGCGCCCTTGAGCGTGCTGTCCCCCTACCCTTCTGGTTGGAGAGCACTTTGCACTCACCAAAGTCCGGGTGAAGTTGTAGAGGCCACTTTGGCCAACAACATATTGTCAATTCATAAAAAACAGTGATAAATGAATTATACTCATCTAATATGGCTTCCTTCCACTGTGCAGCCTCACTACCTGTCAATGCTTTATGAACAAATTTCGCCACCAGCTCATCTCCGGAGTCTGCATCCCCGTATACTAGTAATGTCGGTTCGGATACTAGTAATGTCATTTCCATACATTTAAGCGTAGCGATTCGTAGAGACGTTTTAGACGAAGCCACTTGGCTAGGGGAGCAGGCCCTAAGAAGGCCCTAGGAAGTAGATCACGTGACTTATGTCATTTCCATGCATGAAGCGTAGCGTTTTGTAGAAACGCTTGTAGACCTAGCTAGAGGCTAGAGAGGGCTAGAGAGGCTGTTCAGTCATACACACAGCGTTCAGTCATACACACAGGGCGATGTTTACTGCATCGAAAATGTTTATTAACTCTAATAGTATTGTTAATTGTGTTCGTTAAAGAAATAGCGAGAAATTCGCGCACTTTTATATACAAATTCGTCATAGCTTTCATCTGTTGTGGGGCGTCCATGAATTACGTGAAGCGTTTAAGGAGGGAGGGTGTTGGTTGATCCGAATCTCACCCAATCTCACGTAGGCGAGGCGTCTCAGCAAACATCATGTAAAAAAAAATCCGTAAGAAATTTCGTAAAAATTAAATTTAGTAAAACATGTTTCTCCACTAAAATATGGTTTTTGAAAAAAATCACGTGTGATTAGGGGGGGGAGGGAGGGGGTCGAGCCAAATCTCACGACATCTCAAAACAAGGTATGCAGCCCATAAGGTGGACCGACGACCTAGTGAAGGTCGCGGGAAACCGCTGGATGCAAGCAGCACAGGACCGGGCGTGGTGGGACACCTTGGGGGAGGCCTATGTCCAACAGTGGATGTCTTTTGGCTGACATGATGATGAAAGAAAAACCGGGAATACATGTTGAATGAAGAAAATGATAAACAAAATCCGGTTCATTTTACTAACCGTAGGTTCTATTTTAACTGGTATTGTAAGCCAGTTAGTTAGTCACGCGATAGTTTAACGTGGGAACAGTTTAAAAACATACAATAGGTTTGATTATTAGTGTTTTTTTATTCATATTCCAAGAATGTAACGATTCTTCTTCGAACATGACCAAGAGTTTAACATTTGAATTTGATTTCAAGATGGTAGAGGAAAGCTACATGGCTACTGTAATTCATACGGGCTGGCGCGATCGGGGTAGTACCACCCCCTCACAGAAGATCGGCGTAAAGCAGCTATTACAGCTGGGTTTCGTACGATGTGTGGGAGAGCCGGAAACCCAAACAGGGGGGGGTGGGATTCCCTCTGCCCCACTCCCCTTCAGGTCCAGGTCAGCAACGTGCGAGCGATGCTATTGATATTGAAAGCATCTATAGGTTACGGTAACTGCTTAACATTGGGCTTCCGGCTCTCTCATCGTACGAAACGCAACTGTAATATCTACTTTACGCTGATATTCTGTGAGCGGGTAGTACTACTTACTCCAGTCGAGCCAGCTCATATAATGAGATGCAGTCAATTGGCTACAGCTTGGCTCTAACACCACAAAAACTTTGACTAAATTCTCAAAAAATAGTGGACGTGAGCGTCGTCTTTTTTATTGGTCTATGATAAAATAAATACTCCATCCGTTTTTCTATTTGATCTATTTCTGACGCGACACAGAACAGCCGTAGACTATAAACTTTGACAATTGTTTATTTCTACATTTGATGGCGAAGGATTTATTCACCATTTGAACGATGCGATGGCTTCTCTTATAGCTTTATATTTAGAGACCGCCTTGGGTCGATGGGATTCTCCATACAATCTTTCATCCCCCATTCATCCTCTTTGGGGATGAATATCAAAAAACGCTGGTATAAAAGTGCCAATACCGTCATGTTTACCCACGAACGTAAATACATACTGGACTGTTCACTACTGCACAAAAAACGAGCCGAGCGAGAGGCCCCAGTTGGGACCGTGTCCCTCAATAGTCACGAAAAATACTAAATTAATTTAGTATTTATCGTGACTATTGTTAATATGATAAAACAATAGTCACGATAAATAATAAATTAATTTATTTGCTTGATTTAAAAACTAACAATCACTACCCAACGATAATATTATTTTGGCATGGCAACTCGAAATGAGAGGGACACGGTCCCAACTAGGGCCTCTCGCTCGGCTCGTTTTTTCTGTCTAAGAATTGTCAAGGTATAATAGACCTTAAGGCAGCAGAATAAAGTTGAATTTCTTCTTAACCAAAAACTCAACTTGTCTATCCTCTATTAAAAGATTCTTGTGTTTACCAGCCCCCATAGACAAGTGGCTTCGTCGACAAGCGTTTCTACAAAGCGCTACGCTTAACTGTATGGAAATGACATTACAAGTCGATAAGTAGATCACGTGACTTATGTCATTTCCATACATGAAGCGTAGCGATTTATAGAAACGCTTGTAGACGATAGCCACTTGTCTAGAGGGGAAGGTTATTTTCGCTAGCGACTTTGTCGTACTGTGTCCATGTACTCAGTTTAGTAAGACACACTATTTTGGACACTCACATGCCTTTCTTGGTAATGACTTTTCTTTATAAACAGAAGCCTAAACACCATATTTCTAACTTTAATAAAAAAACCAGCGAAGTGCGTGTCGGACTCGCACATAAAGGTACCACCGTAGAATAAAGAGTCAAAAATATCAAGTTTCTTGTATGGAGACCCCTTTATTTTTAAATTTTATTTAATTTTTAGTATTTGTTGTTGTAGCGGCAACAGAAATACACATTCTGTGAAAATTTCAAGTCTCTACCTGTTACGGTTCGTGAGATACAGCCCGCTGACAAACGGACGGACGCCCGTTCGGACGGAAGGACAGCGGAGGCTTAGTAATAGGGTTCCGTTGGCATCCTATGGCTGTGAAACCCTAAAACCGCTGATAAAAATGACTCCTCTTTAAACAAAATTGGTGTTTAAGCTTTAAACACCAATTTCCATATTTCTAACTTTAATAAAAATTAGGTTCTGCATTCAGATTTTCATCCCCTATTAAACCATCTTAGACCGCTATGCAATGGGGATGGGATATATATTTTTAAATATCTATGTTACTAAGGTAACAATCAAGCCTACGGCCCGCCTAATGTTAAGCAGTTACCGTAGCCTATAGATGCTTGCAATACCAAAGGCATTGCTCGCACGTTGCCTGCAAAGGGAGTGGGACAGTGAAAGGGGTTAGGCTTTCGGATCTCTCACTCATACGAAACGCAGCTGCAATAGCAACTTGACGGCGATCTTCTGTGAGAGGGAGGTAGTACCCCGGTCGAGCCAACCCGTATATGAGCTGCAGTCAATTGGCTACAGCTTGGCTCTACCTCTAGAGTTAGAAAATCGATGCACTGACAACCTGTGATTTCTCTTGTGACGTCATATTATTGTGATGTCATGTATGACGTCATTGTACACCCGTCCGTGTTACATTACATATTCATTATCACTTGATTATCATGGTATTAGAATTTCACGAGGATTTATTTAAGTATACTCTATATGTACATGTTTGGGAGTCGATGACTTTCATTGCACGAATTATACAGAGTGGTGATGACATATCGACAATAACTGAAACCACATACTGGGTATCACGTGACAGGTCGTACATAAAAAAATATCAAAATATATTCAAAGGTATAGCCACGGGATGGCTTTTTACCCGACTACGGAGGCGTTATGATTTTGACCGGTATGTATGTATGTATGTATTATGTATGTATGTATGTATGTATGTATGTATGTATGTATGTATGTATGTATGTGCATCTGTTCCCACCTAACTTCCAAACTACTTGTCGTAATTTGACAAATGAGGTATCGTTAGAAGCGGCTTAATGGCGCGCTGGTTATAGGCTATGTGACGTCACATAAAATTGCATATGGCGCCCTCTAGAGGACATAATGTCATGAACTAAAAAAATAACATTTTTTAATGAAACCGTGTGGGGTATCAAATGAAAGAGCTTGATGAGCACATTTCAAAATATATATATTGTTACCTATAACTCCAAAATAATTAAATATAAAGTAAGTTTAAAAACTAAAACCCGACTACGGAAAAAACGCGCTCTAAAAAGTATGATACAAGAAAATATTCTCATCTAGAGGATAGCCGTGTAGGTCTTTTAGGGCCAAATGGCACATGAACACGGACCACGGCTATCCTCTAGATGAGAATATTTTATTGTATCATACTTTTTAGAGCGCGTTTTTTCCGTAGTCGGGTTTTAGTTTTTAAACTTACTTTTTATTTTTTACTTCTACCATTTTAACTTTACGCCTACAAATGCACCGCCAAATACACCGACACCGAAGCGATTTTGCCACACTCGTACCTACAGGTCAGTCGATGAGGTCAGAAGACGATTATAAAGGATGTAGTGTTACGTTTAGATTATTCCCGCATTTAACTTGTGTGAAAATTTAGATTTTAAAGTATTGTGATTGACTAGTAGGGATTGTGTTTAAAGGACATTGACAATCTATGTATGGATGTTGGACCAAGTGCTGCCCAGAATGAACACATAGTGCATTGTTTTCCATACGT
Organism: Drymonia ruficornis; assembly: GCA_947859195.1. Lineage (NCBI taxonomy): Eukaryota > Metazoa > Arthropoda > Insecta > Lepidoptera > Notodontidae > Drymonia > Drymonia ruficornis. Next base: position 4,178,112 of record OX401932.1, on the reverse strand, counting down.
CAATACTAACCTATAAACCGAAGCGCTTCAAAATCTGTTCCGGGAGTCAAGAGAAAAACAAGTTTTTCGTTGTGAATTATGTATGGAAAAAAGGAACTTGAAAACAAAAAATCGACTATTTGTTTATTATTATTGATAATAAACTAAGGGAGAAAAGGGGAGGCCTTTGTCCAGCAGTGGGGCAGTCCAATCAATAGGATATTAAAAATATTAAAAAAAACTAGACAACATCCTACCTAAAATCATAAAAAAACCCAGGGTGTTTTTTTTATATTATTTTTTTGTTAAGTAAATTGATCTAGGAAATCATTTGGAAACACTCCCATGTCTGGGCAGCACTTGGTCCAAACCCTGTCAATCTCCTTTATTGTCGTTATGTCGTCACCATCCTGTATAATATAAGTATCTTTAATATGATTATCACTTGCTTACGGTGAAGGAAAAACATCGTAAGGAAAGCTGCATGACTTAGCATTTTTTTTTAATTTTTTTTTTGTGTTCTTTTTAGGATCTGCAATCAGCCATCTAGCTATAAGCAGTTGTGATGTTGATTGTTCTGACGTGGTGTGCAGGACTCCAGTGAGTCTGTCACATAAGAAGGCAGAGCTAATTCGTTCCTTCCACTCGACACCACCAAAACGACACCATCGGTGGTGTCGTTTGGAATCTCTAGTCCATACGACACCACCCTAGTGATGTCCAGAAACGCGTGTTTTTGACAAACAGCTCCCAGTTCATTAAAATAAATAAATAAATATCAGACAACATCACATACATTGATCCGACCCCAAAGTTATTATTTCAAGTTATCTATAGTTAAACGATAATTAATAAAACAGAGTTTATGAAATAAATATAAACTAAACTAACTAAATATACTAACAGATAAATATAAACTTTATCAAATGACATACCTCATTAATGAAACTGCTTGAACTTAATTGGAGTTTTCATATCAACAACTTTGTATGTAGGTAACCTCACTAATAGTCGGTGGTGTCGTATGGACTAGAGATTCCATACGACACCACCGGTGGTGTCGTTTTGGTGGTGTCGAGTGGAAGGAATGAGCTAATTTTGATTGCGCTCTAAGATATTACGCCTCTTTAGGCGCTTATGTGGATTTGGTTGCAGAAGCTGCATGGCTAGATGGTTTGGGTGGGTCGCTAATCTCTGCTTGTACGTATTTTCTACACTCCCAATTATGTCCTTTACTGTGTCTACTTTTAAATGTTCATGTAGTTCTACATTGGTAATAAACCATGGTGCATTATACACCATGGTGCATTAGCAAATCTAACAAATTTTTGAAAGACATGGTGAAATCCGCCAATTCGCACTGGGTCGTCATGGTGGATTATGGCCTGAATCCCCCTCGCATTGAGGAGAGGCCAGTGCCCAGCAGTGGGACGTTAAAAGGGCTAATATCCTTATTATTTACTTATAGTAAAATTATACAGTTTTTGCTGTAGCCCATCAAGAACAAAGAACCAGTAGAGTAGTCAATTATGCAGAATTATATTTTTTTACATTTGTCTTTATTAACTATAATTATCTTAACAAAGTTTCAAAGCAAAAAATAATTTAACATCAAGGATAAACGTTGAGGCCCGCCTGATATTAAGCAGTTACGCAGTTACCGTAGCCTATAGATACTTGCAATACCAAAGGCATCGCTCGCATGCCGACCTGAAGGGGAGTGGAACGAAGGGAAAGTGGGGGTTGGACTTCCGGATCTCTCATCGTACGAAACGCAGCTGTAATAGCTACTTTACGCCGATCTTCTGTGAGAGGGTGGTACTACCCTGGTCGAGCCAGCCCATATGAGGTACAGCTTGGCTCTACCACCTATGAAATTTGTGTCTTGTAATTTAATCTCACACCAACTTATTTTTGGGGTTCCGTACCTCAAAAGGAAAAAAACGGAACCCTTGTATTTTCTTCCATATAAATCCGTCTATCAGAAAATGGACACGCTATGCTACAGTAATAATACAGTCTCTCCATGTACCTATTCTTGCTCTTAGCTACATACCCATAAGGGGTCATCCATAAATTACCTCACACGTAAAGGGGAGGGAGGGGGTCGATGAAATGTGACATTTTGTGACAAGGGGTCGGAGGGGTTCCTAAGTTCCGTGACGTCACATTTAAAAACATAACATAAGTATAAAAAAAAAAATAATGATATTGTAAAAAATATGTGACGTCACACAGGGAGGGGGGATTCTCACAAATATGACCAGCTGTGACAAGAGGGAGGGGTAAAAAAATGATTAAATTCGTGTGACGTAATTTATGGATGGCCCCTAAGTCATAAACGCCATGGCCGGCTACAAATTGATTTTGTCCCCAGGAAACACGTTCATTATTGCAATCACTAATTGGTAAACGATTGGAGGTTAACCAACGATTACGGTGAGGGAAAACATCGTGAGGAAACCTACCTATCCCTCGGGACGAGGTAATAGTCAGTTCCTGTATACACGGCGACAAGGTTCACCACCTGTCACGTTGGGTTCTGACTATCAGGTGAAACGTGGGTTTTGAGTTGGTTAATACCTCCACAATGTGGTGGTGTATGGTCACTCAAGCCTCTGACTACCCCCGAATGGGGATAAAAGTCGTGACGTATATGTATGTATGCTAACAAACGCTTGGTAAGGTCAGTCTGAGATGGGTGACCATTTAATAGCATTTGAAATAAGCGTCTCCGTGCTTCGGAGGGCATGTAAAAAGTCGGTCCCGGTTGTTGTCATCTAGGCAGTAGTTAAACCTTGTCAGAGGCCTTCGGGCGGCTTGAACAACTCTGACACCAGGGGGCTTACCACCACCTGTCATAGCAGTTTTGTTTAAACGTTTCAGCGGCCATTTGTGCAATGACGTTTCTTATTGTCATGACAATAAGGTACGTCATTGCACAAAAAGTCGCTGAAACGTTAAAGCGTTCCTGTAATTGAATCGCGATAAGAGTTTGTGGTAAGCCCCCTGGTTGGCCACTGACCATACGATAAGAGGAAGAAAAATAAGATATTATATTAAACCAATGATATTTAGCTCAAGCTTAGTACTTCCTTTCCTACCAAAAATATACGTAATGACATAAAAATATCAAGGCACATAACATAGACATTACCAAAAAGAGGGAGACACATGTATGTCTCAAATAGTTGGTCCTACTAAACTGAGTCCATGGATATCTACAGTATGACTTAGGGCTGTATCACATCTGGCGACAGGACTGGCGACCGTCGCCAAGTAGAGTCCTGTCATATTTTGACATAATTCAATACGAATTATTGGCGACGGTAGCCAGCGACGTCGCCGGCCACGTATCCAAACAATTGGTATTACCTGTCAAATTCAATACGAATTCGTTGGCGACGGCGGCTGGCGACGCGCTTGGCGTCCCAGTGAGATAGAGCCCTAAATCGCCCGCGGAAAATAATCTCGAAAACATGTCGATATTGCCAATACGGTTTATTTGTGGTGAATCATGTCTTGCTATTTAATTAATAAGTGAATTGTCGAAACAGAGTATGAGGAGGCTTTGGTTGAAAATCAGCGCTGGAGGAAACTTCGTTCCTCTCCAGCACACGCTGAGCCAAATGCCTTTCGGCACAGCTCACACTGATAGTAATGTTGCTTGTTGTATACCTACTATCTATATGTCTATCTCTTCTGATTTTGTATGTGCTGTTCCTTTTTCTGTGCTGTGCTGATTAAATATTTTTCATTTTCATATTGTTCATTTCATTTCAATTACGAGTACCTACGACATTTGTGAATTTCGCTGCATGTAGTGGTGCGCTAAGATTTTTTTTTTAAATTATAAATGGGCTTGCTCTTGACTTCAGTCTTGTCGCAAAGGCAAATATGAGGTCGACGGTGAAGCGAGCGCACCCAGAAGATGCCTGTTCACCCTACTTTTGAAAAGATTTGGGTTGTACGCACTCGGAAATACTGACGCAGGCAGGGAGTTCCATTCCTTGGCCGTGCGCATTAGGGGCCATCCATTAATTACGTCACACGAATTTCATGATTTTTAGACCCCTCCCCCCCCTTGTCACAGCTGGCACATTTGCGAGACCCCCCCCCCCCTCCCTGTGTGACGTCACATATTTTTTATAATTTTCAGAAATTTTCAGAAATTTTCGTTAAAAATTCAAATTTCGGTTTTAATACTTGGATATATTAGACTTTTAAATGTGACGTCACAAAACTTAGGACCCCTCCCACCCCCTTGTCACACAATGTCACATTTCGTCGACCCCCTCCACCCCTTTACGTGTGACGTGTGGATGGCCCCTTATCAAAGATGATTGTGATTGATTTTTGTGATTGCGTTTTTAGAAGGTATCATATCTCCTGAAATAGTACAGCAATGTCAAATAAACATATGATTATCATCGGTGGTATATCGGTCGCATGGCGGACGAACTGAATTATTGACGAGCTATCGATCGAGGCTACTGGCGGTAGTATTTTTAATGTCCTACTTCGAGGAAATAAAACTTTGCTGTTGTTCTATAAGGGGTTTGATGAGGTACTCATAAAGCATAGATATAAATAAACACACCGACTTTATGGTTCCAAACTAAGTAAGCCAAGCTGTAGCCAATCGACTACAGCTCATATATGGGCTAACTCGATCGAGTAGTACCACCCTCTCACAGTAGATCGGCGTAAAGTAGCTATTACAGCTGCGTTTCGTACGATGAGTGAGAGAGCCGGAAGCCCAACCCCCTTCCTCTTCCTGTGTCCCACTTCCCACTGATCAGATGGGCATCATGCGAGCTATGGCTTTGGTTTCGCAACCATCTATAGGCTATGGTAACTGCTTAACATCAAGCGCGCCGTACTCTTGTTTGCCACCTTAGTCATATAAAAACGCAACGCTTGTACTATGGGTACCGTAGAATGGACTGGGGGCGATCCCAGTGACACACAGACCAGGGCAAATTACGAAAAGGCCGTTTCCGAAATTTGTCGCTGACGGGAATCGAACCCGCAACCACCCGATGCAGTGAGCCGAGCGGCCAACGCTCAAACCACTGCGCTAAAAGGCCGTAAGGGTGCGTTTCCACTGACGCGGAGCTGGGCGGAGCGGAGCGGAGAAGTGCACTGTGATTGGTCAACTGTGATGGGCCAGCAGAATGGAGATTTCGAGCACTGTGATTGGCCAATTCACGGTCCGCTCCGCTCCACTCCGCTCAGCTCCGCGTCTGTGGAAACGCACCCTAAGATTATATTTTCTTCTGTTCCAGCCACCAAACAATGGAAGATGGCCGCTACGAAGAAATACCAGTCAAAAAGGTCACCCATCTGGATTTCCGAACCCCACATTTGGAGCCCTTGGGCCAACTGGGCCGTGGTATAGAAAAGATTGGCAAGAAAGTTGGCAGAACATTTGACAAGAATGTGCTCGATACTATACGTTTTGAGAGCGAACTGAAAGCCAGTCAGAGTGAAGCGTCTTCTAGGAGGAACAGCGATGATGGGGGGAGGAGGAAGGAGGAGTTTAGGGAGGGTAAGTGGAATACCTTGGGGGAGGCCTATGCCCAACAGTGGACGTCTTTTGGCTGACATGATGATGATGAAATCGCAAATTAAGAATCTACGGTCAGCATGTTGATGGCCTTAGAGACCAGTGGTTTCCATATGGACAATCAGTTGACAGAACAGGGGACTTACCACGAACTCTTATAGCGATTCAATTACAGGAACGTTTTAACGTTTCAGCGACTTTTTGTGCAATGACGTACCTTATTGTCATGACAATAAGAAACGTCATTGCACAAAAAGTAGCTGAAACGTTAAAACAAAACTGCTATAAGAGGTGGTGGTAAGCCCCCTATTTGCTTGCGAATGACTAGGTATTAGTCGTCTACGGTGTATGTGGTCGATGATTTTGTTTTAATTTCAAGATGGCACCAGTTCCGAGCCACCAACTTCAAGCACGATGAACTACAACGCGTGGGGGGATTTGGATAGTTCCACCTCTACCACCAGGACGGAACTGAGCCTCTCCGATGGAGGGGAAGATCAGGTATGAGGTACCTCATCTACCACTAAGGGGCCATCCATAAATTACATCACACGAATTTCATGATTTTTAGACCCTTGTCACAGCTGGTCACATTTGCGAAACTCCCCCCCCCCCCCTCCCTGTGTGACGTCACATATTTTTTTACATACATACATACATATACTCACGCCTGTATCCCAAGGGGGTAGGCAGAGACTATTGATTGCCACGTGCTACGATTCTGACACAATTTAATTTTACTATGTCCAGAAATTTTCAAAATTTTTCGTTAACAATTCCAATTTCGGTTTTAATACTTAGATATAATATTAGGTTGCCAACGTCTGTATTTCCGAGTGCGTACAACTCAAATATCTTCAGAAGTAGGGTGAACAGGCTTCTGGGTGCGCTCGCTCCATCGTCGACCCCATTTTTAATTAACAAAAAAAGCGTTTTCCAAAAGAGTTTCGGATCCGAAGTTCGGATTCGATAGTCATGATTTGACGTTTCGTAGATCCTACTCCAGAAGAATCCAGAACACTTCCGAAACAGTTTCTTCATTTGTAAACCCTACTCCGAAAGAATCCGGAACATTACCGAAACAGTTTCGGAGGAGGTAAATCCGTCAGCCGAAACGTTTCGTTTTGTATTTCGGATACTTCTTCTTCTCGTGTCAACTGTTCTACCATTGTTAGACCTTATTTACAAGGTATTTGGGCACATTAATAGCGATGAGTGTGGAGTCGACGAGTTCTTGAGTGGAGACCACGAGATGGCAAGCGTAGTGTAGGTCACCCTGCGGTCAGGTGAAGTGACGACCTGCGGAAGGTGGCTGCCAAAAACTGGACGCAAAGAGCTGAAGACCGAGCTCAGTGGCGTGCATTGGGAGAGGCCTATGTCCAGCAGTGGACAGCTATAGGCTGATGATGATGATGATGAATAGCGTTAAGTGTGGCCGCGTTCAAGTCCTCCCTCGTGCTGATGTTCGGGCACAAGGGACACCATCAGGTGTTGCATCGACTGGATGGGATCACGGCAGTCGCACTGCGTCATAGAAGGATCCCTGAAACACATGTTGAGTCTGTAGCGGCCGACCCATTTCCATTTCCCATTTCATTCCTGTCAGAGAAGGGCTGTCACCCTGATACAATCTGCCTTGGCCAGTGTGGAAGTCCTTAGGGCCTCCGCAGACTAGCTACTTTTAGCATCGGCGACCGGCGATTTTGTGACGTATCGATGCTGCGTCGCGTTTCTTCGAGCGCGAACGAGCGAGACGCAGCATCAAAATCGCCGGTCGCCGATGCTAAAAGTAGCTAGTCTGCGGAGGCCCTTAAACCGGCTCCGCACTCAGGTCGGCCGCTGCAGTCTCAACATGTGCAAGTGGGGTTTCAGGGATCCTTCTATGACGCAGTGCGACTTTGGTGATCCCATCCAGTCCATGCAACACCTGCTGGCATGTCCCTTGTGCCCGAACACCTGCACGAGGGACTTCAACGCGGCCACACCCAACGCTATTAATGTGGCCAAATACCTTTTAAATTAGGGCCTCCGCAGACTTGCTACTTTTAGCATCGGCGACCGGCGATTTTGTGACGTATCGATGCTGCGTCGCGTTTCTTCGAGCGAGAACGAGCGAGACGCAGCATCAAAATCGCCGATCGCTGATGCGAAAAGTAGCTAGTCTGCGGAGGCCCTAAGGTCTAACAATAGTAGAACTGTTGTCACGAAAAGAAGAAGAATCGGCCAACCTAGGTGAGGAGCCGGTTTAGTAGGTAGCCCCACTGCGTCCAGCTGATGGATGTTGAAAATGCTCACCATACGACGACTACAATGACGACATTTGACGGGCCCGTTAGCGTGGTTGGCGCGGAGGCGCCTTTCACGCTGCAGGTCGTAGGTTCGATTCCTACCCGGGACATGCATTTGTGTGCATGAACATGTCTGTATGTCCCGAGTCTGGGTGTATATGTATATTAAGTATGTATTAACAAATAAAAAAGTAGTATATGTAGGAATATCAGTTATCTGGTTTCCATAGTACAAGCTCTGCTTAGTTTGGGATCAGGTAGCCGTGTGTAAAAATGTCCCAGGATATTATTATTATTATATCCTCTCAAATTCCAGGGTCCGAAGCCACGTAGGCGGAGCCATGAGTCAGCTCTTCCTGGAACGCCAATGCACGCCAAAACCCAATGGAAGTCAGCTGATAGTCTGGCACCGGAGTCTGCCTTTGGGTCTTCGCTTGCTGATATCATTGAAAGCCCAGCAAATAAGGTAATTTCTAAGGGTCTAGCCCCACCACACCCTCCACTGTTACTCCTGAAAGCCAGACCCCCTAGCCAAGTTGCTTCGTTTACAAACGTTTCTACAAATCGCTACGGTTTATGTATGGAAATGACATAAGTCTCGTGATCTACTTATCGCTTTGTAATGTCATTTCCATAAAGCGTAGCGATTTGTAGAAACGCTTGTAAACGAAGCCACTTGGCTGGGGGGGCTGATTTGACAGTGTCCAACGATGACGCCTGGGTTTGACCCTCGACAAGTCCCGGGGACAAGCTAAGCGCGGCCATACACGCGACTGCACACGACAGCTCTAGAGCTGTTGGTTGCAACCGACAGCTCGCGACAGCCCGCCGACTGCTTGACGCCTTGCAGTTGCGAGCTGTCGACAGCAATCAACAGCTCTAGAGCTGTCGTGTGCAGTCGCGTGTATGGCGGCGCTAAGTCGTCTTGGAACCCGCACGAATTTAATCAAAAGAAGGGATTAATCAAAAGGAAAGGAAGGATTTAATCAAAAAAAGATTATCCACTTCCCTCCGTTACAAAACGGATCGCAACTAGTCCATTGTACGGTACTAATAGTACAAGCGTTGTTTTTTCAATAGGACTGATGATTTCAATAGGGCTGCCTGATGTTAAGCAGTTACCGTAGCCTATAGATGCTTGCAATACCAAAGGTATTGCTGACATAGGGGAGTGGAAAGGAGGGCGGGGAAGGGGAGGGGGGATTCGGCTCTCTCACACGAAACATAGCTGTAATAGCTGCTTTACGCCGATCTTGTGTGTGAGGGTGGTACTACCCCGGTTGTACCAGCCCGTATATGAGCTGCAGTCAATTGGCTACAGCTTGGCTCTACCACCATCAAAATGCCACCATAAGACATAACTTATTTTCAGAAAGATGAAACCCTAGGCTCTCAGTAGTGTCTCATGTGCTTTGAATACCTGCGTACTTGTGGGGTTTGCCCTGGGGCGCCTTGACTGGTACCAAGTGAGAAAGGTAACTAAAAATAAGAGTTACTTACCTTACATTCAGATGGCTGATTTTTATATATATTTTGTAGAATATTACTCCGAAGTACTACTAACAGTATCAGACACTTTCCATGGGCCAGAACTTTTATCAGACGCTTTAAAGCTCCACAAAAAAGTTACCTTTCTGAATTGGTACCAGCCAAGGCGCCCCAGAGCGAGTCCCCACAAGTACGCAGGTATTCAAAGCACATGAGACACTACTGAGAGCCTAGGGTTTCATCTTTCTGAAAATAAGTTATGTCTTACAGCTCCTGGATCTTGGTCTATTGGGACTATACAGTTGGTCTGGCGATATTTATTTATTGGGTCCAAATTATTGTCTGGTTACCACATAGTTTGATGGTGTATTTAATTCAACATTAAGTTTATTCCACTGTGCTTTTCCAGAGCCTGCCCTTTGCCGACAACGATGAGAAAAAGGTACTGTTTAATGTGATGCCCTGTATACTAGTACAGGGTGAGTTCGAAATTGGAAGTATTTAAAACTCATCGGATCTCTTGCCATCATCCCTAAAAACCCTTGAGGGCTCCAGGAGCGATGAAACGCTGATGGTGGCAAGAGCCCTCTTGATTATTCGATTGAAATGAAATATACGTCACGACTTTAATCCCCGTTCGGGGGTCGTCAGAGGCTTAAGTGGCCATACACCACCACATTGTGGGGGTATTAAGCCAACTCAAAGCCCACGTTTCACCAGATAGTCAGAACCCAACGTGACAGGTGGTGAACCTTGTCGTCGTGTATACAGGAACTGACTATTACCTAATCCCGTGGGATAGGTAGGTTTCCTCACGATGTTTTCCCTCACCGTAAGCGAACTGTAAATTATGCACATAGATGAAAATTCATCCATTGGTGCATGTTCCACCGGGGATCGAACCTGGGACCTGATTGCTAGGCCAACCTGTTCGCCCCCAGGCTACAGCCGCTTAATTATTCCAATTTATTGAAGAAACCTGTGTTTGCTAACGATTTCGAAGTCACCTACCTATGTGTACTACTTATATCTGTACATATTGTCTAAATTTATATTGCTGTTCCACACAAATTTGTATCTTTTCCTCGTCTGTTGTAACCATGTTGTAACCTACCTGTATTGTTATTGTACCCAGCTAATCGTCTAAAATATAGCGTATTACCTACTTTTAATCATGGAACACATACCTGAAAGTATTTTAAACCAATTAACACTACATTCACATTATGAGGACGAAAACATTTTTTCTATACATTTTTGACGGATATTGGTCGTATAGTACCCATGTACCGAAAATGTGAGGAAAAAGCGTTGACGTCTTCATAATGTGAGCGACCGAGACTGTTCGCATGCCAGCTATTCGGGCCACATACTAATCGTTCTTCAGTTGTAAACAGAATTTCGTTGAGAGCGAACCTTTACGCGGAATTAGTGCTTCTTTGAAATTATTGTAATTTAGCCGCGACTTCGCGTGGAATTTAAAATTAATAATTAATAAAAGCTTAAGTTACTCCTCACAACATCAGCTATCTGCGAGTGAAAGTCCCGTCAAAATCGGTTCAGCCGTTTCGGAGATTAGCCGGAACAAACAAACACACTTGAATTTTATTTATTTGTGTGATGTTTGGCCCCATTAAGAATTGGATATTTGTTTCAACTCGTGTGGTATGTTGACTGAAAATATTTAGCGCGATGTCGCATGAGGCAACCATGGTGGCGCCACCAGCGGGTGATTCGGTAGCCGACACCGAATTGGTTGCGCTGCCAAGCGGACACAGGTGCGATACCCTCCATACAACTCATACATTTTGTTGGTGGCGCGACTGGTTGCGCTACCACTGGTGGCCTCGTGCGATATAGCACTTAGTAGTCTGTCATCTTTCGAAGACCATGGTCTGGTAGCTTTGGTTCATGGGATGGTGAACGGTTTGCGCAGTGGTTCGAGCGTCTGCTCGGCTCACTGCATCGGATGGTTGCGGGTTCTATTCCCGCCAGAGGCAAATTTTGGAAACGACCTTTTCGTTATTTGCCTTGTTCTCCTTACCTTACTTTCTCTTTCACTCATCGTACCAAACGCAGCTGTAATAGCTACTTTACGCCGATCTTCTGTGAGAGGGTGGTAGTACATAATTTGTGACTAGGTTACAATTGGTTTTTATGTACAAACCTATCAAACGTAATCAAAGAGGTCAGAGACCTAGTTATTAAACACAGAAAAATGTCGTGTGCGTAAAACTAATTAACCTATTTATGCTAAAATTTTTTATTAAAACGCCTTCGAATTTCGATCAAATATTTTTGTTGATAGAATATACCTATACCGCCAGACTAGTGATGGGATGTGCTCGAGAACATTCTCACCCTCGGAAACTTATTCGTGAGTATTTTCGAGAATTTATCTTCTGAAGCATGTTAAACTTGGCATAAACCTAATTAAACATGCAAGTATGGTGGTTTTAATTGTTTTTAAGATTGAAAGTTAGGATAACGTCACCCAAAATATAAGATTCTCAAAAATTCTCACGAGTAAGTTTCCGAGGGTGAGAATGTTCTCGAGAACATCCCATCACTACGCCAGACACTGAAGCTTGCCCATATATGTGCTGCAGTCAATGGAGATCATTCGAAGTCGAGAAATCGACTCAAAACCAACACTATAGCTGTTAACACTAAGCATTCTCATCAATATAATTTTGAAATCATCGAAATCGGTCCATCCGTTGCGATGTTATATATAATGTGCGGCCGGCACGTGTGACGTCACACGGCTGGATCGGCTTGAAGGCGCGCTGTGTCCGCGCCGCCATTCACTACAAACCGCGAGTGGGCCTCGTGACGTCACAGAAACCGCCCGCGATATTCGCTAGTAATTTGGTCATAACTTCGTCAATTTTGGTCATAGATAAAAAAATTAATTGCAATTAAATTAAGCAGTGGTAGCCGATTGGTTAAGCACGCGTCTTGCGGGCTTAAGGTCCTGGGTTCAAACCCTGGCTCACACCTCTGGATTTTTCGAAATCTATGTGTGAATCATAACTTTAATATGATTATCACTTGCTTACGGTGACGGAAAACATCGTGAGGAAACCTGCATGTCTTTAGACATGTGAAATCCACCAACCCGCACTGGGCCAGCGTGGTGGATTATGGCCTGAATCCCCCTCGCATTGAGGGGAGGCCCGTGCCCACCAGTGGGACGTTAAAAGGGCAAAATTATTATATATAATTAATTGCAAATTCCATAGGGTGTCACAATTAACAATTAATTTTTATTTGTTTGTCAATCGCGAACAAATCACAATTAATTGTTAATTGTGACATCACCTACAATTAGCAATTAATTAATTGCAATTAAATTTTGCCCAACTCTGTCTTCCACCAATAGTCTTCAAGTTTTCCTCAATCTATTGTTTCAAAGCCCCCATCCCCCAGGTCCACCTGCGCGATGACATCAAATCCCTCCGCGCAGACAGCTCTGAGGAGCGGCGCGCGCGCCACGGGTGGAGGCTCGCGAGGAACGTGACGTCAGCGGCCATGGCGTTCACACCACGACGTAAGGACACACCATTGCCGGGCACACCACTGCCTAGCTTCCAGGTAAGAATGGTGGTAGTAATTGGCCGGTATCAATAAATCGATCGGAGGTACTTGCAGATTTTTTTTAAATATGTAACGTCACGACTTTTATCCCCGTTCGGTAGTCAGAGGCTTGAGTGGCCATACACCACCACATTGTGGAGGTATTAACCAACTCAAAGCCCACGTTTCACCAGATAGTCAGAACCCAACGTGACAGGTGGTGAACCTTGTCGCCGTGTATACAGGAACTGACTACTACCTAATCCGGAGGGATAGGTAGGTTTCCTCACGATGTTTTCCCTCACCGTCAGCGAACTGTAAATTATGCACATGGATGAAAATTCATTCATTGGTGCATGCCCCACCGGGGATCGAACCTGGGACCTTCGGATTGTTAGCCCAACCTGTTCACCCCTAGGCTACAGTCGCTATTTTAAATAATAATAATATTAGCCCTTTTAACGTCCCACTGCTGGGCACGGGCCTCACCTCAATGCGAGGGGGATTCAGGCCATAATCCACCACGCTGGCCCAGTGCGGGTTGGTGGATTTCACATGTCTGACATGCAGGTTTCCTCACGATGTTTTCCTTCACCGTAAGCAAGTGATAATCGTCACATAGATTTCGATAAATCCAGAGGTGTGAGCCAGGGTTTGAACCCAGGATCTAAAGCCCGCAAGCCGTGTGCCAACCAACCAATCGGCTGAAACTGGTAATTAAGTAATATAAATTACTAACTAAAAAAAAACATTATTTCAGACCATATTGATCCATATTGAGAAGAGTATGCTAAGGGGGCGTCCATAAATTACGTGAGGCATTTATGGGGGGAGTGGGTCGAGCAAAATCTCACCAAATCTCACGTGGGGGAGAGGGGGGGTCTCAGCAAATCTCAAGTAATTTTTTTTACCGCAAGAAACAGTGTAAAATTGCAAGAAAACTGGTTAAATATTAAAAAAAAAAAAACTTAACTTTTACTTTAACTTTTTTTTGTTAAATTAAGTAAAACATGTTTCTCCTCTAGAATATAGCTTTTGAAAAATCTCGCGTGAGATTAGAGGGGGTGGGTCGAGCAAAATCTCACGAAATCTCACCAAGGGGGGAGGGGGGGTCGAAAAATCTCTAAAATCACCTCACGTAATTTATGGATGCCCCCTAAGATGGTTTGGCCATATAGAGAGGTAGTGTGAAAGCCGACTGACGTAAGAGATATACGGAGCGAAAGTAAGTGGATGCGTCGGAAGAGGGCGCCCAAGGAGAACTTTTCACGACCAGATTTATGGTCTCTTCCAGAAAGGTCAAGTCCGTAGCACCCTCAACCGACGGCAGTGCATGAGAAGATGTATGTATGTGTAGATAATGTGGATGAAGCAAAACAGTTGTGTCAAAATCGTAGCATGTGGCAATAAATAGTCTCTGCTTACCCCCGTAAGATACAGGAGTACGAAATGGGTCTAAGGGCCTCCGCAGACTTACTACTTTTAGCATCGGGGCGATTTTGTGACGTATCGATGATGCGTCGCGTTTCTTCGAGCGCGAACGAGCGAGACGCCGCATCAAAATCGCCGATCGCCGATGCTAAAAGTAGCAAGTCTGCGGTGGCCCTAAACCTATGGTTAGTAATTTCACAAAGCTATGATAGATATCTCATAGCGAGTGCATGAAGCCCTATCCAATGCCCCACTGTCGGACACTACAATAAATAAGTTGCTCCCACCAATATTACAAGTCAAGTAACCCTATAGTAGCATAGATCAAGCACAGCCCTTTGGGGCCATCCATAAATTACGTCACACGAATTTCATGATTTTTAGACCCCTCCCCCCTTGACACAGCTGGTCACATTTGCGAGACTGCCCCTCTCCCTGTGTGACGTCACATATTTTTAAAATTTTCAAAAAATTTCATAAAAAATTCAAATTTCGGTTTTAATACTTAGATATATTCGATTTTTAAATGTGACGTCACAAAACTTAGGACACCGCCCACCCCTTTGTCACACAATGTCACATTTCATCGACCCCCCCGCCTTTACGTGTGACGTAATTTATGGATGGCCCTTTTCTTCCAATCCATTCTAAAGGTTCAGTCACCAACTTCTAAAAAAAAAAATGTAATGTAACGTCACGACTTTTATCCCCATTCGGGGGTAGTCAGAGGCTTGAGTGGCCATACACCACCACATTGTGGAGGTATTAACCAACTCAAAGCCCACGTTTCACCAGATAGTCAGAACCCAACGTGACAGGTAGTGAACCTTGTCGCCGAACCACGGTTGTCGGTTGTCGGTTGTGAACCAACTTCTAACATTAAATTATTTCTTCTGCAGTCAAAACCAGAAAGCAAGAGCTCATTCTACGGAAAAGAAGACAGAAGGCCATCAATACCAGCATTCCTGAATGAGAAAGATGAGAATATTGGAGAAACTAATCCAGAGGTAAGATATTTTAAGAAGAGTAATAAAAGACAGAAAGATTGTTGAGTGGCGACCACGTACCGGCAGACGCAGCGTGGGTAGGCACAAGATGGACCGACGACCTAGTGAAGGTCGCGGGAAACCGCTGGATGCAAGTGGCACAGGACTGGTCGTTGCTGGTCACCTTGGGGAGGCCTATATAATAATAATAATAATATCCTGGGAAATTTTTACACACGGCTACCTGATCCCAAACTAAGCAGAGCTTGTACTATGGAAACCAGATAACTGATATTACTACATATACTACTTTTTTATTTGTAAATACATACTTAATATACATATACACCCAGACTCCGGACATACAGACATGTTCATGCCCACAAATGCATGCCACGGTTAGGAATCGAACCTACGACCTGCAGCGTGAAAGTCGCCTCCGCGCCAACCACGCTAACGGGTCCGTCGTATATCCAACAGTGGACGTCTTTTAGCTGACATGATGATGAATTCCGGCTCTCTCATTCATCGTACGAAATACAGCTGTAATAGCTACCTTACCCCGATCTTCTGTGAGAGGATGGTACTAACATTGGTCGAGCCAACCCATATATGAGCTGCAGTCAATGGAGATCATTTCGAGAACGACAAATCAACTCAAAACCAACACTATAGTTAACACTAAGCTTTCTCAACATAATTTTGAAATCATCGAAATCGGTCCATCCGTTTTGGTTTTATAACACATTTTATATTATGTGCGGTCGGCACGGGCGACGTCACACGGACCGCTGTGCCTGCGCGGCCATACTACAAAGCGCGAGTGGGCCTCGTGACGTCACAGCAAGCGCACGCGAACATCGCTATAGTCGAGCTGTTATGAACTGAGTCGTGAGGCCATAAATGACAAAAGAGATAGGAATGTGCAGCGCGCCGGGACCGTTATCGATAAACGGCTACCTGCTCACGTGGTGTCCATGAGTCACTAACGATCTGTACGCTTCTGATTGTCTTCTGTTTTCTTTGCTATAAATGTGTTTACTGCAATTTAATTTACTTTGTTAACTCGTTAAAGTTTATGAACAAGATACACGATAGTAAACGTTACTCATCGATATATTTCTTTCATTGTTACGCCCTTCACTAAGAGGCTTCATAAGGCCCGTAAGTGCAAGCGAGATAGACATAGGGATATGATTTATGGCCCGACGACTCAGTTCATAACGGCCCGACTATAGTAATTTGGTCATAACTTCGTAAATTTTTTTCGTAGAACAAAAATTTTTGTATTGTATGTTATGGATTTCTTAGCTCTATAAATCTGCACTCTCAACTAAATTCGTTACGGATCTCCATTGGCTACAGCGTGGCTGAACGACCAATGTGTAACAACGGTTAATGAAAGAGATGTCAGTAGTTTCCACGATGTCTTGTAGGGTTTAGAGCCTGAGTCCCTAATGTTCCGCGACGGGAGACGACGGATAGACATGGTGTTAGCTTACGAGGAAGAGGACTTCGGAGTGATGACGGAAGCGGAGGCGAGGAGACGGGACCATAGGAGGACATTCCAGGTAAAAGCTGTGATAGCCGATTGGTTAAGCACGGGTCTTGCGAGCTTAAGGTTCAGGGTTCAAACCCCGGCTCAAACCTCTGGATTTTTTTAAGTCTACCTATGTGTTAATCATAACTTTAATGATTTGCCCATTTTCCACTTTCTGTGTAATTTATGTCGTCTTCTTCTTCTATACTATGCGACTGTAGCCTAGGGGTGAACAACTTGGGCTAGCAATCACAAGGTCCCAGGTTCGATCCCCGGTGGGTATGCACCAATGGATGAATTTTCATCTATGTGCATAATTTACAGTTCGCTGACGGTGAGGGAAAACATCGTGAGGAAACCTACCTATCCCTCGGGATTAGGTAATAGTCAGTTCCTGTATACACGGCGACAAGGTTCACCACCTGTCACGTTGGGTTCTGACTATCTGGTGAAACGTGGGCTTGAGTTGGTTAATACCTCCACAATGTGGTGGTGTATGGCCACTCAAGCCTCTGACTACCCCCGAATGGGGATAAAAGTCGTGACGTTATTTTTTTTTTTATTTTTTTATTTTTATTTTTATATATAAAAATGAATCCTATTTCCCGTTGTCATGACTTGACGTGAGAACGGCTGGACTAATTGAGATTATTTTTTTTTAGAATATTCCGTGAAGTTCAAGGAATGTTTATATACATTTAAAAAAAATGAAAAAATTGCCTAGAAAACGCTAAAAACACCCATTTTATTTAAAAATTATGGTTAAAATTACTTTCAATAGATGGCGTAACGAACGCCGCCGGTGTCAAATGGCGACTAAAAATTCCTGCAAATTCTTATTTTTCTAATTGTTCATTTTAAATTATCAGATATAATTTTTAATATTTATCTGAAAAGGGGAAGAACGGACGACGAACGGGGGAACGGGGGGTTTAGTTCTTTTTCAGCTAATAAGTTAACACAACATTTATTAACTCTGAGGCGGTACGAAGTTCGCCGGGACAGCTAGTAATTGATAAATGTTTGTTTTTTTTCCTAGTGGTGGATTAATAAAGAGTTATCTATCTATCTATCTATGATTATCACTTGCTTATGCTGAAGAAAAACATCGTGAGGAAATGCATGTCTTAGAAAATCGCTCGCCCGAGCACTCCTGTTATGATATGATGTCTATACGTTCTGACATCAAAACTGAGTGCTCAGGCGCGATCGCGCCTGTTCTGAACGCAGCCAATCATGCCGTGGTTAATGCATATTTTTGTCAAGTGATCCCCGGAAGCGTCTTGTGTTATTAGTCTGTGATGGCGCGTCACACTACCACACCTAAAATGTATCGTTACCATAGATACGCGGGTCCAGATATGTATCATTTGCCCGATCCGATCACCGTATCCGTATCAGCGTACCACGTATCAAGCCCCGTATCAAGTTGTCGACGCCTCGATTTGCTCCGTATTCGTATCTTCACAATAGCCTTTGATGTACGGACAAAAACCGACACGACATGGGACGGGCCGTATCATAACGGCGTATCCAGATCGCGTATGCGATCACATATGCGATCATGATACGCGTCGGCGATACGGATACGGTGATCGGATCGGGCAAATGATACATATCTGGACCCGCCTTTAATGTAGCCATTGATGGGAGAGGGACAGATGATGGCTAATCTAATCAAATTATTACAGGAAAATCTAATAAAAGAAGGCCTAGAGTTAGAACTGGAGAACAAGCGTCTATCATTTGACGAGAAAACTTGGTTTCTTAAGATACACATCCCGTGGAAGACTGAGATGAGATTGGCCGAGGTGATCGGCATGAAGCTGCCGACGAAAAGATTCATCACAATATCTGTGAGGGCTTGGGTAAGTTTCTAAACATCTTCTTATCGTATGGTTCCCTGGTACCTGGTGTCAGAGTTGTACAAGCCCGCCTCTGACAAGGCTTAACGACTGTCTAGATAACAACAACCGGTACCGACTTTTACGTGCCAAGGGGCAATCCATTAATTACGTCACACGTAAAGGGGGGGAGAGGGGGTCGACGAAATGTGACATTGTGTGACAAGGGGGTGGGAGGGGTCCTAAGTAGGGCGTGCAGTTTCGTAGATTTTCAATTTCGGAATTGGCCTACGAAATTGGGCTCGTCAGTTTCGAAATTCCGGAATTCCGAAATTGAAACGACATTTTGGTAAATCGATTATAAATTGCAATTTTACTGTAAAATCTGAAATGTTTAGTATAAATTAGAGTTTTACGGCTAAATTCATTTAAAAAAATATATAAATGTCGTATTCGAATCATTTTACGACGAAAAATAGCTTTCAGCCGCAGCTTCAACTAGCGCTAGATTTTATTCTGTATGTCGACCCCTAATATCGTGATATGATATGTTTAGTGTAAACTTCGTTAGGATCTGTTGAGCCATTTTCTTGTGATGCTCGAACATAAGTACAGATATACAGACAACAAACCAAAAACATTTCATTCAGACACCTTCAAAAATATTTTTACAGAATCAGGTAAGGCAATTTCGTAATTGTATAAATAAAATAAAGCGTAGCACTATATGGGTGTGAATCGTGGACCCTCATTGAAAGAGACGAGCATAGGGTAGATTGAAACGTTTGAAATGTGGTGATTAAGGATAATGGAAAAAAATCTGTTACAAATGAGAGTCAAATAAAGAAGAACGTTTAGAAACAATACTTAGTAGCAGCAGAAAAATATTTTCATCTCATACAATATGACAACTTTATGAAAAACATCTTAAAAGAAACCATAGGAAGAAAGCGATGATGAGGAAGACGCAAGACCAGGAATAAATTACATGAGCCAGATTTATTTTACGGTTGATATCATATCGTATCAGGAGGTGAAAGATACTGCCCTAGACTGGGAATGATGGAAACTTCAACAGCTACAATGATAAGGGCCTTCGGGTACTTAAATAGAGGAAGAAGATAAAATAAGCAGTCTCCACATTGCTGGACGGTCTCATCGGCGTAATTAGATCTATATTATTAAGCTAAAGACCTCAGCAAGCTGGACCATCGACCGTTAGAAACCAAAGCAAAGTCAGAGATGTCACCAAACGAATAACCTGCCTCAAATTGAATGAAGGAAATCATGTTAAGCAAAATCAGGGATCTTGGTGCAAATCGCTACTCTAGTGGAGACTCGAGACTATTGAAAAATAAATGTCCACTAAGGGGACCTCAAGTGCTATGAAAAGATGACGTTAAGAAGGCCGCACGATCGAACTGGAAAAGTCCTGTTAGACACAAATGGAGGATACTGAAGGAAGTCTATGCGAAATGGTTAACAGAGAATTAGGATTTTTTGGGGAAAATCTCGAAAGAACAATAAAAACAGTCTGGGCTCCTGCCTTACCCGACACTGATTTCACTCCTGTGCCGTTGATCTATTCCACAAATTTCTAGCCTTCACCTTTATGATCTGGTCCTCTGTACGTGCCTCTGCCTAACCTGCTCTCATGATTAGCAAATAGGATCTTCTTCTAGTGATCAAATTCGGATTAATAAGAAACAGGTTCAGGAGAGAAATACATACCCTCGCATACATCATAATAACCCTCGCTCTATAGCTGTTTCGTGCCTCTATGATAATGTTCAGACGTTTTCTTGGGATTGGTTTCATAAACTCTAGTTTTACGCATCATGTTTAGGCTCAATAAGTTAAAACTGAGAGAAAGTCCAGGCTGACGCAAGCCTTTGATTTGAAAGACTTGATGAAACTTGTCGAATTTTGCCCCGCCTTGATAAACCCCTTCAGGAAATATGAACAGTTTTGAGAATATAAGTAAAGTAGTATTCCTCTCACATAATGTGTTTGTACTTTTATTCTCAATGTTTAGGTCGCGGGATATTATTCTACAGGCATTTTAATAGTTCCATAATGTACTAGATGTACTAGATCCAATATAAAGAAGAAGGCGGCTGTTAAGAAACTAAATTTAATTTCGGATTCCGAAACTGAATGGCCGAAATTCCGAAATTGAAAACGATGCAAAAATGGTCCGAAATTTCGAAATTATGAAATTTCGGAATTTCGGAATGCACCCCCTAGTCCTAAGTTTCGTGACGTCACATTTAAAAATATAATATATCTAAGTATTAAAACCGAAATTTGAACTGTTAACGAAAAATTTGGAAAAACTCCGGAAATATGTGACGTCACACTAGGGAGGGGGGAGTCTCACAAATGGGACCAGCTGTGACAAGGGGGGAGGGGTCAAAAAATTATGAAATTCGTGTGACGTAATTTATGGATGGCCCCCAACTCTAAATATACTCCAACTGTATGGTCCCAAACTAAGCAACGCTTGTACTATGGCTACCGTACAATGGACTGGGGACGATCCCAGTGATAAATCAGGGAAAATTACGAAAAAGCCATTTCTGAAATTGTCCTCTCGCGGAAATTGAACTCGCAACCATCCGATGCTGTGAGCCGAGTGGCCTACGCTCAAACCTGCGCCAAACGGTGACGGTAGAGCCAAGCTGTAGCCAATTGACTGTAGCTCATATACGACCGGAGTAGTTTTCATAAAAGCGTACGGCCCGCCTGATGTTAAACAGTTACCTTAGCCTATAGATGCTTATAATACCAAAAATGCTCGCACATTGCCGACCTGAAAAGGGGATGGAGGGAGGGGAAGGGGGGGGTGGGGGGCGTTGGGCTTTCGGCTCTCTCACGCATCGTACGAAACGCGGCTGTAATAGCTGCTTTACGCCGATCTTCTGTGAGAGGGGTGTAGTACCCCGGTCGAGCCAGGCCCTATATGAGCTGCAGTCAATTGGCTACAGCTTGACTCTACCACCTTTATAACCACTTTATATAGCTCTACCGAATAGGACAAGTATAAAAAAAACGTAGTAGTACTATTTTAGCTGCGTTTCATACGATGAGTCAGAAAGACGGAAGCCCATCCCGCCTGCCCCTCCCTGCCCCCCTGTTCCACTTTCCTTCAAGTGTGCAACGGGCGAGCAAGCATCTATAGGCTACGGCAGCTGCTTATTTGCCACATCAGTTCCTGTAAAAAAAAAGAGAATTATGTTCTGGATTAATTAAACATATAAGTTTAAAATACTGTTCTGTTGTTAGAGTGAGGAAGAACACGCAGAGAAAGACAAAAAATGGTACTCAAAATGGCGTAGAAGATGGAAGCAATTATACGAGTATGAACACTCGAGAATCGAACTTGAACCCTCGTTCTACGACGCCACTGACCAACGCGGCGTGAGGAGGGAGGAGATGTAAGTACAAGACCAATAGTCAAGACCACAGACATAGATCTAAATAGATGACGCATATCCCTCGTTTTGTATGACCAAACCAAGCGCGCCTCTTTTTTTCTACCTACTGTAACATCACAAGAGCGTTTTATTATTTTATCTCGGTCAACTTTTCTTGTGGAGTTTTTACAGCTCAATACGGCACAACTAGGTATGTTTTAAAAATTCCTTACAAATACAAATACAAATTGTTTATTGCATAATTGTGGTAATACAATTATTGTGGTCTTAAAAAGTATAGGAACTACACAATTTACCTAAATAGGCATGCAATAGTATATTCTTAAAGTACTAAGTGAATATTAAATAAATAATAATTAGTTTTTGACGTCCGGCACCGACAGCGGTGGAGCGCGGACTGAATAAAACGGCATCAAAGGCAGTGCATTGCACTGCCCTTTGGCACGTTCAGTACATACACTTGCGGCATCTATTTAGATCTACGTCTGTGGTCAAGACGCTTACATCCAATATTGTATGAGAATGCAACCATCAAAAGTTGGCGGGGTATCGCGGAAGATGAATTATGATTATTCCGGAAAATCAGCTACCAATCCGGTAAATGTCAGATGCAGAGTCACATATGCAGTGGTAATGCATATGTTAGGCGAGCGGACCGGGCTATGTGGCGTCTATGGCTTATTGGTTTATGGTTGACCTACCTACATAAATAAAAATATTTTAGTTTATGGGTACACAAAAGTTTTATCGTATGGTTAGTGGCCAACCTGGTGTCAGAGTTGTTCAAGCCGCCCGAAGGCCTCTGACAAGGCTTGACTGCTGCCTAGATGACAATAACCGGGACCGACTTTTTACGTGCCCTCCGAAGCACGGAGACGCTCAGTTCAAATGCCACTAAATGACCCATCTCTGTCTGACCTTGCCAAGCGTTGCTTAACCTCCGATCGTTTACCGATCAGTGATTGCAGCTGCATGAGCGATTCTATTATACAGTTAACATAATGGATCATTTAATTATTAACATAATTGATGGAATCAGGCGTAACTTTGCGGAAATCCATTGTTAAACAATTATAGAGAGGGACCCACCACTCACCCTCGGAATTGTCAACCTCCAATATTATAAACCAAATGAATTGATCGATAATAGAAGAGGCCAACAAGACCTAACTCCCTGTCAGTCGAGAGTATGTCTGTCATGAGTCATGGACCCTAACAATTAGCAATTCTCCGCAGACAAAGCGTTATTGGAGGTTGACAATTCCGAGGGTGAGTGGTGGGTCCCTCTCTATAATTGTTTAATAATGGATTATTTGGCATAAAGGTCCTTGAGTGGCGACCACGAACCGGAAGACGCAGCGTGGGTAGGCCCCCCATAAGGGCCATAACACACCTAGTAGCCATGGCAAGTGAAAATGTCAAAATATGACAGGCAACATACCTGGCGACCGACTGGCGACTGGCGACGGACTGGCGACCGTCGCCAGTTGGTCGCCAGGTATGTTGCCTGTCATATTTTGACATATTTTCACTTGGCTACGGGGTTGGCGACGTCGCCATGGCTACTAGGTGTGTTATGGCCCTAAGGTGGACCGACGACCTAGTGAAGGTCGCGGGAAACCGCTAGATGCGAGCAGCACAGGACCGGGCGTTGTGGGAAACCTTGGGGAGACATGTCCAACAGTGGACGTCTTTTGGCTGACTTGATTAATGTATTATTTCAGGTTCTTAGTAAAAGACAGACACACTGAATTCTCGCCGGCACAGAGGAGTCTCCTAGTGATGCAAATACTACTGAGAGCTAGATATGACAACAATGCACCTAAGGTAAATGGGACTCTGGCTAGACTCTGGCTATACTCTGGTTAGACTCTGGCTAGACTCTGGCTATACTCTGGTTAGACTCTGGCTAGACTCTGGTTAGACTCTGGCTAAAATCTGGCTAGACTCGGCTAGGCTCTGGCTAGACTCGGCTAGACTCTGACTAGACTCTGGTTTGACTGTGGTTAGACACTGGTTAGATTTTGGCTAGAGTCTGGATAGACTCTGGCAAGACTCTAGCTAGACTCTGGCTAGGCTCTGGCTAGACTCTGGCTAGACTCTGCTTAGACTCTGGCTGGTCTCTGGCTAGTCCCTGGTTGGACTCTGGCTAGACTCTGGCTAGGCTCTGGCTAGACTGTAGCTAGTCTCCATCTATACTCTAACTGGACTATAGATAGACTATAGTTTGGATGTCGCTAGGCTGCGGCTGGACTGTAGCTAAACTCTGAATCCTGATAAGATCCTGATCAAAAACTAAACACCAACCGTCTTATTCATACAAATTTGAATCCAGTTACATCTCCTTTACACAGCGTTTGTAGGACGAAGGCGTAAAATCGTTATTCATAGAGCCTAAAATGCATTTTATCTTATCTGTGGCTTGGTTGCAAGTAGCCCAGATTTACAATAGCCTGGGGGCATCTTTAATCCTTGTGTAAGCTGCCGTAGACAAAGAAGTCCGAGAATAAGGTACTTACATATTTAGTACATTTTGTTCTTCGTTGTTTTTAAGTGCAATATTCTCTGTCTACGGCTGATTTAATCTGAAGCTTGGGGATAACAAAATAAAACAATTACTTCTCCACAAACGACACTTTAGTAAACGTATTTAATTTAAGTAATAAAAGTTAGGTTAGGTTAGGTACAAGTAATAACACTAACATACAATTAATTGGTTTATCACATATATTTGACCACGTTTCCTTCTTCTTTCTATTAAGTAAATAAAGATAACCATCTGCGTTTTTATTTCGATATATTTCATATGCTGCTGCCCGAAATTCAAGTGTAGAGTCTGAAATATAGGAACATTATTCTCATTGACGTTTTATACATAATAATAGCCAAGCTAATTGAAAACAAGACAGAAATATTTTCTTTAGGAAACCGAAAAGTAAACAGAAACACCAATTTGTTGAC
The DNA here is from genome assembly GCA_947859195.1 of Drymonia ruficornis. Taxonomy (NCBI): domain Eukaryota; kingdom Metazoa; phylum Arthropoda; class Insecta; order Lepidoptera; family Notodontidae; genus Drymonia; species Drymonia ruficornis. The sequence goes on along the minus strand of OX401932.1, from coordinate 4,153,010 downwards.
AACAACTGTCCCCGCTGAGAACCAGCGAAATACCTTAGGTCATTGCGAAATACTCACTCACCTTTCATCATTTAGCCTATAAGGATCAAATAAAATGTGATCCATCACATAAAATGTGTGATCTATATTTAATTATTTCGGGCAATCAAAATATAGTTCCGATATTCCCTCCTTGATAACTAATATTGTCTACGCGCGGTTTTTTTTTAATCAAGTAATCATCCATAGATAATATCCGGCTAAATGAAAACAACCCAGCCGCACCCGTGCATATTACATACATAGCACATGTTGTAATTTGGTAGGATAGTAAGAAAATGCGGCGTTGCCAAACTTACGCCATGACAAACGTATTTTAACTAAAATTGACATTTCGTGGTTCTATGAATGACGTAATTTTAAAACAGGTTGCAGAGCCTAAAATGCGAATTAGCTAAAAGGCGTTTGAAATGTGTTTTAATAAATTTCTATGAATAAGACGGCAAATTTATAGAGAATTTCAGCCAGCTTACAATCGTTGTACAAACCATTTCTAGGAACAAAGGTGATTGGTAATGTCAGTGTAAGTCCATAATAACTTCCTATAAGTTTGTTTTTTATGTTACTAAGGTGACAAACAAGCGTACGGCCCGCCTGATGTTACCGTAGCCTATAGATGCTTGCAATACCAAAAGCATTGCTCACATGTAGCCGACCTGAAGGGGAGTCGGATAAAAGGGTTTGGGCTTCCGGCTCTCTCACTCATCGTACGAAACGCAGCTGTAATAGCTACTTTACGCCGATCTTCTGTGAGAGTGTGGTACTACCCCGGTCGACCCAGCCCGTATATGAGCTGCAGTCAATTGGCTACAGCTTAGCTCTGCCACCAATAAACTCTTTGTCTTCAGATGGGTATAAGAAGGCTACTGAACGATGGTACATATCTGGCGTGCTTTCCACTACACGAAGGGAGATACGACGTTGACATGTCAGACGGAACCGTTACGGACAGACGGGTGAGTATACCATTCTAGCTAGTGATGGGATATTCTCGAGAACATTCTCACCCTCGGAAACTTACTCGTGAGAATTTTCGAGAATTTATCTTCTGAAGCATGTTAAACTTGGCATAAACCTAATTAAACATGCAAGTATAGTGGTTTTAATTGCTTTTAAGATTGTAAGTTAGGATAACGTAACCCAAAATATAAGATTCTCAAAAAATCTCACGAGTAAATTTCCAAGGGTGAGAATGTTCTCGAGAACATCCCATCACTAATTCTAGCAACCTCACATCGCGCTACATACTATACATTCACAACTTCACCAACAGATGGCACTGAGTGCATGCTCCAAGTTAAAATGAGTCCTGAATCACGCAATCAAGATTCGCGAGGCACATCGCTATACAGGGTGGTGACGACATCATGACAATAATTGAAACCACATACTGGGTATCACATTAGTAGTTCGCACATAAAATATTATTAAATTATATTCAAAGGTATTGCCACGGGATTGCTTTTTTATTTTGACTATTTTAACATTACGCCTACAAAGATACCACTAAAAACACCGACACCGAAGCGATGTTGCCACCTTGTACTTACAGGTCAGTCTATGAGGTCGGTGGACATTTATAAAGGGTGTTGTGTTTCGTTTGGACTATTTCCGCATTTAATTTGTTTGAAAATTTGGACTTTAATGTAAACCTAATTTCATAATCTTAATGTGTTGTGATTGACTAGCAGGGATCGTGTTTTAATTTATTGTCACTATGTCGTCACCACCCTGTATATTAAGTATGTATTTACAAACAAAAAGTAGTATATGTAGTAATATCAGTTATCTGGTTACCATAGTACAAGCTCTGCTTAGTTTGGGATCAGGTAGCCGTGTGTAAAAAAGAATGTCCCAGGATATTTATGAATTTATAACGGGCGGTGGCCGGCTGGCCATTATGGCTATAACATCCGCCTGCCTGAAAGATCTTCCCGCCTCCGCTAAAAAACTATTAAAAATTCCCTTCCAGCTATTATACCTAGAATGGGCTCGACCGTCCAAATGGTACAAGAAACAGCCTCTATGGCTGGTCCGGCGGTACTTTGGTGACAAGATCGCGTTGTATTTCTGCTGGCTGGGCTTCTACACCAAGTTGCTATATGCGCCTGCGGCGGTAGGCACACTCTGCTTCCTGTACGGGCTGGCTAGCATGGACTCCGGGGATAATATACCCAGGTGAGGCCTTGGCAGATGTAGGTGAGGCCTTTGCTGATCTAGGTGAGGTCTCTGCAGATCTAGATGAGGCTTTTGCAGATATAGATAATGCTTTGCAGATCTAGGTGATGAGTTTTCAGGTCCAATTGAGAGTTTGCAGAGCTTATCATCTAGGTGAAGCCTTTGCTCAGCTGAGGCTTTTGCCCAGGTGAAGCCTTTGCACATTCTAGGGGCGGGCGTTGAGGATCCAGATGAGGGCTTTGCGGATCCATATCAAGGCTTTACGAAACAGGTCAGGGTTTTACGGATCCAAGTCAGGGCTTTGAGGATGCAGATGAGGGCATTCCGGCTCCCAGTGTGGTCTTTTCGGATCCAGGAGAGACGTTTGAAGATATTGGTGAGGCCTTTGCAGAGGATTGCTTACAGATGGCCGTCAGCATATCGACCGCCAGGAATTTACGATCACAAATAAAAAATCACGAAGATAATATCAGGCACTATGCAACATTATCAGTGCAATTAAAAATGAAATGAAATGTAACGTCACGACTTTTATCCCCATTCGGGGGTAGTCAGAGGCTTGAGTGGCCATACACCACCACATTGTGGAGGTATTAACCAACTCAAAGCCCACGTTTCACCAGATACGAACCGGTGGTAACGCTAAAATATTGTTTATATTGACTATTTATAAATGCTCTAATGAGCTTACATGAATAAAAACCTTTTGACTTTGACTTTGACTTTGACTTTGATAGTCAGAACCCAACGTGACAGGTGGTGAACCTTGTCGCCGTGTATACAGGAACTGACTATTACCTAATCCTGAGGGATATGTAGGTTTCCTCACGATGTTTCAATGCAATTAATTTTTCTAATTGTTTAGCAGAATCCTGCAGTTCTGCTGAAGTTCTGTAAAATAGTCACGAAATAGTGGGGCTATTAGACGCCCTGTTGTATTGCAATGGTTAACCTACCTAGTTAGTGGTTCGGGGCCCTGCTTACGCCTTCGGATAACCGTCGTGATGGTATATTCTGTTTCTAGCAAAGAGATCTGCGACCCCCGCGGGCCTGGTAACACGACCCTCTGCCCTCTGTGCGACAAGGCCTGCCAGTACCAGACCCTCTCCGACTCCTGTCTGTTCGCCAAGCTGACGTATCTGTTCGACAACCCCGCTACTGTGTTCTTCGCTATATTCATGTCTTTTTGGGGTAAGTTGGCTATCTAATCATCTTGCTTTATGCTCACTAAAGTAGAAAAAAAGCGTAGAGTGCGTTTCCACTGACGCGGAGCTGGGCGGAGTGGAGCGGAGCGGCGGACTGTGATTGGCTAACTGTGATGAGCCAAGAGCGTAGTGGAGATTTCGAGCACTGTCATTGGCCAATTCACGGTCTGCTCCGCTCCGCCTAGCTCCGCGTCAGTGGAAACGCACCCTTAGACCCGCCCAGGCTTGGATCTAGGCTACTTTGTTTTTCGTGTGTAAAATATAATTTTCAAGTTTTATTATGCACTAAGGACTTGAAGGCCCTTTGGCTAGGCCTATGAACCTCTCCTAAGCCTGTCAGTAAAGCGGCGGTTATTTTATTTTGCAGCGACAACATTCCTAGAGTTATGGAAACGTAAGCAGTCAATTCTGAGGTGGGAGTGGGATCTGGGAGGCGTGGACCAGGTAGGTATATGGACAAGTCTGCCTTTACTCTACTTCTTGGTAATTCAGGTCTCAATCACCACGGGAAAGGGAACATGTGAAACGCCGCCAAGTTGCTTATGGTGTATAATTAATGGGATTAGTACGAGATACGCTTAAGGACGACCTTCACCCATCGACTTATCGGAGCAACGCTAGATTTTATCAAATAAAATATGTTCCTGAACATATACCAATAGGGTTGCCGTAAAAAATATGCTCATGGCTATGATTAATTAAAATTATAAAAAAAAAAATTTTTTGAACAATTTTCACCGACTTGCTTGCCAAATGAAAATGATATCAAAGTAAAGGCAATTTTATTGCGAATACAGTGTATAGTGTTGCTTGCGAAAATCTAGTCAAGAATAAGGGTAGCCGGGCTTTGAAATTAAAAATTTGAAATTGAAAAATTGATTGAAAGAGAAGCTTTGCCCATCCGAGTACTATTTCATGCGATAGAGGAGGATGCAGTACAACAGCTGCGCGCGACGAAGCCGTGCATATTTTTAGCTTTTAGCTTTTTTTCTTTTTTTATTCTTGACCATATTCTTTATGGCAACCCTATTGGTATATGTTCAGACACATATTTAATTTGATAATATCCAGGGTTGATCCGGTAAGTCGATCGGTGAAGGTCGCTCTTCAGTGTATCTTAGACCAGATTGGGCGGGACACATCTGCAGAATGAACCCGGGGAGATGGACAAGAGGCGTCACGTTATGGGTGCCTGAAAATGGCGTCGTCGCCGAGGCAGGCCCAGGAAACGTTGGCATGACGACCTGGATACATTTTGTAGCAACTGGCCAGAAGTGGCCATTGACAGAGAGAAGTCGAGAGTTGTGGGGGAGACCTTTGCCCAGCAGTGGAAGATGTGGGTTACAAAAAAAAAATTGCTCTGATTTAATTTTAAAAAATAATTTTAAGAGTTTTTAGTATCGAATATCGTTATAATTTGTGATAAAGTTTTAAAATACATAAAAAAAACTATATTAGATATTTTTTCAATAACCTAATTTCAGGATGAAGACCTTAGACCTGAGTTCGAGACATCAGTGAAGACATTCCGCACGAACCCAGTAACCAAAGAAAAGGAACCATACCTTCCAACATGGCAGAAGACTATGAAATACGTGGCCAGCAGTTCCGCTGTTCTGTTCATGGTGAGTCCAGTATCAGGGTGGATGCTCTGGCGGCAGAACCTACCGCAGATGGTCCCTGACGCCTTGTAAGGGCCTCCGCAGACTTGCTACTTTTAGCATCGGCGGCTACGTATCCAAACAATTTGTATTGCTGGTGACGTCGCCAGTCCGTAGTCAGGTGTGTTAACTGTCATATATTTCGATACGAATTAATTGACCACGTCGCCTGGAGTCCCGGTGTGTTATAGCTCTAAGGGCCCCCGCAGACTTGCTACTTCTAGCATCGGCGATCCGCGATTTTGATGCTTCATGTCGCTCGTTCGCGCTCGAAGAAACGCGACGCAGCATCGATACAGTCGCAAAATCGCCGGTCGCCGATGCTAAAAGAAGCAAGTCTGCGGTGGCCCTATGGGGTTGCCAGGAATAGTGTGTTGTGTGCAACTTTTGTACCTGAACAGGTGGTAAGAATGGCCACTATAATAAATAAATAAGTTTAAGCATGCCTTGCCGGCTCTTCTCAATGGAAGCAACATTACGAACTGGTAGTAACAATAAAATATTTTCGCTAATTTTACGATTTATAACTGCTATTTATAGCTTACATGAATAAAAAATTTTGACTTTACTTGACGCTTAATCTTCCAGATCGCGATAGTGATGGGCGCGGTGCTCGGCACCATCATATACCGGATATCCATGGTGTCCGTCATCTATGGTGGTACAGGGTTCTTCATACAGCGTCACGCGAAGATCTTCACCACCATGACAGCTGCTGTCATCAACTTGATCATCATCATGATTCTGACCAGGGTATGGGTGTTTCAGAAGTCCGAAAGATTGCGTATGCATATGCCCATGCGGATGCATAAAGATTGTGCATATGCAGGCGTGAATATGGGCTGACTCGACCGGGGCCGGGGGAGGGGGAGGGGGAGGGGGTCGGGGGATTAAGTAATAGTCAGTTCCTATATACACGGCGTCAAGGTTCACCACCTGTCACGTTGGGTTCTGACTATCTGGTGAAACGTGGGCTTTGAGTTGGTTAATATCTCCACAATGTGGTGGTGTATGGCCACTCTAGCCTCTGACTATCCCGAATGGGGATAAAAGTCGTGATGTTACATTTCGACCGGGGTAGTACCACCCTCTCACAGAAGATCGGCGTAAAGTATCTATTACAGCTGAATCAGCAAAGAGCCGGAAACTATACCTGCCCCCTTCCCCTTCCTCTGTCCCATTTGCCTTGAGGTCAGCACCGTGCGAGCGATGCCTTTGGTATTGCAAGCATCTATATGCACGGTCACTGCTTAACATCATGTGGGCGTACGCTTCTATGCCAACATTGACACATAAAAAAAGAAGAAGCTGGGTTTCCGGCTCTCTCCCTCATCGTGGGAAACGCAGCTGCAATAGTTACTTTACGTCCACCTTCTGTGAGAGAGTGGTAGTACCCAGCCAGCCGACCAGATCAAGCCAGCCCGTATATGAGCTTCAGTCAATTGGCTACAGCTTGGCTATACCACCAATGTTAAGAGTTGTTGAATTGTTTATATCTTTGCCCATACTCATGCATATGCGTGAACATTTTTTCGGCCTTCTGAAACACCTTGTGTATTTTGTAACAGATATATGCGAAGGTGGCAGTGTTCCTGACGAACATGGAGAATCCCCGGACGCAGACAGAGTACGAAGACTCGTATACCTTCAAGATATTCTTCTTCGAGTTTATGAACTTCTATTCCTCTTTAATCTATATCGCTTTCTTCAAGGTAAGTAATAAATAATATTAGCCCTTTTAACGTCCCACTCCTGGGCACACGCCTCCCCTAAATTCGAGGGGGATTCAGGACATAAGGGCCTCCGCAGACTAGCTACTTTTAGCATCGGTGACCGGCGATTTTGTGACGTATCGATGCTGCGTCGCGTTTCTTCGAGCGCGAACGAGCGAGACGCAGAATCAAAATCGCCGATCGCCGATGCTAAAAGTAGCTAGTCTGCGGAGGCCCTAATCCATCACGCTGGCACAGTGCGGGTTGGCGGATTTCACATGTGTTTCGGAAATTTAGATTTTCTAAGACATGCAGGTTTCCTCACGATGTTCTTGGTTCAACGTAGGTGCTTGAGTGGCGACCACATCCGGAAGACTCAGCGTGGGTAGGCCCCCTATAAGGTGGACCGACGATCTAGTGAAGGTCGCGGGAAACCAACGGATGCAAGTAGCGCAGGACCGGGCGTTATGGGACACCTTGGGGGAGGCCTATGTCCAACAGTGGACGTCTTTTGGCTGACATGATGATGATGATGATGATGACGGGCGTTTACTTTTTCTTTATCACGTTTCTTTACCAACCACGCCAACGGGCGTTGGCGTGGTTGGTAAAGATTCCGCCTTTCACGCTGCAGGTCGTAGGTTCGATTCCTACCCGGGACATGCATTTGTGTGCATGAACATGTCTGTATGTCCCGAGTCTGGGTGTAATTATGTATATTAGGGCCTCCGCAGACTAGCTACTTTTAGCATCGGCGATCGGCGATTTTGATGCTGCGTCTCGCTCGTTCGCGCTCGAAGGAACGCGACGCAGCATCGATACGTCACAAAATCGCCGGTCGCCGATGCTAAAAGTACCTAGTCTGCGGAGGCCCTTAATAAGTATGTATTTACAAACAAAAAGTAGTATATGTAGTAATATCAGTTATCTGGTTTCCATAGTACAAGCTCTGCTTAGTTTGGGATCAGGTAACCGTGTGTAAAAAGAATGTCCCAGGATATTTATGTATCCATGTTCTTCTCTCCAGGGTCGCTTCTACGACTACCCAGGTGACGACCAAGCTCGCAAATCGGAATTCTTTAAGCTCAAAGGCGATATCTGCGACCCAGCTGGGTGTCTCTCTGAACTGTGCATCCAACTGGCCATCATCATGATCGGAAAACAGTTCTTCAATAATTTCGTGGAGCTGGGATTCCCGTAAGAATAATATTTTTTATTATACTGATTTACTGATGTTTTTGTATACACGACGACAAGGTTCACCACCTGTCACGTTGGGTTCTGACTATCTGGTGAAACGTGGGCTTAGAGTTGACTTAATACCTCCACAATGTGGTGGTGTATGGCCACTCAAGCCTCTGACTACCCCCGAATGGGGATAAAAGTCGTGACGTTATAGTTAGTTAGTTAGTAGTAGTTATGCTGATGTGCCTTGGGAATCTTGATACCGCGATTCAGGATCTTTTGTTTTACTGGCGTGTTGCACTCAGCGCCATCTGTTGGTCGTGAACTGTAGGTTGTAGCGAGATGTGACATCGCTCTAACATACTGCCTGATAAAAAACGCACAACCTAAACTGTTGGATCTAGAAGCATGACATTTTGTTTAGAATTACTCAATACACAGGTTTTTATAACCAAGACAAGACTTTTGTCACGTTGTACCGAGTTGCTTTCTCTCTTTCTTAATGCATAGGAGAGAATGAGACAAAATCGATTTGTCTCGTGTTTTGTCTTTTCATGGTCGGTTGTGCTCATAGTCCTGATCGTAAGCAGTTGCCGTAGCCAATGCTTGCAACCGTCATTAACCGAGAATGTGATAATAAATATTTATTATCACATTCTGTCAAGTTTTACATAAGAGAGAAGCCTTGTCAGGCCTTAGGGCGGCTTGAACAACTCTTGACACCTGGTTGTCCTCTAACCATACGATAAGAAGAAGAAGAATAAGGGTGCGTTTCCACTCACGCGGAGCGGACCGTGAATCCAATCACAGTGCTCGAAATCTCCACTCCGCTCTTGGCCCATCACAGTTGGCCAATCACAGTCCGCCGCTCCGCTCCACTCCGCCCAGCTCCGCATCAAAGGAAACTTACCCTTAGGAGAGCGACTCGGTGTGACATAATGCGTGACAAAAGTATTGTCATCATATTCGTGTTCTAATCCCGCTGGATTCAAAATAGCGCCTTCGCCGTACGATATTATTTTTCTCCCTTCTCCAAGGTGGACTCACGACCTGGTGAAGGTCGAGAGAATCCGCTGGATGTGGGCAGCGCAAGACCGGTCATTGTGGCGAACCTTGGGGGAGGCCTATGTCCAGCGGACGTCTTTTAGCTGAGATGATGATGATGATGATGATCACTATTTATTTCGTAGTAAGTTCCACAACTGGTGGCGACAGCGGTCGCACCGCGCGGTCACCAGGGACCCGAACAAGCCGCACATGGCGTGGGAGCAGGACTACCACTTGCAGGACCCCGGCCGACTGGCGCTCTTCGACGAGTACCTCGAAATGAGTGAGTACTAAGTTTAAGGTGGTAGAGCCAAGCTGAAGCCAATTGACTGCAGCTCATAAACGGGCTGGCTCAACCGGGGTAGTACCACCCTCTCAAAGAAGATCGGCGTAAAGCAGCTATTACAGCTGCGTTTCGTTCGATGAGTGAGAGAGCCGTAAGCCCACCCCCCTCCTTCTCCCTTCATCCCACTCCCCTTCAGGTCGGCAATGTGCGAGCAATACCTTTGGTATTGTAAGCATCTATAGGCTACGGTAACTGCTTAACATCAGGCGGGACGTACGCTTTTTTGCTACCGCAGTCCTATAAAAAAAAAACTAAACTGTTTCTGGCGAGCGAAGCGAGCGAAACGAGCGAGCTAAGCTCCCCTCATTCCCTACGTGTTAGGTTACTGTTGATTAAATGCAGAAATAGGAACCCCGCGAAACGAAGCTCCGTCGACCTAGTCACGGACTAATATGGCTGACAAGTGTATGTTATGCAATGTAAAACCTGAGTTAGGTACTACTCACGGATCGTTACAGCAGTAAAGTGACTGACACCAGTACATTAAATAATTGTCTACTGCTGTAATGGTCCATTAGTGCGCTGGTGAACATGGCCGTAATGCGAAGGCTAGACGTAAAGTATATACTGTGGTCCGTCAGTATGGTACATAATGATGGATGTCATTCCATCGACGCAGGCTAAACGTTCAGTATCGTGACGTAGTTCGTACAGTGCAGACGTCAAATGAAACACGAAAGCTTGGTATGGATATTACCTTAGCGCTTGCTTAATCCGCAATCTCAGAAGACATGTCCACTCTATTGCCTGCACGACGTGGAATGCCAAACTGTTATTCTGGAATTGAGATTCGTGGTAAATACTGTCATCCATCAGTATACTAGCCTACATGATCAGTTTGGACCACGATTTTTGGTAAATAATGACGGACCACAGTATTTACTTTACGTCTAGCCTTCACCTAAGGAAGGCCGGTGTCTAACATCGATCGGCATCGGCTCGAGTTTAAGCAAGTTTGATGTCAATGTGCTGATATGGGAGGAAGGCCTCTGCATAGAGATTCTTCAACCAAGGCCAGGGGGCCTACCACGACCTCTTATCGCGATTCAATTATAGGAACGTTTTAACGTTTCAGCGACTTTTTGTGCAATGACGTACCTTTTTGTCATGACAATAAGAAACGTCATTGCACAAAAAGTCGCTGAAACGTTAAAACAATACTGCTATAAGAGGTGGTGGTAGGGCCCCTGGACCATTCGAGCAACTTCTGATGATCTGAGAACTGCTGATTGTCTGATGATATTATTCCACAGTCCTGCAATACGGCTTCGTGACACTGTTCGTGGCTGCGTTCCCACTGGCCCCGCTGTTCGCTTTGCTGAACAACATCGCGGAGATACGCCTCGACGCGTACAAGATGGTGACGCAAGCGAGGCGACCTCTGGCGGAGCGGGTCGAGGATATTGGGGCTTGGTAAAGTATATACCTACTATTTTCGAATAGGACATTTCGCGAACGGGACGAGTTGCGAATGGGAATTAGCGAAAGGGACATTTCGCAAGTGGGAATTTCTCGCGAAAGGGACATTTCGCAAATGGGAATTTCTCGCGAAAGGGACATTTCGCAAATGGGAATTTTTCACGAATGGGACATTTTGCAAGTGGCATATTTCGCGAATATGATATTTTGCGAAAGGAACACGTCACGAATGGGACATTAAGCGAACGGGACGTTTCGCGAACGATACATATAGCGAAAGGGTAATTTCGCAAATGGGATTTTTCGCGTATAGGACATTTTGCTAGTGTCACATTTCGTGAATAGGATATTTAGCGAAAGGGACACTACCAGTCAAAACCTCGGAAAAAATCTCCTAAATGATGGTAACTGCAAGCGTTGCGCAGTCAGTTGGCAGTTTTAGAGCAGTTGCCCAGTAGCAAATAAGGTCGGCGACGAAAAAAGACGTCAATCTGAGGTCAATTTAGGGTCAGTGACGTAAACGTACGTCTTTATGACGAAGACGTACGTCGTAATGCTACTAGGGTTATATTTATATCAACTACAAATAGGACTTATAATACGTCCCCTAGACTAACTAATGAACTCATAATATCACTCAGAGACCCGCGGGTCTACTCCGAAATACAAAACGAAACGTTTCGGCTGACGGATAGATACGTTTCCTACACTCCGAAAGTGTTTCAGATCCGAAGTTCGGATTCAATAGTCGTGATTTGACGTTTTCTTTCGGGGACCCTATATACTCCGAAAGAATCCGGAACACTGCGAAACACTTTCGTAGTAGGAAAATGTACCATCCGTCAACCGAGACGTTTCGTTTTGTATTTCGGAGTGGACCCGCGGGTCTCTGAGTGATATTTCGAGTTCATTAGTCAGTCTAGAGGATGTCTTAGGGCCTCCGCAGACTAGCTACTTTTAGCATCGGCGATCGGCGATTTTGACACGTTTCGCTCCGTATTTCGGAGTAGCCCCACTGTCTCTACCTTCGTGTACAACTATGATTCATTTTCAGGTACGGCATCTTAAAAGGCATCACCTATGCCGCTGTTGTGTCCAACGTAAGTACCTCCACATACCAGAGTTGGGCAAAATTTAATTGCAATTAATTAATTGCTAATTGCATGTGATGTCACAATTAACAATTAATTATGATTTGTTCGCGAACAAATCAAAATTAATTGTTAATTGTGACACCACATGCAATAAGCAATTAATTAATCACAATTATATTTTGCCCAACTCTGCCACATACCAGCCATCTTTAGTATCTACCAAGCACGGCATGTTGAAGATTTTTTCTTCTTATCGTATGGTTCCCTGGTACCTGGTGTCAGAGTTGTTCAAGCCCGAAGGCCTCTGACACGGCTTAACGACTGCTGCCTCGATAACCAGCGGGACCGACATTTATGTGTCAACTTTATACAGGATGTCCCACAACTTTGCCACATGGAGGGGAAGTACCTTAAATAGTGTAGATAGATAATTATACTGAATGAAGACTTCATTTTTATTTTAAAAACAATACGAACTGCATTCACAGATTTTCGAAAACTTACTTGCCACAAGCGGGAATCGAACCGGCTAAAATCCGAAAAAATAACACCTGTACTTTTATGGCATCAATCGATTGGATCAATCATAAGGATCAAATCTCTCTAACAATCAAGGTAAATTAAATGAAAGGAAAACCATGAAATCTTCACTACTTCCCCTCCATGTGGCAAAGTCGTGGGACACCCTGTATATCGCCAGACTTACACACCAACTATATGGTCCCAAACTAAGCAACGCTTGTACTATGGATACCATACAATGGACTAGGGGCGATCCCAGTGACACCCAGAATAGTGCAAATTACGAAAATACCGTTTCCGAAATTTGCCTCCGGCGGGAATCGAACTCGCAACCACCCGATGCAGTGTGCCAAGCGGCCTACGCTCGAACCACTTCGGTCGTCAAATCATAACCCTTCCTTTTGGCTTGGCTGTAGTCAGGTAAAAATATTGTAGCGACCTCACAGCTGTCATACTGTGCATTCACGACACCACCGACAGATGGCGCTGAATACACGCTCCAGTACAACATAGAAATCCTGAATCACGATATCAAGATTCGCGAAGCACATCGGTTATATAAGACCCAAACAACAACTATCGGGGCATAGCGGCCGGCAGCCAGCCATACCACCCGCCTAGCAAGTTTTTTTTTATAGGACTGCGGTGGCAAAAAAGCGTACGGCCCGCCTGATGTTAAGCAGTTACCGTAGCCTATAGATGCTTGCAATACTAAAGGCATTGCTCGAACATTGCCAACCTGAAGGGGAGAGGGATGGAGGGAGGGGGAGGGAGGGGTTGGGCTTTCGGCTCTCTCACTCATCGTACGAAACGCAGCTGTAATAGCTGCTTTACGCCGATCTTCTGTGAGTGGGTGGTACTACCCCGGTCGAGCCAGCCCGTATATGAGCTGCAGTGCAGTGTATTGTATAAGATCTTCCCTTTTCCACTAAAATATGAGTTATTTCTTGTTTGCAGGCGTTCGTGATAGCTTACACCAGCGATTTTATCCCGAGGATGGTGTACAAGTATGTGTACTCACCAGACAACACCCTGACTGGGTACATCGACCATTCCTTGTCACGTGAGTACTCTTCTGGCCGGCGCAGTCTGGGACGGCAGGGCATGGCGTTTTAATTTTTATCAATCGAATTCAATACTTATCCAATTGAAATAAGGTCTATATTTCAATGCTCGGTGATCGTCATCGGAGCATTTTCTCTTGCTACGATCACCGAGTATTGAAATATAGACCTTATTTCAATTGGTTAAGTATTTAATTCGATTGATAAAAAATTAAATGCCATGCCCTGCCCTCCCCAGTCTGCACCGGCTATTATTCTTCTTATCGTATGGTTAGTGGCCAACCTGGTGTCAGAGTTTTTCAAGCTGCCCGAAGGCCTCTGATAAGGCTTAACGACTGCCTAGATGGCAACAACCGGAACCGGCTTTATAGTAGTTAGTATAGATGATGTGTTTGCCGGGTTATTTCGATCTTCCGAGCGTGTTTTCCTTCTCCTTGCCTTCTGCAACATGGTGTGACTGAGGGCTATAACACAACGGGACGACATGGCGACGTCGCCGGCTACGTATCCAAACAATTTGTATTGATGGCGACGTCGCCAGTCCGTCGACAGGTGTGTTACCTGTCATATATTTCGATACGAATTAGTTGGCTACGGTGGCTGGTGAGGTAACATGGCTACCCGGTGTGTTATAGCTCTATCAAAACGGTAACTTTACGCAAGATTGTTGATGAATCTGTTGGTCCTTTATAAAATACTAGCTGTGCCCCGCGGCTTCGTACGCGTAGAAATTGGATCAGCCTATGTCTTATTCCGGAGCCTAGACTATCTACGTTTCAAATCTCATTAAATTCAGTTTAGTAGTTATGACATTACAATACGAATTAGTTGGCTACGGTGGCTGGTGAGGTAACATGGCTACCCGATGTGTTATAGCCACAAAGAACATAGACAGTAGAGATGTTCTTATTAGACTACCCTATTAAACGACGCTTGACAATTTGCGCGGGTGAAGGGGTGTAGATAACGCCTACTTTGCCATTTCAATCTACAGGTCAATAGCAAAACTACTCGCTTCGTTCTATGTCGATGTTAGTACGTAGTTTAACTTTCTCACACTAGATGTCACTAAGTGTAGGGTGATAAAAGAGTACAGAGGGTCGCCATCTAGTGTCGAATAGAATTATATTTGGGATGCGAACGTTGGCAAGACGTGTGCACAGGACGAACGCCAACAGCACACTGACTTACGCCACGCCTACTGTGATGACGTCAGTGGCCTAGTTGAGCCATGTGGCCGAGTTGCTTAGACCATGTCGTTTCTATGTCTGGTCCATGGTAATAGCTCTGATTGTTTTGTTATTTGTCCAGTGTTCAACACATCGGACTACCGCGAAGAGTGGGGGGCGGACGAGAACGAGGTAGACCCGCCCGTGTGCGCGTACCGCGGGTACCGCAACCCCCCCGCGCACGCCGACCCGTACGGACTGTCGCCCCACTACTGGCACGTGTTCGCTGCCAGGCTCGCGTTCGTCGTCATCTTTGAGGTAAAAAAAAAAAAATATACAGGGTGGTGACGACATCATGACAATAATTGAAACCACATACTGGGTATCACATAAGTAGTTCGCACATAAAATATTATTAAATTGTATTCAAAGGTATTGCCATGGGATTGCTCTTTTATTTTGACTATTTTAACTTTACGTCTACAAAGATACCGCTAAAAACACCGACACCGAAGCGATGTTGCCGCGCCTGTACTTACAGGTCAGTCTATGAGGTCCGTAGACGTTTATAAAGGGTGTTGTGTTTCGTTTATACTATTTCCGCATATAATTTGTTTGGAAATTTGAAATTTCGGACTTTGATGTAAACCTAATTTTATAATTTTAATGTGTTGTGATTGACTAGCAAGGATCGTGTTTTAATTTATTGTCACTATGTCGTCACCACCCTGTATAACGTCAACACTTTTATCCCCATTCGGGGGTAGTCAGAGGCTTGAGTGGCCATAACAGTCTACTGGCACGTGTTCGCTGCCAGGCTCGCGTTTGTCGTCATCTTCGAGGTTAAAAAAAAAATATAACGTCACGACTTTTATCCTCATTCGGGGGTAGTCAGAGGCTTGAGAGGCCATAACGGACTGTCGCCCCACTACTGGCACGTGTTCGCTGCCAGGCTGGCCTTCGTCGTCATCTTCGAGGTAAAAAAAAATAAACAAAATAGGTATAACGTCAACACTTTGATCCCCATTCGGGGGTAGTCAGAGGCTTAAGTGGCCATACACCACCACATCCATCCAACCATCTTCTATCCATCCATCTTAGAGGGCCATGTTTGAGGATAGCTGTAAAATAATAATAATTATAATACCCTTTTATCAGACGCCAAAAAAGCCTGAAATAATATTTGTATTAGGGGGCGTCTATAAATTACGTGAGGCGTTTGGGGGCGAGGGTAGAGCCGAATCTCCTTTAATCTGACGTGAGGGAGACAAGGGGTGTGAGGTGGTAAGTGGGCATCCATAAATTATGTAAACCGTTTTTGTTGATGTTTCGACTCCCCCTCCCCCCTGGTGAGATGTCGTGAGATTTGGTTCAAAAACTCACGAATACGGAATACCCCCTAAATGCCTCACGTAACTTATGGTCGCCAAGGTGTGGTCTATTTACTATTAATGTCTCATTCTAGCACGTAGTCTTCGGCCTCACGGGTCTCATGCAGCTATTCATACCTGATGTGCCGAGCGAGCTGCGCACTCAAATGCAACGGGAAGCGTTGTTAGCCAAGGAGGCTAAGTACGAGCACGGCAGGAGGCGGCTATCCACTGAATATAGACAGCTGATTACTCAGAAGAGTGATAACGGAGGGGGTAAGATAATGAATTACTACTCCACCAAGCCAACTAGGAGCTCGGATGGAATGCAGCCTCCCCGCCCGCATACCGCCCGCACACCCGCCACCGCCTGCGGCTTCCCGCCCGCCACACCTCCCGCACACCGCCACCGCCGCAAGGTGCGGCTGACGTCACATTTGACAAGTTCCTAGTTGGCTTGGTGGAGTAGTACAGAGCTACAGTGACGACCATGGCTCTAAGAAGGCGTCCATTAGTTACGTGAGACGTTTCGGCATAGTTAGAGCATAATCTCACCCAATCTCACGAGGGGAGAGGGGTGGTCTCGGCAATAATATATAGATTTTCAAAAATCTCGGGAGGTGTAGGGGAGGGAGGAGGTCGAGCCAAATCTCCCGACATCTCACTCGACTCCAAGACTCCCAAAATTACCAAAATCGTCTCACGTAACTAATGTACGCCCCCTTAGTCTAAATTAAAGTCAAAATATTTATATTCATTCATTAATATTGTAGTGTAATAAGAAACTCAATGTTACTCTTTTTTGACAGTGACTAGTTACTGACAGTGGCCAGTTACTGACAGTAGCAAATTATTGATGTTTTTTTTTTGACAGAACGTCACGGCGCATGCATGCGTCGCGCATCCCGCGCGTCTGAGGGCCTGGACGCACACATAGGCGTCACATAACAACCAACCTCGCTACACACACACACACACTGATATTGCATTTTTAGTCACTACGTTTAAAAAGTCAGCAGGTTTTGTGTCAATGTTTTAGTCTATAAGGATTAATATTATAATGTATAATAGTCATAGATTTATAAGAGTTGCGCGCGAGCGCTAGATAGGTGCCGCTGTTCTAAGAAAATAATATACCAACAAAATGCGGCACCTTAAGCTCGTGATACATGACACTTGACACAAATACGCTCAGTATATACATCTAGTGTCTGCGTGTGTAAAACACCGCGAAACCTTGTTACACTTGTAGTGGCGGTGTCGCTACACTGAGATACACTGAGTGTCGAGTGTCGAGTGTCGCCGAGTATCTCGAGCATTATTAAAGTCGCGGCACGTCAGTTTCGTATATTGGTTGCCGTCAGATGTACTAAAGTATGCCGACTTCGGGTGTGCACATGCTGCATCTAGCTGGCGCGCTCTCGCGGAAACCAAAATTAATCTATGCTGCTGGGCAAACGACAGCAAACGATTATTAAATAGGTTGTAAGGGTCCAAACGTACCTTAATTAGTGTTAGGAATCTAGATAATAATAGCCCTTTTAACGTCCCACTCCTGGGCACGGACCTCCCCACAATGCGAGGGGGATTCAGGCTATAATCCACCACGCTGGCCCAGTGCGGGTTGGTGGATTCCACATGTGTTTCGGATAAGTGTTAGGTGTAAAACAAGCAGGTTTCCTCACGATGTGTTCCTTCACCGTAAGCGAGTGATAATCATATTAAAGTTATGATTCGCACATAGATTTCTAAACATCCAGATGTGCGAGCTGGGTTTGAACCCAGAACTAAGCTCTCAAGACGCGTGCTTAACCAATTGGCTATCACTACTTATATACGAGGAAGAAGAATCTAGATAGAATAATTATTTATTTAGACAAGTTCCTAGAGACTTGCCAATCTCAGTAACTAAAGCTCGTATTAATAAATACATCTCAGAGTTGAAATCGATCTTAAGATGCTGTTTTTGACAGATATTTCATACGTTAAACGTCAAAACTGCATCTTAAGATTGATCTCAACTTTGAGATGCATTTATTAATATGAGTTTCAATCCAGTGATTTTACGTAACGTTTTCGGCCGTTCCCAGTTAGTCTTACTGGCTAGTCCTATACTGGTAGGTTCTACTAGACTAGTGGGAAATTTCGTCCCAATAGTTTTACTGAAAGTAGGACCACGGTGGTCTTACTTTTTCCTATTAGTCTTACTATGTCACAACATAGATCTAATAACAGATAGTCATTTTTTCAGCCAGAGAAAGGTACAAACTGTCAGTCGACAATTAGAAAAGTACTAGGGTGTAACATGATTGATTTATTTTATAATGTGTATGTCCAAAAGTATATGTGATATTAGATTGTCGAATACATTAGGGGTCCATAAATTACGTGAGGCGTTTAGGGGGAGGGGGTAGAGCCGAATCTCACCCAATCTCACGTTGGGGACAGGGGGTCTTCGCAAATATCACGTAATTATTTTTTCTCCGCAAGAAACTGGGCAAAATTGCGAGAAAACTGGGTCATCGGTATCTCCACTAAAATACGGCTTTTAAAAAATCTCACGTGAGATTAGGGGGAAGGGAGGGCGTCGAGCCAAACCTCACGACTCACCAAGGGGGGAGTGGTCTAAAAATTACCAAAATCGCCTCACGTAATTATTGGACGGTTCCTTATATTGTAAATTGAATCTACACGAATCTCTTTATTGTTGTACTTATTGTAATAATGTGTTCTAATACTCAATGTTAAATAATAAATTATTCCTTTCAGATTACTGTTTTGTTTCACTTTAAATAAAAATCCAATTTTGTGAGGTCATAACTTCGGTCTGGGTTCGATTAGGCCTGGGGGCTTACCACGAACTCTTATCGCGATTCATTTACAGGAATGTTTTAACGTTTCAGCGACTTTTAGTGCAATGACGTACCTTATTGTCATGACAATAAGATAGATAGATAGATAGATAACTCTTTATTAATCCACCACTAGAAAATTACACATTTATAGATAATTACACAATTTACACAGAAAGTGGAAAATGGGCGGCCTTATCACTAATAGGCCTATTACTAATAAGAAACGTCATTGCACAAAAAGTCGCTGAAACGTTAAAACAAAACTGCTATAAGAGGTGGTGGTAAGGCCCCTGTATTAATAAATCGATCTCAAGATTGAGATCGAACTTGAGACGCTGTTTTTGACAGATGTTCCATACATTAAACGTCAAAACTGTATCTTAAGATCGATCTCAACTTTGAGATGCATTTATTAATACGGGCCAAGACAGCCATGTCAAACATGCGGCCCGCAGGCTGTATACGGCCCACTGAGAATTTGTCTGCGGCCCGAATCAATTTTAAAAACAGCCAGATAACAGCACTTTTTTTCGTTAAGGGCCACCGCAACCTTGCTACTTTTAGCATCGGCGATCGGCGATTTTGATGCTGCGTCTCGCTCGTCCGCGCTCGAAGAAACGCGACGCAGCATCGATACGTCACAAAATCGCCGGTCGCCGATGCTAAAAGTAGCAAGTCTGCGGAGGCCCTAAGATTTTCAGTAGTTTGCCTTCCTTAAGGGACACCGCAGACATGCTACTTTTTGCATCGGCGATCGGCGATTTCGCGACTGTATCGATGCTGCATCGCGATTTGGCGACTCTCTGCGGTCGGACGCAGTGACTGCTCCGATGCTAAAAGCGACTAAATCGCCGAGCGCCGATGAAAAAAGTAGCGTGTTTGCGGTGGCCCTAAGGGCCTCCGCAGACTTACTACTTTTAGCATCGGCGACCGGCGATTTGGCAATTGTTTTGATGCTGCGTCGCGTTTCTTCGAGCGCGAACGAGCGAGACGCAGCATCAAAATCGCCGATCGCCGATGCTAAAAGTAGCATGTCTGCGGTGGCCCTAAGATTAGGTTTTGCGGCCCACCTAGTCTACGGCCTTCATGCTTTTGGCCCACCAGTGACTTTGAGTTTGACATAGCTGGTTTAACCAAGGGGTTTAACCTTGGGTTTAACAGATAATCAAAGTTAAACTATAATTAACTAACGGAAATGACTGGACATACCTACAACTCAGAAGCAGATTGCAGAATAACTAGCAATTAACATCAATTTTATAATTCGTGAAACAATTTCAATGTATGTACTTACAAACACGCAAATATAATTAGGCTCCAACGGACTGGTGCGTAAAATGCTGCGTCCATATTATCTCCGAAACGGCTGGACCGATTTTGACGGGACCTCCACTGGCAGATAGCTGATGATATAAGGAGTGACTAAGGCTATTTTTATTTATAACAGTTATATGGTTTGCTTATTTGCTTACCCGAGCAATATTTTTTTATCAATAGATTTTTTTATTTGTTTTCCTAAATATTCTGAATCATGTGTTGAGTCATATTTTAAAATATTGCCCACGATTTCGATATCACCCTGTATAAAAGAGGCAAGTGTATGTATGATCCCAAACTAAGCAACGCTTGTACTATGGGTACCGTACAATGGACTGGGGGCGATCCCAGTGACACACAGACCAGGGCAAATTACGAAAAGGCCATCAGCCGCGTCCAGTTGTCTCACATGCCGCGCGAGGCAGCTTTGCCTCGCCTAGTTTGGCCTAGTCATGAAACAGAACGATAATGATGGCTACATCCTTCTCTGTCTCTGTCTAGAGTGTAGTTTAGCTCGCCCGAACATGCATCTGAGGACCTACTCTTTTACAAACGAAAACGAAATGTCGCGTATTCCCAATTACGTTTCTCATTCATTCCGACATTTCTTACGAACGAAAATTGTTTGACGTTTAGATTCGACGACGACGAAGACGTCAAACAATTTTCGTGTAAGAAATGTCGGAATTAATGAGAAACGTAGTTGGAAATACGCGACATTTCGCCCGAAATTTCGTTCGTAAACGCAGCTATTTCCGAAATTTGCCCCGACAGGAATCGAGCCTGCAACTACCCTATGCAGTGAGCCGAATGCCTACGGACAAACCCTACACCCTGTCAACATCCGCCCTTCTGTCCTCTCCCGAATGCGTGACGCGTGAATGTATTATCTCGCTGTATGACAGACAAACCGACAAAGGTTCAGATAAGATATGGGTTCGGAAGTAGACCTTTTGATACTTGCGTTATTGTCACTACATTCGACACCATCAAATAAATCCTGGGACTTTTACACACGGCTACCTGATCCCAAACTAAGCAGAGCTTGTACTGTGGAAACCAGATAACTGATATTACATATACTACATATACTACTTTTTGTTTGTAAATACAAAGGTACTTATTATACATAATTACACCTAGACTCGGGACATGCAGACATGTTCATGCACACAAATGCATGTCCCGGGTAGGAATAGAACCTACGACCTGCAGCGTGAAAGGTGGAATCTAAACCGACCACGCCAACGGGCCCGTGAAATAGGTAGGTATATCACCAATTTAATATAATAATATTTTATTGTAATAACTAAATAAATATTGCCAAACTTACACACCAACTGTGTTTGTTTTTTTTTTATTTATTTGGGAAAACAAATGATTCTGTAACAGAGCTTGACTAATTAAGAATAGGCACAAGTAATTAAATGAGTTATTATCACGCAACATAAGCTTCACAAAATGTATGGTCCCAAACTAAGCCACGCTTGTACTTTAGCTGCCATACAATGGACTGGGGGCGATCCCAGTGACACCCAGACCAGGGCAAATTACGGAAAGGCCGTTTCCGTAATTTGCCTCTGGCGGGAATCGAACCCGCAACCATCCGATGCAGTGAGCCGAGCGACCAACGCTCAAACCGCTGCGCCTAGCAGTCGCCAAAATATATGTATTGTTAAACTTATGTACACTGTACACATTTATGTACATACACATTTATGTACAGATGTACTTTTATATAGGTATTTACATCATTAAACCCAGTCGACACAGGTCATTGGTCTAATTATGTAATAAACAAGAGTCCAAGACGCTAAATTGTTCCTTCCTTATTATGCCGAGGTCAAGCTACATAGAGTAAGCTACATAAAGTAAATTGATGGGTTAACGATTTAAAACGTGTATGCACGGATTTAGTATGTGTATGTGGTTAAGCTACCAAAGAGAATATAACCACCATGTTAGAAGAGTAGTATCTCCCATAGTTATCTATGAATTCTATGATTCACAAAGAGTATGAAACGGACCACTATTAATATGGCGGCGGATATATCCGTCTAAATTAAGAAGTGACGTGAATAAGGTTGGTTTACTAGAGCTCGGCGCACTCCATAACTTTGAGTTTTATGGCTGCCATGATAGGAGGTGTTCGTTTTATAAAAACATATGTTCTCTATTGACTTTCGCCAGCATGGTAAGGATCAAAGTACCTATATGGACCACAGTGAAGAAAATAAATGTTAAGTGATAAATTAAAAATAGAATCTAACGAAATGACATTTACGGGAATATCATAGACAAATAAAATACATTTATTTTTTAATTGGTGTCTATGGTCAATAATAATAAAGCGACTTATCGTAGATTTGGGGTCAGTAGAGACGGCAGTGTTATCGGCCGTCCTATATGGAATTATTTATTTTGAATTACTATAATAAACAATATAAATTATTTTACTGGTACCTACCTACTGGTTACAAAAGATGTTTTTTTTAATGTAAAAAAAACTTTGGAACCCAATTTATTTTTTCTTAATTAAAAAACAAATTGTGGCCAGTTAGCAGTACCTACACTAACGTTGTTAATTCGTTTTTACATATTTTTTTTACATTAGGTACCTAGTACGGTATCAATATTAATAGGCACAAGGTTCACAGCAATTGACGGGGATTTACAATTATTTAATGATAAATAAATAATTTCCAACAAAGATTATCACTTGTTAACCTGTGAAAAAAAAAAACATCCTAAGAACTTACGTGTATAAGGACGTGTCAAGTTCGCTAACCGCTCTGGGTCAGTGTTGGTAGTGGACTATAGCCCGAATACTTCTCACATTGAGGCATGTGTAGAGGAGACTTGGCCCCATTACATCGAGATGGAAATAAATAATCGAAACATTTTACTCAAGCGACTATAAAACAATAGAATATTCTAATACAAAGGTCCCAGTACAACATTATTATGTTAAAATCACAATGAAACACTCTAACCTATTTAAATGGAATTAAAAAAATATAGTTACAATTTACTGATAAGGGATTTGACCCACAGGCCATCTTAGTAGACCACTGGCAGCCGCCGCGTACGGTGGCTTGCTTGTCCTAGTTATAAATAAAAACAGTTGAACACACAATCGAGTGATTAAACACCTAAATAAATCGATATTTTGGTACATAAACCGAGTGTTTAACATCCCTAGACGTTTATTTTACAAGTGGTATTTTTTAAATATCGAACGCCGAACGTTTCCATTTTCAAAATCAATTTAATATTAGAACGACTTTAATTAATCATTGATCATAGCTAAAAAAATGTTATAGTGTAAAAAAAGAAGCGAAATTAAAAATGGCGCTTTTTGTGGACAACGTTGTAAAAAACGAAAAAGTGATTTCGAAAAAAATAACACCAACTGCTCCAATGTTGGAGGACATTCTCAAGGATGATAAAGTAGTGATTATTACCCCTGCCAATGGCCGTAAAATAGTGCGGGAAGACAGTATTTTGAATAAATCCACGCCTAGCGCTCCTGTGTTAGATGATAACGCTAAAGATGAAAAAGTTGTGATGCTTACTCCCGCTAATGGCGGTGTGGGTAAAATATTAATTAGGGAGGACACTATTTTGGCTAATTTGCCGGGTTGTTCGGGATGTGGCCGTGGACAGTTCACGTGTTCAGGTGTCAAAAAACAATGGTCAGTGTTATGCTGGGGGAAGCAGTCAGAAAAGAAATACTATTGCTGTAAGTAAAAATAAATCCTTCCTACTAATATTATAAATGCGAGTGTGTGTGAATGTTTTTTACGACGTATCTCCATAACTACTAAACCGATTTGAATGAAATTCGAAACGTAGAAAGTGTAGGCTCTGGAATAAGATATAGGCTAATCTTACACATCTATTTTGACGCGGGCGAAGCCGCGGGGCACAGCTAGTGTTTAATAAATATAGCCAGACCAAAACACCATGTATGGTCCCAATCTCTTGTACACACCCAGACCTGGAAAAAACATTATGGAAAGGCAGTATCGGAAATTTGCCCTTGGCGGGAATCGAACCCGCAACCACCCGATGCAGTGAGCCGAGCGGCCTACACTCGAACCACTGCGCCAAGCGGCCGTTACTGTTATTTAAGCTCGTATTAATAAATGCATCTCAAAGTTGAGATCGATCTTAAGTTGCTGATTTTGACAGATGTTCCATACATTAAACGTCAAAACTGCATCTTAAGATCGATCTCAACTTTGAGATGCATTTATTAATACGAGTCTTAAGCAGTGATAGCTCATTGGTTAAGCACGCGTCTTGCGTCTAAGGTTCTAGGATCTATCCCCAGATCATCGTAAATAAAAAAAATAATTCATCTTAAATTCTTGGCGATCGTCATGTTATCAACATTTTTTAAACCGACTTCAAAAAAGGAGGAGGTTTTTGGCACCGACCCCAAATACTCGATAACACACCATCACGTCTGGTTTTCCCAAAGGGGTAGGCAGAGGTGGTAATAGAAATATTATTTCAGGCTTTTTAGTGATCCAGGTTTTTTTGAAGTCGGTATTTTTTTTTAATAAAAATAATTAATGAAACCGTGTGGGGTATCAAATGAAAGAGCTTGATAAGCACATTTCAAATATATATATATTGTTACCTATAACTCCAAAATAATTAAATAAAAAGTAAGTTTAAAAACTAAAACCCAACTACTGAAAAATCGCGCTCTAAAAAGTATGAAACAAGAAAATATTCTCATCTAGAGGATAGCCGTGGTCCGTTTAGGCCCTTTAGGTCAAAGTGGCGTATGACCACAGACCTTTTAGTTTTAGTTTTTAAACTTACTCTTTTCCACTAGAATATGGCTTTTGAAAAATCCCACGTGACAGGGGGAGGGAGGGGTCGAGCCAAATCTCACGACATCTCACCAAGGGGGGAGGGGAGGTCGAAAAAGCACCAAAATCACCTCACGTAATTTATGGACGCTATAGATCAATGGATTTCCATTTGTAAAAAAAAATTGGCAGAATTGAGGCCCAAACAGGAGTGATACCTACGTGAAATGGGATAATTAATTATTATTATTATAATTTAATTTATAATAAGGGCCTCTACAAAATATTCCAACGTAAACAGGACTTTGTCCGTGGAGAGCATAAATATGAATAAACATAGAGATAATATAATAAAAAATATGTGATATATATCTCTATATATAGGTACAGGGTTATTGGTAAACATTTCATGACATCTGAGGGCCTACTCTTTTACAAACGAAAACGAAATTTCGGGCGAAATTTCGCGTATTTCCTACTACGTTTCTCATTCATTCCGACATTTCTTACGAACGAAAATTGTGTAAAATACTAACAAAAACAGCAACAACTAAAATTTTATGATTTTTACAAAAAATAATACATTTAACAAAAATCACGCTCTAAAATGTATGAAACAAGAAAATATTCTCATCTCTAGAGGATAGCCGTGGTCCGTGGTACCTAAACGGACCACATATATCCTCTAGATGAGAATATTTTCTTCTTCACTTAGAAATTATTATAAATGTACTTATCGCATCGCCCACATCAGACCACGTCCAATAGCGTTTGTAGTTTTCCGAAATATCGAAATGACTTTTTGAGTTTTTCGGCCTCCGATAAGCAGTTTTTGGCCGAACAATTAAAATGCTTAGAAACTATTTTAAACTTACTTATCGCATCGCCCACATCCAACCACGTGCAATGGCGGTTGTAGATTCCCGATTGACTTCGGATGAGCTTCGTAAATGAGTTTATAGATAGTAGGCTTTTTCTTCCATTATTTTAAAAAGGGACTAGTCCCGCCACACTCTCCCACCACTGTGAGTCCTGTAAGCCAGGATCGACAGTGTCCAACGATGACGCCAAGGTTTGACCCTCGACGAGTCCCGGGGACACGCTAAGTTGTCTTGGAACCCGCACGAATTTAATCAAAAGAAAGGATAGGAGGAGTTGGAAGAAGATTATCCACTTCCCTCCGTAGCAAAGCGGGATACAAAAAGTAGTTGGCTTGTTCTCGAGACGGTGAGTAGTGTATTTCACAGATTTGGACATTAATGGACATTAGGGCCGATAGTCCCACTAGTTGGGTCTCGGAGGGCAGATGGCAATCGCTCCGTGTAAATATCGGTGATCAGCCAAATCAGGGTAGACTGAAAACCGACCCCTCGTAATGGGATAAGGCTAGCAAGAAGAAAATGATAGTAAAGATATTACCAAGAAATAGGGAGAGATGTAACAGTACTTACGTCCAAAATAGTACTTACGTCATACCAAACGGAGTACATGGACACAGTTCGTCTAAGTCATTTACGGAAATTAATTAAAACAGGTCGGTATTGCCAATATGGCTCATCGTCTGGTGAATACTACCCATCAAAATGCCTTTAAGTTGATTGTCGAATTGCGAGTGTGATAACCACAGAGTAAAGACTAAAGAAAGAGGTGCCCTTATTAGATATATGTATGAAAAAAAACGTGGTCATTGTTTTTTCATTTTTAATTGT
Source organism: Drymonia ruficornis (assembly GCA_947859195.1). Classification (NCBI taxonomy): domain Eukaryota; kingdom Metazoa; phylum Arthropoda; class Insecta; order Lepidoptera; family Notodontidae; genus Drymonia; species Drymonia ruficornis. The sequence goes on along the minus strand of OX401932.1, from coordinate 4,126,292 downwards.
TCTATCTACCGGTAAATAGTTGACTTACTCGCTTCGTTTTATGTCGATGTTAGTACTAGGCCGACCACACGGGCGAGTTGCTTAGGGCCAGTCCCCTTAGTAATTGGTCCATGGTGATAACAGATGAGTGAATGTCGCTGCATGTAGTGGTGCGCTAAGTAGGTACAAGCCTAGTGATTGCAATTAAGAAGAGATGTTCCACAAAAAAAATCCACCCCCCTCCACTAAACGTGATTATTTAAATGTGTGAAAATAAATATACAGGGTGTCCCAAAACTTTGCCACATGGAGGGGAAGTACCTTAAATATTGTAGATAGAGAATTTTACTGAATGAAGACTTCATTTTTATTTTAAAAACAATGCGAACTGCATTCAAAGATTTTTGAAAACTCGCTTGCCACACTCGGGAATCGAACCGGCTAAAATCCGAAAAAATAACACCCTGTTCTTTTATGGCATCAATTGATAGGATCAATGATAAGAACCAAATCTCTCTCACAAACATGGTAAATTAAATGAAAGGAAAACCATGAAATCTAAACTTATAAATTCATGAATTCAAAGATAAAGTGTATCCACAAAAAATTTAGCTTTTTTCGAGCAACAAATTAGTTAGTTTACCATTTTTTATTCGTTCAATTAAAATAAGTGAAGATTTTATGGTTTCCTTTCATTTTGAAAACTCTCTTGCCACACTCTGGAATCGAACCGGCTAAAATCCGAATAATAACATCCTGTACTTTTATGGCATCAATCGATAGGGTCAATCATAAGGATAAAATCTCTTTAAGAAACATAGTAAATTAAATGAAAGGAAACCCATAAAATCGTTACTTATTTTAATTTTCACTTATTTTAATTCTTATAAGTTAAGATATCGCGGTTTTCCTTTCATTTAATTTCCCATGTTTGTTAGAGTGATTTGATCCTTGTGATTGATCCTATCAATTGATGCCATAAAAGTACAGGCGTTATTTTTTCGGATTTTAGCCGGTTCGATTCCCGAGTGTGGCAAGCGAGTTTTCAAAAATCTTTGAATGCAGTTCGCATTGTTTTTAAAATAAAAATGAAGTCTTCATTCAGTAAAATTCTCTATCTACAATATTTAAGGTACTTCCCCTCCATGTGGCAAAGTTTTGGGACACCCTGTATATTTATTGCAATGCTTTACTTAGGGCCACCGCAGACATGCTACTTTTTGCATCGGCGTTCGGTGATTTTGCGACTGCATCGCGTTTTGGCGACTCTCTGCGGTCGGACGCAGCGACTGGGGCCCGATTCACGTAACCAAAACCGTAACGACATTTCAGCGATATAGTCGTTGATAGCCTTTTCTTGTTACGAAAAGGCTATCACCGACTATATCGCTGAGATGTCGTTACGGTTTTGGTTACGTGAATCGGGCTACTCTGGTCCGATGTTACAATCGACTAAATCGCCGATAGCCGATGCTAAAAGTAGCAAGTCTGCGGTGTCCCTTAAAGAACAGCCACTCTAGACAAGTGGCTTCGTCTACAAGCGTTTCTACAAATCGCTACGCTAAAATGTATAGAAATGACATTACGAGTCGCTAAGTGGATCACGTGACTTATGTCATTTCCATACATGAAGCGTAGCGATTTGTAGAAACGCTTGTTGACGAAGCCACTTGTCTAGAGAGGATCTGCTAAATGTTAGTATGTTTATACTTTTGGCATTTTCCACAAGCCAACAGAACAGTGTAGTGACATTGAACCTGCAACCTCGGGGTTGCTAACCTATAACCTTCGCTAACAAAACGTTAAATATAAGTTATCGCGAACATTTTTTAAGTAACAATTAAATAACTGTATTTTGTAAACATAAAATCGTATGATTTCAGCTTATCAGTATCACGAAAGGTTATTTAATATAATGTCGTCTTGTTGCTTCGTAGTTTTTGATAATGTTGGCAACTTTGTCAGTTTTTTTCGACGAAGTAAACCAACAGTTTTTTTTTTTTTTTGAGAAATACGCACAATTTGAAACGACGATGATGTTGACCTTTTGTTGTGTATTATATGTACAGGGTTATTGGTAAAACACTAACACCCTTGTAGGACTGTATTACTGACATCTTAAATGACTTCTTTTTTTGTATGACTTTTTACAAAACAATAGGTAATACTTACAATTAACGAAAAATCACACACTAAAAAGTATGAAACAAGAAAATTATCTCATATAGAGTATAGCCCTGGTCCGTTTCAGTACTTAAGGGCAAAGTGGAATATAACCACGTACCACGGCTATGCTCTAGAGATGAGAATATTTTCTTGTTTCATACATTTTCAGAGCTTGATTTTTAAACTTAACTGTATTATGTTTTGTTAAAAGTCATAGAACAAAAGTTGTTGTTTATGATGTCAGTAATACAGTCCTACAAGGTTGTTAGTGTTTTTCCAATAACCCTGCATAAAATATTGTTTTTTATTTCTATTTATTATTTTATATATTACGTTTAGTTATAGTTTTGTAATATAGTAACCTACCTATTAGTTTAGTTTAATTAGCCAGCCCATATATGAGACTAGCTTTTGCCCGCGACTTCGTCCGCGTAGACTTCAAAATAAAAAAAAACCGGGCAAGTGACTTAAGACTTTTTAGTACTTTTTAGTGCGCCAGGGTTTTTTAAGTCAGTATTTGCTTTTTTATAAAAATAATTTTATTTCACGATTTTTATTGGAGCCATACAAACTTTATCACGGTACCTAATTCGGTGAATGCGTGTTTTGGTAGGTAGGTTATAGAGATATAGAGCCAAAATCCCAAATCCCCCTCCCCTTCTCCACCCCTTTTCCTCCCCTCTCTTCCTTCTGCTCCCTCCCCCTCCATTTCCCTTTCCCTTTCCCCTCCCCCTTCCACTTCCCCCTACCTTCCGTCTTCCCCTTCCTCCCTCACCTACCCTATGCATACTAAGTTTCAAGTCAATCGGGTACAAACATATTTTTCTGCCGTACTTTTCTACCTTTAGTTTCACCCTTTTGGGTGTTGATTTACGAAATGCTATTTTATGGGATCAAACTGAAGTAGTACCTACCATATTCAGCTCAGCTTATACCCCAATTATTTAAAATGAATAATCATAACCAATCTCGAGATATGGATGACTAAACATTCGCTGACCCCGCTCTCCCCTTTTCCTTCAAAATATTAAAAACGCTGAAACCCCAGTCTGATTATTTAAAATGAACAATCATAACCAATTTCGAGATATAGATGACTAAACATTCGCTGACCCCGCTCTCCCCTTTTCCTTCAAAATATTGAAAACGCCGAAACCCCAGTCTGATTATTTAAAATGAACAATCATAACCAATATCGAGATATGGATGACAAAAAATTCGCTGACCCCGCTCTCCCCTTTTCCTTCAAAATATTAAAAACGCTGAAACCCCAGTCTGATTATTTAAAATGAACAATCATAACCAATCTCGAGATATGGATGACTAAACATTCACTGACCCCGCTCTCCCCTTTTCCTTCAAAATATTAAAAACGCTGAAACCCCAGTCTGATTATTTAAAATGAACAATCATAACCAATTTCGAGATATGGATGACTAAACATTCGCACACCCCGCTCTCCCCTTTTCCTTCAAAATATTAAAAACGCTGAAACCCCAGTCTGATTATTTAAAATGAACAATCATAACCAATTTCGAGATATGGATGACTAAACATTCGCACACCCCGCTCTCCCCTTTTCCTTCAAAATATTAAAAACGCTGAAACCCCAGTCTGATTATTTAAAATGAACAATCATAACCAATCTCGAGATATGGATGACTAAACATTCACTGACCCCGCTCTCCCCTTTTCCTTCAAAATATTAAAAACGCTGAAACCCCAGTCTGATTATTTAAAATGAACAATCATAACCAATTTCGAGATATGGATGACTAAACATTCGCACACCCCGCTCTCCCCTTTTCCTTCAAAATATTAAAAACGCTGAAACCCCAGTCTGATTATTTAAAATGAACAATCATAACCAATTTCGAGATATGGATGACTAAACATTCGCACACCCCGCTCTCCCCTTTTCCTTCAAAATATTAAAAACGCTGAAACCCCAGTCTGATTATTTAAAATGAACAATCATAACCAATTTCGAGATATGGATGACTAAACATTCGCTGACCCCGCTCTCCCCTTTTCCTTCAAAATATTAAAAACGCTGATACCCCAGTCTGTTTATTTAAAATGAACAATCATAACCAATATCGAGATATGGATGACTAAAAATTCGCTGACCCCGCTCTCCCCTTTTCCTTCAAAATATTAAAAACGCTGAAACCCCAGTCTGATTATTTAAAATGAACAATCATAACCAATCTCGAGATATGGATGACTAAACATTCGCTGACCCCGCTCTCCCCTTTTCCTTCAAAATATTAAAAACGCTGAAACCCCAGTCTGATTATTTAAAATGAACAATCATAACCAATTTTGAGATATGGATGACTAAACATGCGCTGACCCCGCTCTCCCCTTTCTCGTCAGAATGATTAAAAATACGGAAACCCCAGTCTGATCAATTCAAATAAGCAATCATAACCAATATCGAGATATGGATGACTTATTAAAACATCCCTTGTCCCCGTTTTCCCCTTTCCCGTCAAAATAACAAAACTCGACCACCCCTATACAAACTTTCACTCCACATTTCACCCCTTAGGGGTTGAATTTCCAAAAACACGAAAGAAATCTAAACACAAACTTTCATTCCCCTATTTTATCCCCTTAGGGGTTGAATTTTCAAAAACCCTGAAATTACTCTTTTTTATTTTTGAAAAGATACCTAATCACCAATTTAAGTAAGTCTAACTTCAAAAATGACGGAACTTCCATACAAACTTTTATCCCCTATTTTACCCCCTTAGGGGTCGAATTTTCAAAAACCCTGAAACCCATATTTTTTTATTTTTCAAAAGACACCTAATCAGCAATTTTCATAATTCTAACTTCAAAAATGACGAACTTCCATACAAACTTTCATCCCTTATTTTACCCCCTTAGGGGTTGAATTTCAAAAAACCCTTTCTTAGTACACCTCTACACATCAAGACAAACCCACCCTCCAAATTTCAAGTCTCTACGATCAGCGGTTTAGGCTGTGCGTTGTCTGTCAGTCAGTCAGTCAGTCAGTCAGTCAGTCAGTCAGTCAATCAGGACTTTGATTCTTATATATTTAGATATGGGCTGACTTTACCGGGGTAGTACCACCCTCTCACAGAAGATCGGCGTAAAGTAGCTATTACAGCTGCTTTTCTTCGATGAGTGAGAGAACCGGAAACCCATCTCCCCCCTTCTTCCCATCCCTTCGTTCCACTCCCCTTCAGGTCGGCAACGTGCGAGCAATACCTTTGGCAACTTTTTTTTACACCATTTCCTTATAAACTGTCTCTTATAAAAGACATTCAGTAATTTATATGATGTGTATTCCTGTCTTGCTTGGTATGTGGCCTGTGTCACATCCATACTTTGGCAACTTTAGGCTACGGTAACTGCTTAACATCAGGTGGGCCGTACGCTTAACTGTCCCCTTAGGTTCAATAAAAAAACGTAATCATTAAAATTGTTATTCTTTGTTTCAGTATTGGTGCTATTATCGGCGACTTTCGTGCTCAGCATGATCGGAACTGTATTCTTCTGCTTTACAAACACCATTAACGATGCTATATTATCTGTAAGTACATATACCTATACCTATTCATAAATAAATAAAATGTAAATGTAACGTCACGACTTTTAACCCTATTCGGGGGTAGTCAGAAGCTTGAGTGGCCATGCACCACCACATTGTGGAGGTATTAACCAACTCAAAGCCCACGTTTCACCAGATAGTCAGAACCCAACGTGACAGGTGGTGAACCGTGTCGCCGTGTATACAGGAACTGACTATTACCTAATCCCGAGGGATAGGTAGGTTTCCTCACGATGTTTTCCCTCACCGTTAGCGAACTGTAAATTATGCGCATAGATGAAAATTCATCCATTGGTGCATGCCCCACCGGGGATCGAACCTGGGACCTTCTGATTGCTAGCCCAACCTGTTCACCCCTAGGCTACAGTCGCTATAAATAAATAAATATCCTGGGACATTCTTTACACACGGCTACCTGATCCCAAACTAAGCAGAGCTTGTACTATGGAAACCAGATAACTGATATTACTACGTATACTACTTTTTGTTTGTAAATACATACTTAATATACATATACACCCAGACTCGGACATGCAGACATGTTGATGCACACAAATGCATGTCCCGGGTAGGAATCGAACCTACGACCTGCAGCGTGAAAGGCGGAACCTCAACCAACCACGCCATTGATGTTTTATTTAAGTAGATATGGTATCTCCTTACATGGCAATCACAAGACTTGTGCTAGACTGCGCGGCGGCTTGCGAGGTCGATACCCGCCAGAAGAAAATAACGGAAATGGCCTTTTCGTAATTTGCTCTGTTGGCACTGGGATGGCCCCCAGTCCATTATAGCCATAGTAGGTACTAGCGTTGCTTAGTTTGGGACTATACAGGTGTTTATGTCTGGCGATATTATTTTTATTTTAAAGGCTTTTTTAATACATTATTATTAGTAAAACACTTATTTTAGACATTTAAAATCAGGGTTGTTACGAAAAAATCAGCTTGTTTTAAATACCGTATTTAAAACATGTTTTAAACACGGTGTTTAAAACATTTGATTTATTTTGTTTTGTGTGATTGTTTATTCGTGTTTCGTGCGTATGCGCACGGTGTTTTGATTTGTTCGTTCTGTTTTAAATCAATGTTTTAACCAATGATTTAAACACGTTTTAAACAGTTTTCATTTTAAATTTCCTGTTTTTTTGCAACTCTGGTTAAAATACGAGTAAATAATAACTGACATTGGCCAATGCTTAGTTTTATGTCACCTATGCCTACTTCTTCGGAAACAAAATATAGGTGGTAGAGCCAAGCTGTAGCCAATCGACTGCAGCTCATATCCGGGCTGGCTCGAACGGGGTAGTACCACCCTCTCACAGAAGATCGGCGTAAAACAGCTATTACAGCTGCGTTTCGTACTATTAATTGATAGAGCCAGCAGAAGCCGTTTGTAAAATTCATAGAACAAATGTTGTTTTTATGATGTTAGTAACATCAGGTTACACACAGGTAACACACCTGGCGACCAACTGGCGACGTCGCCAGTTGGTCGCCAGGTGTGTTATCTCCCATACATTTCAATACAAATCGTTTGGCTACGGTGGCTGGCGACGTCGCCGTGGCAACCCGTTGTGTTATGGCCCATATTATACTAACAACCTTAGAGTGTATTACTAACATCATAAGATACAACTTTTGTTCTTTGACTTTTTACAAAACAATAATAAATTTAACAAAAAAGCACACTTTAAAATGTATGAAACAAGAAAATATGCTCTAGAGGATAACCGTGGTCCGTTTAGGTACTTTAGGGCAAAGTGGAATACAACCACGTACCATGGCTTTCCTCCAGATGAGAATATTTTGTGTCAGTTACGTCCGCAGTGTGGTTTTTTCCTGCTGGTCTAATCAAAATTTGAATGATACAGATAATTAGTGCTCCATCTCGTGTAAATGTGCCGAAATTTTTAAATTTGTGCCTATAGCCGTTTTGAAGTTATTCACGAATATATGATCTTGCTGGCGTAACGTTACCGCAGCAGTGTGGTTTTTTCCTGCTGGTCCAATCAAAATTTGAATGATACAGATAATTAGTGCTCCATGTCGTGTAAATGTGCCGAACATTTTAAATTTGTGCCCCCTAAGGTTTCAGAGTTATTTCAAATCTTGCTGGCGTAACGTTTTGCGAATTCCTGTATCTCAAAAACTGTTTGGCACACAATCATGCTTTTTCGTACACACATTAGTGTTAATTTGTGCCCATTTGTGACAGTTTCATATTTCAATAAATCAGAATGGTTCGGGTGTTATAATATTTTTCCTAAAAAAACTAAAATAGCTCCTAGCTCTTAAACTGGGAAACCTAGAAACCAAATGTTAGTGCTAGCTTGTATTTCTTATGGATCCTAAGCATTTCTATAATGATCGTAAGCCTACTCCAAGGAATTTACGATTTATTACGATTTTATTGCTATCTCGCGGTGAAATAATTTAAACCCTAAATACACGAGTTTCGTATGTTCCGATTACTTTTATTAATATACAAAAATTAGTGCCCTACTTCAAATATACGTGTACGAAATATCAGCTCTGTAAACCTTATAATTAAAATATTATTAATAAATAACCATCACGAAGCGCTTTCGGTGGTTAACTGACGGAATTGGAATGTATAGAAACAAGCGAACGCTCCGTACTTCAAGCCATCCTATTTCAATTGACAGCGTTGTAATGAGTGCAGACGCGTACATAATACTTTGGAGTGTATTTATAAACTATTAAATAAGGTAAATAAATGTATAATCACAGGGTATGCTGAATTTAAATATGTAGGTACCTTCCTTAATATTCCTTTTATGTTTCGTGTAGCTAAATGAGCTTTAACTAATAACACACAACAACAGTAAAAGTATCTTCTTTTATATATTTCTAGAGATAAAAAATCGACGCTTATAAACAGCAATACGACTTTGAAAAATAATATCCATTCTTTAAATTGAAATCATTCACCATCATCGAGATATAAAACGCATGAACACTTATAAATATTAGTATTTTCAACAATTATAAACAAACAAAACATTACTTCATTGACACAACATCAAAATATAAAAATAATGTAGGTACTTACATTAAACAAAAAAAATATCTTGATATTAGAAATAATAAAAAAAAACTTATGGTAGTAGCACAGTACAAACAGTGAGCGGACGAAGGGGTCTAGACAGGGGGCAAGGGTAGGAAGTCGAGTTTAACCATTACAAAGAAAATATAAAAATAAATATTACTCATTCACTTTTCTACAGAACTGTTAGCACACACCAATTTATTGTATACATTTAAGATGGTAGGCGGTATGTATCGGGCGGCCGCATTTTTCAAATCATTTTATTTGGTCGGTTAACCATTGAAAGTTTGTCATGGTGTTTTTTATTGATTATTTTATAATTATAAGGTTTACAGAGCTGATATTTCGTACACGTATATTTGAAGTAGGGCACTAATTTTTGTATATTAATAAAAGTAATCGGAACATACGAAACTCGTGTATTTAGGGTTTAAATTATTTCACCGCGAGATAGCAATAAAATCGTAATAAATCGTAAATTCCTTGGAGTAGGCTTACGATCATTATAGAAATGCTTAGGATCAATAAGAAATACAAGCTAGCACTAACATTTGGTTTCTAGGTTTCCCAGTTTAAGAGCTAGGAGCTATTTTAGTTTTTTTAGGAAAAATATTATAACACCCGAACCTTTCTGATTAATTGAAATATGAAACTGTCCCAAATGGGCACAAATTAACACTAATGTGTGTACGAAAAATCATGATTGTGTGCCAAGCAGTTTTTGAGATACAGGAATTCGCAAAACGTTACGCCAGCAAGATTTGAAATAACTCTGAAACCTTAGGGGGCACAAATTTAAAATTTTCGGCACATTTACACGACATGGAGCACTAATTATCTGTATCATTCAAATTTTGATTAGACCAGCAGGAAAAAACCACACTGCTGCGGTAACGTTACGCCAGCAAGATCATATATTCGTGAATAACTCTAAAACGGCTATAGGCACAAATTTAAAATTTTCGGCACATTTACACGAGATGGAGCACTAATTATCTGCATCATTCAAATTTTGATTAGACCAGCAGGAAAAAACCACACTGCGGACGTAACTCACTCGAATATTTTCTTGTTTCATACATTTTAGAAAATTATTTTTTGATAAATGTATTATGTTTTGTAAAATGTCATAGTACAAAAGTTGTTGTTTATGATGTCAGTAATACAGTCCTGCAAGGTTGTTAATATTTTTTATTGTCCCCAGAACATGGTTATACGGAACAACTCGTTAGCGTTCGAGATCTGGAGGCGGCCGAACGTGCAGCCCTTGATGAAGGTCTACCTGTTCAACTACACCAATGTGGACCGAGTTAAAGCTAAGCTCGATAAGAAACTGCACGTTGAAGAAGTCGGACCTTACGTCTACTCGTAAGTACATCAAACCTGGGAGGTATAGCAGGAAATGTAGAATAAATAAATAAATACGGACATCTTTTCATCATTATTTTCCGCGAGCGACTGAGCCGTACTGTGTCCATGGACTCTGTTTAGTAAAACGAACTATTTTGGACAGTCACATGTCTCCCTCTTTGGGGCCATCCATAAATTGCGTCACACGAATTTCATGATTTTTAGACCCCTCCCCCCCTTGTCACAGCTGGTTACATTTGCGAGACTCCCCCCTCCCTGTGTGATGACACATATTTTTTACAATTTTTAGAAATTTTCAAAATTTTTATTTAACAATTCAAATTTCGGTTTTAATACTTAGATATATTCGATTTTTAAATGTGACGTCACGAAACTTAGGACCCCTCCCACCCCCTTGTCACACATTGTCACATTTCGTCGACCCCCTCCCCCCCCTTTACGTGTGACGTAATTAATGGATAGCCCCATTCTTGGTAAAGTTCATGTTTCATGGAAACAAAATTATTTTATGCGAGTTTACGATTCACGTGTCCCGACAAAAGTGAAAAAAATAATCATTTACTGATATCAAAATTCAGATAAGCATGCTTAATACATGTTAAAAAATATAATTAAGTCCCCTTTTAATTGATTGTCCGAAATTAATTAATTAATTGTAAAACAATGTAAGTATTGCAATATCCTATCCACTGATGATAGCATTGTATTAACCTTTGCATGATTATCATGTTATTAAACGTTTTTAATTAACTTACACGTAAGAAGCACGTTAGTGTAGGTTGAATTATTATAAACAAAACACAGATTAATGACAATTGGTCACGTACACATGCTGGGTATCCTTTCAGCCTCTCTAGACAAATGGCTTCGTCTACAAGCGTTTCTACAAATCGCTACGCTTAAATGTTTGGAAATGACATTGCAAGTCACACATGACTTATGTATCCCGAAGAACTGGTGGCCGATGGGGCAGAAAGGTTCTTGAGTAGAGACCACGCACCGGAACACGCAGCGTGGGTAGCACCCCACAAGGTGGACCGACGACCTAGTGAAGGTCGCGGGAAACAGCTGGATGCAAGCAGCACAGGACCGGGCGTTGTGGGAAACCTTGGGGGAGGCCTATGTCCAACAGTGGACGTCTTTTGGCTAAAATAATGATACATGAAGCGTAGCGATTTTCAGAAGCGCGTAGACAAATCCACTTGTCTGGAGGGGCTGGGTGGATGGAAACAATAAGAAATAATGTGAGCCCTTTTAACGTTCCACTCCTGGGCACGGGCCTCCCCTCAATGCGAGGGGGATTCAGGCCATAATCCACCACGCTGGCCCAGTGCGGGTTGGTGGATTTCACATGTCTTTCGGAAATCTGTTAGATTTTCCATGCAGGTTTCCTCACGATGTTTTCCTTCACCGGAAGCAAGTGAAAATCATATTAGTTATGATTCGCACATAGATTTCGAAAAATCCAGAGGTGCGAACCGAGGTTTGAACCCTGGACCTTAAGCTCGCAAGACGCGTGCAATCGGCTATCACAGCCCTGAGGGCCTACTCTGTTTCAAACGAAAAGAAATGTCGGACGAAATATGCGTATTTCCTACTACGTTTCTATTTGATTCCGATATTTCTTACGAACGAAAATTGTTTGGCGTCTTCGTCGTCGTCAAATCTAAACGTCAAACAATTTTCGTTCGTAAGAAATGTCGGAATCAATGAGAAACGTAGTAGGAAATACGCATATTTCGTCCGAAATGTCGTTTTCGTTTGAAACAGAGTAGGCCCCCAGGGTGGATCGATATTCCGAAAAAATAATTTAGGTTATTAGGTGTAGTGAAGACAAACGGTGAGGGAAAACATCGTGAGGAAACCTACCTATCCCTCGGGATTAGGTAATAGTCAGTTCCTGTATACACGGCGACAAGGTTCACCACCTGTCACGTTGGGTTCTGACTATCTGGTGAAACGTGGGCTTTGAGTTGGCTTAATACCTCCACAATGTGGCTGTGTGTGGCCACGCATGTCTCTCACTACCCCCGAATGGGGATAAAAGTCGTGACGTTAATTATTACAATGTTTATTTTAATTTTATTTGTACATGATATTTATGCATATGTACCACAAATTAGTATTTCGGACATACGATACACACTTTTAGAAAAGTAAATTTTTCAAATCTGTTCGATTGGAGTGTCTGGCCAACCCTTCGAGAATTATCGTCGTAATGTTACATTATATTTAGGATATCAACTTGTTACAACACTGCCAAAATAACATTATTACAGGGCCCATAAACACATAATCATACGACCTATCTGCCACGGGTGGTCTGATATTAAAACTATATCAATATTATCTATGGTTTATCGCGTTTTTGTCTGGAGGACGTTGACCTTGACGTTATGGGTGCCGGGAATGGAACTGTTACCTTACCATAGGGTAAGATTCAGGATTTTGTGAAAATCACCCTTCCAAAGGAAGGTGAGGCGCTCATAACCAGCTGCAATCACTGATCGGAGGTTAAGCAATGCTTGACAAGGTCAGACCGAGATGGGTGACTAATAGTGGCATTTGAACTGAGCGTCTCCGTGTTTCGGAGGGCACGTAAAAAGTCGGTCCCGGTTGTTGTCATCTAGGCAGCAGTCGTTAAGCCATGTTGGAGGCCTTCGGACGGCTTGAACAACTCTGACACCAGGTTGGCCACTAACCATACGATAAAAAGAAAGGAAGAAGTACGCTTCTGCCTATCTTCAGGAGTTGTAATGGAACAAATATGTAGTGCTTTGCCGTAATGAGGTTGAAAAAGCAGACAAGATGGGACCCTCAAAGGGCATGCTTACAAGCAAGGGCATGCTGCCCTCAAAGGTGGCACCGCGTCTGCTCCTTTTGAGATGCAGATTCCGGGGTCTCGAGTCCTTTAACAATGTCCATTGTGAAACCAGTGGTCTCTAATATTATCTTCGTGAATTCTTAATTGCAAATGACGACGCAGACCGTCTGTCTGTATGTAAAAAAATAATAATATAATACGTCACGACTTTTATCCCCATTCGGGGGTAGTCAGAGGCTTGAGTGGCCATACACCAACACATTGTGTGTTTGACGGGCCCGTTGGCGTGGTTGGCTAAGATTCGGCCTTCCACGCTGCAGGTCGTAGGTTCGATTCCTACCCGGGACATGCATTTGTGTGCATGAACATGTCTGTATGTCCCGAGTCTGGGTGTATATGTATATTAAGTATGTATTTACAAATAAAAAAGTAGTATATGTAGTAATATCAGTTATCTGGTTTCCATAGTACAAGCTCTGCTTAGTTTGGGATCAGGTAGCCGTGTGTAAACAATGTCCCAGGATATTATTATTACTATTATTGTGGAGGTATTAACCAACTCAAAGCCCACGTTTCACCAGATAGTCAGAACCCAACGTGACAGGTGGTGAACCTTGTCCCCGTGTATACAGGAACTGACTATTACCATGACGATTATTATGACTATTATTGTCTGTATGTCTTGCTAGATAAATAAAAAAGAATCTTGGAGAATTTCGTTTCACAACGTAATGATTGAATACTTTATATTAGCGGCACGTTACGAAGGCCGTTTTGACATGTGAGGGGGGGAATAAAGTGAACCTTATTATAACGAAATAAGACTGGCCGTTTTAAAAAAATAAGAATGTAAAAAATGAATGCGAAAATGAATCTTATTCCGTTATAATAAGGTTCTTCCTTTCCCCCTCACACATGTCAAACCGGCCTTCATAACGTGCCGCTACTTTAGTTCTGTCTGCCCACGTAAATAATATAGCTTCACTTATCAATTGAAAACTTTGAACCAGCTGTACATCGTCATAGTTCATGCACACTTGACGTACTGATTGAGTTTACTAGACTTTGTTTTGATTGTAATGAATGAAAACATATTCTAGGAAGTGAGATTATAGTGTTATCACTAGGGTCTCAGGGCTTACTAGGGCTCAAAACGGTGACATTCTGCACCTCGTCATGGAGAACTTCTGGCTGAATGTCGTGGTATTCCGACGCTTCTGATGTGCCACTAGCAGAATTGGGCAAAATTGAATTGCGATTAATGAATTGCAAATTGCATGTGGTGTCACAATTAACAATTAATTTTGATTTGTTTGTCAATCGCGAACAAATCACAATTAATTGTTAATTGTGACATCACCTGCAATTTGCAATTAATTAATCGCAATTCAGTTTTGCCCAACTCTGGCTACTAGACCGTACACTGACGTGTACATGAACTATTACCCTACAAACTATCCCACTTATATTATAACAATAATTTAATAATAGCCCTTTTAACGTCCCACTGCTGGGCACGGGCCTCCCCTCAACGCAAGGGGGATTCAGGCCATAATCCACCACGCTGGCCCAGTGCGGGTTGGTGGATTTCATTTCATTTGTCTAAGACATGCAGGTTTCCTCACGATGTTTTCCTTCACCGTAAGCAAGTGATAATCATATTAAAGTTATGAGTTACTAATATTATAAATGCGATAAATTAAAAATTCGAAAGCAAGTGCGTGTGTATGTGAATGTTTGTTACCACGTATCTTCATAACTACTAAACTGAATTTCATGATATTTGAAACGTAGATAGTGTAGGCTCTGGAATAAGACATAGGCTGATCCAATATCCACGCGGGCGAATCCGCGGGGCACAGCTAGTATTTTATAAAGGACCAATGGATTCATCAACAATTTTACGTAAAGTTACCGTTTTGATAGGAGCCATAAGATAACACACCGGGACGCCACGGCGACGTCGCCAGCCATCGTAGCCAACTTCGTATTGAAATGTATGACAGGTAACACACCGACGGGCTAGCGACGTCGCCAGTCCGTCGCCCGCCATAGATTTCATTGGCTACGGTGGCTGGCGACGTCGCCATGGCTACCCGGTGTGTTATGGCCCTAAGTCCGTCCATAAATTACGTGAGGCATTTAGGAGCAGAGGGGGTCGAGCAAAATCTCACCAAATCTCACGTGGGGGAGAGGGGGGGTCTCGGCAAATCTCACGTAATTTTTTTTACCGCAAGTACTGTTACTTTAACGTTGCAAGAAAACTGGGTTTAATTAAGTCAAACATGTTTCTCCTCTAGAATATAGCTTTTGAAAAGTCTCACGTGAGATTAGAGGGGGAGGGAGGGGGAGCAAAATCTCACGAAATCTCACCGGGGGGAGGGGGGTTCGGAAAATCTCAAAAATCACCTCACATAATTTATAGACGATCAAGGTGGTAGAGCCAAGCTGTAGTCAATTGACTGCAGCTCATATACGGGCTGGCTCGACCGGGGTAGTACCACCCTCTCACAGAAGATCGGCGTAAAGCAGCTATTACAGCTGCGTTTCGTACGATGAGTGTGAGAGCCGTAAGCCCAACCAACTCCCCCTCTCTCCATCCCACTCCCCTTCAGGTCGGCAATGTGCGAGCAATGCCTTTAGTATTGTAAGCATCTATAGGCTACGGTAACTGCTTAACATCAGGCGGGCCGTACGCTTTTTTGCCACCGCAGTCCAATAAAAATAAAAAAGACGCCCGCTACGCCGTTAAAATGCATTTTTCTTTTACAGGCAACAATTAGAGAGGGTGAACATACATTTCGATAAGGACCAGCTGTCGTATCAAGAGCGCAATCAGTTTCGATACTTGCCGGATATGACGGTCGGCGCACACTTCGACCAAGTCATAGTACCCAATCTACCATTGCTGGTAAGATACTATACCTTTATGATTACTAGTATTACTACTAGGAATTGCGATTCTTTTCGAAAAACATCGATTTTTAGATCGATTCGAATCGCAATCGAAAGAATCGAATCACAAAAGAATCGAGGTCTAAAAGACGATTTCTCAAAGAATCGTTTTATTTTTCGAGTTTGCATTTTACAATGTTAATAAAAATCGATTTTATGGAAAATAAAAAAGGCGCCATAATAACCGATTTCTTATCATTAAAAAAAGGATGTTTAAAAACTAAAACCCGACTACTGAAAAATCGCGGTCTAAAAAGTATGAAACAACTAGAGGTTATATTCTATACTCATCTAGAGGGTAGCGGTGGTCCGTGTAGTGTATAATAGAATAATAATAATATCCTGGGACATTTTTTACACACGGCTACCTGATCCCAAACTAAGCAGAGCTTGTACTATGGAAACCAGATAACTGATATTATTACATATACTACTTTTTTATTTGTAAATACATACTTAATATACATATACACCCAGACTCGGGACATGACAGACATGTTCATGCACACAAATGCATGTCCCGGGTAGGAATCGAACCTACGGACTGCAGCGTAAAGGCGCCATCACGCCAACTACGCCAACGGGCTCGTCAATGGCATATGACCACGGACCACGGCTATCCTCGTAACTGTTAATTGTTTCAGTTAACTATTTTTAGAAAACTATCATGTTATGGCTCTGAATATTAGTACATGTACCTATCAGATAAGATAAGTCAGTATATTACTTAATATATTTTTACAATCTACCAAAATATTGTTTGGTGGTAGAGCCAAGCTGTAGCCAATTGACTGCAGCTCTACGGGTGGGCTCGACAGAGGCAGTACCACCCTCTCGCAGAAGATCGACGTAAAGTAGCTATCACAGCTGCGTTTCGTACGATGAGTGAGAGAGCGTATTTTACAAAGAAGAGAAAAGAGTATTTTACAAACAAAACGAAATTTCGGACGTATTTCCTTCTACGGGCCCGTTAGCGTGGTTGGCGCGGAGGCGACTTTCACGCTGCTGGTCGTAGGTTCGATTCCTACCCGTGACATGCATTTGTGTGCATGAACATGTCTGTATGTCCGGAGTCTGGGTGTATATGTATATTAAGTATGTATTTACAAATAAAAAAAAGTAGTATATGTAGTAATATCAGTTATCTGGTTTCCATAGTACAAGCTCTGCTTAGTTTGGGATCAGGTAGCCGTGTGTAATAAATGTCCCAGGATATTATTATTATTATTATTAGGTACGTTTCTCATTCATTCCGACATTTCTTATGAACGAAAATTGTTTGACGTCTAGATTCGACGACGACGAAGACGTCAAACAATTTTCGTTCGTAAGAAATGTCGGAGTCAATGAGAAACGTAGTAGGAAATACGTGAAATTTCGTCCGAAATTTCGTTTTCGCTAGTAGAAGAGCAGGCCCTCAGGATTGGGACCAGAGTATAATATAGTATAGTATAGTGCACTGCCGTGCTTTTCTGCTTACCCTATAAGGGACTACACGTGTGTTTTTTTTACAGGGCGTCGTATCCAAAGCAGTGAGCATGAACCTAAGCCCTTTGACCCAAGTGACGTTGAGTTCGACTCTGGCCTGGACGAACCATCCACACGCATTTCTACAACTACCTGTACATAGGTAAGTACTTGACATTCACATTATGAAGACGACAAAGTGTCTATACAGGGTGTCCCATTAATCGTGGATTATCCTGAAACCTTTTATACAACATGTTAAGAAAACCCTGTCCGAGCCGAAACCGGTAATTAGGTTCCCCAATCACATGACCGAATAAAATAAAAAAAACATGATAGTAAACATATTAATGAACATTTAAAGTGCCATTTTTTTTGCCTTTTTCCCACATAATGTAGCTAATTTTAAAAATATGACAACACCGTTACCGGAAGTAATTATGTGAGATCGTGTGGCGTCACCTCAGACCACAAAGTATGTGATGACGTCATTTTATGTTTTTTTTTTTTTATGTAAACGGGGTATTTGTATTACAAAAAAAGATAGGAGGCCTTTGCCCAGCATTGGGACACATACTATGCCAAAAAAATTTAAAAAATTTTTTTTGAAAATTAAAAAAAAAATTTAAAAAGTAAGTTTTTTTTACAAAAATTGAATCTAATCTCGATACCCAACAATACGTTTACGGGTCGGACAGGGTTTTTTTAACATATTGTAGATCACTTTAAGACTTAACGCAATCAATCAATCAATCAATGTATTCTTAGTACTTTTTTTCAGGACAGGCTGTTTAAATTACTTTACTTACATTATTACTTAGTAAAAATTTTAAAATTTCGCGATTCATTATTTTTTCTTAATATTTTCGCGGAATTAGTAGCAATCATTTTACGTAGGTATATCGATAACATGGTTATCTGTGAGGTATATGCAAAGAAAAAAAATCGTAATTTATTTACGTTTTGGAGAAATTATGGGCTGAAAACCCAGCTTTAGATTTATAGGTTGTGACAAAAGGCATTTAAAAACTTATTCCTTGGTTAGCTACTTGTGCAGCGACCCGGTATTTTATTTTGATGGCCCGGTACCGGGTCGACCATAGAGAAAGCATCAATAGAGATGACACGGTAATAATAATACCGTGCTTGAGCGAGACATGCTTACGCCCGATATCCTAAGAGTGAAAGAGATAGACGTACTATCTTTTGTCACTTTCTGCGTATCGCCCTAAGTTTGTTGGGCACAAACTTTTGGTAGGTCTTTGGTCCGAATGAGCCAAACAAAGCATCACCCAACCAAATTTTGAAGTAGTATACGTCAGATCACGTTTCATAGACATTAGGGTTAAGCGTAATTTAGCAGGATTATACATCTTTTGTCCCTTACGGGTGTACGCGCTTATCAAATCTACAGGTACATTCTTTATCTAAGGAGTCGACTCACCAAATGGGAAACGCTGACATCTTCCCGCTACCGCTAATATTCGTAAATTTCAATCGGTAAGGGCCTCCGCAGACTAGCTACTTTTAGCATCGGCGACCGGCGATTTTGTGACGTATCGATGCTGCGTCGCGTTTCTTCGAGCGCGAACGAGCGAGACGCAGCATCAAAATTGCCGATCGCCGATGCTAAAAGTAGCTAGTCTGCGGAGGCCCTAAAACATTAGTAGACACGGGTCCCCGTGCTCACTCATACAAACAAACATGTTGACATTGTCGTAACATGTTATTATCTATTAACTTATTAATTTTTCTATATACTCATTTAATAAAGGACGGTACTTCAATATTTGTTCGAAGTGGTGGACTTAAGTGTTTTAAGTAATTATCACTCTTCAATAGGTATTGTCACCGGCAGGTCTTAGGTAACACTTAGGGGCCATCCATAAATTACGTCACACATTAGGGGCGGGAGGGGGTCGACGAAATATGACATTGTGTGACAAAGGGGTGGGAGGGGTCCTAAGTTCCGTGACGTCACATTTAAAAATCTGATATATTAAGTATTGAAACCGAAATTTTAACGGTTAACGAAAATTTTTGAAAATTGTTTAAAATATGTGACGTCACACAGGGAGGGAGGGAGTCTCGCAAATGTGACCAGCTGTGACAAGGGAGGGAGGGGTCTAAAAATCATGAAATTCGTGTGACGTAATCAATGGATGGCCCCTAAGTGCTACCTACATGAATACAAATATTTTGACTGAGTTATTTTGTGTTTTTGTGTGTTTATGTTGTGAGCGACTGTAGCCTAGGGGTGAACTAGTTGGGCTAGCAATCATAAGGTCCCAGGTTCGATCCCCGGTGGGGCATGCACCAATGGATGAATTTTCATCTATGTGCATAATTTACAGTTCGCTGACGGTGAGGGAAAACATCGTGAGGAAACCTACCTATCCCTCGGGATTAGGTAATAGTCAGTTCCTGTATACACGGCGACACGGTTCACCACCTGTCACGTTGGGTTCTGACTATCTGGTGAAACGTGGGCTTTGAGTTTGTTAATACCTCCACAATGTGGTGGTGTATGGCCACTCAAGCCTCTGACTACCCCCGAATGGGGATAAAAGTCGTGACGTTACACATATTATTTCCTTCCCTACAGATTCTTATGGGGATATGACGACACCATTATTAATTTAGCAAAGCCCGTACTCAGTCTTCAAGGTCAACTGAATTTCGACAAATTCGGCCTCCTAGTTACGGTAAGAATTTTATTATTAATGGAAATTAATATGTAAGATTAACCTATGTCTTATTCCAGAGCCTACACTATCTACGTTTCAAATTTCATTAAAATCGGTTTAGTAGTTATGAAGTTACGTAGTAACAAATATTCACACACACAGACACTTTCACATTTATAATATTACAAGATTTTCCCCGCGACTTCGTCCGCTTAAAATTTAAATTAAATAAATCGGATCTCTGATACCGGAACCCGGACCCCGTATCTCGGATCCCGTTTTCCGTTTTTACCGGATCCCGTTTCCCGTATCCCGTATCCTGTTTGCCGGATCCCGTATCGCGAATATCCCGGATCTCGTATCCCGGATCTCGGATCCCGTATTCCGTGTCCCGTATAAAAAGAAACCTCCACACGAATTTGCATCATCCTAACTTCAAAAATGACGATCATCCATTAAACATTTTGAAATCGGTCCAGTAGTTTTTGAGTTTATTCATTACAAACATCCAAAAATACAAATATTTTCTCTTTATAATATTAGTGTAGAAGTGTAGATTAGTAAGATTAAACTAGCAGCGCCCGCGACTTCGTACACGTACAGTTTTGAAAAAGATTATCCGCGATTACATCCGCGTGGAATTAATGGGTTTTAGATTTTTGCGCGGAACCCTAATTCTTTTCCTACAATAAAACTATTCTATGTTAGTCCTTATAACATCAGCTATCTGCACGTGAAAATCCCGTCCAAATTGGTCCAGCCATTTCGGAGATTAGCCGGATTTAACATCCAGGCAGACAGACAGAAATTTTAAATATTGCTTTTTTGTTATAATTGCTGTATTTACTTTTATATAAAGCATTTAGTAAAAATCTGTGATTTTAACATTGCAAACAGACGCTTCAATTTTTTAATTTGTCGAATTGCGAGTGTGCTAACAGATGTGTGCATTTCTCTGCATGTAGTGGTGCTGAGCACAAGTTTAGTGATTGCAATGTTAGGAGGTATCATATCCGCTAAATTACATCAATGTTTTGGGGCCATCCATAAATTACGTCACACGTAAAGGGGGGGAGGGGGTCGACGAAATGTGACATTGTGTGACAAGGGGGTGGGAGGGGTCCTAAGTTTTGTGACGTCACATTTAAAAATCTAATATATCTAAGTAATAAAACCGAAATTTGAATTTTTTAACGAAATTTTTTGAAAGTTTCTGAAAATTATAAAAAATATGTGACGTCACACAGGGACGGGGGGGAGTCTCGCAATGTGACCAGCTGTGACAAGGGGGGGAGGGGTCTATAAATCATGAAATTTGTGTGACGTAATTTATGGATGGCCCCTTTGCAGAAAAACGGGACAGTATCGGAACGGTTTACCATCAACACTGGCGAGAATGACAAGGAGAGGATGAACATCATCGAGCGAGTGGACGGACGCGACCATCTCGAGTTTTGGGGCAGCACCGACTGCAACAGGTACGTACCAATACTGCCCCTATAGTCTGATTTTTAATTAGACGAAGTGGGCTGACAGGTGCTTATGTCACTTTTCAATATAAATAGAACAAATAAGGTTCAAATTCATAGAGCAGTAACATTTTCAGCTGTCAGTTGACTTCGTCTAATTAAAAATCAGACTATAGAGTACAGTGCCCCTATTACAGCTGCGTTTCGTACGATGAGTGAGAGAGCCGTAAGCCCACCCCCCCTCCCCCTCCCTCCATCCCACTCCCCTTCAGGTCGGCAATGTGCGAGCAATGCCTTTGGTATTGAAAGCATGTATAGGCTACGGTAACTGTTTAACATCAGGCGGGCCGTACGCTTTTTTGCCACCGCAGTCCAAAAAAAAAAAAAAAAAGAGATAAGTGGCTTCGGCTACAAGCGTTGCTACAAAACGCTACGCTTAGGGCCCGGCCCCATTAGCGCGTTGCGTTGCGTCTAGCAAGATTTTGTACTGGCGCATCACCCTACCCCGCTTCATCTCTCGCCCGTCGACCCCTTGATCCGTTGCGACGCAGCGCAACGCGCTAGTGGGGCCTCGCCCTTAAATGTATGGAAATGACGTTACAAGTCGATACGACCACGATCACGATCACGTGACTTATGTCATGTCCGTACATGAAGCGTAGCGATTTGCAAAAACGCTTGTAGACGAAGCCAGTTGTCTATAGAGGCCTGAGGGCCTACTCTTTTACAAACGAAAACGAAATTTCGCGTATTTTCTACTAAGTTTCTCATTCATTCCGACATTTGGTACGAACGAAAATTGTTTGACGTCTTTGAATCTAAACGTCAAACAATTTTCGTTCTTAAGAAATGTCGGACTGATAAGAAACGTAGGTAGTAGGAAATACGCGAAATATCGTTTTCGTTTGTAAAGGAGTATGCCCTCAGTGGTTTCGCGACGTGGTTTACGTTGTTTGTGTAGTCTATTGATTATTATGGCTGAATTCGAATTCTGTAGGTATATTATTCGAATTAAAAATAATATACCTACAGAATTCAGTATTTTACACAATGATCGACTGTGCGTTGGAGGCGCTTATATCTCTGCTGATAGCCCGCCGACCCGGCGATATGATACGTTACAAAATATAGATAAGCCGTCTTCTTATTGACATGTAATCATCAATGACTTTTGCATGTTCCTCATAACGGTAGAGCCAAGCTGTAGCTAATTGACTACAGCTATATACCTACGTACGGGCTTTAATATCTTTAATATACCTAAACTTGCTTAGGGTGAAGGAAAACATCGTGAGGAAACCTGCATGTTTTAGAAAATCTAACAAATTATCCCCCTCGCTTGAGGGGAGGCCCGTGCCCAGGAGTAGGACGTTAAAAGGGCTAATATTATTATTTATATACTGCCTGACTCGAAAGGCTCACTGCATCAGGGCAACCACCTGATGCAGTGAGCCTTTCGAGTCAGGCAGTGAGCCTTTCGGGTTCGATTCCCGTCATAGGCAAATTTCGGAAACGGCCTTTTCGTAATTTGCCCTGGTCTGGGTGTCACTGGGATCGCCCCCAGTCCATTGTACGGAACCCATAGTACAAGCGTTGCTTAGTTTGGGACCATACAGTTGGTGTGTTTGTATGGCGATATTTATTTATTTAATTTTGATTACAGCATAGCAGCATCAGATGGCACTATATTCCCGCCATCGCAGTTGGACAAGAAACAGATATTGCATGTGTTTTATCCTAACCTATGCAGGCGGCTGCCGTTTGAATACGAGAAGGATGTAGAGGTAAGCATCGCTTTGGACAGTCTGCATGGACGTGGACTATTCGAACTATAGATGTAGAATACCTGGACTGTAAATAGACAACATGGAAGTGGACTAAATGGACTATAGACGTAGACTACCTGAACTGTAAACATACTGCATGGTCATGGACTAAACTGGATATAAACGTAGACTACCTGGACTGTAAACATACTGCATGGTCATGGACTAAACTGAATATAGACGTAGACTACCTGGACTGTAAACATACTGCATGATCATGGACTGAACTGAATATAGACGTAGACTACCTGGACTGTAAACATACTGCATGGTCATGGACTAAACTGAATATAGACGTAGACTACCTGGACTGTAAACATACTGCATGGTCATGGACTAAACTGAATATAGACGTAGACTACCTGGACTGTTAACATACTGCATGATCATGGACTGAACTGAATATAGACGTAGACTACCTGGACTGTAAACATACTGCATGGTCATGGACTAAACTGAATATAGACGTAGACTACCTGGACTGTAAACATACTGCATGATCATGGACTAAACTGAATATAGACGTAGACTACCTGGACTGTAAACATACTGCATGATCATGGACTGAACTGAATATAGACGTAGACTACCTGGACTGTAAACATACTGCATGGTCATGGACTAAACTGAATATAGACGTAGACTACCTGGACTGTAAACATACTGCATGGTCATGGACTAAACTGAATATAGACGTAGACTACCTGGACTGTAAACATACTGCATGATCATGGACTAAACTGAATATAGACGTAGACTACCTGGACTGTAAACATACTGCATGATCATGGACTGAACTGAATATAGACGTAGACTACCTGGACTGTAAACATACTGCATGGTCATGGACTAAACTGAATATAGACGTAGACTACCTGGACTGTAAACATACTGCATGGTCATGGACTAAACTGAATATAGACGTAGACTACCTGGACTGTAAACATACTGCATGGTCATGGACTAAACTGAATATAGACGTAGACTACCTGGACTGTAAACAGACAGCATGGAAGTGGACTAAATGGACTATAGACGTAGACCACCTGGACTAAATAGAAGCATCGACATAATGGACTATAGATGTAGACTACTTGGACTTAAAATATACTGTATGGTCTAACTAAACGGACTAGTGACGTAGACTATCTGGACTGTAAACACACTGCATGGACGTGGACTAAACGGACTAGAGACGTAGACTACCTGGACTTAAAATAGACTGCATGGACATCGACTAAATGGGCTAGAGACGTAGACTACCTGGACTTGCCACCTTAGTCACATAAAAAAATGCGTTACACGACACGCACTTGGCCGGTTTAATTATCTAACTAAGGCTTCATTGTTTACAGATCTCCGACGGTGTCCAGCTATACCGGTACCGAATGCCCCTAAACGTGTTCGACGACCCCGCGCACAACCCCGAGAACCAGTGCTACTGCGAGATCGACACCGCCACGTGCCCGCCGCGCGGAGTCATCAACGTCACTGAGTGTTCCATGGGTGAGTTTACTAGTACTCGATAACAGATGGCGCTAGGTGACTTTCTGACTCACGCTAGTAGAATTTTCACTACATTTCCCGTATCATTGTCACCGAGTTTACTATTGGTGTTTTGGGGATAAAGGGAAGATCTTCCAGCCAGGCGGGTGGTATGCCTGGCGGGGCCGACTGCTATGGATGGCCGATGGTTATTGTCGGGGTAGTCTATATGTACTAAGTGTCTTGCGAATCTTGCTTGCGTGGTTCAGACTTAATTTTGTACTGAAGCATGCGTGCACTCAGCGCCATCTATCGGTGGCGTCGTGAATGTATGAATGGTCGCTACAGTGTCTTAGAGAATACTCTATAATAGATAAAGTATCACGGTAGTACAATTTTTACTATATTTTTCATCGTGATATCAAGTATCTTCAGCAAACAAACGATATTTCGCAGACAACGATATTTCTGTAAAAGGTGTATTCACCCAGTTTTTTATATGTGCTTTCAACTCAACAACAGATGGCGCTCCACAAACCTAACTCACGGTATCAACATTTTTATTATACTCAGGTGCGCCGGCGCTGATCTCGTTCCCGCACTTCTACCTCGGAGACCCAAAGCTTCGTGAAGACGTCACCGGACTGAAACCGGATCCGTTACGTCACGACTCCTTTATTGATCTTCACCCGACACTGGGGATCGGTCTTAATGGGAAATCCAGGTCGGTACTACCTTTATTGTTTGTTTTTGTCACCAGGACCTAAGTCGCTTAGCCATTGCTATTGAGTTGCAATAGTGATTGACCCACTGATTGGTTCGCCGACCGGCTGATCGGCCTCTAATTGGTCGGTTAGAATGAACCGACCAACCAGAGGGTCGATCACTATAGCAAAACGCCACAGTGGCGCCACAATGGCTAAGCGACTAAGGGACCTGGGGCTGCTCCACGTTGGAGTGGGATGCCTGCCATAGACTCAGGAACCTTGATCCATGTACGTCCGAGTTTATTTTGTGTAACTAAGGTAGCAAACAAGCGTACGGCCCGCCCGATGTTAAGCATTTACCGTAGCCTAATCATCTGATTGCAATACCAAAGGCGTGTTGCCGACGTGAAGGGGAGTGGGACAGAGGGAGGAGAATGGGGGGGTTGGGCTTCCAGCTCCATCACTCGCACGAAACGCAGCGGTAATAACTACTTTACGCCGATCTTCTGTGAGAGGGTGGTACTACCCCGGTCGAGCCAGCCCGTATGAGCTGCAGTCAATTGGCTTCCTTCATTTAATGTTTCAATTATTTTTTCAGCCTGCAAATCAATATTCAAGTGAGAAAAACTACAATGTTCTCCTCGCTCGGGTTCTTAGAGGAAGGCCTCATATTGCCAGTGGCTTGGATTGAGATGGTAAGTACACGAGTCCAACAACATACTCCCCCTCATGTGAGGGGGATGAGGGCCTTAGTCCATAACGATGCCTGAGTTGACAAATAACACTCTAAAAAAACGTGCAGGTTTCCTCACGATGTTTCTTTCACCGTCAGGACTAGCACACGCGTCAGTACAGTCATTTGGCTAGGCCTGACATACCCCCCCCCCCCCCCCCCACGCCTACCAGTAAAATGGTGGATACTTTACTGGTAAATTACCAGACGGCCTACTGTGTTTCAAACGAAAGCGAAATTTCGAACGAAATTCGCGTATTTCCTACTACGCTCCTCGTTGATTCCGATATTTCTTACGAACGAAAATTGTTTGACGTCTTCGTCGTCGTCGAATCCAAACGTCAAACAATTTTGGTTCGTAAGAAATGTCGGAATCAATGAGAAACGTAGTAGAAAATACGCGAATTTCGTCCGAAATTTCGTTTTAGTTTGAAACAGAGTAGGCCCTCAGACTTCTTGGGGACCCGAAAATCATGTTTTGTTCCAATTTGCCTACACTCACGCACATTTATAAACAAATTCCACCAACATTACACATTATTATACAAGAACACAAGTTTTGTAAATTAAAACGAAAATGACGACATCACTTTTGCACTTCCCTCCAAAAAATCCAATTTCAGAATTATTTCTGGTATTATGCCGTGTGTCCACTGGCAAGTAACTTCCGCAATTTATTGCAGAAGTCACTTGCCGACGTATTTCCACTGACTGCAATTTTACACAACCGTGTACATGTGGGACTTGCAGCAAGTTCGGCAAGTCGCAGAAGTCCACTTGCGTGAGTGTTTACACATTGGAAGTCGCTTGCGCAAGTAAACTTGTGCAAGTTTTTTGCCAGTGGACACACGGCATTATGTTACGTAGTGGTTGCCACTACTCCCCGCTAGATGTCGCTACGAAACATCAGCTTCAAGTCCTTAAACACAGATGGCGCTAACTCCAACTTTGTCCGCAGGCCGTTGAAGAGTTACCCGAAGGTCTCCGCACACTAGTGTACCACGGAACATACTCCACCGCAGCAGCACAATTAGGACTCAAAGTACTGTGTTCAATCACCTTTATAGGGACCGGACTCTGTCTATTCTGGACTCTAGTGAAGCGAAAACAACGGCCTTGTGTTACCTTGAAGAAAATACCGGTGGAGACTGAGCTGAAGACTATAAATTCATGAGATTAAAGCAGGCATAACAATGCCTTTGGTATTGCAAGCATCTATAGGCTACGGTAACTGCTTAACATCAGGCGGGCCGTACGCTTTTTTGCAACCGCAGTCCTATAAAAAATGGCATATTAAAAAAATCCTCCTATCCTTTCTTTTGATTAAATTCGTGCGGGTTCCAAGACAACTTAGCTTTTCCCCGGGACTCGTCGAGGGTCAAACCTTGGCGTCATCGTTGGACACTGTCGATCCTGGCTTACAGGAGTCACAGTGGTGGGAGTGTGGCGGGCTTCGTCCGAAAAAAAGGCATTACATTTTTGAAGATTGAGATATCTACTTAATACTGGGCACTGTCGGATCTAAGTACTTTGTAATTCTGAAAAAAAAACTGATTAGGGCCTCGGCCGCACAGCGGTTATATCCGCGCTGTTAAAACCGCGTCCTATGGAATCATATGAACCGCAAGTGCGGATAGGTTCATATGATTCCATAGGACACAGATTTATCGCGGTTTTAACAGCGCGGATATAACCGCGGTGCGGCCTAGACCTAATTCAGTTTTTTTTTAATACAAATAAATAAAATTGAAGTGTCTGTTTGTAATACCAAAATAACAGTTTTTCACTAAATGCATAGTACGACAGTACATAAAGTACTTATAACAAAAACTAATTTTTTTTTTGTCTGATTGTCCGTCGGTCTGTCTGTCTGTATGTTTGTTCCGGGTAATCTACGAAACGGCTGGACCGATTCTGACGAGACTTTCACTGGCAGATAGCTGATGTTACAAGGGGTAACTTAGGCTACTTTTATTTTCGGAAAATAGTTTAGAGTTCCGCGAGAAACATAAAAAACCGCGGGAAATTAGACGCGGGATTAACGCTGGTAATATTTTTCTACAATTTACGCAAACGAAGTCGCGGGCACAGCTAGTATTTGAATAATACTGGTACCCTGTTTTGAACTCTAAAAACAAGTTATTCTCCAATAATACAATTTTAAAGCCCCTTTCGTTCTGTTGGGCTCTTAATTTGTAAGTGTTAAAAGGTGATGTATGTTAAAAGGTAATGTGTGTTAAAAGGTGATGATGATGATGATGATGAAGGTAGTGATGTGTGAATGTTTTATTAAATTAGTATCAAAATGGGTCTACTATAAAGTTATTTAAAATAATTTTAAGGGCCTCGGAATCGGATAATTTTTATAAGTAAGGCTATGGTTACTGCTTAGCACTAGACGGGCCGTACGATTGTTTTCTACCTCACTCCTCAGAACTATGAAAACAACAGCAACACACAAGCGACAAGGTTCACCACCTGTCACGTTGGGTTCTGACTATCTGGTGAAACGTGGGCTTTGAGTTGGTTAATACCTCCACAATGTCGTGGTGTATGACCACTCAAGCCTCTGACTACCCCCGAATGGTGATAAAAGTCGTGACGTTATATTTATTTTATTTTATTTTTTTAACTATGAAAAAAAGAGGTAGATATTCTATGGGAAAACTGACAAAATATCAGAATTTGGACGATTTTTAACAGGCCCGTAAATATAATAATATTATGTGGATGACATGCCACACAGAACTTAGTAATAAATTATGCCAGTAGATGGCGCACCGGTGATAAAATTGCATTTTTCCGTTTATTTTTATAAATATTGTATAATAGGTATTTTTATTGTGAGGAAAGGTGAATCTCTCGGATGATAGTTTATTTAATTTATTCCAGTTACCGACTTAAGCCGAACCACGAACGTATCATATAAATAATCGAATATAAAAAAACGCTGTCCGTCTGTCGGCGGGCTGTATCTCACAAACAGTAACAGGTAGAGTTGAAATTTTCACAGAATGTGTATGTTGCCGCTACAACAAATACCAAAAATAAAATAAAATTTAAAACTAAAGGGGGTCCCCATACAAGAAACTTGATATATTTGACGTTTTTATTCTACGGTGGTACGGAACCCTTATGTGAGAGTCCGACACGCACTTGGCCGGTTTTTTTACTCGTGGTACGGCTAAAGTTTATAACGCCATTACGTAATTAATAATGCCTTATGTAATTACCCCCAATTTATAGAAAGTTATGATAACTCACACTGGCATTACAAATCACTTTTGTTCCTAAAAATGCTTTGTAAATCCATTGTAAAATCTCTATAAATTGACGGTTAATATTAGTTACTTATTAAATATTTTTATTTGGTCCATTTTTTTATCCTTATTTGGTGCGGCCGGCGGCCAGATGCCTCGCACGAGCATAAATGGTTCTGACGTCAAAACTGAGTGCTCGGGCGCGGCATTCGCCCGAAGTTGACACAGTCATTGAATACAGAGTCGGGCAAAATTTAATTGAAATTACTTAACTAATTACTAATTGCATGTGTCACAATTCACAATTAATGTTTATTTGTTTGTCAATCGCGAACAAATCACAATTAATTGTGACATCACCTGCAATTTGTAATTAATTAATCGCAATTAAATTTTGCCCAACTCTGATTGAATAGTTTTAATGCTGCCATTCCATACTAGATGACGCTACTCATGTTTTTGTATAATATAAGGCCCTTCGCACACGGCGTCGTAACGTAAGCGTATCGTTATACGCGCGTAGAACGAGAGCATCACGTACATTTTCAAACAAGTCGAATTTTCAAACAAGACGAAGCAATATCTCATACGATTCGCTGCCACACCGGTTCGTCTGCGGACTTGTTTGTAAATGTACGTGCTCGTATTGCTCTCGTTCTATGCGCGTATTACGATACGCTTACGTTACGACGCAGTGTGTGGAGGGGGTTAGTCTTGTTCAAAAAATACTTGTAGCGACATCTTGTTTTCAATAGTCTGCTGTCTGTGGCTAATATAAATTGGACGCATTTTCTTATTGTAAATACATTTAGTACTTATTTTATAAATATAATTTAATTGCACTGTTAAAATTGATGATAATTTGTTTATATTTAAGCAAAAACTAGATAAAGTTAATATAAAAAATAGATAAGTAATTTTTTACCGAATCATTTGTTTTATTTTAGGTTATGGGTAGTTTAAAGCACAGAGTAAAGACTAAAGAAAGAGGTGCCCTTATTAGATATTTGTATGAAACAAAACGTGGTCATTGTTTTTTTCATTTTACTATTTACCGGTAAATAGTTGAAATACTCGCTTCGTTTTATGTTGATGTTAGTACTAGGCCGACTTGCTTAGGGCCAGTCCCCTTAGTAACTGGTCCATGGTTTAAGGGGTGGCCCCCAATTTATACTTATGATGAACTGGCATTACAAATCACTGTATTCCTAGAAATGCTTTGTCAACATCAAAAATCTCTGTAAATTTGTACCCACCAATATTAAGGGCTCATACTGGTTGGAGGTTCTTATCAATATACGCCTTATCTATTCTGTGTCAATATGTAAGGTCTTCCTCATCTTAATCTGACCCGCTCGAGTAAATCCAGAAAACCCTTCTACGGCTCCCCATCTATCATAGGTTCATCTTCATAACGAGGCCCCCCGTTGGCGAGACTGACTTTCGGGCCCGTTGGCGTGATGGCGCCTTTCACGCTGCAGGTCGTAGGTTCGATTCCTACCCGGGACATGCATTTGTGTGCATGAACATGTCTGTATATTCCGAGTCTGGGTGTATATTATGTATTTACAAACAAAAACTAGCATATGTAGTAATATCAGTTATCTGGTTTCCATAGTACAAGCTCTGCTTAGTTTGGGATCAGGTAGCCGTGTGTAAATGTCCCAGGATATTATTATTATTATTAAAAAAGTAAGTTTAAAAACTCAAACCCGACTACGGAAAAAGCGCGCTCTAAAAAGTATGAAATAAGAAAATATTCTCATCTAGAGGATAGCCGTGGTCCGTGTTCATATGCCATTAGGCCCTAAAAGACCTACACGGACCACGGCTATCCTCTAGATGAGAATATTTTCTTGTTTCATACTTTTTAGAGCGCGTTTTTTCCGTAGTCGGGTTTTAGTTTTTAAACTTACTTTTTATTTAATTATTTTGGAGTTATAGGTAACAATATATATATTTTTGAAATATGCTCATCAAGCTCTTGCATTTGATACCCCACACGGTTACATTAAAAAATGTTTTTTTTTTAGTTCATGACGTTATGTCCTCTAGAGGGCGCCATATGCAATTTTATGTGACGTCACATAGCCTATAACCAGCGCGCCATTAAGCCGCTTCTAACGATACCTCTTTTGTCAAATTACGACAAGTAGTTTGGGAGTTAGGTGGGAACAGATGCACATACATACATACCGGTCAAAATCATAACCCTCCGCCGTAGTCGGGTAATAAAACACAAAAATCTGATTTTTACACGTATATTAACTTAAACGCTCTCTTGTACGGGCGGCTCGTAGCCTTCGGGCCGTTCGGACTTGTCGCCGACCTCGCCGCGCTTGCCGCCGCCGCCTTCACCGTGGAGCTCCATCAACTTGGAGATCTCGAACCGCGGCCTCTTCAGAACTTTCACCTGTAAATACTCTGTGTTAGATGGGTTCGTACACACGTGGGTATAAGTTTGGGTGTGGGGTTGTCAGAAGTATTGATTAGGGAACATGAGTTCTCATCAGGTGTGTATCATTGCGAGCTAGGTGTGTCATCATTTAGATATTAACATGAACCTAATACTAAGAAGGACTGGGTCTAAGCAACTCGGCCGCAGTGGCACTGTGGTGGTTTTAACCATGGACCAATTACTAAGGGGACTGGCCCTAAGCAAGTACTAACATCGACATAAACCGAAGCGAGTAGTTTAACTATTTACCGGTAGATAGAACAATGAAAATGAAAAAACAATGGCCACGTTTTTTTTTCATACATATATCTAATAAGGGCACCTCTTTCTTTAGTCTTTACTCTGTGGTTGTTGACGTCATCACATTAGGCGTGGCTTAAGTCAGTGTGCTGTTGGCGTTCATCCTGTGCAGACGTCTTGCTAACGTTCGCATCCCAAATATAATTATATTCGACACTGGATGGCGATTCTTTGTACGTAACTATTATCACCCTACACTTGGTGACATCTAGTGTGAAAAAGTTAAACTACGTACTAACATCGACATAGAACGAAGCGAGTAGTTTTGCTATTGACCGGTGGATAGAAATGGACAAGTAGGCGTTATCTAACATCCCTTCTCTCGTGCAAATTGTCAAGCGTCGTTTAATGAGAACATCTCTGTTGTCTATGTTCTCTGTGGTGGAAACCCTTGGGGGAGGCCTATGTCCAACAGTGGACGTCTTTTGGCTGACATGATGATGATGATGATGATGATGATGATGATGTCAAACGCACCTTCCTGATGCAGACATCCCGGAGCGGGTAGATGCCGTGGCAGGCCTTCTCGATGTCCTTAGCGATGGAGTCGGGGATCAGCTTGTTCACCACCTCGCGGAGTTCAGAGCTGGTCACATCACGGGTGATGATCTCGCACATCTTCTTCCTGATGGCGCGGACCTGATGACAAAATGATGATGTTGATTATCATAAAATACACAAAAAACTAACCGCAAAAAATTTCTAGTTTTTTTAGCAACTTGCTAAAAAAAGTAGAAATTTGGCGGTTAGTTTTTAGTTACCAAGCATTTCTTGGAACAAAGTGATTTGTAATGCCAGTGTAAGTACAACATAATATCTATAAATTCGGGGGTAATTAGATATTGATATCAAAATAGCCACTCAGTACAATTATCAGTGGTCCTCAAACTAGATGGGCGGAGCAAAGCTGTGTCTTGAGACCAAAAGAACATAACAGAACAATACGGGCGAACATCTTTGAATAATCTGATGTCAAGCAGTTACCGTAGACTATAGATGCTTGCAATACGATAGGCATCGCTCGCACGCTCGACCCAAAGGGGAGTGGGTCAGAAGAGAAGTTGGTGGGTGGCCTTTCGGCTCTCACTATCGTACGAAACGCTGTAATAGCTACTTTTCGCCGATCCTCTGTGACAGGGTGGTACTACCTCGGTCGCCAGCTCGTATATGAGCTGCAGTCAATTGGCTGCAAGTAGAGTACTTTTCGCCGATCCTCTATGACAGGGTGGTACTACCCCAGTCGAGCCAGCCCGTATATGAGCTGCAGTCAATTGGCTACAGGTAGAGAATGTACGTATGAGCTGCAATCAATTGGCTACAGGTAGAGAATGTATGTATGAGCTGCAATCAATTGGCTTCAGCTAGAGAATGTACGTATATGAGCTGCAGTCAATTGGCTACAGGTAGAGAATGTACGTATATGAGCTGCAGTCAATTGGCTACAGGTAGAGAATGTACGTATATGAGCTGCAGTCAATTGGCTACAGGTAGAGAATGTACGTATATGAGCTGCAGTCAATTGGCTACGGGTAGAGATTGTACATATATGAGCTGCAGTCAATTGGCTACAGGTAGAGAATGTAGCAGCATCATAAAAAGCCAAGGGAGAGCCCGCGAGCCGCGTTTATGACACTGCCGTTTGTTCTACGCAGCTGTGCACTGTACCAAACAAATGTGGGGAACAAATATCAGACGACCTACGCTCCCCACACACCCAGAGTGCTGCGAAACATTACCATTAGTTGTAATACATAGACCAATAACCCGTAGACGCCGCATCTGGCATTTTAACTAGAGTTGCAAACAAACAGGAAATTTAAAATGAAAACTGTTTAAAACGTGTTTAAATCATTGATTTAAAACAGGAGGGAAAAAATCATTGTTTGTAAATGTTTAAAACATGTTTTAAACACGGTGTTTAAATCAAGATGATTTTAACCTTGAAGAGGGGGGCCAAATGCATTATTTACCAACGTAAAAGTAGTGGTTGTTGGTATAAAAAGTAGTATAAATATTTAAACGCTGTCAAAGAAATCCAATAGTGATAGGTAATACTGACAGTTTCATCACATTTACATCGATCGGGCCCCAACGTTTCTTCCGGAATAAATGTGAATCCTTTCCGCTAAAATGATTAGCGCGATACGCAATGTGTCGGGCCCGTTAGCGTGGTTGGCGCGGAGGCGCCTTTCACGCTGCAGGTCGTAGGTTTGATTCCTACCCGGGACATGCATTTGTGTGCATGAACATGTCTGTATGTCCCGAGTCTGGGTGTATATGTATATTAAGTATGTATTTACAAATAAAAAAGTAGTATATGTAGTAATATCAGTTATCTGGTTTCCATAGTACAAGCTCTGCTTAGTTTGGGATCAGGTAACCGTGTGTACAAAATTGTCCCAGGATATTATTATAACTGACGTATTTTTGTTTCGCATTTATCGTTAAATATTAGTGCAATCGGCCCCCCAGATCTAACAAAATACAGTGTTACCGTTCCCAGGTCAGTGGCGTCTTGGCATATTGGTCTGTGTCATTATGAATATGAATGATTTAAAAGTAATGTTGGGTACATGCTCCCAAGAATTATTTCAAACTTAGGCTCATATTAATAAATGCATCTAAGTTGAGATCGATCTTAAGAAGCAGTTTTGATGTTTCATGTATGGAACATCTGTCAAAAACAGCGTATGAAGATCGATCTCAACTCTGAGATCCTTTTTAAACCGACTTCAAAGGAGGAGGTTTCTCAATTCGACCGTATATAATTGTATTTTTTATTTTTTTTATTTGTGTTCGTGGATAACTTCGTCGTTTATGAATCGATTTTGATGATTTTGATGATTATTATTTGACGATTTTGATGATTATTAATACGGGTCTTAGATACTCTAAAAACTGGAATGTCGAAGTTACCTGTGTGTGCTGCGCGTAGCATGTCTTGCGCTGGCTCAGCGAGTCCTTGTTGGTGAATCCGATGCAGAACACTCTCAGCAAGTAGCCGTCGGTGGTCTTCACGTCAATGTTGGCCTCGACGAGCGTCTGCCATTTCTTGACCATCCATCTGTCGAGATTGGTTGACTATGATATTTGGTCAAGGCATGTGGAAAAATTGTGTTATACCTGGTCCTTTGGTAATAAGTAACAAAATCGACTAACACACTGTTTAGACTGGGTGACATATAATCTAGATTGGGTTACATGTTATAAAAAATTAGGTGTCATTTGGCCTAATTTAGGTGACAGTTCATCACATGACTAGGGAGTCCTCGAATATTCGATAGTCTGCAGAAAGGGGGACCTCTAGGGGGTTACCATGGAATAAACAGAATGCAGGCCTTCAGCATATTTATTAAAAAAAAATACTAGCAGATTATTTTAATATAAAAATTTTGTGTAGCAGCGATACAAAAGACCTTATCATATGAATGTTAAGGCACTATATTGTGTGACAGCATTTGATATCTGCAGCTTGAAACGATATGAAGACCATGTGGTGTTACTTCATATAGCTGGGCTGCAGTAATGACATTGCTTTGAATCACAGACCAATAAGTCAAGACGCCACCTGTTGCATGAGAATGCGACCGTCAAAAGTTGAATGACTGTAAAAAGCAGGGCGCCTAATTAT
Source organism: Drymonia ruficornis (assembly GCA_947859195.1). Classification (NCBI taxonomy): domain Eukaryota; kingdom Metazoa; phylum Arthropoda; class Insecta; order Lepidoptera; family Notodontidae; genus Drymonia; species Drymonia ruficornis. Next base: position 4,090,319 of record OX401932.1, on the reverse strand, counting down.
GCGGTGTCTATGGCTTATTGGTCTGTGCTTTAAATTTTATGTAAAAGGATTGGCGCGCATGCGCGACACACAACTGAATACTGAAACGCAACTCAATCATTTAAGTGTCACTTTTGTTAAGAGACATCATTTCTTGTCATTTTTTTTTATAATACTCTAGTCTGTCTAGTTGCAGTAGTGTCACAGCATTGTGTCCAGGTATTCTAGTAATCTGTACCAGTTTGAGTATTGTGTACCAGTATTTGAGTATTGTTTCCCAGTATTCAAATAGTTTTTCTCGTATTTGAGTATTGTGTACCAGTATTTGAGTATTGTTTCCCAGTATTCAAATAGTTTTTCTAGTATTTGAGTATTGTGTCCCAGTATTTGAGTATTGTTTCCCAGTATTTAAATAGTTTTTCTAGTATTCGAGTATTGATGTCCCAATATTCGAGTATTGTATACATACCTGAGCTTGTCAGTGGTGAGGTCCATGCCGTGGAAGTTGCAGAGCACATTGCGGCCCTGTACATCCTCAGCGATCAGACGGAACTTGCGGAACGACCTGACCACACACACACACACACACATCTTATATTTTATTGAATCAATTATTTAGACATAATTTAGGAATCACGAGCACCTTCAGGCCGGTGTTATGCCTGCATAATTAATCTCACTGCAGGCGAGAGAGAATGGAGGAGACTGGGGGAGGCCTTTGCCAAAAGGCACACAGATGCCAAAGTCTAAAGTTACTGCTGCTTTATTAATATTGTATAGCATCTGATTACGTTAAGTCTAATAATAAAAAAAATAAATTAGTCTCATTTCTCAAAGATTAATATAGACACTGAGACCACACAGAGAACAGTCAGATGAAGAATGGCTCTTAAACTTTGTGGACCATACATTGTTAAATAGTGTCTGGAGTAAGTTGATATGAAACTTTGCTGGTGATTTGAAAAACTGAGAATGTGCATCCACTAGTGACCGGGGGATCAAAGCTGGGGGGTAAATTAATTATGACTTCTATACTCCTCAAAAGGAATCAAACCCACAACCACCCATGTGACTTTTCTGCTTTTCAAGACTATGGGGCCTTCAAGCATACAGCCTGCCTGATGTTAAGCAGTTACCATAGCTTATACATGCTTGCAATACCAAAGGGCTCACTTGCGCGTTCTGACTCAAGAAAAAATTGCGACTATGCCTATTACTAACCTTTCCGCGTCAGTATCAGCTTGAAGGTCGGCCAGCGAGACTTCAAACACGCGGCCCTTCAGACCTTCCGAGGCGATTTTAGTACCCTTTGAACAAAAATTATAGAATATTAGTACTATTCAATATATGAGGCTATTGTCAGTGTTTAAGTTGTTGATTCAGTGGTAAATCAAAAGGGAACAAATGTTTTCATCAGATGTTTATCATTGCGAGCTAGGTGGATCATCATTGTTATAAGTTTGTTTAATGTCTGTGGCATCGTAGCTGTAAAACTGATATACCAATTACAATGCGGCTTTTATACTTTGATAGCTCTGGTTTCTGAACTACACGCACTGATTGTTCACATAAAACACAACATAGGTAACCTAAAAATCAAGTTTGAATACAAAATCACCATGTGGTTCATTATTATTTTTATTTATTTAGGTATTCTTGTCAATGCCATGCTTCTACAGCTAAAATACCACAGACACATGGCTACACTTTTTTCTCAAACTTAGGGCTTAGGCAAAGCCCAAATTATTACATCCTATAGTGAAAAAATAATAAGTAAATACCTGAGTACGGTTGACAAGGGTGGTGCCCACTTGTCTCTTGGTGAACATAGACGGTGCCTTGACATCGTACCAGTCCTTGCGGGTGAACGGATCGACACTGCAAAGAATAAACTATCATAATTCATAACCTCAAACTACATAACCAAACAAACTTTACTATATAAAAACATGCAATTTCAACTCGTTATCTTCGTATTCACATGGTAGTTAACTGTCCTAAGGCACTATAACTGATGCAAATAGGATAAAACTTGGTGGAACAGCGAAAACATCTTGACACGAGACCGAAAGTTTATATCCGAAAATACTTGTAACATCACAATAACTACGGGTTAATTTGTACATGAAACCGAAAGAGTATTACAATATTTCACAAATAAGAAGTATATTGAGGACTTACATCTTCTTCTTAACACCTTTCTTGCCGCCTTTCGAGAGGCCTTTATTTTTACCGACCGCCATGTTCACAATCAAACTTCAGAAAGACACCTTTTTGTTTATGGTCCCGGCTTCTGACAGCTGTCTAAAAAAAAAACAACGACACAGATAGCATTAAAATCAAAGGTCGACTAATTTTCAAATCGACTAAATGCGTCTATCAATCTACTCGAGGCTCGTAATGCCTCTATGCCTATGCGTTCAACTGGTTCCTTTTTTGCTCGATGAGTAATGGAAGCTGATAAAATCATTAGATATTTACTGTTAATATATCAAATCAAGCTTTCAGATAGCCTTTGCTCTGTGCTTAACAAAATTACCTGCGGGTTATATTATATCGATGCACTAAATCCTCTTGCTTATTGAGCTTAAGCCATCAATAATCAACTTATAACACTTGGTACAGAATGAATTTTTCAAGTGTGCGTGGAAGGCTAATTCCGAAACTATGAGGAATAGCGAAAAGTACTCAAAAGAGTCTCTGGCCCGATATTGATGAAAACTAAAACTGCATTATTGGATTTTTGATAACATAATATTCGTAGCCAGGAATCGAACCAGTTAATTTTGAAAAAAAAACACATACTGTATTATTACACCATTCGATAGTTTCGCTGATAAGGAAAGAATTCTGGGAAGTTCTGAGATACGGCAAACTTGAGGAAAATGTTGGATTTTAATAAACTGCTCCATATTTTCATGTTATGTCTTTATTAAATCATACGTACATTATCTGTACCTTGTTCGAAATAATGCTCAATTTTTTTTTAATTTACGCTCGCAGCGCTGTCATCTTTACAACATTATTTTCTAATAACAAATTTTCAATCATTTTGAACAATTAATCAGTTTAGGTTTAATAGGTAGGTAACTTAAGAGAAATAAAATAGTATTTTGTTAAAAATGAGCTCTTTCCTTAAGTTTACCGTATGCCATAACTTCCCAGAATTGGTTCCTTATCAGTGACACTATCGAATGGTGTAGTAATACAGTATATGGTTTTTTTTTTTCAAAATCAATTAGTTCGATTCCTGGCAATGAATTTTGTTTTTTTCAAAAATCCCATGATGCAGTTTTAGTTTTCATCAAAATCGGCCCCGAGACTCCTTTGAGTACTTTTCGCTATTCCTCATAGTTTCGGATTTGGCCATCCACACACACTTGAAAAAATCACCTGTAAAGTGCGAAGTAAACTGCTAGGGATAGGGAGATTAGGGGGTATCCAACGTTCCCTATTACTATACAGGGTGTCCCAAAACTTTGCCACATGGAGGAAAGTACCTTAAATACTGTAGACAGAGAATTTTACTGAATGAAGACTTCATTTTTATTTTAAAAACAATGCGAACTGATTTCAAAGATTTTCGAAAAGACGCTTGCCACACTCGGGAATCGAACCGTCTAAAATCCGAAAAAAAACATCCTGTCTTTTATGGCATCAATCGATAGGATCAATCATAAGGACCAAATCTCTATAACAAACATGGTAAATTAAATCAAAGGAAGACCATGAAATCTAAACTTATAAACTTAAGAATTCAAAGATAAAGTGTATCCAAAAAAATGGAGCTAATTTCGAGCATCAAATTAGTTAGTTTACACTTTTTTTTCGTTCAACTAAATTAAGTAAAGTTTTTATGGTTTTCATTTCGAAAACTCGCTTGCCACACTCGGGAATCGAACCGGCTAAAATCCGAATAATAATATCCTGTACTTTTATGGCATCAATCGATAGGGTCAATCATAAGGATAAAATCTCTCTAACAAACAAGGTAAATGAAATGAAAGTAAACCCTTAAAATCGTTACTTATTTTAATTTTAACTTATTTTAATTCTTATAAGTTAAGATATTATGGTTTTCCTTTCATTTAATTTATCATGTTTGTTAGAGAGATTTGATCCTGATGATTGAACTTATCGATTGATGCCATAAAAGTACAGGGTGTTATTTTTTGGGATTTTAGCCGGTTCGATTCCCGAGTGCGGCAAGTGAGTTTTCGAAAATCTTTGAATGCAATTCGTATTGTTTTTAAAATAAAAATGAAGTCATCATGCAGTAAAATGCTCTATCTAAAGTATTTAAGGTACTTTCCCTCCATGTGGCAAAGTTGTGGGACACCCTGTATTATGTACGTCAGACGAGTTGAGAATGAGACGAATTACACCATGTAGTTAGTGATTATACAAAGTGACGTATTATTACAGAAAGTGTTTTTTTAGAATAAGCGACATATTATATTAGTGAAAGTAACTAGTGGAAATCCATACCAAAATCACTAATCAACCCAAGCCCTATTAGACCAGCAGGGCTATTACGTATCTCAGTTGACAACTGGCGTCGGTTGTACACCGAACTTTGATGGTAAATTAGAATGACATAATATTGGTATTACGTATTTCGGTGAATGGATTTCAAGGTACAGTGAGTTTAGGTTAGGTTAGCCGTGCAAGAAATACGTAATACTAATGATAAGTCATTCTAATTTACCATCAAAGTTCGGTGAACAACCGAAGCCAGTTGTCAACTGGCATACGTAATAGCCCTGCAGGTCCTACACTAAATTATTTAATTTACTAATTTGTCTATGACCACGTAAACCATTCGTTCATCGCTTCATCGCCCCGCCCTTCTGCCATTCATTCATTCAAATTCACGTCAGACACAATGATATTGACAGCAAGCAACTAGTCCTAGTTCATTCGTTCAGTTCATTCATAAATGTCATTGGCCGGCGAGCGGCCGCTCGATTCGCGTTCTATGATTATTTTAATTTCTTAAAGGTTTTTTACAAAAATGGGTGCCCGAGTGTCTAGAACGGATTTCGAGTGGGTTTACACCGAGGAGCCTCATGCTAGCCGCAGGAAAATCATATTAGGTATGTAATTACGTCATGTTTTCTAATATAAATTATTCCAATCCAGTGGCTACAAGTTTTGGGGCTTACGAAATTAGTCGTTTGTCGTGCATATTTAACAAGGCAGGGCCAAATTGTTTGATGTATGTTGCCAGAACATAGTATTGTATACCATGAAAGTGTTGTAAAGCTACGAAAAAATCATAAAAGATTGCTACGTCGATTGCTATTTCCAATATCCAGAAATGTATTATACCTACTTATACCTATTTACATTATTATAGCGATCAGTCAGTGGCTATGTGTGCGGATCCGCCCATAATGAACGATTTAATTATAATGCTAATAGAATTTCTTTCCAAAATAATATTTTATGGAATAAAAACAAAAAAAAAAACACAGAATACAAAATAAAAACTAAAGTGCCCTTGGCCGTGATTTTCAGTGATTACAAAAACATAGATAAAAAAATGCTAAGGTTTTTTTGTTGTTAGTGCAATGTTACTCTGATGATTTATAAAAAAGTGTATTTTACAATATCTTGCCAATATAATAATGTAAATGAAATATGGAGTGACCAGTATTTGATATTATCAACGAAGACTGAATTATAAATTAGATTACAAATAAGAGAAATATAGGTACAGTCACCCGCATGTCTATGATATCATGTACAAAACAAGCTGGAAACTCTAAGAGTGTGTTTCCACTGACGCGGAGTGGAGAGGAACTGACCGTAAATTGGCCAATGCACAGTGCTTGAAATCTCCACTCATCAGTCATCCAGCACTGTGATCGGCCAATTCACAGTCCACTTTTCTCCATTCAGCCCAGCTCCGCGTCAGTGGAAACGCATCCTTAATTACGGTTGTTAATGATTATGAGATCTCAGTGGCCCCAGTCCATTATACGGTAACGTATAGTTATTTATTACTTACTCCCGTTATGCAGACTATTCTTCTAGCTCCTAGAATTTACTTTTGCAAAAAATATTTCTTGCATAACTCAGGTACCTAATTATTTACATTGATGATGATAGTAGGTGATATAATTACTAATATTGATAGCAGATTACATTTTTATCATGTTCACCTTGAAGTTATTAAGTATCTTAAAATTCCAATAAGTACCTATAAGATAGCCATTTTTTTCATTATAAGTAAAAGTCAATTTTGTGGGAAAGACATGGCTGGTAATTGCCATGGATGGAGTGGTGTGGAAGAAAAAAGGGGAGGCCTATGCCCAGGAGTGGGACAGATCTATAGGCTAACAAAAAAAGTAAAAGTAAATAAAGAGTAAAGCATCCTTCACGTATGTAAAATTAAATCCAGTAGGTCTTTGTCGCCTGTCTCTGTAGCTGCTGAGCGCTACTGGCTATAGACAAACTATCTGATATTCCACGGGCAGATTTAAGTTTAGAATTTTTTAACCAGATAATTTTTTTTCCATCTTAAAATCAGAGTTGCAGAAAAACAGGAAATTTAAAATGAAATCTGTTTAAATCATTGATTTAAAACATTTAAAACGGAACGAATAAATCACTGTGTTCAAAACATGTTTTAAATGTTTAAAACAAGCAGATTTTTTAAAATAGATACTTACGATTTGTGGAGAAGTCAAGGAGAGGCCTTTGCTCAGGAGTAGGATACATTAATAGCATAGATTAATTTTAGTTTCCGCCAGGGGGCTCGCAACTAGATGGAGCATGCGCACTAATAAAATGTGGCAACTGATACCACGCAAATTTTTGAGTGCTTCAGTATATCTGACAGCAACCATTGTATGAAACTGACAGGCCGCATCGAAGATAAGTTGCCTCACACAGAGTAAGACTAAAGAAAGAGGTGCCCTTATTAGATATATGTATGAAAAAAAAGGTGGTCATTGTTTTTTCATTTTCATTGTTCTATCTACCGGTAAATAGTTGAACTACTCGCTTCGTTTTATGTCGATGTTAGTACTAGGCCGACCACTCGGCCGAGTTGCTTAGGGCCAGTCCCCTTAGTAATTGGTCCATGGTTGCCTCATTTCTGGAAATGATTTTTCTAAGTAGGGCGGTATCTAGTTAAAGCGCACGCGCGAAACTTTTATAAATCTATGATTAATAGGCTAATAAAATAATAATAATAAGGTCTTGGGGAACCTAATAATAAAATAATACACTTTATCGCCTGTATTCACAACCAGATATGATTATATAATGAAATATTTCTGGCCATAGTGCTCTCTGGTTTTTGGAATTGTTAGGGTTCCGTACCCAAAGGGTGCCAACGGGACACTATTACTAAGCCTATGAGATCCGTCTGTCCGTCAGTCCGTCTGTCAGAGGGCTGTATCTCACGAACCGTAATAGGTAAAGACTTGAAATTTTCACAGAATGTGTATTTCTGTTGCCGCTACAACAACAAACACTAAACATTAAATAAAATTTAAAAATAAACTTAATATTTTCGACGTTTTTATTTTACGGTCGTACGAAACCCTTTCATGTACGAGTCCGACACGCACTTGGCCGGTTATTTTTATGTGTTTTATTTTCCGCCCAGATTTGTCTCTGCGGAAAATCCGTTTGTTATCATTATCATTGGTACCGTACATGTTTAGTCAGTATTTTCTAATGTATACATTGCGATAAAACACCGCCGTTGCTAACAGGTGCTTATTGCTCGTTATAAACTAGTTGACGACTCATTAATAGCTTTAAATTGAAGGCCAAGTTCACTGCACATTAACGGACCGTCAGAGAAGTAACCATGGACCTAATGCTAAGGGGACTGGGTACCTATCATCCGTCAGCCGAACGTTTCGTTTCGTATTTCGGAGTAGCCCCACTGAGCCGAGATCGCTCGACAAATTGGTCGTGAACTATAGGCACATTCCGAAACAAACATAAAAACTATTGTTTCAATTTTACGGCATCGATAAACAGCATTCAATCGATTATTTTTCAATAAAATATCGATATTGCCAGACTATCACAGCAACTGTATGGTCCCAAACTATCCAACAATTGTACTATAGAAGCGATCCAACCATCGTGACACCCAGATAGAGAATACAATCCCGGGATCCCGATCCCGGGACTGTACTTGGCTAATCTCGGGATTTTCGGGATTGCCACAAACAGGTCTAGTTTACTATTAGACGTGAAATGGAGGAATTCGTGGATATCGCTTAGAAACCGCATATTGTCTATTTCTCCAACCAGTGTAGAACCTGAGCGAGCGTTTTCAGCTGCTGCGTATGTTGGCAATAAACTACGAAGCAGGCTTGGAAGTCAAACATTGGATGCTTTGATATTTCAGCGATTGTATTTTCGAAATTCTAGTGTTTTATTTTGTCTTTTTTATTTCTCACAAAAATACCAATGGTTTTTTTATTTTGTCTTTTTATTTTCTTACTATTGTTGTGATTTGTGTTGTGTGCAACGATATTCAAAACATTTTTTAAGAAATCACTCAATTTTTTTTATTTGAGCCCAACTAGAAACCACATAGTCTAATCCCGGGATAGCCCCGGGATCCCGGGATTACACATCAAAAATCCCGTAATCCCGGGATTGAAAAACATGCTCGAGATTGTATTCTCTACACCCAGACCAGACGAATTACAAAAAGGCCGTTTCCGAAATTTGCCTCTGGCGAGAATCGTTTCCTTTGGACATTTGATACACCAAAACTATTTTTGACGATGACTGTAATATTCCTCATTATCATCATGTCAGCCAAAAGACGTCCACTGTTGGACAAAGGCCTCCCCCAAGGTTTCCCACAACGCCCGGTCCTGTGGCACTTGCATCCAGCGGTTTCCCGCGAACTTCACTAGGTCGTCGGTCCACCTTGTGGGGTGCTACCCACGCTGCGTCTTCCGGTACGTGCCTTTCTGCCCCATCGGCCATCAGTTCTTCGGGCTATGTGCCCCGCCCACTGCCACTTCAGCCTACTAATTCGCAGGGCTATGTCGGTGACCGTGGTTTGTCTACGTACCTCTTAATTTCTGATTCGATCTCGTAGGGAAACTCCAAGCATTACCTACTATTCAACCAAGCCAACTAGGCACCTGTCAAATGTGACGTCACCCGCACTAAAAGGCTGCCGGATGGGAAGCCGCAGGCGGTGGCGGGTGTGCGGGCGGGGAAGCCGCATTCCGACAGAGTTCCTAGTTGGCGTGGTGGAGTGCTACGTTCATATTTTTGTCAATGACTCACGACTTCTTGAAAATAGTAAATAAATCATCCATTTGTCGTTATCACACACGTGTGTTGTTATCGATGTCTCCCAGTATCGGTCAACGCCTATAAATGAAGTGATATTCCCGGTCGATTCGATGTACGTGTTATCGTGCACGTAAAAGCGATGTATTGTTGACTCATTGAGTCAAGAAAGTTTGCCAATTTGTTATATTATTTATTTATTTACTAGCTGTGTCCGTGACACGTGGATTCCCATCCCACTAATATTATAAGTTTGGATGGATGGATTGATGGTTGACGGGCCCGTTGGCGTAGTTGGCGTGATGGCGCCTTTCACGCTGCAGGCCGTAGGTTCGATTCCTACCCGGGACATACATTTGTGTGCATGAACATGTCTGTATGTCCCGAGTCTGGGTGTATATGTATATCAAGTATGTATTTACAACTAAAAAAGTAGTATATGTAGTAAAATCAGTTATCTGGTTTCCGTAGTACAAGCTCTGCTTAGTTTGGGATCAGGTAGCCGTGTGTAAAAGAATGTCCCAGGATATTATTATTGTTACTCAATCACGCCAGAACGGCTAAACGGATCTGGATGTTTGGCACAGAGATAGATTATAGTCTGGAATAGCACATAGGCTACTTTATATCCCGGTAAAATGTATGGTTCCTGTGAGATTTGTTTTAATTTTTCATAGACCAAAGGATCGACACGATTTTTGCATAGGTATTGTTTGTTTAGGGGTCACGGGGGGGGGGGGGATATTTGCTAACATAGATAAAAGTCCCCTTAGTTACTCTTTATAACATCCGTCAGAAAGAATCCGCAAAAAACACGTTTACCTAATGAACCCTGAATATTATTATTGGTGGTAGAGCCAAGCTGTAGCCAATTGACTGCAGCTCATATACGGGCTGCCTCGACCGGGGTAGTACCACCCTCTCACAGAAGATCGGCGTAAAGCAGCTATTACAGCTGCGTTTCGTACGATGAGTGAGAGAGCCGGAACTCCAACACCCCCTTCCCCTCCCCCTGTCCCGACTTCCATTCAAACTTTGGTATTGCAAGCATCTATAGGCCACCGTAACTGCTTAACGTCAGGCGGGCTGCACGCTTGTTTGCCACCGTAGCCACATAAAAAACATACCTACATACTCTTTTGAAATATATATATATATACCTACCTACCTCTTTTTACCTAGTCTATTACTCTCTGCCTAGTAGTCACCACAGACTAAATAGCCTATTTACTCTGTGCAATCCACAAATTACCGTTAATTAAACGTAATTAATAAAGGCTCGTTCATAGCAGAGTATTTTACGAATTCCCTTGGCGCATTGGTTCGAGCATAGGCTGCTCGAGTCACTGCATCGAGCGGTTGCGGGTTCGATTCCCGCCAGAGGCAAATTTAAGTTTGCGGCGATAGCACCGCAACTAAGGGCCTACTCTGTTTCAAACGAAAACGAAATTTCGGACGAAATACGCGTATTTCCTACTACGTTTCTCATTGATTCCGACATTTCTTACGAACGAAAATTGTTTGACGTTTAGATTCGACGAAGACGTCAAACAATTTTCGTTCGTAAGAAATGTCGGAATCAATGAGAAACGTAGTAGGAAATACGCGAATTTCGTCCGAAATTTCGTTTTCGTTTGAAACAGAGTAGGCCCTCTGAATGGGGCAGCGTAATAATGTGCGGCGCGCACGATGTCGACCTTAAGGGGAGTGGGACAGAGGGAGGGGAAGGGGGGTTGGGATTCTAGCTCTCACTCATCGTACTAAACGCAGCAATACTTTACGCAGATTTTGTCTGAGAGAGTGGTACTATCCCGGTCGAGCCAGCCCGTAATATGAGCTGCAGTCAATTGGCTACAGCTTGGCTCTACCACCTGAACTCGATTTTTATGACGTGTGTGGTCTAAGGTTTACGTACTAATGTTTAGTTAATTTGCACTAAATGAGTAATTATCGTGTAATATATGAACAATGCTAATAAGGTAATTATTGCTATTTAGATGCCAGGATTCTTTGTTGTTTAAAAAAAAAAGTCTTTGTAATGGGTTTCCGTAACGAATTCAGTTGAGAATGCAGATTTATAGAGCTAAGAAATCCATAACGTACAGTGTAAATACTTTTGTTCTACGACCAAAATTGACGAAGTTATGACCAAATTACTAGCGAAGTTCGCGCGCGGTCGCTGTGACGTCACGAGGGCCACTCGCGCTTTGTAGCGCCTTCAAGCCGATCCAGTACTGTCGGAGTAGAAAGACCGTCAGCCGAAGCATTTCGTTTCGTATGTCGGATTAGGCGGCCGCCGGACTTAGTGATTTTATAAGGATTTCACTTAAGCTATGGTTTCCTCCGATAGCGGTGCTATAATATAGCGGCCGTAATATAGCGGTGAATTACATCACTAGAACGTTGACTATGTAAACTAAATTGAGCAGTTTTCTAGAAAGCAGTGTTTGACACCGTTGTTTACATAGCCAACGTTCTATTGACGTCATTCACCGCTATATGGCGGTGCCGCTTTCCGAGGAAACCGGAGCTTTAGAGACTACGGATCCCAAAAAAACATTACTTTTTGTATATTTGTTCACAGAAAAATACCCACAGATCAAACAGCTGTTCGGCTACGACCCCCTGTTCAAATGGGTGGTGACGGGAATGGTGCTGACGCAGCTGATGCTGCTGCCGGTGGTGCAGCACCTCAGCTGGCCGGTGCTGCTCGTGCTCGCCTACTGCTTCGGCGGAGTCATCAACCATTCACTTATGTTAGGTGAGTTGGGCCCTGTCTATGTGTCTTTTTTATGTTACCAAGGTGGTCCCAGGTTCGATCCCCGGTGGGGCATGCACCAGTGGATGAATTTTCATCATGTGCATAATTTACAGTTCGCTGACGGCGAGGAAACCAACCTATCCCTCGGGATTAGGTAATAGTCAGTTCCTGTATACACGGCGACAAGGTTCACCACCTGTCACGTTGGGTTCTGACTATCTGGTGAAACGTGGGCTTTGAGTTTGTTAATACCTCCACAATGTGGTGGTGTATGGCCACTCAAGCCTCTGACTACCCCCGAACGGGGATAAAAGTCGTGACGTTGCATTACATTTTTTTTTACTAAAATGTAAATTGAAATGCGTTACTTATTTCTCAATTTGGTATTATTTCTTACACTCAAGTGATTATCGATCAGTTAGGTAAGCACTCAAGAACTGTTACTTAAGTGGAAATCAACGAGACTTATCAACAGCAAATCGAAACACAAAATTTGATAAGATATCATATTGCAAATGACTCAGATTGTGATGATAAGAACACCGGAAAGGAACTGATAGAGGTATGCTTAAGTGCTTACTTACTCAGGCTAAAAACAGTGACATAACACATAATTGTTGATGATTCCGTTGGCCACTTTATCTACTACCCCACCAAGCCAACTAGACACTCGGGTATAAATATCAAATGATAATAAGTCAATGATTCCGCGGTCCGTCCACCATGTATTGGGAGCTACTGTCACAGGAGTGCCGGCGTTGGCCCAGGCTCACTACGTGGTGGACGGACCGCGGAATCATTTACTTATTATTTTATTTGATATTTATACCCGAGTGTCTAGTTGGCTTGGTGGATTAGTAAATAAAATTAAAATCTCTGTTTGTAATGACAAAATAACAGCTTTTTGCTCAATGCATATGAAAGTATATGCGGTACTATTAGTACCGTACTAATAACAAAAACACAATTTTTAAAATTTTTGTCTATCTGTTTGTTTGATCCGGGTAATCTCCGAAACGGCTTAAGCGATTTTGACGGGACGTTCTCTGGCAGATAGCTGATGTTACAAGGAGTAACTTAGGCTACTTTGATTTTGGAAAAATAATTAGGGTTTCGCGTGAAACATAAAAAACCGCGGGAAATTCCACGCGGGTCATCTTTATCTAAAATTTACGCGGACGAAGCCGCGGGCACAGCTAGTATTCAATAAAAATCGTAAATTCGCCCATCGCCATCGACTTTTCAGTACCGTAAGGCATCACATACCGAAAGGCATCACACCAAAACAATCGTTCTAAATATTCACCTTTTGGTTTGACTGTAAAGTGGGAGTAGGTATGCACAGCTTTCTACGCTACGCTACGCATACCCACTTCTGTTTTTTTTTTATTCACAATGTGTTAATGCCTGCCTGCTCACCTAGCGTTGCTGTTTGAAAATGTATACAATTATTATTTTGAAAAGAGTAACCATTGAGTTTCTTGCCGGCTCTTCTCAATGGAAGCAACATTACGAACCGGTGGTAACGCTAAAATATTGTTTATTATTGACTATTTATAAATGCTTTATTGAGCTTACATGAATAAAGACCTTTTGATTTGATTTGTAGCTTTGATCAGCCGCATGTACCCTCTCAAACGTACGTCTTTCTGTATAGTACGTTTTTTTATACTTGTCCTATTTGGTATGAAAAGATGGTGTCCAGCGGGGCGATTGCGTAACTTTTTTGTCAATTTTTCAATTGGTTTCGTTCATCCTGTGTCAATTATATCCGAAACCAATTGAAACATTGACAAAAAGTTACGCAATCGCCCTGCTGGACGTCATCTTTGCTTACCAAATAGGACAAGTATAAAAAAACGTACTATAGGTAGGTTACGGCCCGTGAAACGTAAACATAGATAATCCATTGTTAACACTATGCCTGTTATCAACTACCAGAATAAACAAGGATTTCTGTATACACAGACATAATATACTCAGATATAGATTATATAGCCATAATTATAATCTACCACGGAGGGCAGCACACTGGAGCTATTATACAGGGTGTCCCACGACTTTGCCACATGGAGGGAAAGTACCTTAAATACTCTAGATAGAACATTTTACTGAATGAAGACTTCATTTTTATTTTTAAAACAATACGAACTGCATTCAGAGATTTTCAAAAACTTGCCAGACACGGGAATCGAACCGGCTAAAATCCGAAAAATAACACCCTGTACTTTTATGGCATCAATCGATAGGATCAATCAGAAGGACCAAATCTCTCTAACAAACATGGTAAATTAAATGAAAGGAAAACCATGAAATCACAACTTTTGTAAACTATTCGTAACCAAAGAGGAAATGTTATGGGAAAACGCCTTTCGATATGTATAAATATGACTCATTTTCATACAATTGATTGCTGAACGGCTTTGTTAACATGAAGTCACGAACGTAAATACATACTGGACTGTTCACTACTGCACAAAAAACGAGCCGAGCGAGAGGCCCCAGTTGGGACCGTGTCCCTCTCATTTCGAGTTGCCATGCCAAAATAATATTATCGTTGGGTAGTGATTGTTAGTTTACCAATAGTGATGGGATGTTCTCGAGAACATTCTCACCCTCGGAAACTTACTCGTGAGAATTTTTGAGAATCTTATATTTTGGGTGACGTTATCCTAACTTTCAACCTTAAAAACAATTAAAACCACCATACTCGCATGTTTAATGAGGTTTATGCCAAGTTTAACATGCTTCAGAAGATATATTCTCGAAAATTCTTACGAGTAAGTTTCCGAGGGTGAGAATGTTTTCGAGAACATTCCATCACTATTGGTAAACTAACAATCACTACCCAACGATAATATTATTTTGGCATGGCAACTCGAAATGAGAGGGACACGGTCCCAACTGGGGCCTCTCGCTCGGCTCGCTTTTCTGTCTAAGAATTGTCAAGGTATAATAGACCTTAAGGCAGGAGAATAAAGTTGAATTTCTTCATAACCAAAAACTCAAGTGATAAATCCTTCATTATACATTCGTGCATGAAGTATATAAATAAAAAATAAATAAATATAACGTCACGACTTTTATCCCCATTCGGGGGTAGTCAGAGGCTTGAGTGGCCATACACCACCACATTGTGGAGGTATTAACCAACTCAAAGCCCACGTTTTACCAGATAGTCAGAACCCAACGTGACAGGTGGTGAACCTTGTCGCCGTGTATACAGGAACTAACTATTACCTAATCCCGAGGGATAGGTAGGTTTCCTCACGATGTTTTCCCTCACCGTCAGCGAACTGTAAATTATGCACATAGATGAAAATTCATCTATTGGTGCATGCCCAACCGGGGATCGAACCTGGGACCTTCTGATTGCTAGCCCATCGTGTTCGCCCCTAGGCTACAGTCGCATTCGCAGTCGTGCATGAAGTATTATTGAATAAAAATATGACACCTATTTAATGCACTTTCAACCTGCATTTAAAAATTCTATTGGCCAGTACGTTAAGAGTTTTCGTAAATAAGGGGCCATCCATAAATTACGTCACACGTAAAGGGGGGGAGGGGGTCGACGAAATGTGACATTGTGTGACAAGGGGGTGGGAGGGGTCCTAAGTATTGTGACCTCCTATTTTAAAATCTGATTTAGCCAAGTATTAAAACCGAAATTTGAATTGTTAACGAATGTTGAAAATTTCTGAATATTGTAAAAAATATGTGACGTCACACAGGGAGGGGGGAGTCTCGCAAATGTGACCAGCTTTGAGGGGTCTAAAAATCATGAAATTCGTGTGACGTAATTAATGGATGGCCCCTAAGTTGATATAGATGGCTTGTTCCCTAGACTTTGTTGAGTGATGTACTTAAAATCAGGGTGGTTACGAAAAAATCACCTTGTTTTAAACTGTTTAAAACATGTTTTAAATGATTAAAACATGTTTTAAACACGGTGTTTAAATCAAGGTGATTTTAAAAAAGGAAAACGTGATTAAAACATGTTTTAATCATTTAAAACATGTTTTAAACACGGTGATTTATTCCTTCTGATTTAAATCAATGTTTTAAACAATGATTTAAACACGTTTTAAACAGTTTTCTTTTTAAATTTCCTGTTTTTTTGCAACTCTGCTTAAAATCATGTCACTTTATCTCGGCTACTGTGCTCATCTCATATAGTGTTGACAAGGTCATATGTTGTTAGTCATACTTCTTCATTAACAATGGCATGTTAACTGAAATAGTGGACAGTATCGGCGAGCGCCGTAAACTAAGCTATTTTAGCTGCGTTTCGTACTAACCTGTCTGTTGCGCTTTCACGACTAAACCGCTGAACCAATTCTGATGAATTTTGGTATGGAGATAGACAGGACCTCGGAGCAGAATATAGGCTACTTTTTATCCCCCAAAAATGTCGGGTTCCTGTGGGAATTTAAAGATAACGCGGACGAAGTCGCGGGCAAAAGCTAGTAATACATAATTTTATTTGAATATATTTTATTTGTTTCAGCAATACACGAAATAGCTCATAATCTAGCGTTTGGCCACAACCGGCCTATGGCCAATAGGCTATTCGGCTTCTTCGCGAACCTACCTATAGGTATACCCATCTCAATCAGCTTTAAGAAGTATCACTTGGAACATCATAGGGTGAGTAATTACTATTGATACAAATCCACCAAGCCAACTAGGCTCTCGGGTGAATTCAGCTTCACCGCCTTCAGGTGCTTAGTTGGCTTGGTGAAGTAGTGAATACTATTTATCACCAATAGGGAATGCAATTCCGCACCCAAAATCTAATCCCGCAGTCCCGCGGGACTGACTTCCCTAGTCCCGCGGGATGCCGCGGGATTGTGGGATTGGCCAAAAAATATATAGCATAAATAAAACCATTAGTTAAAATCGTTATGGAGCTTTTAATTAAATTTGGTGTAATTATTAGGAACTTTTGAATAAAAATTAAATAACTAAAATCAAAACCATTCAATGACATTCATGATGTCTATATGTCTATATACTCTATATCTATCTACAGAAGCATACATTTATGTTTGGTCCTGTTTTTGAAAGTATTTTCTTAAAAATATCAATGTGTTGATAATTTTTTCATTAACTTCTTACTTTACTGCACGCGGCAGAAAATGCACGCTCCGACTCTACGCTTGTACTTAGGTGGGATGGATTTTACATAATATTTGTGCACCAAATCGAGGTATTTTCCTCTATTCCCTCCGCATTCGAAAAGCGTCACTTCATTCTTGAAATGACGTCATGTGGTGCTTCATCTCGCGCGTAATTTTACGTAACTTAACGATTTACTTCTAGTCCCGCAAATCCCGCGGATCCCGCACGCCTAGTCCCGCAAATGCGATCCCGCAAAATAAGCGCGGGATCCCGCATTTTGCGGGATGCGGGACTGCGGGATTGCAGTCCCTAATCACTACTATATGCAGGCTAACGAAATAGGTACACCAATATTTACAAATCCATAAAACCAACTAGTTGGCTTAAAAAAGTATGAAACAAGAAAATATTCATTAACTAGCTGTGCCCCGCGGCGTCGCCCGCGTGGAAATTGATGTGTAAGATTAGCCTATGTCTTATTCCAGAGCCTATCCTATCTACGTTTCAAATTTCATTAAAATAGGTTTAGTAGATATGGAGATACGTGGTAACAAACATTCACACACACAAACTTTCGCATTTATAATATTAGTAGGATATCCGTTGTCCGTTAAGGTACTTTAGGGCAATGTGGCATATAACTACAGACCACGGCTATCCTCTAGATGAGAATATTTATCTCGTTACATACTTTTTAGAGCGTGATTTTCTTGTTAAATGTATTATTGTTTTGTACAAAGTGATAGAGCAAAAGTTATTGTTTATGATGTCAGTATACACTCCTGGGGGCTTACCACCACCTCTTATAGCAGTTTTGTTTTAACGTTTCAGCGACTTTTTGTGCAATGACGTTTCTTATTGTCATGACAATAAGGTACGTCATTGCACAAAAAGTCGCTGAAACGTTAAAACGTTCCTGTAATTGAATCGCAATAAGAGTTCGTGGTAAGCCCCCTGCAAGGTTATTAGGGAACGTACCCATTCAGAGGAGGGGGAGGTCTTTAAAATGCCACGCTTGGTTACAGGGGCGGGGGAGGGGGTTTTTTCGTCACGTCAATATCCTCTAGGACTACTTGTCTACTTTTCGGGCTATATTCGGCTTTTTAAACTCGGAAGAACTCAGAAAAAAAACTGTTTTATTTTTAACTTTATTATTTAAAAAATAGATTTAAATCCATATTTATGAATTACTACGTGAAAACTACATGGTACATGTACTACGGGTGGTCTCCGAGGGGGGGAGGGGGGTAAAAATTGAAAAAAATGGGCGTCACTAATGCTATGGGTTCCTCCAATAGCGGCGCCATCATATAACGGCCGCACTGGAACATTGGCTACGTAAACAGGTAGCGGTCTAGGAAACCGCGCCATTTTGTTTACATAGCCAACGTTCTAGTTACGGCCGTTATATGACGGCGCCGCTATTGGAGGAACCCAGCGCTTTACCCTGTATACAAAAAAATGATTCTCCCACAGTACCAAGGCGATGAAGTAATAGACACGGATCTCCCAACACTTCTGGAAGCGAAGCTCTTCTGCACCACGGGCGGGAAGTTCTTCTGGCTGGTCCTCCAGCCGCTGTTCTACGCGATACGGCCCCTGGTGGTCCGTCCCAAGCCGCCCACACCGCTAGAACTGGTCAACTTGGTCATACAGCTGTTCTTCGATGCTGTGGTTGTTGAATTGTTCGGTGAGTTTAATCCACAGAGTAAAGACTAAAGAAAGAGGTGCCCTTATTAGATATTTATATGAAACAAAACGTGGTCATTGTTTTTTCATTTTCATTATACTATTTACCGGTAAATAGTTGAACTACTCGCTTCGTTTTATGTCGATGTTAGTACTAGGCCGACCACTCGGCTGACTTGCTTAGGGCCAGTCCCCTTAGTAATTGGTCCATGGTTAAATTGACTGCAGCTCATATACGGGCTGGCTCGACCGGGGTAGTACCACCTACTCACAGAACATCGGCGTAAAGCCGCTATTACAGCCGCGTTTCGTACGATGAGTGAGAGAGCTGAAATCCCAACCCCCCTTCCCCTCCCTTCATTCCACTCCCCTTCAGGTCGGCAATGTGCGAGCAATGCCTTTGGTATTGCAAGCATCTATAGGCTACGGTAACGGCTTAATATCAGGCGGGCCGTACGCTTTTTTGCCATCGCAGTCCTATAAAAAATAAACTTTCTATTTTGGGGGTATTTTTTTTGTGGCAGATATCATCATCATCATTTATCGAGGTACCATGCAAAATATATCAACACTATCACTATTAAAAAAAAAATGAAATATACGTCACGACTTTTATCCCCATTCGGGGGTAGTCAGAGGCTTGAGTGGCCATACCCCACCACATTGTGGAGGTATTAACCAAATCAAAGCCCACGTTTCACCAGATAGTCAGAACCCAACGTGACAGGTGGTGAACCTTGTCGCCGTGTATACAGGAACTGACTATTACCTAATCCCGAGGGATAGGTAGGTTTCCTCACGGTGTTTTCCCTCACCGTCAGCGAACTGTAAATTATGCACATAGATGAAAATTCATCCATTGGTGCATGCCCCACCGGGGATCGAACCTGGGACCTTCCGATTGTTAGCCCAACCTGTTCACCCCTAGGCTACAGTCGAGTACTATTAAATGGATACCTTATATTTGCTTGCAGGTTGGAAGGTCCTCGGGTACCTGATCTTCGGGTCCCTGATGGCGATGGGGGTTCATCCAGTGGCAGGTCAGTACCATATACCAACTAGACTTACTATTGATAGAGCCAAGCTGTAGCCAATTGACATCACAGGCAGTGCACTGCACTGCCTTTGGTGCCGTTTATTCAGTCCGCGCTTCACCGCTGACGGTCCCGGACGTCATACGACATTTAAAAATATGTTTAGTTGTGTCGTATTGAGCTGTAAAAAATCCATAAGAAAAGTTGACCGTGATAATAGGATAAGTGTCTCGCTTGGTTTTCATACAAAACGAAGGATATGCGGCATCTATTTAGATCGATGTCTGTGGACAAAGTTCACCAATGTACATAAAAAAAACAGTAACCCCCTTATTCATAGAGATTTTAGCCAGTTTACAATAGTTTTAAAAAGCTGTTTAAGGAACAAATGTGATTTGTAATTCCACTGCAAGTCGATCAAAACTTTCTATGAATAAGGGGGTTAAATGTGTAAGTCAATATTTAATAATAATAATAATGTAACGTCACGACTTTTATCCCCATTCGGGGGTAGTCAGAGGCTTGAGTGGCCATACACCACCACATTGTGGAGGTATTAACCAGCTCAAAGCCCACGTTTCACCAGATAGTCAGAACCTAACGTGACAGGTGGTGAACCTTGTCGCCGTGTATACAGGAACTGACTATTACCTAATCCCGAGGGATAGTTAGGTTTCCTCACGATGTTTTCCCTCACCGTCAGCGAACTCTAAATTATGCACATAGATGAAAATTTATCCATTGGTGCATGCCCCACCTGGGATCTCCTGATTGCTAGCCCTACCTGTTCACCCCTAGTTCCCTGTTCCCTAGTTCACAGTCGCTATTAAATCAATATTTATTATTATTATATTGTCGGCAGGTCATTTCGTATCGGAGCACTACATGTTCCGTAAGGGTTTCGAGACGTACTCGTACTACGGCCCTCTGAACTGGATCACGTTCAACGTGGGCTACCACAACGAACACCACGACTTCCCCGCGGTGCCCGGCAGGAGGCTGCCTGAGGTGAGACTCACACCATCCCTCATGTACTCCAAGAACAGACCAATATTACCTACTAGCTTCTGCCCGCGACTTCGTCCGCGCCAAATTTATCCAACGGGAACCATACATTTAAGCGGGATAAAAAGTAGTCTTGCTATTCCAGACTATAATCTATCTCTGTGCCAAATTTCATCCAGATCCGTTCAGCCGTTCTGGCGTGATTGAGTAACAAACATCCATCCATCCAAACTTTCATATTTATAATATATTTATAGTTAAAAAAAAAACAAGGCCAAAGAGGCACGAGGCATGGAGCCACTAGGGCCTCGAGTCTCTTAACAATTGTCCATTGTGAAACCACTGGTCTCTAATATTATCGTCGTGAATTCTTCATTGTAAATCGCAAATTCTTGGCGGTCGACATGTTGTCGGCGATCTGAGTTAGGGGGCGTCCATAAATTACGTGAGGTGATTTTTGTGATTTTTAGACCCCCCCGCCCCCCCTTGGTGAGATGTCGTGAGATTTGGCTCGACCCCCTCCCTCCCCCTAATCTCACGTGAGATTTTTTTAAAGCCATATTCTAGTAGAGAAACGCGTTTTACTTAATTTAACCAAGTTTTCTCGCAATTTTACGCTGTTTCTTGCGGTAAAAAAATTACGTGAGATTTGACGAGTGTGCCATTCTTGGCTATATAAAAAAGACACTTCAATTTTATTTATTTTTTAGATGAGATTCGAATACTGAATACACTCCTTCAATTCGTCCCTAGTGTAACCTTACACCCTGTACAAAATAAAATGTTTCCCTTGGCAGGTGAAGCGCATAGCGCCCGAGTTCTACGACAATCTACCTCAGCACAACAGCTGGTCGGGCGTGTTGTACGACTTCGTGACGGACCCCGACATCGGGCCCTACGCACGGATCAAGCGCAAGCACCACGGACTTGATAGCTAGAGGGCGCTGACTGTATTATTAATAATAAGAGGCTATGCACACGGAGCAACTTTAGTTGCCGAAACTAGCAAACTTAGTTGCCGAAACTAGCGACTTAGTTGCCGAAACTAGCAACTTAGTTGCCGAAACTAGCAACTTAGTTGCCGAAACTAGCAACCTTTTAATAGTTTTTTTGGCAGTTGCAGCAAACAATTGCCAGTTGCAGCAACAGTTGCCGCGATTGCCGCATCTGTTTCGCAATTATTTTATATGAAAACAGCTAGTTGCGAGTAGCCAGTTGCCGCAAAAGTTGCCCGTGAGCATAGTCCCTTAGGGCCACCGCAGACATGCTACTTTTTGCATAGCCTATCGGCAATGTGACTGCATCGTGTTTTGGCGACTCTCTGCGTTCGATAGCAGTATCAAGATCGCGCGATTTTGCGACTGGTCGCTGCATTTAGCTTGTGAAAAGCGACTAAATCGTCGAACGCCGATGCTAATAGTAGCGTGTTAACGGGGGTTCTAATTCAATTTAAGTTATAGATGGCGCTTCTGTCGTTATGTGGTGGAGTCAAGCTGTCGCTGACTGCTCATGTATGGGCTGGCTCGACCGGGGTAGTACCACCTTCTCACAGAAAATAAGCGTTAATTAGTTATTACAGCTGCGTTTCGTACGATGACTGAGATAGCCGAAAACCCAACCCCCTTCCCCTCTGTCCCAACCCCCTTCCCCTCTGTCCCAACCCCTCTTGCCCTCTGTCCCAACCCCCCTTCCCCTCTGTCCCAACCCCCCTTCCCCTCTGTCCCAACCCCCCTTCCCCTCTGTCCCAACCCCCCTGCCCCTCTGTCCCAATCCCCTTCATGCGAGCGTATTAATGTACCTAATAGTTTTTTGTTTGTTATATCCCTCACGTAACAACACAAGCGCCATCTATTCAAGTTAATGTTAAACGCGATCTTTTTTTTTTACTAAATTATGTATTAATTTGAATGTATGTTTGTGTGAAGCTTCACTCTATTGAGAGATTATTTTTTATAGTTAAACTATTTACCATAAACCCTGGATAAAATATTTTTTTTAAGTTTACTACCAATCTAATCGTATGGTTAGTGGCCAACTGGTGTCAGAGTTGTTCAAGCTCCCTAAAAGCTTGTGAGAGCAATTTCATAATTAATATACTGGGTGTAAGTGAAATGTTGCTGAAGCGAAATCGCTATTATTCTACTATCTATAATCGAATACCAATACCCATTTGCCTGCTATAAAGATGGAGTTACACGTAGTGATGGGATGTTCTCGAGAACATTCTCACCCTCGGAAACTTACTCGTGAGATTTTTTTATTTTGGGTGACGTTATCCTAACTTTCAATCTTAAAAACAATTAAAACCACCATACTTGCATGTTTAATGAGGTTTATGCCAAGTTTAACATGCCTCAGAAGATAAATTCTCGAAAATTCTCACGAGTAAGTTTCCGTAAGTTTCCGAGGGTGAGAATGTTCTCGAGAATATCCCACCACCGAGGGTGGGACGGCGAGAGCGATGACGGGTGGGGGAGTGGGACGGCGAGAGCGATGAGCCCCCCGTCTCGCCTGTCGCGTACCTAAGGCGCGGTACCGCGCTTGCGGTATACCTATAGCATTGATAGCACAGCCGGTTGCGACAAGACAAAACGCGAGATAAATCGATTTTGTCACAATCTCTGACAAAATGCGTGACAAAACTCCTGTGCTAGTCCTGCAGTAATCACCTGTCTTCGTTTTCGGTAACTTTTTTCTTACACCCAGTATATCTTTTAAATTTATTTTCATATTTAATTATTTTACTTTCAGCGTGAAAGCTCAAGTGATACATAAGATATTAACAATTAAATAATAAATCAAAGAATTTATTTTTTTAAGTATTTTTTTTTTCAATAAGCCTCCTTTTATAAACGCAGTCATAAACTAGGTAAACTCACTATCAATAGAACTTTCAGTGACTAAATAATACTTGCGATTTGATTAATTTCAACCAATAGGAAGGCTTTACCATAGTAGGCTCTCATTGGTTGAAATGAAATGTCATACTAACCTTATATTTCCATACGTGAATTCTATTGAAAGTGACTTTTTAAAATTAGTATATTAACTAATTTTTAATTATTTTGTTAAAAATGAAATAGTTTTTAATTCTTCCATAGAAATGCCAAATACAGGCTTAATATTCATGTCACAATATTAAAAATGATCTTTTCGTAATTTGCCCTGGTCTGGGTGTCACTGGGATCGCCCCCAGTCCATTGTACGGTACCCATAGTACAAGCGTTGCTTAGTCTGGGACCATACAGTTGGTGTTTATATGACTGGATATTGAGCCTTATCTGTTAATACCAGGGTTGTTACAAAAAAATCACCTTGTTTTAATCACCGTGTTTAAAACATGTTTTAAACATTTAAAACATGTTTTAAACATCTAAAACATGTTTTAAACATGTTTCAAACACGGTGATTTATTCGTTCTGGTTTAAATCAATGTTTTAAACACGTTTTAAACAGTTTTCATTTTAAATTTCCTGTTTTTTTGCAACTCTGGTTAATACAAAGCTGTTACAATTGTGTTTTTATTACGAGTGTAAGTATTTATTTAATTTTTGTTATCTGCTTAATTATAAGTAAGAACTAATGTGCCTATCAAAATGTACTATTTGTAACACGTCTTTCGAAACACGTGCAGCACCGGTAGCACAGCCGGCCGTAACAAGACAAAACGCGAGATAAGTCGATTTTGTCTCATGCTCTCCTATCATGGATGTATTAACTCAGGATGCGCATCGCATGATCTTCCCCTCTAGCTTTTTTTTATAGGTACTAGACCAAAAATCTCTGACACGTATATAAAAACTGTTTTCGAAATCGATTTGATCAGAGTAAGTATCGTTTTCGCGGTGTAAGGTGCTCCGTGAAAAATGCCGAATTGTCCCATTAAACATGTGCAAAGAAATTACAAAAAATAGTAATATACAAAAAGATGGGGTAACATTTCATATGTAAGTATTTTTGATGTAATTAATGCAATGTTTCTATTAAATTCATTAAAATATTAAATGTCATAAGAATCGAAAACATTATCGATACAATTAATCGAGTACGAATTAATCGAATAGTCTACTGTGACCATAGACGAATCTTTTCTACCCTGGCAACTGTATTTTTTATTTGTCAAATAATTGTCAAGTATTTGAACTTTGTAAACAAACGGATAAATACTGAATTACGCGGTGATAAACCAGTCGCAGGACGTTAAAAACGATTTACAATGAATAAATCATTAGTAATTCAACAAGAGAGGTGATTCACAAAGTTTACAGGCGGTGTCTCGCGGAATTTGAGGTGCAAAATATTTTGTCAGAACTCGACCATGTTTACCAAAGAACCGCTGATATTATAGGTATATAAGCAGTTTATTTTACAGTTTTTAAGTTAAATAATGTGTTTATTGTATACAAAGGCAGGCTCAAAGCTTCAGTTTACAGGTTTTTCAGTAAATATACATTGATCGCTTAGAGGTACATTCGATTGAACACACTTGATACTTGGTATTATTTTTATGTGTTTCTTTCATCTCGACCAATACATAAACTAAGGTTGCTTTATTTTTCTATGTTTGCTTGTCAGTTAACATCGTTACTTAATTACTAAATAAACAAATAATCTCAAAGCATTAAAGAAATTATCTTTTATTGAATTATTTTATTTTTCAGGTACCGTTAGAAGAATAGTCGAAAATTGCTCTTTACGATGACATTAATCGATTAATAATAAATCTTCAAGATGACAGCAATGCTGTGGAGACTGATGATGATGAGTTGATGTGGCAGCGGCAGGCCCACGCCAATATATGGATTTATCAGGAGTGGAATATTTAGACCAAGATTAAAATAAAAAAATAATTAAAAAACGCAGTAGCTATGATATGTTTGTTTTATTTTCCTAAAATACAAAAAAAAATAACTAACTCATGTTGAAACAAAAACACCCACTATCGAAACAATTCAGATAAATACGATCTCGATAAATTCTTGATCTTGATAAACGGAATCGAACCTGACACTGCTCCGGGTCCATATGACCCAGAAGCAGGCAGCGTCTGCTACTGAGGCGATGAATCACATATGGCATAAATATATGTATAACAAATATTATCTTATTGACCAACATCAAAGAAAACTTAAAAGTGCTTGCGCTTGCATTATGAATAATAAATAATATGGAAAATAATAAATCAAGTATCAAAATTATTCAGTCGTATTAGTCAGTGTTGCAAGAATTAATCTCGACATATATACTTTTTGATTTGAACAGTGTTGTAGTAGTGTTTATTTATGATTGCAGACCGGTATCGATAAAAATATAATATATATAGTGTATAATAAACCTTGGGAGAGGCCTATGTCCAACAGTGGACGTCTTTTGGCTGAAATGATGATGATGATGACATTTGTATAATAATACCTATTACGTTTATACGTACCTACCTAACAAAAGATATCAGCCAGGCCAGTGGCAGCAGATGGCGCTGGTCGAGTGGGAGTGGGGGGGGGATGAAACAGCTTATTTGGGAACATTAGGTACTTATTTTTTAGATAATCTCATTTTCAAGGAACTGAATTGGGATGTACCCGGAATCATCTTGTTTCCGTTGAATATTTACGCCTCGTGAGTTACTCATTATTTCTTGTTCAGCTGTTTCAGTAGAGATAATTCAGTATAATTCAGTAGATTATAATGACAGCTATAAATGTAATAATGAGTATATGAAACTATCGATATAGCTAATTAGAAATATCGATAGTGGTATTCACCCTATTACACCGATGGTCCTACGGTAGTAAAATTTTGTATGTTGACGTATTAGATCTTTTAGTGTGCGTAAAATATACTAGTGTTGCACATTTCTTTACGTGTGCGTTTATAATGACACAAAATGTTTTGAGTAAGTGTGCGTCAATTTTAATGTAGTGGTTACCTCCCCTCCCCCAAGAATTGACAGAACATTTTGTTCGTTGAATTATGCGTGTTGCGAGTCCATTTTGTTACTTTGTTCAAGTCTCCTATGCATTAAGAAAGAGAGAGAGAGCGACTCGGTGCGACATAATGCGTGACAAAAGTCTTGACTCGGCGCGTATGCTAGCTGTTCTGGTTTCCTTTACGATGTTTTTCCTACACCGTTCAAAGAGTGATTATCATTTTTTTTAAGAAATGAAAAGTACTACCTATCCGTGTAAAACTGAAATTGACTAAATTATTAAGTTCAAAATTCAACTTACTGTAAAATTGAGCTTTGACTACTATTATAACTACTAAACCACCAATCCAACTAGACGCTCGGGCATAAATATCAAATGATAATAAGTCGAATGATTCCGCGGTCCGTCCACCACGTAGGGAGCCTGGGCCAATGCCGGCACTCCTGTGGCAGTAGCTCCCACTACGTGGTGGAAGGACCATAGACGAACCATATAAAGGACTGGGTCTAAGCTACCAGGCCGCGTTGCTATTACATCGCACAGCTCGGCCGGTGACGTCATCACAGTAGGCGTGGCTTACGTCAGCGTGCTGTTGGCGTTCGTCCTCTGCAGCCGTCTTGCCAACGTTCGCATCCCAAATATAATTCTATTCGACACTAGATGGCGACCCTCGGTACGTTTTTTATATGAACCTACACTTAGTGACATCTAGTGTGAAAAAGTTAAACTACGTACTAACATCGAAATAAAAGGAACCCAGTAGTTATGCTATTTACCGGTAGATCGAGGGGGGCGGAGCTTGTAAATTGCCCTCCCAGATTTTAACCCCCACCACCCGCGCCACCCCGCGCAAAGTTTCCACGCGTTGTTTCATAGGGAAATCTAATAAGGGCACCTCTATCTTTAGTCTTTACTCTATGGGAAGGACCGCGGAATCATTGACTTATTATCATTTGATATTATACTCGAGTGTCTAGTTGGCTTGGTGGAGTAGTAAGCAATGATGTGACAACCTATTTCAACTTTAATTACATTGTAATAAAGTTCCAATTTGTGTTTTAGTGGTTGACATGTTAAAGCAAGTCGACTAAAACCGACTGCAGTCGATTGTGAATCGAGAATAAATGGTGTTTAAATATGTATAAAAGATTTATGTTTACATGTGTATTAATGTAAAAAGTTTTTAATAAAAAAGTATTTCCTTAAGTTCTTGTTTTATTAAAATCGATAAATATCCCTTCGATTCTTGCTATTCAATCAATCCATAGACCAATAAGTCATAGCGCTCGCCCGCTCGTCTAACATATGCATTACTACCACGTTACCCCATCTGACATTTTTATTCGCCGCCTTCCCCGCAAGCTTTTGACGATTGCATCTCGTACTATAGTGAACGTAAGCGGCGTCTTGGCTTATTGGTCTGTGAATCAATCAATCTGGTGGAATCCACCTTCACGCTATTCCTGCAAGCTAGGAGCGGAATGAAAGGAATAATCTTATTCATAGACAATATTTATTTCAATCTATACAATAGACAAGTATAAAAATGCAGTGATCAGAAACTTTTAAATCTATAATAACTAAATTATATTTCAGTACTTACTTATTTTTATGAACACTAGAGTTATATAACATGTCAACAAACTTGTTTTTAAACACAGTATATTGGAATTTGAAACATGTTTTGATTAAATCTTAAGTTCCAATTTGCCGAAATTTTTCGCGGAGCATATCTCTGCTTCTTACATTTTCTTTCTATCGGTGAGATTTAATTCGAAATTTATTTATTATTTTAAAATTGTGCATATAAAAGGCACTATGAAGGCACACTGTGAAATACTCTTTGTTTTATGGCAGTCGAACTATGTTAACTTTGGTGGTATTGGCTGTTTCCTGCTTCATGTGACATTGTTTACTAACAGCATACAACTTTGGCCAATCTAGCGAGAAAATTCGCGAAATATGTCTTCAACTTTGGACAATCCAAGCGAAAATTCGCGAAATATGTCTTCAACTTTGGTCAAGACAAGCTAAAAATTGTGAAAGATGTCTTCAACTTTGGACAAAACAAGCCAAAAACGGCGAAATATCTTCTATATGTCTTCAACATTGGCCAAATCAAGCGAGAAAATTCGGGAAATGTGTCTTCAAATTTGAACAAAACAAGCGAGAAATGGCGAAATATTTCTTCAACTTTGGACAACCCAAGCGACATATCGCGAAATATTTCTTCAACTTTGGTCAAAACAAGTTAAAAATAGCTAAAGATATCTTCAACTTTGGACAAAACAAGCGAAAATACGCGAAATATGTCTTGAACTTTGGACAACCCAAGCGACAATTCGCGAAATATGTCTTCAACATTGAACAGAATAAGCGAAAATTGGCAAAAGATATATTCAACTTTGGACAATTCTTGCAAGAAAATCGCAAGAGAAGTCTTGTTTTTTTAATGGTTTGTGCGGACATATTTTGATGTTTACATTATTTTAATATGACACTATAATTCCGTTTGCGAGTTATTCGCTAATTTGTCAATAGACTATATGCCAATACCACCAACATAAAAGTATCAAATATTTTAAAAAATATAATCTGCAGCCGAATACTCTTACGCAACTTAAATTTGAGAGCTGCTTAATTTTGACGCGCCATACAAGAAATGACAGTTAACGACGTCTCAAACTGCTAAGCGTGACTTAAATTTTTAAGTAGCCTTTGAGTATTCGGCATACATATATTATTTATCATAAAAAAGTTAATCAATTATCTGTTACCTAATAATTAATAATAAAATTTATTGAGATTCTTATACAATTAAAATTATTAATATTTAATAATATAAACTAATAAGGACGGAAGGTCTGGTACAAAATAAGGGCTTATTAAAGTAATCTTAATAACTAATAATATAATAAACATTATTTGCTGCCTTTATATTATAATGTTTACTGCTGGTTATCCCTCCCAATATTGGACATCATTGGCCAACATGATTGCCAACTCGTTGAAAACCGGCCCAACACCCTCCAACACACAATACAGGCGCATTTATGGCCTGCGCACACTGACGGACGGCAGGGAAGAGCATTTTAATTTTATCAATCGATATTAATACTTATCTAGAGATGAGTCGTATTTACTAGAACAGGTCCTAAGAACAGGTATTTTACGAGACTAGGTGGCACCTATTCCAATTTTGACAGTACTTAGTCCACCTAGTATTAGCGCTCACGCGTAAGCTTTCACTCCACACGTCCACATAGTATGGTAGCTAACTAGTCTTTTAGTCCAAGTATATGATATTTTTGTGTTAAATTATTGAAATAACGTATTTTTGACTTTATAATAACAATGGCTACAAACTCCAAAGGGAAGTAGTCATCATCATCATCAATTCATCATCAGTCAGTCATTCAGTATCCAATTTAACTAAACATTTGAAAAAGAAACATCCGTTAACAAAATTGTAAATCAGTGATCTCATGTATCGAGTCATAGTATGCATTTAAGGACTAAGTACGCGAACCATAGTCGATGACTAATTGAGACTAGGTGGACTAGGTGGACTAGGTGGCGGTGGTGGTCTGGATCACGTATTTTTAAATACTAGGAATAGGTACACCTAGTCCCAAATTTACCTAGTACAACTCATCTCTACTTATCCAATCGAAATAAAGTGCTCCAGCATGCTCTTCTGGTCGATCACCGAGCGTTGAAATATATACCTTATTTCGATTATATAAGTCTTAAATTCAATTGATAAAACTAAAATGCTCTCCCCTGCCATCAGCCAGTGTGCGCAGGCCATTAAGACGCCATAGAAGAAGACGGTATTTTGGCCAACTCACCCACCAACTTTTTTTTTTAGTGTTTTTTTTTAATCTGCGTTCACACGGGCGTCTCGAGGCTCCCCTCTACGGCTAGTGGTGTGGTCTCGTCGGGCTCGGTCGCGGGGGGAGGGTCCTGGCATCATATCTGTGAGGCGGGCATCGTGGACACGGTGCTGTGGGGGGTGGTGGGACGGGACCCAGCCAGCGACGCGTTCAGCGAGGCCACTGTACCTATCTGGAAATAAATAAATAATAAAAAGCTATCCTGGGACATTCTCTTACACACGGCTACCTGATCCCAAACTAAGCAGAGCTTGTACTATGGAAACCAGTTAACCGATATTACTACATACACTACTTTTTGTTTGTAAATACATACTTAATATACATAATTACACCCAGCCTCGGGACATGTAGAAATGTTCATGCACACAAATGCATGTCCCTGGTAGGAATCGAACCTACGACCTGACAGCGTGGCAGGCGGATCTAAACCAACCACGGGCCCGTCAATTAATTCGCCACTCGCAAGACACAGAACAGAAACAAAGGAAACAGAAAATTCGGCGTCCATAAATTACGTGAGGCGATTTTGATAATTTTTCGACACTCCCTCCCCTCCCCTCCCCTCCCCAATTTCTCATGTGAGATTTTTCAAAAGCCATATTTAAGTGGTGAAACATGAGTTACTTAATTGAAAACAGTTTTCTCGCAATTTTACACTATTACGGAAAATTACGTGTATTTGCCGAGACCCCCCCCCCCCTCACCCCCACGTGAGATTCGGCTCTACCCTCACCCCATCATCTAAATGCCTCACGTAATTTTTGTACGCCCCCCTTCATTTGTATATACAATATCTCACCCTCAAATGAGCCAAATCCTCCAGCTTAGTCAGGTCAGCGAGCTCCAAATACAGGCTATAGACAAGCACCCATCCATAGACACCGAGCGCAGTGAACACCACCCAGCAGAGGCACATGAGCACGTTGTACGCGAAGATCATGTCGTTCACGATCGACGCGAACACGAACGACACGAAACGAAACAGAAGGAACACGCCGAAGGTGTATAACCAGGGGACCATGCGCTTCTCATACTCCTGTAAACATTAATGGAGATCCGTAACGAATTTAGTTGAGAATGCAGATTTATAGAGCTAAGAAATCCATAACATACAGTGCAAAAAAGTTTGTTCTACGACTAAAATTGACGAAGTTATGACCAAATTACTAGCGAAGTTCGCGCGCGGATATTCGTAAACAATTTAGTTGAGAATTCAGATTTATACAGCTAAGAAATCCATAACATACAGTGAAAAAAGTTTGTTCTACGACAAAAATTTACGAAGTTATGACCAAATTACTAGCGAAGTTCGCGCGCGGTTGCTGTGACGTCACGAGGGCCTCTCGCGCTTTGTAGTGAATGGCGGCGCGGTCACAGCGCGCCTTCAAGCCGATCCAGCCGTGTGACGTCACACGTGCCGACCGCACATAATATAAAATGTTATAACATCGCAACGTATGGACCGATTTCGATGATTTCAAAATGATATTGATGAGAAAGCTTAGTGTATACATCGAGTGTCCACGTGTGTCCACCACCGCGACACCTTGTTGCAAGTGTAGTGCAGTTGTAGTGGTGGTGTCAATACTAGAGATGCAACGGATAGTGATTTGGCCGGATAGTTGGATACCGGATATCCGGCTTAAGCATAGGCCGAATAGCCGGATATCCGGCCGCCGGATAGTTGGCGCTAAATGTTTTGCGTGCTAACCGATATCCAGTTCTTAACAAATTTAAAAATATAATAATAGGAATGTCAGCGCCGTGCAATAATAGTGTGTACAGCGAAATACTTTTTCGGAAGGGGGTCTTGTTTACGAAAATAAGCGAAGCCGTTTAATGCTGAACAAATTGTGTAATTTAATCACGATTTTCCTCTTATTGATTTTAAGTACTTATTTGCTTGGCAAGTTTGTAAGTCTATAAAGATAAGCAGTGATTCTTGTGAGTGTTTAACTATCCGACTGAAGCTGGATAGTAGGGAACTATCCGGCGCCCAGCCGAATACAAATAAAAGTGGCCGGATAGACCGTATACCGGATAGTGGCCAGATATCCGGTGCATCTTTAGTCAATACTTTGAGTGTCTAGTGTCGTCGAGTATTACCTGCTTTTAATGTGCTTACCTTACGTAACGCGTTAATCAGTATGATACTGGTGGCTATAACCACGAGGGATCCGAGCCACGAGAACAGCGCGAATATTATGAGAACGTTGCGCACTGGAACAAACAAACATGTAAATAGAAACATTTCAGTTTTTATTTTAACAACGGTGTAAGCTGGGTATAACTGGCGGTCACAGTAACAGTGAGGCCCCATTAGCGCGTTGCGTTGCGTCGTCGCACGATTTTGTACTAGCGCATCACCCTCCCCCGCTTCGTCTCTCGCCCGTCGACCCTTTGATCCGTTGCGACGACGCAACGCAACGCGCTAGTAGGGCCTCGCCCTAACTGGCCACTAATTTTAACTGACTAAAGTCGCTGATCTTTGTACATATTTTGTTTGTTAGTCTGTAAGATTTCCTAAAATTAAATAAATGAATAATTGGTGTTTTTAGGAAATCATAGTCACTATGAGGAACCCTTATAAGATCATCCAGTCAGCCCGTTCGTCTGTCTGTCGGTCCGTCTGTCCGTTGTGTCACTTTTATTATCTTATTAACGGCCGAATACTCAAAGGCTACTTAAATATTTAAGTCTCACTTAGCAGTTTGAGACGTCGTTAACGGTCATTTTTTGTATGGCGCGTCAAAGTTAAGCAGCTCTCAAATTTAAGTTGCGTACGAGTATTCGGCCGTAAATGTCCTAAGTTACTTTCATTAGATTATAGTCTATGTACTAACTAGTAGGTAATCAAGTAAGCAAGTTTTTTTTTCTGGTAGGTACGTCATCTTTAGCATTTACTGAGGCGCCATGCAAAATATTGTTATTTGTTATGCTGTTGGTGTACCAAAAAAAATAAAAAAATGAAATGTAACGTCACGACTTTTATCTCCATTCGGGGGTAGTCAGAGGCTTGAGTGGCCATACACCACCACATTGTGGAGGTATTAACCAACTCAAAGCCCACGTTTCACCAGATAGTCAGAACCCAACGTGACAGGTGGTGAACCTTGTCGCCGTGTATACAGGAACTGACTATTACCTAATCCCGAGAGATAGGTAGGTTTCCTCGCGATGTGTGTGTTGGTGTACCATTTATAAATAAATAAGTCTTGCTATCGTGTACTTACCAGGGGGGCTTCCGACGTAGACGAATTGGTAGCTGATCATGTAGTACCCCGTATGAGTGAACCCCGGGGTTGCCATGTACAGGCAGTAGATGTCGAAGATGCTCTCAGCGAACGTGAACAGGGCTATGAACTAGAAAAAATAAATTGTTATTACCAGAGATCGGAGTAGGTAGATTGATTTAAGGTTATTGACGTCAAACGTATATGTTAATATGGATAAGACTCAGACTTCTACAGACGTTGAACGATCATTTTCTACTTATAAATGGATTATAGACGTCAAAAGATATAGATTGAAATAAAAAAAAACATTGAAAAACTTATGGTCATTTATTTTAATTGTATAGAGACACATAATCAGGATGTACAAATTGTATCCGATGAATATTAAATATAAACAACTATAAATGATGTAATTTGCTCACTTAAACGTTTTTCATTTTAATATATTTTTTAAGAAATTTTTGGACATCCCAGTTCCATTTCTGGTGATTCCGGAACAATGGCATGTCCATGTTATGACCTCACGGCGCAAGTACGAAAAATCAATCTACCTACCCCGATCTCTGGTTATTACTAAAGAGAGCAATGTCGAAATTAGTCAATAGGTATTGAACTTCGGTAGATTTTACTGAACTTCGATATTCAGCTGAAATCAGGTTCGCTCGCAGGGCAATCGAGCAGTAGTAATAATAATAATAATATCCTGGGACATTTTTACACACGGCTACCTGATCCCAAACTAAGCAGAGCTTGTACTATGGAAACCAGATAACTGATATTACTACATATACTACTTTTTTATTTGTAAATACATACTTAATATACATATACACCCAGACGCAGGACATACAGACATGTTCATGCACACAAATGTATGTCCTGTGTAGGAATCGAACCTACGACCTGCAGCGTGAAAGGCGCCATCACGCCGACCACGCCAACGGGCCCGTCAGTAGTATTCTTTATATGATAGTATGTTTTCAAGGTGGTAGAGCCAAGCTGTAGCCAATTGACTGCAGCTCATAAACGGGCTGGCTCGACCGGGATAGTACCCTCTCACAGAAGATCGGCGTAAAGCAGCTATTACAGCTGCGTTTCGTACGATGAGTGAGAGAGCCGTAAGAACAACCCCCCTCCCCCTCCCTCCATCCCACTCCCCTTCAGGTCGGCAATGTGTGAGCAATGCCTTTGGTATTGTAAGCATCTATAGGCTACGGTAACTGCTCAACATCGGGCGAGCCGTACGCTTTTTTTGCCACCGCAGTCCTTAAAAAAATATATAAATATGAAATTCTATGGACATACGCTCGCTACATCTACGGAGTTGATTTAATGAGCGTATGTCTATGTCACCGGATCACCTTGCGAGCAAGCTGTCTATGTGCTGGTCGGGTAACAAGTGGTCGTAGTGAGCTGTGACCATTACGCTATGTGGCCTATAAATAACAAAGATATCTCACCAAAGACAGAAGCCCTGTGAGCAGACACCCTCGCTGCAGATCCAGGAAGAAGGCATCATGAAGTATAGGCTTCTGGTACCACGGTACACGTAATGAACGGAGGGACTTCGATGAACGGAGGTTGGTTGAGGACCTGGAATATAATAAATATCCTGGGACATTCTTTTTACACACGGCTACCTGATCCCAAACTAAGCAGAGCTTGTACTATGGAAACCAGTTAACTGATACTACATATACTACTTTTTTGTTTGTAAAACACACTTAATATATATAATTACACCCAGACTCGGGACATATAGACATGTTCACACACACTAATGCATGTCCCGGGTAGGAATCGAACTTACGACCTGCGGCGTGATAGGCGAGATCTTACCAACCACGCCAGCGGGCCCGTCAATAATAATAATATACACAAATAAAATACACCAACTGTATGGTCCCAAACTAAGCAATGCTTGTACTATGGGTACCATACAATGAACTGGGGGCTATAATGATGAAAAGGCTGCTTGATGCAGTGGTTTGAACGTAGGCCGCTTGGCGCACTGCATCGGGTGGTTGTGGGTTCGATTCCCACCAGTGGCCAATTTTGAAAAGGCTTTATTGTAATTTGCCCTGGTCTGGGTGTCACTGGGATTGCCGCAGTCCATTGTACGGTACCCATAGTACAAGCGTTGCTTAGTTTGGGACCATACAGTTGGTGTGTAAGTCTGGCGATATTAAAATATTTAAATCCAGAAGTGAAGTTTATTTATGTTTTCCCTTGTGTAGTATCTAATTATTCAACCCCTCTTCAACATCTATAGGCTACGGTAACTACTAAACTGTTTGTTACCCACCATAGTTGTATAAAAAAATAAAAATATAGTGGTATCCTCGAGTTGCACAAGGATAGAGCCGTTAGAGAAGCTTGTCGTAACTATAAGTTTAGTTTTCTAATTAGAATCTAATATGTACTTATTTACTTACTTTCCGGTGTAATGCGAGTACACGGAGGGCGTGGAGCGATATGTTGATGGTGTTTTACGGTCGTACATGTTTATTGCAGCAGTTTTATAACAAATTAAAACATACACAAGGAGTACACAAGTAACGCCAAATCCTGTTACTTATCAAACACTATTTTCACGACGGTTTTCAATTGATTTTAACACATTTTGCAAATGTTGATTGATAAATATTTATCACTTCCAGTTTATTTCAGTTGAATATTTAATTCATAAATCTCATTTTTGTAATAAAAGCCACGCCTGTAAACAATTTGTTGCCATTTTCCGTTTTCTGTCAAATTCAAATATTATTGTACTAAATTTAGAAGTCAGTACGGTTGCAAAGATCAAAGAGAATGGCAAAGATAAGATACTGTTCAATTAGCTTCTCAATTTTGTGGTATTATACGTCATTGACGAACCTACTAGTGTCGTCCATTTGTAAATAGTGTTTGAACTTCGAGCATAGACACGCAAAGACAAATCGACTAAAAATGTTTGATAATGTCTCGCTCATCCTAAGGGGGTCTCCCCAAAGAGCATCACGAACGTAAGTACATACTGGACTGTTCACTACTAGAAGTGGGTGCTTAAACGAAAAGCCGTTTGAAAAGTTCGCTTTTTTAAGTAAGCGCCTAAGCGCGCTTACAAATTTAAGCGTGTTGCTTTTAAGCAATGACGGCAAGAAAGAGAAAGAAATTCCAAAAAATTACAAAAAGTAACCTTATTTGTATGACAATACAGTTCAAATCAATATTTAATTAAATTTAACCTTATTTCTTTACCCATAAAAAGCAATAATTTATAATACATTATATTAGATTAAAAACCATAATTCCATGCACATAAGACCCATTAACAATTTTTCAGCGCGTAAGTTTTTGGCTTTTTGCTTGAACTTATGTTTAGTAAGCATTTTGCTTTTGTTGTCCGTTTATTGACGGACGAATTTTTGTTTAATTTAAAAAAGCAGAAAAGCAGAAAAGCACTTTTACAACGACTTTTAAAAACAAGCACAAGAAGCATAACAACGTGCTTTTAATATAAAGCCGTTTATCACATCTTTATTCACTACCTACTGCACAAAAACAAAAAACGAGCCGAGCGAGAGGCCTCAGTTGGGACCGTGTCCCTCTCACTCCGAGTTGCCATGCCAAAATAATATTATCGTTGGGTAGTGATTGTTAGTTTTTAAATCAAGCAAATAAATTAATTTATTATTTATCGTGACTATTGTTTATATGATAAAACAACTTGGAGTGAGAGGGACACGGTCCCAACTAGAGCCTCTCGCTCGGCTCGTTTTTATGTCTACAGAATTGTCAACGTATAATAGACCTTAAAACAGGAGAATAAAGTTGAATTTCTTCTTAACCAAAAACTCAAGTAAAGATCCTTCTTTATACATCCGTGAAGAGCATATAAAGGAGTTCTAGGTCTCAAATACTCAAAAGAAACTACAAATGAAACTTATAATTCAATTACTTTCTTTCTTCAACTCATCTCGCAAAATTATTTGATCTATATTAGAACCTTTAGAGCATGGGACATTTTGAGAACAACGAAATATAAAGCGGGACAGTTTGAGGAAAGGATATATTATGAGAACGCTCGAACAAAGTAACAAAATGGACCCGCAACACGCATAATTCAACGAACAAAATGTTCTGTCAATTCTTGGGGGAGGGGAGGTAACCACTACATTAAAATTGACGCACACTTACTCAAAACATTTTGTGTCATTATAAACGCACACGTAAAGAATTGTGCAACACTAGTATATTTTACGCACACTAAAAGATCTAATACGTCAACATACAAAATTTTACTACCGTAGGACCATCGGTGTAATAGGGTGAATACCACTATCGATATTTCTAATTAGCTATATCGATAGTTTCATATACTCATTATTACATTTATAGCTGTCATTATAATCTACTGAATTATACTGAATGATCTCTACTGAAACAGCTGAACAAGAAATAATGAGTAACTCACGAGGCGTAAATATTCAACGGAAACAAGATGATTCCGGGTACATCCCAATTCAGTTCCTTGAAAATGAGATTATGTAAAAAATAAGTACCTAATGTTCCCAAATAAGCTGTTTCATCCCCCCCCACTCCCACTCGACCAGCGCCATCTGCTGCCACTGGCCTGGCTGATATCTTTTGTTAGGTAGGTACGTATAAACGTAATAGGTATTATTATACTAATGTCATCATCATCATCATTTCAGCCAAAAGACGTCCACTGTTGGACATAGGCCTCTCCCAAGGTTTATTATACACTATATATATTATATTTTTATCGATACCGGTCTGCAATCATAAATAAACACTACTACAACACTGTTCAAATCAAAAAGTATATAGTAAAAAATCATTCTTGCAACATTGACTAATACGACTGAATAATTTTGATACTTGATTTATTATTTTCCATATTATTTATTATTCATAATGCAAGCGCAAGCACTTTTAAGTTTTCTTTGATGTTGGTCAATAAGATAATATTTGTTATACATATATTTATGCCATATGTGATTCATCGCCTCAGTAGCAGACGCTGCCTGCTTCTGGGTCATATGGACCCGGAGCAGTGTCAGGTTCGATTCCGTTTATCAAGATCAAGAATTTATCGAGATCGTATTTATCTGAATTGTTTCGATAGTGGGTGTTTTTGTTTCAACATGAGTTAGTTATTTTTTTTTGTATTTTAGGAAAATAAAACAAACATATCATAGCTACTGCGTTTTTTAATTATTTTTTTATTTTAATCTTGGTCTAAATATTCCACTCCTGATAAATCCATATATTGGCGTGGGCCTGCCGCTGCCTCAACAACTCATCATCATCAGTCTCCACAGCATTGCTGTCATCTTGAAGATTTATTATTAATCGATTAATGTCATCGTAAAGAGCAATTTTCGACTATTCTTCTAACGGTACCTGAAAAATAAAATAATTCAATAAAAGATAATTTCTTTAATGCTTTAAGATTATTTGTTTATTTAGTAATTAAGTAACGATGTTAACTGACAAGCAAACTGAGACGTCAATGAAAGGCGTGGGTGAGCGACAGACTGGTTTATTCAATAAGCACCTTAACTACCCTACAATATTAATATGTAACCACCACCATAATAATCACTAAACGTCACACTTCTCCCTTCCAAGCTTACAAATATTATGTACTTCTAATAATACAATAGTATTCACATTTAGTTTTAATTTTGCAAAGTTCGTTTTGCTCGATTAGCCGCACGCAGTGCTCGAGCAGACGCGTCAGGCGGTGTCGGCGGCTGCTTCGGCACAAGTCGAGGCGGGGACCGTATCCCTTCACTTAGTGGTGAATGAATCATCTCCCGCGGCATGCTTTGAGCTTCCCCGTCACCGCTGGACGCGTCCTCATAGGTCTCACCCTCGGCTCCGCTATCCACCCCTGGTTCGACCGATTTCGGACCCGGATCCTCGGTTCCGTTCGTGTTGCTCATTCTCGATAATGAGTACCTATTTTTAATAATTTGGTCCGCATGTCTGCGCCATTCTACACCGTTTCCCACATTAACTTTGTATGAAACCGGCCCCGTTTTCTTAACCACTGTGGCTTGGGCCCACTTGTCCCCCCTCGCCGTATAATCGCGAGCTAGCACTACGTCCCCCACGCGGAAGTCCGTGTCAGTCCCGCCGGTGCGCGCGGCTTGTCGCTCTTGCTTGGCGCGTACTACGGCCGCCACGTCAGGCCGCAGCACGTCCAGCCGGCTGCGCAACCGCCGCCCTTGCAGCGCCACCGCCGGGGACACTCCCGTCGTCGCGTGCTCGCAGTTTCGATATTGGAAAAGGAATTTGTTTAGAGCCGCGTTCACATCCTCACCTTCATATATCGCTCTCTTAATCGCCTTCTTTACCGTTTTAACTG
This sequence comes from Drymonia ruficornis, assembly GCA_947859195.1. Classification (NCBI taxonomy): domain Eukaryota; kingdom Metazoa; phylum Arthropoda; class Insecta; order Lepidoptera; family Notodontidae; genus Drymonia; species Drymonia ruficornis. Next base: position 4,050,001 of record OX401932.1, on the reverse strand, counting down.
CATTTTCTGCCGCACCGTTCCCCTGTGGTCTATAGGGAGCTGAAGTTGTGTGTTTTATACAATTATTTTCACAATATAATTTAAAATCTAACGACGAGAACGGCGGGCCGTTATCGGTAACGAGCTGTGACGGTAACCCGAAACGTGCAAACATACTTCTCAAAACTTGAATTGTGGAGTTCGCATTAGTACCTCGCATAGGTACGGCCTCTATCCATTTAGAGTGCGCGTCCACCGTAATTAAATATCGTACGCCTCCGCAGTCCGCGAAGTCGGCGTGCACGCGCTGCCACGGGTGCAGCGGAAACTCCCATGGGTGCAGCTGCGCCCGCGGCGGCGCGTCGCGCACGGTGCGGCACGCGGCGCACGCCCGGCACATCTCCTCGATGTCCCGATCCAAGCTGCCCCAGTAAATGTAATTCCGCGATAGACTTTTCATTTTATTCATGCCCAAGTGGCCTTCATGCACTTCTTTTAGAATTGTTTTTTGTAAAACACGGGGGATAACTATTCTATATTTATAAATTACGCATCCCTGATCAACAACAAAATCATGTTTCCTGACAAAATAGGGTTTTTCTTCGTCGCAGCTCGGGCCCGATGGCCAACCAAAAATGACATAACCCTTAATTTTACAGAGTAAAGTGTCGCGCTCCGTCTCTTTCGCAATGTCCTTGAAACAAACCGGCAGCGACTCCTCTACTAGGTTTAAGTAATCTACTGTGTCCGCGGAGCGACCCTCCCGAGATAGCGGTAATCGCGATAAAGCATCGGCCGGACCATTGTCCGCCGATCGCACAAATTCAATTTTGAACTCGTATGCGGCCAAGCGCGCCGCCCACCTTTGCAAACGACTAGCTGCCGTTTGCGGGATTCCACCTTTCTCCCCAAATATATGCGTCAGCGGCTGGTGGTCTGTGCGTAGCGTAAAACGCCTCCCAAACAAGTATTGGTGGTGCTTCGTAACACCGAACAGAATAGCGGCCGCCTCCTTATCAAGCTGACTGTAGTTGCGCTCGGGCGCATTGAGCGTACGCGAGACGCAACTGATGGGCCGCTCGCTACCGTCCGAGTATCGGTGCGCCAGCACCGCCCCCAGCCCGTACGCGCTACTGTCCACAGACAGCACTACCTCGCGCCCCTCTTCGTAGTGTGCCAGTACTCGCTCGCTCAAGAGTGATCGCTTCGCGTCTCTAAAGGCTTTTTCACACTCGGAATCCCATTTCCAGCTGACATCTTTTTTTAATAAATGATGCAACGCTTGTAATATACTACTCAACCGGGGAATGAACCGTCCATAGTAGTTTAACATCCCCAGAAAACTTTTCAGCTGTGATACATTTTCCGGTCGAGGCGCGCTGGAAATGGCTTCTAGTTTTTGGGGGTCCGGCCGCAAGCCGTCCCTGTTAATTATAAAGCCTAAATATTTTACAGAATTTTGCATAAACCGACATTTACTTTGCTTTACAGTGAGTCCCATGTTTCGCAACCTTTCGAGTACAGCTCTCAAATTTTTCTTATGTTCGAGCCTGTTTGCTCCCGTCACACAGATGTCATCTAAAAACACCACACACCCCGGCACCCCGCGCAGAGTCTCCTCCATTATCTTTTGGAACTTTTCGGGTATACACGATAAACCATACGGTGTACGCCGATATGCAAACGTACCCATGTGAGTAGTTATCGCTGTATAAGGTTGAGAGTCTTCCGTCAACACGCATTGTTCATAGGCATGTCTCAGATCAATTTTAGTGAACTCTTCCCCCCCACTAAGATTAGCAAATAGCTCATCTATGCGCGGCAACGGATAATAGTCTCTTTTTAACTTGGGGTTAATTGTGATTTTGTAATCCCCGCAAATCCGTACGTCGCCATTTTCTTTCACCACGGGGACTATTGGTGTTCCATAATCCGAGTAATCAACGCGGTATATAGTGCCGTCCGCCTCCAGCCGTGCTAACTCCCGTTCGACTCGTGCGCGCAGTGCCAGCGGTATCGGTCTCGCTCGCACGTAAACCGGTTCGTTATTCGACAGCTGTAGACGAATTGGCCGCTTGCATGTACCAAGCTTATCACTAAATACTTCTGGAAATTCTTTACATAATTGAGTGACAAATCCATCCTCTGTGATTTCATTGAGGTTTATTTGTTTTATTTTTAAAGCTCGCATCCATTCCCGTCCCAACAACGGCCGCGCCCCATGTTTAATGATGTGCAGTCTTAATGATTTGACCTTAACGTCGCCTAAACCTACATCTACCTCAATGTAACCAAGGGATTCCATCTGTGAACCCGAGTAACAACGTAACACTAAATTATCCGCTACGATCTTTTTTTGTAAAAACATACGTCGATACATTTCCTCACCAATAGCTGAAATACGACTACCCGTGTCTACTTCACATTCCACTGTATTGTTATCAATAGACAAATTAATAAAGTACGGTTTGTTACCTCGAGTTGTCACTTCAATGTTAAACATGTCGTCCTCCGACTCGTCAGCGTCACTGACATAATTATGTCGGCCGCTACTACCGCGCACCTGTTTGCACATAACTTTTAAGTGCCCTCTTTGCCCGCACTCATCACAATTATAATTTTTGAACCGACATCTCTCGGCCGGATGCGCCTTGCCGCAGCGCCAGCAGGCGCGCGCGCGCGAGCCCGAGGCTCCCGTGTCGCCGCCGCCGCCCGCTCCCCCGCCGCCTGCGCCGCCGCCGGGCGCGCGCGGCGGCCGCCCGCGCGGGCCCGCTCGCCCGCCGCGCGCGTAGTGCAGGCCCTCGCCCGCCTCGCCGCCCGCCGCCCCCGATGAGTCCGCCGCCGCCGCCGCTGCCGTGGAGCCGCTCACTTCGGCATGTTTCTCCGCTGCCTCCAATGCCAGCGCCAGCTCTACCGCGTCCTTGTATTGGATTTTCTTTTCCGCAAAGATCCTCGATCTCATCGTATCATTCGCCAGACCCGACACAAATTGGTCGCGTAAGTTCTCTTCGAGCGACGAACACGATTTACATTTGCCAAAATTACAGGTAGCCGCGAGATGTTTTAATGCCTGTAGGTATTCCGTGAGGGACTCGCCGGCGCGTTGCCGGCGCAGCCTGAACACGTGGCGTTCGGCGATCTCAGAACGTTGTGGTTCTAAGTGCTCCGTCACTAGCTTCACTAATTCGTCGTACGTTTTGCTTTCTGGAAAACTAGGTGCACACAGATCACCCATCAACGCATAAGTTTCCTCCCCTACCACCGTGATGAGCATCGACACTTTCAAATCATCGTCAATTTTATTGAGTTTTATGTACTGGTTTACGCGACGAACATATGCCGGCCACTGTCTCGAAGTTAAATTAAACGGTTCTATCTTCCCGATGGTCATTTTTACGCAGGTAATTATACCGAGAGCAAATAAAATCTAATAATTATTCCAAAAAAAATCCCGTCCTCAGCGCCAGTGAGACGTCAATGAAAGGCGTGGGTGAGCGACAGACTGGTTTATTCAATAAGCACCTTAACTACCCTACAATATTAATATGTAACCACCACCATAATAATCACTAAACGTAGAAAAATAAAGCAACCTTAGTTTATGTATTGGTCGAGATGAAAGCAACACATAAAAATAATGCGCAAGTATCAAGTGTGTTCAATCGAATGTACCTCTAAGCGATCAATGTATATTTACTGAAAAACCTGTAAACTGAAGCTTTGAGCCTGCCTTTGTATACAATAAACACATTATTTAACTTAAAAACTGTAAAATAAACTGCTTATATACCTATAATATCAGCGGTTCTTTGGTAAACATGGTCGAGTTCTGACAAAATATTTTCACCTCAAATTCCGCGAGACACCGCCTGTAAACTTTGTGAATCACCTCTCTTGTTGAATTACTAATGATTTATTCATTGTAAATCGTTTTTAACGTTCTGCGACTGGTTTATCACCGCGTAATTCAGTATTTATCCGTTTGTTTACAAAGTTCAAATACTTGACAATTATTTGACAAATAAAAAATACAGTTGCCAGGGTAGAAAAGATTCGTCTATGGTCACAGTAGGCTATTCGATTAATTCGTACTCGATTAATTGTATCGATAATGTTTTCGATTCTTATGACATTTAATATTTTAATGAATTTAATAGAAAAATTGCATTAATTACATCAAAAATACTTACATATGAAATGTTACCCCATCTTTTTGTATATTACTATTTTTAGTAATTTCTTTGCACACGTTTAATGGGACAATTCGGCATTTTTCACGGAGCACCTTACACCGCGAAAACGATACTTACTCTGATCAAAACGATTTCGAAAACAGTTTTTATATACGTGTCAGAGATTTTTGGTCTAGTACCTATAAAAAAAAGCTAGAGGGGAAGATCATGCGAAGCGCATCCTGAGTTAATACATCCATGTGAGAACGGGACGTTTCGAGAAAGGAACGTTATGACATTTTCAGAACGGGACATTTTGAGAACATGTGGCTATATTTCTTGTGTGTACCGTGTGAATAGGGCCCTCAAAAATCAAACCAAAAATAATCAAGACACCACATTTTATTAACGAGGAACATCCCCGCAACAAACTTCTCTCTGCAAGTACTCACTGTTCACACAAATTGGACCGCACTGCCACAAACACTTGGGACAATCAGGCTGGGCCCGCCTCGGCTCCCGCAGGTCTACCCAGCCGAAGAAAACCGGCTCAGAGCCAGTAGACATTTTATCGAATTCAACATTTTTCCATTTTTTCGCACACTCGTCATCGCCTTCGTCAATTTCGTGCAAATATTTCGTCAGCTTTTCGATTTTTTCCGCTGCAAACACGGAGTGTTCTGGGGGCTCGTCCGGGTGCGAGTCCAAGATATCCGGGACGTCCGAAACGTCCGGGACGTCCGGAACATCCGGGTAGTCTGACACCTCGGTCCGGTTCTCGAAGGACAGGTCCCAGGTGCCGAGGGACTCGTCACCAATAGAGACCGCAGGTGTAGCAGCTGAAATTTTTTTCACATTCTTACGCACCTATAACGATAAGGCTTAGGTTAAAATTTGTTAATTAGCAAGTTGTTTGCTAAACTTTAAGTTAAATGGATTTAAGTTTGTAACACGTTAAAGTCTATCCCGGTTGTTGTCTAAGCAGCAATCGTTAAGCATTGTCAGAGATTTTAGCTGGGATTGTAAGATGAGTAAGATGCTATGCACACGGAGCAACTTTAGTTGCCGAAACTGTCTACTTTTTAATAGTTGTTTGGCAGTTGCAGCAAACAATTGCCAGTTGCAGCAACAGTTGCCGCGATTGCCGCAATTATTTTATATGAAAACAGCTATGTTCGCGACAGGTCGAGATGAAATTCGGGTTATGAGCTTTTTTCTGAATAAAATCTGAATTAAAATTTGCAGGACCCGATAAACAATTAAAATCGCCCACAAAAATATTAAATTAATAAATTATTCTGTTGCGTTGTGGGTCCTGCTAATTTTGATTCGGATTTTATTGTGCAAAAAGCTCATAACCCGAATGTCATCTCGACCTGTCGCGAACTATAGTTGCGAGTTGCCAGTTGCCGCAAAAGTTGCCCGTGTGCATAGCCCCTAAAAGAGCCGGAAGCCCAAACTACTTCCATTTCCCTTCCCCTCCCTCTTTAACCCCCCCTTTAGTTCGGCAACTTGCAAGCGATACCTTCGGTATTAGGCTACAGCAACGGCTTATACGCCGCTATAGTTAAAAAAGTCTAGGGAAGCGAGTCGAATCGAATAGTCGTCGCAAAAAATCGCTTACCCATATTTATTTTGAAATTGTGTCCAATAGCCACGAGCCGAAGCGCGATTCGATTCGACTCGGGACGGGACACCAGGCTTAGGCAGCCTGGACAGATGCAGATATCGTGGGGACTCCTGTGATGTCAGGAAACAAACTCTATATCATTCTTTTTTTATAGGACAAGTAGCAAACAAGCGTACGGCCCGCCTGATTCTTGCAATACCAAAGGCATTGCTCGCACTCCTAGTAGCATTAAGACGCGGCAACGTTCGTCTTCGTCATAAAGACGTATGTTTACGTCACTGACCCGAAATTGACCTCAGATTGACGTCTTTTTTTCGCCGCCGACCTTATTTGCTCCTAGGGACTTTGCCGACCTGAAGGAGAGTGGGAAGCAGGGAGAGGAAGGGGGGGATTTTGGCTTCCGGTTCTCGCATTCATAGTACGAAACGCAGCTGTAATAGTTGCTTAACGCCGATTTTCTGTGAGAGGGTCGTACTACCCCGTTCGAGCCAGCCCATATGTGAGCTGCTGTCAATTGTCAACAGCTTGGCTCTACCACCTTTAAATCTCCTATCATGCCCCAGGACTCAAATGGATCAATATAAGCCTTGCTGAATTTTAAGCGCTTCTTCATCTACACACTCATATACTACTGAGATTTTATACATATAGTGGCCACTCTTACCACCTTAACAGGTACAAAGTGTTACACACTATTTCCTGGCAACCCCTAAAGGTACGAGTTCGTTCAACGCAGCAGACAACAGACGTCAGTCGGTCTCATACAAATCGTGGCGATGACATGTGCCGCGATGGCAGACGGCATTACAATTTCTATGAGACCGACAGACGTCTGCTGTCTGCCGCGTTCGACGAACTCCTAGCTTTACGAGGCGTCAGGGACCATCTGCGGTAGGTCCTGCCGCCAGAGCATCTACCCTGGTACTCACTGTGTCTCAATTACCGTACCCTATACATAGAAGCTTGCTCTATAGAAGGAATCGCTCGCACGTTGCCGAACTGAAGGACACACAGTCAAAGGGAAGAAGGGACACACGACAGAAGGAGGGGAAGAGAGGGAAGGGAATGGGGGTTGAGCTTCTAGCTATCTTACTCATCCGAAACGCAAGAAACTGAGAGCCTACTCTTTTACAAACGAAAACGAAATTTTCCTTCTACGTTTCTCATTCATTCCGACATTTCTTATGAACAAAAATTGTTTGACGCCTTCGTCGTCGTCGAATCTAAACCTCAAACAATTTTCGTTCCTAAGAAATGTCGGAATGAATGAGAAACGAAGTAAGAAATACGCGAAATTTCGTCCGAAAATTTTGTTTTAAATGAGTAGGCCCTCTGATTGTTACCATGCGTTTCCACTGCACTAAAACATGTTGACCAACATATTGTTGTCTTTATTACATGACAGTAAAAAAACAGAGACAACAGTATGTTATGTCAACATGTTTTAGTGCAGTGGAAACGCACGGTTAGATAAGTAACTCACATTTCTTAGGCTCATTCTGAAACCAAGACTCCTGCGGGCCGGTCCCGCAGCGACAAAAGGGCGGCTGCTGGCCCTGCATCATGAAGATAAAGGGCGCGTTGTCCTTGCTCCCACCCATGAACTCCTTCATGTTCTCTGAAAGATGAAGAATCTGAAAAGAAGTCTCTCTTTTGACGACCGCTTGGTTTAGTTCTTCTTATCGTATGGTTAGCGGCCAACCTGGTGTCAGAAATGTTCAAGCCGCCCGAAGGCATCAGACAAGGCTTAACGACTGCTGCCTTGATGACAATAACAGGGACCGACTTTTTACGTGCCCTCCGAAGTACGGAGACGCTCAATTCCAATACCACTAAATGGTCACCCATCTCTGAGTGATATTGCAAAGCATTGCTTTACCTCCGATCGTTTACCGATCAGTGATTGCAGCTGGCTGGCTGGCGGTTGGTTTAGTGATTGCGTAGGCTGTTCAGTGAGTTCTGTTCCCTTCTGTTCTGTTCCCTTCGAGGCAATTTACAGAAATGGAATTATCGGTCCTGATCTTGGTGTGATTGCCCCCCAGTCTATTGAGTACCCATTGTACAAGGATTGCTTAGTTTGGGATCATACAGTTGGAAAATATTGCCAGAGAGAGTTACTGCACTGTCGCTCTGCTCACGGAAGGTTTAATAATGATGGAACGGGATCCCTCCATACCGAGCCTGACTCAATAATGATACAAGAGCTAACAGAGGGTTAGGGAGAGTTCGTAAGTAGAGTTTTTGAATCAGGTTGATCAGTTGATGAAAAGTTCCTCAGAGGCTTCATGCTATTTGAGGTATTTTTTATGGGACTAGGCCCACTACTGTTACTCATGTAAGCCAGGATCGCCAATGGTGTCTAACGATGACGCCAAGGTTTGACCCTCGACGAGTCCCGAGAAAAAGCTAAGTTGTCTTGGAACCCGCGAGAATTTAATGAAAAGAAAGGACAGGAGTTGGAAGAAGATTATCCACTCCACCATCCACCAAGCGGGATACAATAGTATAGGCAGCTTGCCACAGAAACAAGACTGCTATATTCTGACCGCAACCTCTGTACCGCAACTTAGGTATGCGCGGGGAGGTGGGGAGTGGGAAGGAAAGAGCAAGAGCAAGTACTATGACGGCAGAATGACGAAATGGAGCAACTGCTTCGCCCCCCGTCTCGCCGCTCGCGTATCTAAGGCGCGGTACAGCGGTTGCGGTCAAACTATACTACTGAGGTAGAATATTATAAGTCAATCAAAAACCTGCGAATTGAGTGTTATTCTGCCACTGCTCGAAGCAGTTCTTGAAGAACTCGGAAGGGTTGTCCTTATTCTTGCTGATCACGTTCTTGTGGAAGCACTCTTCACAAAAGACTTGACCGTAGTAGATCTTGGGATTAGTCGTTGGCACGCAGTGGCAGAAGTCTGCAAGTTAGACGACTGTAGAAGGTGCTATACGCCTTTGCTTAAAATCATCAGTATGATCAGTGCGGTATTTTCCATTAAGCACATGGGGCATGACCCCAGAGCTCCCTAATAAGGGGTTTTTTACAAGGGCCCTGATTGTTGTGGGTCACAAACTGCGCCCAAAGGCCCAGGGGCCTTTGCCCAGGGCCCTTGGCCTGAAGAGGCGGCTCTGAGTATAAGGGTGAGTTTCCACTGGCGCGGAGCTGGGCGGAGTGGAGCGGAGCGGCGGACTGTGATTGGCCAAGAGCGGAGTGGAGATTTCGAGCACTGCGATTGGCCAATTCACGGTCTAATCCGTTCCACTCCGCCCAGCTTCACGTCAGTGGAAACGCACCCTAATGCCTGGCGTAAGGTCCGCTTGATATTAAGCAATTAGCCGTAACCTTAGGCTATAGATGTTTGCAATACCAAAGGCAAGGCTAGCACATTGCCAACGTTGCTGAAAGGGAGTGGAATAGTGCGAGGGGAAGGGATGAAGGAGGACGTAGAGAGGGGGAGAAGGGGTTTGGGTCAATGTCCAAGGGCCAAGGGTGAGTCTTCCTGTAAAACTCTGCAAAGCATACCCTATACGCAATACTATTTTCTTCTTCTACGGGCGGTGTCTACAAATGGACGATTTGGTGCGCCTGTTTTGTGTTGGAGGGTGGTGGGCCAGTTACTCCACCCATCCCAGCTCCACCAGGAAGTTCCCCAGCAATAGCATGAAATCAGATACTTACAGCACTTGGCGCATTGAGTGTGGAAGCTCTGCCCCGCAATCTCAATCTTGTTGTTGTCTTCGACGGCCTGCAGGCAGCGCGCGCAGATACAGCGACGCGGAGGCTCCTCCGGCGCACACTGCTCCGGCGCACCCTCGGGCTTCGGATCCGTTGCTGTGGAGTCTGGACAGGAGAGGTTTCTTTTAATATAACTAAAGTGGCATACAACTTTAGTCTATACTACTTCACCAAAAAGGAACTTGGATGTAATGCGGCTTGCCCGCCCGCATACCTTTAGTGCGGGTGACGTCACATCCCCAGTAGCAAATAAGGTCGTGGACGAAAAAAAGAAGTCAATCTGAGGTCAATTTAGGGTCAGTGACGTAAACTTACGTCTTTATGACGAAGACGTGCGTCGTAATGCTACTAGGGATCTGACAGGTTTCTAATTGGCTTGGTGGAGTAGATGTTTGCAATACGAAAGACATCGCTCGCACGTTGCGGAGCTAAAAGGGTGTGGGATGGAGGGAGGGACAGGGAGAGGGGAGGGTTGGGCTATCATAATCTGCCTTACCGTATCCCATTATCTGTGGTCGGCGCAGTATGTCTTATTCTTCCATTCATCGCGTTTTCCTGTCATACCTACATCCACTCCAACCTTCTATGTACCTATGTTTATCTCACTATTGGGATCACTAGAAAACCAAGTTCTTTAGAAGCAAAGAGTATGTCGTCCAGCAAAATACTCTGGAGTAAATGTTAATTGCGCGTTTCAGGCTCGTATTAGAGTAGTGATATTGGGTCAAACGCCATCTGTCGAGGCCGGGAGTAACTTTAATGCAACTATTACAAAATGTAGAGGTCACTCCTTGGGTAGGTACTATCTTCGGGTCAATGTTGGTATTCCTGTCAAAGGTATAACAAACCTTTAGTTTCACTTGCGGCAGTCATCGGCTTCGCGCCCGGCGCCCATTGCATCCACCAGCTGTTGGAGTGCATCTTCGGGGCTTCTCCCCGGAACCTCGTCAGCACGTGTGTTTTGAAGCACTCGTTGCAGAACACGTGGCCGTAAAACATCTTCAGTGATGAGGGAATGGTTCGGCAAATACCTGAGAAATAGTAAATGGGCTTTAAGGTCACTCAAGGTCATAGAGCAGGTGACTGACCTACACTGACCTTTGACCTTGACGACATAAGAGGCGACGTATGAAAAGGTAAATGGGCTTCAAGGTGACTCAAGGTCATGGAGCAGGTGACTGACCTTCACTGACTTTTGACCTTGACGACATAAGAGGTGACGTATGAGTGACAGATGACGTTCTAAACTGATAAAGTCCGATATAGCCATGGCTTTGGCAGACTGGCGTGGTCCGTAACTGAAAGAATCGCCTCAAGGTCTCAAGGTCAATAGTCTCTTGACCCCTAGACAAACTATTTGGATTTAATAGGAGTTAAGAAATTTATGAATATATGGTGATAATGTGGAAATGATTAAGCAGGAGCTATTAAGACCTTTTGAAACTTACCTAATGGGTCCCACAAAATGTTAAGACGGTTACGCGACAGGACCAGACGGAGATATTGTGATGAACTGGACACCTTTGCCAGGGATTAGTCTTGTATAGCCCAAGACAGGGAGGAGTGGAATGAGGCCTTTGTCCAAAAGTGGGACACTAATGGCTAATTATTATTAATTAATGAACTTACAACACATGCTGCAGAATCTATGAAAGTTCTGTCCTTCAATCTCAACTTTGTCGGTGTCATCGATGGGCAGGAAACACCTCGTGCAGAAGCATTTCTTCGGTGGTTCTTGAGTTTTATCCATATTGATTTACGTTCCAATTTTGCTTATCAAAATAAAAATATTAAAATTTAAAATGTTACGGTTTCAATTTATGGCATGGCAGTTTGGGTGTCAAGCGGAAAATGAGGAAAAACAAAAGAAGAATACGTTCTTTGGACCAGAAGAATGAATTTGAAATGTTTTGGGATTTCTGTGGTGGCAGTATTTATGGAAGGGGTTCCTAATCAACCTCTAAAATAGATTTTATTTTAATTTGGAAAGAGGCTGTATTTACAATCAATATTTCAAAAAAAGTACTATAATAATTACACAGCCATTTTAAATTATATTCCCCGCAATATTAAATACCATTGGAAAGGCAGCGGGAAGATCTACAAACAGGCTTTGAGTATAAAACATACTTGGTAAGGCCTAGATAATTTCATTCATTTAATTTCTAGCCTGTAGGTACTGTCCCACTGGTGCTCAGCTCTTGTGTAATAGGCCTATTGTACCATTCAACCACCACCTAATAGGTACGTAGTCCGTTATGTTAGCTCAGTCAAACTAAACACTATACACAGGTACATCACTATTGACATGACTAATAAATTCTCGATTGTAAAAAAAAACACTGCACGTCACTATTGTGTTGCGTATGTGTGGTGTACATAGTTGTTTGTGTTATCTATCATGTTTTTATCAAAAAAGTGATGTTTGTGGAGTTGTATGAATCTAAATCTACGCGTATTTAGTGGTAAAGTGGATCTATTATCTTATCTTTAATATTTCGTTTGATTAGAAGGCAGTATATAAGAGTTAGAGGAGGTTATAAAGTACGCTGTCCGTTGCGAGTGTTACGACTCATGTTTTTACATATTTATGATTGAAAACTGAACGTATTAATGAGTATGAGGTAACTAGACTATAAAGCGTATACGCCGTATCAATTTTAACAACTTCTACAGTTGTTTTGGTAGATATTTTGATGAATTTATCGTTAGAGAGATTGCTACTGAATTTGCCTGTCAAAGTAAAAACTTTTTTTTGGGACGAGATGACCCCGTTGTTTACTGTTTGGGGCCTTAGCCTCTGGCGTTTATACCTAACTGTTATGATAATTTAAAAAAGTTAAGCCCTTCTTGTCTTTGTGTGGTTGGTAACTTTTTATTTACTTACTTATATATTTGTATGGTCTTTTTATTTTTATAATGCTTAAAAACACATATAAATATCGGTGTATCATAATAAAACTCATTTAGTATCCCAAGTATTTAAATTCTTTGACAAACAACATAATTGGAACAATAAACAATTTTTTTAACTCTAAGTATTCTACTATTGGTAAAAGGTAGGTAGTAAACTAACAACTCAATAAGTAGACAAAGCCTTATATACTATACTATCATACCTATAATAATCAACAAGGTAAACAGAGATATACTAACCAAGTCACATCCTTCCTTTTGATTAAATTCGTGCGGGTTCCAAGACAACTTAGCTTGTCTCTGGGACTCGTTGAGAGTCAAACCTCGGTATCATCGTTGGACACTGTCGATCCTGGCTTACAAGAGTAAGAGTGGTGGGAGTGTGTGGCGGGCCTAGTCCCATATATAAAGAGGGGTGCTTTACTATAAAACATTACACCATAGTTCCAAGGGGTTGTTTCCATTACAGTATTCCCGGGAAATGCTAGGTACGCACAACCTGATCAAACTCCCAACTGAAATAGAGAGCTATATTTGGTTGTAATGCTAAATTTGCCATCAACAAAAACTGAATTAAAAAAATATATTGTTGTCTTGCTCATATTCTATGACCATAATAAGGATAGTAATATTGGTTGTTTGGTATTATAAGTGGTCTCTGCCTGCCCTCGCAGGATACAGGCATGAGTATCTGTATGTACGTCTGTCCCTACGCCGCTTAGCCAATGCCACTGAGCTGCTAGAGTGATCAACCCTGTGATTGGTTGGTCAGAATCAACCGACCAATCAACCACTATAGCAAAACGCCACAGTGGTGCCACAATGGCTAAGCGACTTAGGATCCAGTAGTTTTTCCGGTTATGCCAGTCACAGACCAGATTTCACCATTTTTGTAAATATGGACTTCTTATCGCACCTATGGTTAGTGGCCAACCTGGTGTCAGAGTTGTTCAAGCCGCCCGAAGGCCGCTGACAAGGCTTAACGACTGCTGCCTACATGACAACTGGGACCGACTTTTTACGTGCCCTTCGAAGCAGGGAGACGCTCAGTTCAAATGCCACTAAACGGTCACCCATCTCTGACTGACCTTGCCGAGCGTTGCTTAACCTCCGATCGTTTACCGATCAGTGACTGCAGCTGGCTATGAGCGCCTCTGGACTATGGTCTGATAATCCCACTAATATTATAAATGTGAAAGTTTGGATGGATGTCTGTTACTCAATCACGCCAGAATGGCTGAACGGATCTGGATGAAATTTGGCACAGAGATAGATTATAGTCTGGAATAGCACATAGGCTACTTTTTTTTTTAATTATGCGCGGACGAAATCGCGGGCAAAAGCTAGTCGAGAATATAGGATTAATATGACCTCTTCTGCCTTTTAAAGACCATGTTTTTTTTTTCAGAATGGTTCACCTGGATGTTAATAAAAAAAGAAAAATGTCCCGCCATGAGAAAGCGAAAAGCGGCTTTGTAAGTGATATTCATTATTTTCCTAGTTTTTAGTTTTGCAATGCGGTTTAAATTTTGTAAAAGTTGTGAAAAAAGTATCAAATCGAGATAATATGTACCTACTACCAGGGTTGTTACGAAAAAATGATCTTGTTTTAAACACCATGTTTAAAACATGTTTTAAACATTTAAAAACAATGATTTTTTCAACTTCAACTTTCGATTTTCATACACGTTTTAAACAGTTTTTATTTTAAATTTCCTGTTTTTTTTTTGCAACTCTGCCTACTACGTACTAGAGGAGTTAAGTCCAAGAGCCCGCAGCTGCAGGTAAAAAGAGCGCAGTGCTGGTGATAGAGAATAAGTAGAATTTAATTTATTTCGGCCACAATGCCGCAATAAAATAGAAGATTCTAGTGATGCGCGGTGTCTGCTCTAGCACGTAGTACATATTATCTCGATGTTTTTTGATACTTTTCTCAAGGATACACGTCATGTAATCCAGTGGAAAATAAAATACCGTTCATATGCGAGTAAAAGTACCTGCCTATATTTTATCCTACTTTTGACAGTCTAAAATAGTTTTTATGTCATATTTTCACGTATCTAGGCGTGTTACGACATGGTTACGACTTGTGTTGCAAAAGACTCGAGTTCTTTAGCCTCATTTTTAGGGCTCGAGCCTTTTTAAGAAACCTCGAAGGCTAAAGAACTAATTCAGCCCCGAGTCTTCGAGGCGCAGAGGAGGCTCTCGGAAATAAAGCCTTTATTTTGAAGCTCTTTCTATAAAGGCTTGGAGCCCTTTTTTATTTTAGCCCTTTGTAACCATTCTTAACTTTAGTTGAATAAGCACGACTATTCTCAACTATTGTTGACCACTATTGACCATTCTTGACTATTTTTGACTATTTTTTTTTCTATTTTTGACCGTTGCTGACTATTTCGACTATTTTTGACTATTTTATACTATTTTTGACTACATTTGAATATATTTGTCTATTTTTGATTATTTTTTACTTTTTTTTACTATATTTGAATATATTTGTTTATTTTTGATTATTTTTGACTATTTTTGACCATTGTTGACTATTTCCACTATTTTTGACTATTTTTAACTATTTTTGACTGTGTTTGACTATTTATGATTATTTGACTATATTTGAATATTTTTGATTATTTTTTACTATTTTTTACTATTTCTGACTATTTTTGACTGTTTTTGACTATATTTGAATATGTTTGTCTATTTTTGACTGTTTTTGACTGTGTTTGACTATTTATGATTATTTTTGACCATTGTTGACTATTTCGACTATTTTTGAATATTTTTAGCTATTGTTGACTATTTTGGACCATTGTTGTATATTCTTGACGTATTTTGACTATTTTTGACCATTGTTGACTATATTTGATTATTTTTTATTATTTTTGACTATTTTTGACCATTGTTGACTATTTTTGACCATTGTTGTCTATTTTTGACCATTGTTTACTATTTCGACTATTCTTGACTATTGTTTACTGTTTTTGAATATTTTTGCCGATTTTTGTCAATTTTTGACCATTGTGGACTATTTTTGGCCATTGTTGACTAATTTTGACGTATTTTGACTATTTTTGACTTATTTTGACCATTTTTGACTATTTTTGACAATTTTGACAATTTTTGACTATTTTAGACATTTTTGTGGCGATTTTTGATTATTTCGTCTATTCTTGACTATTGTTGATCATTGTTAACTATTTTTGACAATTTTTGACTTTTTTTGACAATTTTTGACAATTTTTGACAATTTTTGACAATTTTTGAATATTTTTGACTATTTTTGACCATTGTTGACCATTCTTGACGTATTTTAACCATTTTTGACAATTCTTGACGTATTTTGACAATTTTCGACTAAGTTTGCCTATTTTTGACTTTTTTGACTATTTTTGACTATTTCGACTATTTTTGACTATTGTTGACTATTTTTTACTATTGTTGACTTTTTTTGACGAATTTTGACCATTTTTGACGAATTTGACTATTTTTGGCGATTTCTGACTATTTTTGACCATTCTCGACTATTCTTGACTATTCTTGACCATCGTTGACTATTGTTGACTGTTTTTGACCATTGTTGACTATTTCGACTATTGTTGACTATTGTTGACTGTATCTGAATATTTTTGCCCATTTTTGACGATTTTTGACAATGTTTGACCATTGTGGACTATTTTTGCCATTGTAGACGTATTTTTGACTTATTTTGACCATTTTTGACTATTTTTGTAAATTTTAGACATTTTTTTTGGCGATTTTTGACTATTCATGACTATTTTTGACTATTTTTGACTATTTTTGACTATTTTTGACTATTTTTGACTATTTCTGACAATTTTTGACTATTTTGACCATTGTTGACTATTCTTGACGTATTTTGACCATTTTTGACAATTCTTGACGTTTTTGACAATTTTCGACTAAGTTTGCCTATTTATGACTTTTTTGACTATTCTTGACTATTTTTGACTATTTTGACTATTTTTGACAACTGTTGTCTATTGTTGACTATTTCGACTATTCTTGACCATTGTTGACTAATGTTGACTGTTTTTGAATATTTATGCTGAATTTTGACGAATTTTGGTCGAAAATAGTCCAAAATCTTCAAAATTCGGTAAAAATAGGTATTCAAAAACAGTCAAAAATAGTCAAAGATGGTCAAGAATAGTCAACAATGGTCAAAAATAGTCAACAATAGCTAAAAATAGTCAACAATGGGCAAAAATAGTAAAAAATAGTCAAAAATAGTCAAAAATAGTCAAAAATAGTCAAAATAGTCAACAATGGTCCAAAATAATCAAAAATAGTCAAAATAGTCAAAAATAGTCAAGAATAGTCAAAAAAGTAAAAAATAGGCAAACTTAGTCGAAAATTGTCAAAATACGTCAAGAATTGTCAAAATTCGTCAAGAATAGTCAACAATGGTCAAAAATAGTCAAAAATAGTCAAAAATAGTCAAAAATAGTCAAAAACAGTCAAAAATAGTCAAAAATAGTCAAAAATAGTCAAAAATAGTCAACAATGATCAACAATGGTCAAGAATAGTCGAAATAGTCAAAAATCGCCAAAAAAATGTCTAAAATTGTCATTAAAATTGTCAAAAATGGTCAAAATAAGTCAAAAATAGTCAAAATACGTCAAAATTAGTCAACAATGGCCAAAAATAGTCCACAATGGTCAAAAATTGTCAAAAATCGGCAAAAATATTCAAAAACAGTCAACAATAGTCAACAATGGTCAAGAATTGTCGAAATAGTCAACAATGGTCAAAAACAGTCAACAATAGTCAACGATGGTCAAGAATAGTCGAAATAGTCAACAATAGTCAAAAATTGTCAGAAATCGCCAAAAATAGTCAAAATTCGTCAAAAATGGTCAAAACACGTCAAAAATAGTCAATATTAGTAAAAAATAGTCAACAATGGTCCAAAATAATCAAAAATAGTCAAAAATAGTCAAGAATAGTCAAAAAAGTCAAAAATAGGCAATCTTAGTCGAAAATTGTCAAAAACATCAAGAATTGTATAAAATGGTCAAAATACGTCAAGAATAGTCAACAATGGTCAAAATTGTCAAAAATTGTCAAAATTGTCAAAAATTGTCAAAAATAGTCAACAATGGTCAACAATAGTCAAGAATAGTCGAAATAGTCAAAACTTGCCAAAAAAATGTCAAAAATTGTCAAAAATGGTCAAAATAAGTCAAAAATACGTCAACAATGGCCAAAAATAGTCCACAATGGTCAAAATCGGCAAAAATATTAAAAAACAGTCAACAATAGTCAACAATGGTCAAGAATAGTCGAAATAGTCAACAATGGTCAAAAACAGTCAACAATAGTCAACAATAGTCAACGATGGTCAAGAATAGTCAAGAATAGTCAACAATGGTCAAGAATAGTCGAAATAGTCAACAATGGTCAAAAACAGTCAACAATAGTCAACAATAGTAAAAAATAGTCAACAATGGTCAAAAATAGTCGAAATAGTCAAAAATTGTCAAAAAAGTCAAAAATAGGCAAACTTAGTCGAAAATTGTCAAAATACGTCAAGAATTGACAAAAATGGTCAAAATACGTCAGGAATAGTCAACAATGGTCAAAAATAGTCAAAAATATTCAAAATTAGTCAAAAATGATCAACAATGGTCAACATTGGTCAACAATAGTCAAAAATGGTCAAGAATAGTCGAAATAGTCAAAAATCGCCAAAAAAAATGTCTAAAATAGTCAAAAATTGACAAAATTGCCAAGAATTGTCAAAAATAGTTAAAAATAGTCAAAATACGTCAAAATTAGTCAGCAATGGCCAAAAATAGTCCACAATGGTCAAAAATTGTCAAAAATCGGCAAAAATATTCAAAAACAGTCAACAATAGTCAACAATTGTCAAGAATAGTCGAAATAGTAAACAATGGTCAAAAATAGACAACAATGGTCAAAAATAGTCAACAATGGTCAAGAGTAGTCGAAATAGTCATAAATCGCCAAAAAAATGTCTAAAATAGTCAACAATGGCCAAAAATAGTCCAAAATGGTCAAAAATTGACAAAAATCGGCAAAAATATTCAAAAACAGTCAACAATAGTCGAAATAGTAAACAATGGTCAAAAATAAACAATGGTCAAAAATAAACAATGGTCAAAAATAGTCAAGAATAGTCGAGAATAGTCGAGAATAGTCGAGAATAGTCGATAATAGTCGAGAATAGTCGAGACTAGTCAGGATAGTCAAGAATAGTCAAGAATAATCAAGAATAGTCAAGAATAGTCAAAAATAGTCAAGAATAGTCAGGATAGTCAAAAAAGTCAAGAATAGTCAGGAATACAATAGACTAGCCAGGAATAGTCAGCTATAAGTCGACTCCTTCTTATACTTGCGAAGACTTAGAAAGCTCACAACAACGGAGCTCTAAAAGAACTCCGAGCCCAAAAAGGGCTCGAGGTTTATTTAAAACTCGAGTCCTTTTTTAGCCTTGAAATATTCGGAGTCGTTTTTCTTCGACGAGCCCCATAGAAAAGCTCGAGCCTCTTTGAGAGGGCTAAAAGAACTCGAGTCTTTTGCAACACTAGTTACGACTGATTAGCGTGCTAACATCTCATACACGGAGCGCCAATACCGTGACATTGACAAATAAAGGATACGGGTACAGTGTGCAAAAAAAGTATTTCCAAAGATATTAACAAAAAGAGGGACACATTTGACTGTCCGAAATACTTTGTTTCACTGAACGGAGCAATAGCAGTGATAGCCGGTTGAGCACGCGTTTTGCGGTCTTAAGGTCCAGGGTTCAAACCCGGCTAGGACGTCTGGATTTTTAGAAATCTATGCGCGAATTATAACTTTAATATGATTATATGCATTAAGCAAGAGACAGCGACTTGGTGCGACGAATTTCTTGTCTTGGAGCGTGTGCTAGCCCCGCAGTACAAATTAAAAGCGTTGGTTGGTTGGTTGGGCTCAGACCAAAAATCCATAAACACCGCATAGCCGGGCTGCTAGCCTAACATATGCATTACCACTGCACCTGACATTCTGATTGATTAATAAAAAATTGCCGTTTTCCGATACTCGGCCAACTTTTGACGATTGCATTCTCATAGAATAATGGACGTTGGTGTCTCGTCTTATTGGTCTGTGGTTTGGGATCAATGATACAGCAGGTGATTTATTTATTTATAAGGACATTTCCTGGTATTGAATTTTAAACCTTGACATATTTGGTCACACACTATGAGGAAAACTATAAAGCCGACTTGATCGACACATGCTTTAATAAGCTTAAACTTTATTTAGGTAGGTATAGGTACTGTACCCGAGTCCCTTCGACAACTCGAATACACTTTGGCTATGGTTGGTCTATTCGAAGCGGCAGACGGTCGTCTCGTGTCGATTCTTCACACGCAGCGAATAATTCTGGCGTTTCTTCTATATGTGGTGGGTCTTCTCTATTCCCAAGGGTCGCCGTAATGCAAATGAATACGCTTCCAGACGGTTAACTACTTCGGAAAGGTCGCAGGGATTCGTTGTGTCTACTATACTATTTCGGTGGCTGTTGAAGCTCGGTCTACCTACTATACTATCTCGGTGGCTGCTGCTCACGATCTACCTACTATACTATCTCGGTGGCTGCTGCTCACGGTCTATCATTTTCTATTCAAGCACCCTGGCTTATATACTATTCTATCCCCACTGCGACCAGTCCGAACGCATCCTTTATTTCCAAAAACAACCTATTTAAAACACATTTTATACAACCTATTGCTATTACTTCTAATCCTAAAAAGGTACCGCGCAAATGATTTTATTGCTCGTGCCAAATGTTCGAGCCGCTTGTTTCTGTTCCCATAACTGTTACTATTACATACAAAAAACTTACTTGCTATCCTATCGTTTTACGGTTATGGTTATCTATTTTTGGGACCTTGTGCTATTCTATACAATGCAATAAAACTATATAAACTAAGGTCGGCGTCGGCGCATCACACGTAGCACGTGCGTTGTGTCGGGAACAGGTACTATTATAATCATAATAGTATCAGCCCTTGTAACGTCCAATTCGTCGTCGTCGAATCTAAACGTCAAACAATTTTCGTTCGTAAGAAATGTCGGAATCAATGAGAAACGTAGTAGGAAATACGCGAATTTCGTCCGAAATTTCATTTTCGTTTGAAACAGAGTAGGCCCTCAGGTTGGCTAGTAACCATACGATAAGATGAATAAAAACGTCAAAAATATCAAGTTTCTTGTGACCCCCTTTATTTTTAAATGTTATTTTATTTTTAGTATTTTTTGTCGTAGCGGCAACAGAAATACACATTCAACAATTTCAATAATACCTATTACGGTTCGTGAGATACAGAGGCTTCGAGCCTGGCCGCATTGCGAATAAAAACCGCGCGGTTTTTATTCGCGCGATTTATTTACCGCACCACACCTTGTCAAATTGCTCGGTTTTAAAACCGCAAGTGCGGATACATTCATATGATTCCATGGTTTACAGAATTGCGGTAAAAAACCGCGCGGTTTTTATTCGCAATGCGTTGTAGTCCTTAGTAATAGGGTTCCGTTGGCACCCTTTGGGTACGGAACCCTAAAAGAAGAATAAAAATATTCTCACTTTGAATGAGTTTACGCAATATGCTACAACAATGTTTAATCTAACCAAACGTGTAATCTGATGTACAAAACAAATATTAGTTTTGTCTGCTAGCGCTACGTTACACGACGCGTGTAAACGTTGACAATCTGTAATTTTTACAAAATTTTCAGTCATATTTCAAATTCCCTTCGTGTTACACGTATTATGGAGATACTTAACTGATTGTATTTTAGTAAGTAAATAGAATCATTAAGTGTTGTGTATCAAGTGCGTTGGTCAGTTCTGCTATATACTTCTTCTTATCGTATGGTTCCCTGGTACCTGGTGTCAGAGTTGTTCAAGCCGAAGGCCTCTGACAAGGCAACGACTGCTGCCTAGATGACAACAAACAGGACCGACTTTTTACGTCCCCTCCGAAGCACGGAGACGCTCAGTACATATGCCACTAAATGGTCACCCATTTACTGACCTTGCCAAGCGTTGCTTAACCTCCGATTGTTTACCGATCAGTGATTGCAGCTGGCTATGAGCGCTGTTTAAACCTCGTGTTTCATAAGTACGAAATAATAATTAAACGACTGTAGCCTAGGGGCGAACAGGTTGGGCTTGCAATCAGAAGGTCCCAGGTTCGAACCCCGGTGGGGCATGCACCAATGGATGAATTTTCATCTATGTGCATAATTTACAGTTCGCTGACGGTGAGGGAAAACATCGTGAGGAAACCTACCTATCCCCCGGGATCAGGTAATAGTCAGTTCCTGTATACACGGCGACAAGGTTCACCACCTGTCACGTTGGGTTCTGACTATCTGGTGAAACGTGGGCTTTGAGTTGGTTAATACCTCCACAATGTCGTCGTGTATGGCCACTCAAGCCTCTGACTACCCCCGAATGGGGATAAAAGTCGTGACGTTACATCATCAATAATTAAACTACATATACGGTTGCTGATATGTAGAAGCTCAGTGAAGGCAGACTATACGTAACTGTAAGGCCCCGCTCACTTTGGATGCGTTTTCGTCCGAATTTTACTCGTGCATACACGTACGAACAACACGAATGATCCCGACCTTCCAAGTACTACGGGAGTGCGCACACTGGGTGCGGTTACTTACACGTACGACCAACTCGCACCCAATGTGCGCACTCCCGTAGTACTTCGAAGGTGGGGATCATTCTGCGTGTTCGTACGTGTACGCACGAGTAAAATTCGGACGAAAACGCATCCAAAGTGAGCGCGGCCTAATAGTTTCTGAGTTATGGGCCTTTGAATATTTATTTGTGACAACTTCCGTGTTACGGCCTTAGAAGTCCAGGGTTGTTACGAAAAAAACATCTTTGTTTTAAACACCGTGTTTAAAACATGTTTTAAACATTTAAAACACAATGATTTTTACTTCTGTTTGAAATCAATGATTTAAACACGTTTTGAACGGTTTTCATTTTAATTTTCCGGTATTTTTGCAACTCTGCTTAGAACACATCAAAACTGCATTTAGGAGTACCTAGCTACCACTAATATTCAACAAACAGTTTGTTGAAATTATACGTAAGTAGTTTTTAAGTTATGATTTTTTTCTAAATTGAAAAAAAATACCATTTAATTATATTCCCGATAATCATCCAAACCCTCAAGCATATCTCGCATTTTTGAAGCAGCCTGTAGAGAAACCCCCACATGCTCAGTGCTCAAATGCTTATACTAAATGCTCAGTATGCTCGCGTTAAGGACGCTCCTAAATGCTGACAGCATCACGTCATCATCTGACGAATACCGATGACCGAATGTCCTGGAATGACTAATATGAATATACACTCTTGTAAACATTTCCTAAGTAATACTTAATAGTAGGATATGCATGCAGTCAATTTAAGTGCATTTATGATAACTATTTATGATAAAAGCTGCGTTTCGTACGATGAGTGAGACAGCCCGAAGACCAACCCGTCGCCTAGATTTTTTTTTTATTTCTTACCAAAAAAATAAATGGCATAATTTTTATATCCCTAAACTTGAGATATGATTGGTCTCCCATACAAACTTTCATCCCCTATTTCATCCCCTTTAATTATTTTTTTCGCAAAAAAAGTACCTAATATCCTTCTCAAAAGTCCAGTTTATCTCTATACAAAATTTCAATAACAATTCACTTAGTTTATTTTGTTTAGGCCTACGGGGATCTTACAAATTGTCATTGTTACATTTTTTTGCTTAATTCTACCGCTAAAATACAGACAGACAGAGTTACTGTCGCATTTATAATATTAGTATAGATGTATTTTTATCCCTAAACTTGAGAAATGTTTGGTCTCCCATACAAACTTTCATCCCTTATTTCACCCCCTTCAAATTTTATTTTCGCAACAAAAAGTAGCTTATATCCTTCTCCAAAGTCCTGTCTATCAGGGTAAATGCTCCAATAACGATCCTCGCGTTACATAAAACTCGCATCAGGTAAATACACCAATAAACAGTCCACCGGTGTCGACCGTCAGACGCGTCCATGTTTACTAAACAGAAATTCTAAATAATGCGTTAGATGCCAAAAGTTGCGTAACATACGATCATTCAATCGTGAATATTAGTAAACAAACTGGAACACTGACCACCTCTAGAACTGAAACCGCCCTAGTGGTTGACGGTTGTGTTGTTCTGTGGGATTTGTGGTAGAAATTGTGGTTATTGTGGTTGACCACATATTAGTAAGAGGTTAAACTATTCAGAACGACGAAAAAATAACTGATATGTAACGAAAAAATCGCCTTGAAATCGGTAATCAAATTCGTCGTAAATATAAATAAAAATAAAGTGTCAAATCACGAAATAACTAAGTTTCAAACATCTAAAAGTATATCTATCTCATTCATACGTTATGAACATGAAAAGGATGGCAATACATTTAGTTTAGTTTCCAACAGAATCAGCAGCAGTAATGTCGAAAGAATCCTTATTAAGCTATACTGGCTCCAACCCACTGGTGCGGAAAATTCGCGCGATTTAATCGATCTGAAAACACAACTAATGACAGTAAAAAACCACAGAGTAAAGACTAAAGAAAGAGGTGCCCTTATTAGATATTTTTATGAAACAAAACGTGGTCATTGTTTTTTTATTTTCATTTTACTATTTACCGGTAAACAGTTGAACTACTCGCTTCGTTTTATGTCGATGTTAGTACTAGGCCGACCACTCGGCCGACCACTCGGCCGACTTGCTTAGGGCCAGTCCCCTTAGTAACTGGTCCATGTAAAAAACACAGCGGATTTTCCGCAGCAGTGCGTTCGTATTGCTTTTCTATTTAAACTGGGAATTGGGCAGAAATGAAGTTTGATTTGACTTTGGCAAAGAGAAAATGGCGGATAATTCGTGCGAATTCTCCGTAGCAGTCGATTGGAGCCTTCACTTCGCAATAAAATCGAGAATTTATAAATAACACTATCTATCTGTCAATAACAAATGCTTTTTTTTCTTATAAAAAGAAAATAAACTGACATATTTAAACGATGACTCAATTTCTGTTATCTCTTATCACTTGGATACCGTTATCAGTACACGAATGTCCCTTCAGTTTCATACTTACAACACGGCACACAACATGTCCTTTACGACAAATACATAAAAAAGTGTTTTATACATCAAAAATTATATAAAATGATGTAACAAGTGTTATTTAAGTGTTGGTATGTCATTTGAGTGTTAAAATTCGAAGTGTTTCCGCTAAAAATGTATGAAATCCGTTGCAAATGTATACAAATACGTTACGTTTGTCTATTAACAGTGCCATATGGCAGTTTCATTGTGTAGAAGAAGTGTACAACATGTTAAGAAAACCCTGTCCGAGCCGAAACCGGTAATTAGGTTCCCCAATCACATGACCAAATAAAATAATAAAAAATAAAAAAACATGATAGTAAACATATTAATGAACATTTAAAGTGGCAATTTTTTTTGCCTTTTTCCCACAAAATGTAGCTAATTTTAAAAATATGACAACACCGTTACCGGAAGTAATTATGTTAGATCGTGTGGCGTCACCTCAGACCACAAAGTACGTGATGACGTCATTTTATGAAAAAAAAAAATTATGTAAGCGGGGTATTTGTATTACAAAAAAATATGGGAGGCCTTTGCCCAGCAGTGGGACACATATTATGCAAAAAAAAATTTAAAAAAAATTACCCAACAATACGTTTTCGGGTCGGACAGGGTTTTTTAACATATTGTATATTAGCTTTGGATCCGACTTTATATCTAGTACTCTACTTTCATAGATCTTCTCTATCTTAAAATGATGGTCTGTGTCTTAAGATCATTATTATTGATACGGCCGCCAATTGCGACTTATACCTTATAAAAGAGTTGCTTATCTAGTTAATAACTAATAAACAACTATATATCTATTTATTTATAGAAGACTAGCTTCTGCCCGGTACTTCGTCCGCGTTCACTTTAAAATACCACAGGAACCTGACATTTTTCCGGGATAAAAAGTAGCCTATGTTCTGCTCCAAGGTCCTGTCTATCTCCATACCAAAATTCATCAAAATTGGTTAAGCGGTTTAATCGTGAAAGCGTAACATACAGACAGAAATATAGACAGACGGACAGACAAGAGTTACTTTCGCATTAATAATATTAGTATAGATATAGCAAAACTGTACCACCCGTGACCATTTCCAAGTGTTAAGTGAGTCGTAACGTCACAAGTGTTTAGTACTTAAGTGTAAAACTAAAAGTGTTATTTCAGTTTGAGTACAATGTTTAAAAGTGTAGAATGAGTGAGAGGAATTACAACAGTCTGCCTCGGTTGAGGCGGAAAGAGACATGGAGAAAGAAGGGGGTAAGCAGAATTGTTATTTTAACAATATTATACAGGGTGAATTTGAAATCATGGGCATCCTTTTAAACTATGACTCTGCACATGATTCACAATATTATGGGATAATAAAAAAAAACTATTGAAAAAATTCTCTTGTAAGCAAATAAGCAAACCAGTTAACTTTTATACCTTAAATGGGCAATAAATATTTATTAATTGATTTGTTAATTAATATTCCCTAAATATTCTGAATCATGTGTAGAATCACCGTTTAAAAGGATGCCCATGATTTCAAATTCACCCTGTATAGGTACTTATGTTTGTGAGGTTTAGGTCTTTCTAAAAAGACTTGGGAAGTTCGCCATGTGGTGGGCCAGGGTGGTGGACAATGGCCCGAGTCCTCCTCGCATTGAGGGGGAGTGTGCCCGGTGGGGGATGAAGACTTATCACGGATTATATATTTATACAGATATTTTGACGGGCCTGTTGGCGTGGTCGGTTTAGATTCGGCCTATCACGCTGCAGGTCGTAGTTTCGATTCCTACCCGGGACATGCATTTGTGTGCATGAACATGTCTGCATGTCCCGAGTCTGGGTGTATATGTATATTAAGTATGTATTTACAAACAAAAAGTAGTATATGTAGTAATATCAGTTATCTGGTTCCCATAGTAGTCAGCAACATAAGTCGCTGTACATTCTCAAGTTTTCAAATCAGTTACACTCTTTATTCTACAAACGTTGGTAAACATTTATAAACCCAAACATTAGCATCATGTCTACATTATGTTTCGATAAAGAAAAATTATGGATTTGATGCAAAACAAAAGTGTGCAAGCTATTTGAAAAACTGAGAATGTTCAGCGACTTACGTTGCTGACCGTACAAGCTCTGCTTAGTTTGGGATCAGTTAGCCTTTAGCGTAAAAAGAATGTCCCAGCATATTTATTGTTCATTTATTTATATCGCATAGAGTAGTTTTCTCTCCTTCTTAAACCATGGGAGTGAATGAGAAAAAAGTATTTATCTTACATTTTGCCTTGCTATAAGTGCCCGTTGTTAGGTTTATTGGTCACAGTAATGGTAATAGTCACTTCTATCGATGATACGACTTGGTATGGAAAATGTAATGTTTACCTGCGCCCGCGCCGGTGACATCATGTTGTGAAATCACTAGGTCAGTGTCGACCCGTTCACATTGAAATGTTATAGGTATTCGTATTCGAGCCTCGTTCGAATTAGAAATTGAAGATATCTATGAAGTGTGATTGAAGATTGTATTACTAGGGAGCAAAATGAAATTTTCCCGGCGAAGGCTCAAAAAATTCTTTTGCGACCGACTGAAGGGTAAATTGGTGTGACCAGATGCCTCGCATGCCTCGCGCAAGCACTCATGTTTTGACGTTATGGCTATGCGTTCCGACATCAAAACTGAGTGCTCGGGCGAGGCATGCGCCTGATGTAGTCGCGGGCGGTCAATAGTTCGCGCGGTTTTCATTTTTAATTTCTTACCTGCCAGTAACTTTATTTACATAATACTTGCGTTCGATCTCTTTGCTCGTGGAATATTCATGTTCGAAATTCAAAACTCATTACGGACTGTTTCACAGAGGTCAGTAATGAGTTTTGGATTTCGAACATGAATATTACTCCTACCTCCTATATTATCTACTTTACTAGCACTCTTGGAAAAACAAAAAGTCTAGACAAGAACTAAATATTTCTTGGCCCAAATAATTTTGTCTCTACCTGATAATTACTAACATAACCTATTATGATGCAGTGCACATCTGTCGTGAAGGCTGCGCGAACGCAGGGCGGACGGCATTCCGACATAGAACTGTGTCAATTTTATAATTGTTGCCTTTAAGGTGTCGTTGAGGTCACTAGGCCCGCCACACACTCCCACCACTG
The DNA here is from genome assembly GCA_947859195.1 of Drymonia ruficornis. Classification (NCBI taxonomy): domain Eukaryota; kingdom Metazoa; phylum Arthropoda; class Insecta; order Lepidoptera; family Notodontidae; genus Drymonia; species Drymonia ruficornis. Next base: position 4,022,237 of record OX401932.1, on the reverse strand, counting down.
TTACTTCTGTAAGCCAGGATCGACAGTGTCCATCGATGACGCCGAAGTTTGACCCTCGACGAGTCCCCGGGAATAGCTAAGTTGTCTTGGAACCCGCACGAATTTAATCAAAAGAAAGGATAGGAGGAGTTGGAAGAAAATTATCCACTTCCCTCCGTAGCAAAACGGGAAACAAAAATAACAGTATAGGCTGGTCGCCACAGAAATAAGACTGTTAGAACTGGTGGAAGACCAGTTGTAACGCACCACGGACAGTAATTTGACTATTTGGACCTAAACTCGTGAGCTGGTTATACTTGAATCCAATTGTCGTTGAGGGCAGTCTATACAGGGTTATTGGTAAAACACTAACAACCTTGCAGGGGCGTATTACTGACATCAAAAACAACAACTTTTGTTCTATGACTTTTTACAAAACAAAAAAAATATAAAGAAAATCACACTCTAAAATGTATGATTTTTTTTTTCTCATCTTGAGAAAAGCGATGGTTCGTGGTTGTATTTCACTTTGCCCTAAAGTACCTAAACAGACCACGGTTATCCTCTAGATGAGCATATTTTCTTGTTTCATACATTTTAGAGTGTAATTTTATGTTTTGTAAAAAGTCATAGAACAAAAGTTGTTGTTTTTGATGGCAGTGATACGTCCCTGCAAGGTTGTTAGTGTTTTACCAATAACCCTGTATAGACCAGGGGTGTTCAAACTAAGGCTGGGTCCACTGGTTAGGCGATCGCGATGCAACAGCAACGTGACAGAGATCAAACTCCTGTAATTAATTATAGTCTCTCACTCATTGTACGCAGCTGCAATGGCTACTTATACCGATCTTCTGTGATAAGGTGGTTGCACCCCGATCGATCCAGCCCGTATATGAGCTGCAGTCAATTGGCTACAGCTTGCCTCTACTATCAAATATTAAACTCCTCAACTTTGCCCATAACAAAAGTTCGCCGCTTGCTGTTCAATTATATCATATTTATTATTACTATTAGGAATGTGGTTAGACCAGTTTAAGTAGATTTTTTATTAATAAATCACGAACTGGTAGTTTCTGATCCGATGTGTTCCGTTAGTCGAGCTGACCTTAGTATAGTCACGATTGGGGTGCGGTGCCACTGCGGGCGTGGAGCGAGGACGTTGAGGTGTGCTCGCAGTTACCGTGGGAAGGGTTGGGTCTTTAATTGCTACTTACATGACGAATTACCTCATAGTTGAATTAATTATCTAGAATTTTAGAAGCTAAGGTAAACACGCAATTTTTCTTAATTAATGTCTGTAGGCTTTATATTTCTGGAGATAACTTGATTTGGCTATTAAACAATATGGACTCAAACATTGCTTAGTTATGGAAATTGAGCATCACACGCTTATTCCTTGAATTGATCGCTTTTAATTTTTGAGGTTAATTTGTCTATTTTAGAAATGACTTGTTTTTGCAAATAACTAGTTACCAGATGGTTTTGAAATCAGATAACAATAACCCAGTAACATATTTCCATAATCCATACACTCATCTTTTTAAGCACTACGGATAATCTTATCTCTCTCAATGGGACCACACCACAGCCGATATGATAAAAAAAATCTGCATTTTTTAACTATGCACAATGCAGGCGGGATGTGCAGTGATGAAATACTACTAGTTATTAGTATATTGTATGTAGTATATTGTAATAGGTTGGTGCTAGAGCCAAGCTGTAGCCAATTGACTGCAGCTCATATCCGGGCTGGCTCGATCGGGGTACTACCACCCTCTCACAGAAGATCAGCGAAAAGTAACTATTACAGTTGCGTTTCATGCGATGAGTGAGAGAGCCGGAAGCCCAACCCAGCTCTCCCTCTGTCCCACTTCAGTTCGGCAACGTGCGAGCAATGCCTTTGGTATTGCAAGCTTTATAGGCTACAGTAACTGCTTAACATCAAGTAGGCCTTAGGTACGCTTATTTGCCACCTTAGTTACATAAAAAAATAAACAATGTAAAGTCACGACTTTTATCCCCATTCGGGGGTAGTCAGAGGCTTGAGTGGCCATACACCACCACATTGTGGAGGTATTAACCAACTCAAAGCCCACGTTTCACCTGATAGTCAGAACCCAACGTGACAGGTGGTGAACCTTGTCGCCGTGTATACAGGAACTGACTATTACCTAATCCCGAGGGATAGGTAGGTTTCCTCACGATGTTTTCCCTCACCGTCAGCGAACTGTAAATTATGCACATAGATGAAAATTCATCCATTGGTGCATGCCCCGCCGGGGATCGAACCTGGGACCTTCTGATTGCTAGCCCAACCTGTTCACCCCTAGGCTACAGTCGGCGGTAAAAAAATAAAAAAATATGAAGGAAAATATCGTGAGGAAACCTGAACGTGTTTTAAAAGACTTGTTAAATACCAACCCGCACTGGGCCGGCGTGGTGGAGTATGGCCCGGATACACGCATTGAGGGGGAGTGTGGCCGGTCTAGTGGCAATAGACTCGCCCCCATTAGCCAACATACCATCGGTGAAATGTGGGTATAGTCCATGGACCAATTACTAAGGGGACTGGCCCTAAGCAAGTCGGCCGAGTGGTCGGCCTAGTACTAACATCGACAGAAAACGAAGCGATTAGTTCAACTATTTACCGATAGAACAATGAAAATGAAAAAACAATGACCACGTTTTTTTCATTTTTTTTTCATACAGATATCTAATAAGGGCACCTCTTTCTTTAGTCTTTACTCTGTGGTATAGTCCATTTCACCTCTGCCTACCCATTTGAGGAATACAGGCGTGTGTACAGATGTAATAAAGGTTGATCTGCGGTGACGTCATGGTCGTAATATCCTGGCGATAACTCACGACCACATTTTCCACATTATCACGCAAGGTCGCGATTTTATGTATTTACTTTTAGTTGTTATTGCAATTATGTATACCTATCTTAAATACATAACAATCGTAAAAAGGGTTAGTTGAATTCGTGCGAATTATCCGCAGTCTTCTGTCTCAAAAAATGTTGCAAGAAAGTCCAACGCACTGATGCGAAAAAACCGCAGATTTTTGACAGATCAACTTATGTACTATAATTTATTTATTTAGGTTAAACTACCTAACAGATATATAAAATGTGTATAAAACTGAGTGTAACTAGCCACTGCATTTTTAGCCCTCTTTTATAAGAATTTTATTCATAAACGCCATCATTTTTCGAATAAATCTGTATAAACTGTTTTACCTTACATTTTCATAAATTGTGTTTTGAATGCGTATAATTCGTGCGAATTTTCCGCGGCATTCCTAATCTTTGATGCTCTTTGCTTCCTCCCACCACTGTTACTCCTCAAACCTTCTCCTGTATACTGTTCGCACGGGTGTGCGCTTGCGCAACCCCACAGTTCTATCGCTATTGTCATTCTTATTCTAAGATTATGCATAAGGATTTTTTTCTGCTTCGAAATATGATGACCATTAGTCATCTTTGAATCACGTCTAGAAATAGATACTACTTTAAATATATATTTTTTTATTTGACCTTTACGTTTAATAGACTATTATGCCAGTATTCCTTGAGGGGGGGCACATAGCCCGAAGAACTGATGGCCGATGGGGCAGAAAGGTTCTTGTGTGGCGACCACGTACCGGAAGACGCAGCGTGGGTAGCATCCATCAAGGTGGACCGACGACCTAGTGAAGGTCGCGGGAAACCGCTGGATGCAAGCAGCACATGACCGGGCGTTGTGGGACACCGCGGGGGAGGCCTATGTCCAATAGTGGAGGTCTTTTGGCTGAAATGATGAATCCCTGAGTGGGTACACAGCGGTGTTCTGAAGCCCAACCCCCCTCCCCCTTCCCCTCCCTTTATCCCACTCCTTCTGGTCGACAACGTGCGAGCAATGCCTTTGGTATTGGAAGTTGCAATTACCGTAGCCTATAGAAGAAATATAGCTGTAGCAATATGCTAGCATCTATAAGCTACGGGGATTGCTTAACATCAGGCGGGCCGTACGCTTGTTTACCGACTTAATATCCTGGGACATTTTTGTACACACGGTTACCTGATCCCAAACTAAGCAGAGCTTGTACTATGGAAACCAGATAACTGATATTACTACATATACTACTTTTTATTTGTAAATACATACTTAATATACATATACACACAGACTCCGGACATACAGACATGTTCATGCACACAAATGCATGTCCCGGGCAAGAATCGAACCTACGACCTGCAGCGTGAAAGGCGCCTCCGCGCCAACCACGCTAACGGGCCCGTCGACTTAGTTATACAATTAAAAAAAAGTTTCTGCACCAATAGTACCATTGTGTAAATTTTACACTCAGCGGGAGAACTTAATCTAATTACTAAACTTATCGAAGGTTAGAAAAGGATGAATATATTCTATCTCTGTTCCTCTCACGCTACTCAAAATGCGGGGATTATGTCATAGCCAATTTGAGGATTAATTAAGTGTTCCGTCGGTTAATTGAAGTGAGATTATTCATAGTCTGTCTGATTAGTCATAGTTGAGGTCGACCTTAAGATGCAGTTTGACGTTTAACGTATGGAACATCTGTCAAAAACAGCATGTTATTCCTAGCCTTAAGCTGGTATTTATTAATAGATCTCAAGGAGCGATCTTGTTTACAAAGACATTAAGTACCTAGAAAGAGGGAGGCATGTGAATATAATATAATATAATAATGAATATAACGTCACGACTTTTATCCCCATTCGGGGGGTAGTCAGAGGCTTGAGTGGCCATACACCACCACATTGTGGAGGTATTAAGCCAACTCAAAGCCCACGTTTCACCAGATAGTCAAAACCCAACGTGACAGGTGGTGAACCTTGTCGCCGTGTATACAGGAACTGACTATTACCTAATCCCGAGGGATAGGTAGGTTTCCTCACGATGTTTTCCCTCACCGTTAGCGAACTGTAAACATGTGACGTGATGTGATGTGTGTAGGCATGTGACTGACCAAAATAGTAGGTTCTACTAAACTGAGTCCATAGACACAGTACGACTCAAGCCGCACGAAGGTCTCTGACAAGGCTTAACGACTGCTGCCTAGATGACAACGATCGGGACCGACATTTTACGTGCCAGCCGAAGCACGGAGACGCTCTGTTCAAATGCAATTAAATGGTCACCCATCTCTGACTGACCTGACGCTTTTAGTAATAAGACTACACTATGAATACAGCACCATAGGCGCGAGCGCAGCGTAAACATCACATGCAAAGATCGCGAATGCAGTGTCCGTTCTAATTTCAAAAATATCGGTCGCGATCGCGCGTGGATAGAACAGCCATCATTGGTCCAAATTGTATATCATTGTGACGTCATAGTTGTAGTGATGAAGTGACTTTTTTGACATAGACAAATTGTGTTTTTTTTAATCACTTTATTGGATTTCTTTAATTTTTAATTGGGTATTGCATTATGATCGTTATCTTATGGTTACACTCAATGGATTTTTAATCACTTAATTGCTTTGGTAATTAACCTAGAACTTCTTGAAGTAATTAGAAAATGCACTGGTTTTGACCTCAACTTGTTTTGGAGACAGGTTTAAATTATTGTTTTGTGGGGTGTACAGGGTTTAAAAACTGGAGATCGCTCCTTCAGAGCGTCTTTGTAGCTCAAGACGGAATGCATCTGTGCCCTATATGCTATCTTGGGAGCTAATTGCTCCCCCTGCACCCTTGTCGGAGCCAGCTCTGTTACGACCTATGAGAGGGGGACCATTATGATGTATGAATAAATATAAACGAACTAACACACCAACTTTGACAACCGCTTGCAGTGGTTTGAGTGTAGGCCGCTTGTTGCAGGCAACAATTTCAGAAACGGCCTTTTCGTAATTTGCCCTGATCTGGGTGTTACTAGGATCGTCTCCAGTCCATTGTATGGTACCCATAGTTCAAGCATTGCTTCTTCGGGACCATACAGTTGGCGTGAAAATCTGGCGATATTTATAATTATCTGTTTGTTAACTGTATGGTCCTAAACTAAGCAACGTTTGTACTATGGGTGCCGTACAATGGACTGAGGGCAATCCCAGTAGCAGTTGCAGCAGTCCCGCAGTCAACAGCAGCCGCGGTAGGTCCCGGTTGTTGTCATCTAGGCAGCAGTCGTTAAGCCTTGTCAGAGGCCTACGGGCGGCTTGAACAACTTTGATACCAGGTTGGCCACTAACCATACGATAAGAGGAAGAAGAATTCCAGTAACACCCAGACCAGGGCATATTACGTAAAGGCCGTTTTCGAAAATTGTCTGGCGGGAATCGAACCCGCAACCGTCCGATGCAATGAGCTGAGCGGCTGGAACCATAAAACCACCTAGGTCGTCGAAATCTAAATGTACCAACCGAGATTCGAACGTGAGACTGCAAAGTCGACGCCCCCGCCTTAACCTCGACCTCGTGTTCATCAATGAGAATATACTCGGGAGTGTGACGTCCTTGTTTACATCAGCTCTTATTAATAGCTGGCTTCGGGCCAGAAATAAGATAATAATGACTCGTAAAAATAAATATTACGTATGTTAGGTAGCCGATTAGGTAGTGAAGCAGTGGTAGCCGATTGGTTAAGCACGCGTCTTGCGGGCTTAAGGTCCTGGGTTCAAACCCTGGCTCGCACCTCTGGATTTTCCGAATTCTATGTGTGAATCATAACTTTAATATGATCATCACTTGCTTACGGTGAAGGAAAACATCGTGAGGAAACCTGCATGTCTTTAGACATGTGAAATCCACCAACCCGCACGGGCCAGCGTGGTGGATTATGGCCTGAATCCCCCTCGCATTGAGGGGAGGCCCGTGAACAACAGTGGGACGTTAAAAGGGCTAAATTAATTATTATTATGTTAGGTAGTGTACTACCACGGTATTAAAATCAGATTGATTGAGCCGCTCATAGCCAGCTGCAATCACGGATCGGTAAACGATCGGAGGTTAAGCAACGCTTACCAAGGTCAGTCAGAGATGGGTGACCATTTAGTGGCATTTGAACTTAGCGTCTCCGTGTTTCGGAGGGCACGTAAAAAGTCTGTCCCGGTTGTCATCTAGGCAGCAGTCGCTGACAGAGGCCTTCGGGCTTGAACAACTCTGACATCAGGTTGGCCACTAACCATACGATAAGGGCCATAACACACCGGTACGCCATGGCGACGTCGCCAGCCACCGTAGCCAACTTATTCGTATTGAAATGTATGACAGGTAACACACCTGCCTGGCGACGGACTGGCGACGTCGCTATCAATACAAATTGTTTGGATACGTGGCCGGCGACGTCGCCATGTCGTCCCGGCGTGTTTCGCTCTAGAAGCAGATCAAGTGAGGATCATAAATATATATATATATATCTCACGTTATCGTCACGTGGGTACCGCGTATTTAGAACCCATTACCCACCTGTTTAGCGTTAAAGCTAACGACCTCCACATTATAATTTCAAACAAACAAAACATAACAAATATGGTATTGCTATTGTTTATATCGAAAAAGAAACTTATGTGATAGGGGTATTGTATCGTGAAGAGTTTTGGCGACCGCAAATGTAATGTGGTAGGTTATTTGGAAAGGTGACAAAAGGTTGTCATTGAAGACTTGTATTGTGTTTGTATGTATCATACAATTTGCATGTAATACTAGCTTCTCCCCGCGACTTTATCCGCATTGACTTGAGAGCGTCATGTTGTTGGTGTTTAGGGTTCCATACCCAAAGGTTGCCAACGGGACCCTATTACTAAGCCTACGCTGTCCGTCTGTCAGCGGGCTATATCTCACGAACCGTAATTTTCACAGAATGTGTATTTCTGTTGCCGCTACAACAACAAATACAATTAAAATAATATTAAAAATAAAGGGGGTCCCCATACAAGAAACTTGATATTTTTCACGTTTTTATTCTACTGTACGGTACTGGTACGGAACCCTTATGTGCGAGTCCGACACGCACTTGGCCGGTTTCTTGATAATCCCACAGTCACCTAATATTATTTTTCCGGGATAAAAAGTATCGTATGTGTTAATCCAGATAATAAAGAATCTGTGTGCCGAATTTCATCCAAATCGGTTTAGCCGTTGTGATTGAGTAAGGCCTAGCCCGCATTGTGAATAAAAACCGCGCGGTTTTTTCCCGCAATTCTGTAATCCATGGAATCACATTATGAATGTATCTACTTTTCATCATCATCATTCCAGCCAAAAGACGTCCACTGTTGGACATAGGCCTTCCCCAAGGATTTCCACAACGACCGGTCCTGTGCCACTTGCATCTAGCCGTTCCCGCGACCTTCACTAGGTCGTCAGTCCACCGTGTGGGGGCCTGCCCACGCTTTGTCTTCCGTTACGTGGTCGCCACTCAAGAACCTTTCTGCCCCATCGGCCATCAGTTCTTTGGGCTATGTGTCCCGCCCACTGCCACTTCAGCCTACTAATTAGTAGAGCTATGTCGGTACTTGCGGTTTTAGAACCACGGAATTTGACAAGGTTTTTATTAGCTACGGAGACGCTCAGTTCAAATGCCACTAAATGGTCACCCATGTCTGCCTGACTTTACCAAGCGCTGTTTAACCTCCTGCTGCTTAATCAGTGATTGCAGCTGGCTATGAGCCCCTTTTGCAGGTACAGTAATGATATTATTATGATTCTCTGTACTATTTACATCTATGACAGTGGCAATGAGCGTTGTTGGAATATAAATAAAAATGCTTTCATAGTGTCGCGAGCGCATCTGTTATTTCCATCCAACCGGTAATTGTTGCTGTATTTTCACACCACCTTTCAGTGCTACTTCGATCGCGATACGGTGCGGCTGTTAAGTGCTTAAGTACCTAATAATTTAATTCGTCTGTTGATACCTATTAAGTGCGCGAAAATTGTAGTTAAACTTACTGGAGTTAGTTCAAGTTGCAGAAAGACCCGGCAATAATCTTAACCGGGCTGTTTTCGGGGTGCTTAAAAGTAACTTCGCTCTAACCACTGCGCCCAGCGGTCGTCAAATATACCAACCAGACTTCGGGGCCTAGTCTGGGTGTCACTGGGATCGTCCCCAGTCTATTGTCCAGTACCAATAGTACACGCGTTGCTTAGTCTGGGACTTGGGACAATACAGTTGGTGTTTGGGGATATTTCTTATTTCGTCTGTATTAAGGTCTGGCTCATTGATTGGCTATGGTTCTGTCATGAAAAAAGTGACAAGTGTATAGTGACGTCACAATGGATACTATAAAAGTGGTCGGCGAGTTCGTAAGAGAGCGGTCACCTTTTTCGGTTAGTATACTTAGAATAAGAATCGTTACCGCGGCTACATCGTCTCGTGTCAATCGTACAATCGTCTCGTGCTCGCGGCGACGCGAGCACGAGAGTTTAGATGGCGCCCTCGCCTCCTCTTGTCATGTCTCGCCTCGCCTCCGGCGTGCTCCGCTCCGTGTCGGTTTTTTGACCGGAGTCAAAGGACGCGTGGCGGGAGGCGGGCGAACCAAGATTTGGGAAAATTAAATTTCAGAACAATGAATAATTTACAATGAATAATTGTTAATTTTTGGAAGTCTCAATTAGTTAATTGTAATTGTGACATCCAGAATTTCCAATTAACAATTACTTAATTGTAATTGTGACTTCCAGAATTCCCAATTAACAATTAATTGTAACTTTCATAATTAACAATTAATTAATTGTATTTTTTACAATTAACAATTAATTAATATAACTCTCACAATTTACAATTAATTAATTGTATTTTTTACAATTAACAATTAATTAATTGTAACTTTCACAATGAGCAAATAATTAATTGTATTTTTTACAATTAACAATTAATTAATTATAACTTTCAAAATTAACAATTAATTAATTGTAATTTTCACAATTAATTAATTGTGACTTTCACAATTAACTATTTTTATTTACGGGGAGGGGGAGAAGAGGTATGGGGTTGAGAGGGTAGGGGAAGAGTAGGGGGGATTTGGGATTCTGGCTCTATATACCTACCTACCTAAACAGGCATTCACCGAAGTAGTATCAAATTCTATATGCCTATTTATCTATACATGTATCCACCTAAGTAGATATCTATTAGACATAGTACATGTACCTATTGTACGAGGCTAGTAATTGTTAGTTGTAATCATGGACCAGTTACTAAGGGGACTGGCCCTAAGCAAGTCGGCCGAGTGGTCGGCCTAGTACTAACATCGACATAAAACGAAGCGAGTAGTTCAACTATTTACCGGTAAATAGTAAAATAAAAATGAAAAAACAATGACCACGTTTTGTTTCATACAAATATCTAATAAGGGCACCTCTTTCTTTAGTCTTTACTCTGTGGTTGTAATTGATTATTTCACAGTTAAAAAAATAATTGCAATTGATTTTAATTGAACCTCACAATTAATGTACTTTAATCTAAATAAATTAATTGCAGAGTGCAACAATTACGATTAAAAGTTTAATTGATTGAAAATTTTATCAATAATTAGTGCCCAACTCTGTCACTGAATAAAACGAGAGTGTGGATGGGTAGCGCTCGTGTAGCCTCCGAGTGGCGCGGCTCGCGCGAGGGCCTCCACGAGGCGTACTCGCGAGAGTGTATATGCGCTATAAGACCATCCACCTGTTCTTGGCACTGACCCCGCCTCCACACTCTCCAGGAGGCAAGACGAGGTGAAGTGAGCACGAGAGTGTGGATGGGTAGCACTCGTGTAGCCTGCGATTGGTGCGGATCGCGCAAGGGCCTTCACGAGGCGCACTCGTGAGAGTGTGCCTCCACACTAAGTTAAACACAAGTACCGATAAATAATCATTCGGCCGATAATAATCATCTAGAGGGTGTTTCAAATGTCTCCCGCAATCGAAGGCCGTGCATATTCCGCGACGAATTGCAATGGAAGCTATGACGTCATGTCGTTGTGAAGCAGCCTAGCGAACTGAATTCTAAATAGTTGTGACGAATGGTCAATCGGTCGTGGTGGACTGCACTCTATCAATAGTTAGTATCTGTAGCCTTGACTGCAGCTCATATACGGGGTGGCTCGACCGGAGTAGTACCACCCTAACGCCGAAGATCAGCGTAAAGCAGCTATTACACCCTCCCTCCGTTCCACTCCCCTTCAGGTCGGTAAACTGCGAGCAATGCCTTTGGTATTGCAAGCATCTATGGGCTACGGAAACTGCTGAACATCAGGCGGGCTGTACGCTTGTTTACCATCTCAGTCCTATAACAAAAAATATATAACTCCAGATCAAGGATCTTTTATTACTACAGGATAAACCAGTTGAGTTTTTGATTAAGAAGAAATTCAACTTTATTCACCTGGTTTAAGGTCTATTATACCTTGACAATTCTGTAGACAGAAAAACGAGCCGAGCGAGAGGCCCCAGTTGGGACCGTGTCCCTCTCACTCCGAGTTGCCATGCCAAAATATTATTATCGTTGTGTAGTGATTGGTAGTTTTTAAATCAAGCAAATAAATCAATTTATTATTTACTAGCTGTGCCCGCGACTCCGTCCGCGTCCAGTCGGTGAAGCCCTTAAATATAATTTTGTCTATCGTATTACGTCAGTCTGCATCAGTCTGAGTTCGTCTGTCCGTGGCTGTCTATCTGTACCAGTCTATACCAGTAAGGTGGTAGAGTCTGACCAGTAAGGTGGAGATCGGCATTCAAGTAGCTAATTTACCTTCGCTTCGTATGATGAGGGAGAGAGCCGGAAGCGCAACCCAGCCACCTCCCCGTCCCCTCCCACTAACCCCACTCCCCTTCAGGTTGGAAACGTGCTACCGATGCCTTTGGTTGCAAGCATCTATAGGGTACGGTAACTGCTTAACAACAGGTGGGCCGTACGCTTGCCTGGCACCTTAGTTGTATAACAAAAGTTTGACTTTATTTGTCTGTGTGTATCAGTTTAGCTGTAAGTATCTGTCTGTCTGTAATCTATCGGTAGGTGAGTATCTCTGTCTGTACCAGTCTATCTGTATCCGTCTATCTATATCTGTAGTTACTCACAGTATCACGACTGAGCGGTTGGACTCCAGAGCTCAATGTTTAAGTTTGTACTTGATACCCATGTTCCTTATTTAAAATGAGTCAGCGCACTTCGCAACATTGTGCTTAAAAAGTCCGGAGTTTATCGTCTAAGTCAATAGTCAAAGTGTTTATTTTGTTTAGGCCTAGGAGGGCACTTATAAGTAGTCATTTTACATGTTTTCCTTAAATTCTAGCGCCGAATCGGAAACGCGACCTCGTCTGAGAAGTTTCTACTTGATACCCACATTGCTAATTCAAAGTTAGCAGGTCCTCCAGATTTATGTTTTAAGCAGGCAGTTACCCAGCAGCATCATTCCTGAGGGGTTGGAGTTCAGAGTTCAATGTCTATGTTTCTATTACTACTTAATTCAAAATCAGCAGGTCCTCTAGACTTACTTCTTAGGTAGGTAGCTTCCCTACGGCATTAGTACTGTGGAGATGAATTCCAGAGTTAACGTCTAAGATTCCGCGTGATACAAAGACCCGCTTAATGTTTTTTATACGTAATTAGGAATAAAAAAACTAAATTTCTTGAAGCAAGGAAGATATTAAATTTTGCCATGTGGTGCAAGGCAGGTATTGTCTGATTTTAAGTATAGCGACATCTAGTTAAGAAAAACGAAACTTAAGATTGTAGAACGCAGCAATAAAATATTTATTATTATTATTAAAATTAAGATTATCTATTCCAAATAGTGACGGATCACACACAACGTAGGGCTCCGTAGGGCTCCGCTCTAAATAGACGTATTTCAATAACTAAAACTTATTTTTTGCTAGAATTTCTGTGTGGTCATAAAAATTTACAAACTAATATTTTAGAAAAAAATATCCTAGATGTTAAGTTGGACTATTAGTCATATCCATGCCAAATTTCATTGAAATCAATCCATTGGATTCGAAGTTGTGCGTGTTCGAATATTTAGGTAGTTTTTGAATGTTTTGTGGCAACCCTTATCTTTACCGAAAAAAAAAATATGCTAGATGTTAAGTTAGACTATTAGTCATATCCATGCCAAATTTCATTGAAATTAATCCGGTGGATTCAAAGTTGTGCTCTTTCAAACATTTAGAATTTTTAAGTAGTTTTTTGAATTTTCTGTGGCAACCCTAAACATTTTCGAAAAAAAAAGTATCCTAGATGTTAAGTTAGACTATTAGTCATATCCGTGCCAAATTTCATTGAAATCCATCCGGTGGATTCGAAGTTGTGCTCTTTCGAAAATCTGAGCAAACATACAAACATACAAACATACAAACATACAAACATACAAACATACCCACAGACAAAAATTCTAAAAATGATAAAAATGAATTCTGCTGGTCCATCTAAGTCCCCCCCACTATTTTTTTTTTAAATATTTCGAATGTACAGACGCGACCAATTTTACATTCTTATTATATGTATAGATTGTTTTATCATATTAACAATAGTCACGACAAATAATAAATTAATTTATTTGCTTGATTTAAAAACCAGCAATCACTACCCAACGATAATATTATTTTGGCATGGCAACTCGGAGTGAGAGGGACACGGTCCCAACTAGGGCCTCTCGCTCGGCTCGTTTTTTGTGCAGTAGTGAACAGTCCAGGTACCTATGTATTTACGGTCGTGCTCGAGATAGACACCTAATGACAGGTTAGCGGTCTCTGTCAACACAACTGTCGATGAGAACTTAGGGGGCGTCCATAAATTACGTGAGTTGATTTTTGAGATTTTTCGACGCTTGGTGAGATTTCGTTAGGTTTTGCTCGACCCCCTCCCTCCCCCTCTAATCTCACGTGAGATTTTTCAAAAGCTATATTCTAGAAGAAATCATGTTTTACTTAATTTAACCCAGTTTTCTTGCAATTTTACACTGTTTCTTGCGGTAAAAAAAAAATACGTGAGATTTGCCGAGACCCCCCCTCTCGCCCAAGTGAGATTTGGTGAGATTTTGCTCGACCCCCTCCCCCCGCTAAATGCCTCACGGAATTTATGGACGCGCCCTTACAGGGGGCTATAAATCCTCATCGAGAGTTGTGTTGACAGAGACCGCATGATGCATTAACACCAACTTATCAATGCAGATGAAGGTGTCGGTACTACCTATGTAACAACGCCAGCCCCTCTAGGCAAGTGGCTGTCGTCTACCAGCGTTTCTACAAATCGCTACGCTTCATGTATGGAAATGACATAAGTGACGTGATCTACTTATCGACTTGTAATGTCATTACTATACATTTCAGCGTAGCGTTTTGTAGAAACGCTTGTAGGTGAAGCCACTTGTCTAGAGGGGCAGGACCTCACCATTGCGAAACCACGTACCTTCGTAAATTTTGTATTGTAAATCGAAAATTCTTGGAGGTTGACATGTTGTCGGCCACCTGTAAGCAGTCCTCTGGCTGACAACATGCTGACCGGCAAGAATTTTCTGCAATAAGACTTCTGCATGTTTTGTTGCGATTCTCAACTTAGTGTTTGACCGAACTTATAATCGGCATTACATTATTAGTTTGTATACCAAAGGAGACCGGCACGGTTTCATACAATCTTGGGCCAAGATTGTAAAAGGATGAAAGTGGTGCCAATTGTTAGCTAATATAATTATTAAACTATCACTGAAAATTCTACGGATTCTTAAAATCTGAGAGCCGAGTTATAAGTTTCATTTGAACTTAAGTAAAAGTGAGGTCATGTATAAAAACCTTTGTAAACTGCTGATTTGTATGTGTGAAAGGTCCGATTTATGTTTCAAACACAATAAACACACTTCCTTCACAAAATGGGCAAGATAAGTCGAGGAAATATCAATAAAATGTGAAAAACACTCAAAATGCGTAAGCAATAACAAACGATACGTTTTTTTAGTGCGAAAGGTCCGATTTATGTTTCAAACACAATAAACACACTTCCTTCACAAAATGGGCAAGATAAGTTTGAAGTGGGCGTTTGAATTGGGGCGATATTTATACATTTTGAAATAGACACATTTTGCATTTTTTTTAAGCCATATCTCAATTCATTACAAATTTGGCCCAGGAATGCCCATCTCCTTTTATGGCTTATAATAATAATAATAATAATATAACGTCACGACTTTTATCCCCATTCGGGGGGTAGTCAGAGGCTTGAGTGGCCATACACCACCACATTGTGGAGGTATTAAGCCAACTCAAAGCCCACGTATCACCAGATAGTCAGAACCCAACGTGACAGGTGGTGAACCTTGTCGCCGTGTATACAGGAACTGACTATTACCTAATCCCGAGGGATAGGTAGGTTTCCTCACGATGTTTTCCCTCGCCGTTAGCGAACTGTAAATTATGCACATAGATGAAAATTCATCCATTGGTGCATGCCCCACCGGGGATCGAACCTGGGACCTTCTGATTGAGCCCAACGTGTTCGCCCCTAGGCTACAGTCGCTTAATTTATGGCTTATGCATAACATTGTGTCAATGAATTGGTAATCATTCGCGACGCGCACGCAATCAATTGGTATTGTGTCCGATAAGGTATCGATTGTCGGCCACAAGGTACCCACACAATGGTGGCGCAATGACTGGCCCTATTACATTGTTGTTGATTACTTTTCGTAATTTGCCCAGCCCCCCTAGACAAGTGGCTTCTTCCACAAGCGTTTCTACAAAACGCTACGCTTAAATGTATGGAATTGACATTACCAGTCGATAAGTAAATCACGTGACTTATGTCATTTCCATACATGGAGCGTAGCGATTTATAGAAACGCTTGTAGACAAAGCCAGTTGGCTAGGGGGGCTGGTAACTGGGTGTCATTGGGATCGCCCTAACTCCATTGTTCGGTGCCCATAGTACAAGCTTTCCTTAGTTTGGGACCATACAGTTAGTGTGTTTGTCTAGAGATATTTATTTATTTAATTAAAATTATTATCCTCCACAGCTGGACACATGGTTCGGACGTCCGAAGAAGGCCGGCGCTCAGATCGAGCGCGGCTACGACACGGTGCCGCGGGGGGCGGAGCCCCGGGCCGAGGACGACGAGCCCTCGGCCACCGCGGAGTACACCAGCAAGATAGACGCGCTCGACGACGCGCAGTTGCACACTCGCTTCGAAGAGATGCTGGTAAGTGGCAGAAAAAAACATATTTTTTCAAATGGGACTATAGGCATTCTCCTTTTATTGGTAGTCAGAAAAAACCTCTTTCCAAATGGGATAGGCATACTCCTTTTATTGGTAGTAGTCAGAAAGAAACTCTTTCCAAATGGGATAGGCATTCTCCTTTTATTGGTGGTAGAGCCAAGCTGTAGCCAATTGACTGCAGCTCATATACGGGCTGGCGCGACACGGATAGTACCACCGTCTCACAGAAGATCAGCGTAAAGCAGCTATTACACCTAAGTTTTCTTCTGCAGGCTGACATGAATCTCAACGAGGAGAAGAAGGAGCCCTTAAGGAAGTACCCTCGCGACCAGAAGAAGAAGATGTTGGTTGCATACAAGTTCGTCAATACACAGGTTGGTACATAATTGGGTATAGACTTATACTCCATTCGTTATAGCATTAGACAGAAGTTTAAAAAGGTTATTTTTAATGTCCACTTTGTAACAAAAGTACAATTAACATGTTACAGTTACGATTTCCGTCGAATTTATTATAATCTATTTAAATACCAGCTTGTCACACCTATGACCTAACTGTAATCATTTTAATTATTTATCTTATAAAATAAATTGCCTATCATTTAAATAATATCATTTCAGTTCAATTTAAAATTAGTGTCAATGCTAAAAACCTAAAAGAAGCAGGGGTGACAATACCGGGAACGTTTTTCGTTCCACTATAATCCTAACAAATCTAAAATGTTACCTAATCCCTTCAGAGGTTATGACAGCAGGGTATTTCTAATTTTGTCGGATTATGTTGTCTATGAAATTGATGTAAATAATGTGCTGTCGGTGTTTGTCATTTAGTCATTCACCTTCATTTTTAATGTTTAAAATGTGTGATACGATGTTATAAGTAAATAAAACATAGTATAAAAAGTACTTTTATTTTGATTATCGAAGTATTTAGCATTGTTTTATTTCTATTTATTTGACTTTTAAATAAAATGTTTTACATCCCTGCTTCTACGAGCCTCTTATTTCTAATGTTATAATAAATGGAGTATAGAACGGTGAAAATTAAATCATTATTAAATTCAGTATCAAATTTATAGTGTAAGTAGTGCTTACTGTGGGGATCGTTTTGCATGTACGGTGGCCACTCGATGATCTAATCGCAAATGATAGGTACACATGCCCGTCAAAGGCTAACCCCCAAATTAATAGGAAGATATGATGGACCTACACCATGGACCAATTAATAAGGGGACTGGCCCTAAGCAACTCGGCCGAGTGGTCGGCCTAGTACTAACATCGACATAAAACGAAGCGAGTAGGTCAACTATTTACCGGTAGATAGAACAATGAAAATGAAAAAACAATGACCACGTTTTTTAGGGTTCCGTACCCAAAGGGTGCCAAACGGGACCCTATTACTAAGCCTACGCTGTCCGTCTGTCTGTCTGTCTGTCTGTCTGTCCGTCCGTCTGTCTGTCAGCGGGCTGTATCTAACGAACGGTAATAGCTAGAGACTTGAAATTTTCACAGAATGTGTATTTCTGTTGCCGCTACAACAACAAATACTAAAAATAAAATAAAATTTAAAAATAAAGGGGGTCCCCATACAATAAACTCGATATTTTTGACGTTTTTATTTATAACTCATAAATTAAACAATATATAAAGAGAAAACTAACATTTTAACCAAAAGTGATCATTATGACAGCTTTTACATAAATTGTTGAAAAAAAAAAAGAATTGTAACACTAAATTTTTGACCCATAAATAAGTTTTAAATTAATAGTACCAGTAGTCACAGTAGCGCCATCTAGTCAAATATGGCTAAACTGATTTGTACAACGTGTTTACGGCTTCAAGTTTCGAATGTGTTTGCAGTATTAAACTCAGAGTGTAGCTAGATGGCGTTGTAGTAAATTAATTTTTTTACAGAATTTATTCGAAATACTAAAAACTAAATTAAATTTATACGGTGGTACGGAACCCTCTATGTGCGAGTCCGACACGCACTTGGCCGGTTTTTTCATACATAAGGGCACCTCTTTCTTTAGTCTTTACTCTGTGACCTACACTGACATTACAAATCACTTTTGCTCTAGTAATGCTTGGTAAAACTATTGTAAACTTACCAGGGCCGTAGCTACCGCCGTATCAGCCGTATCAACGATACGGGGCCCACGGGCTACAGGGGCCCCGACCGTGTGTGTTTTTTTTTTAAGATTCATTTGTGAAAAATCTTTCCCTTTCATTTTGACGGGCCCGTTGGCGTGCTTGGTGTAGATTCCGCCTTTCACGCTGCAGGTCGTAGGTTCGATTCCTACCCGGGAAATGCATTTGTGTGCATGAACATGTCTGCATGTCCCGAGCCTGGGTGTAATTATGTATTGTTTTTTGAATTTTGTATTTATAAACACAAAGTAGGTAGTATATGTAGTAATATGAGTTATCTGGTTTCCATAGTACAAGCTCTGCTTAGTTTGGGATCACGTAGCCGTGTGTAAAAGAATGTCCCACGATATTATTATTATTTATTTATTTAATATTCCAGGAAGGCAGATCGAAGTTCGAGAAGCCATCAGACTACGTGACGTATCTGAACCAACCAGAGCTGTCTGTTGGTAAACTGCACGGGTGTCTGGAGAACCTTCGGATATCACTGACCAACAACCCGCTGTCCTGGATCGAGGAGTTCGGCACCAGGGGCATCGAGAGCCTGCTGACCACGCTCAACCAGTGTTATACCAAGTGAGTGGATAGTATCATCATCATCATCAGCATTATCATCAGCCTATTACTGTCCACTGCTGGACATAAGCCTCCCCCAATGCACGCCACTGAGAGGCCTGTGTCCAGCAGTGGACAGTATAGTCACAGATTAACAATTTTACAACAAATCTAAAACCTCTGGTCTCCTTCTCAGCAACGGAGTACCTAAAGTGGATGATTGTTTAGTAATTTGTTTATACTGTGGTATAGTCGCATGTAATATATAGGCTGTTTCAAAAGTACGAAATAATACTTGGGGGTTTGGATGTGTATCGGGAATAGAATGAAATTCCACCCCTAAGGGGATAAAATAAGGGATGAAAGTTAGTATGTGGGTCCTATTTTCACTGCAGCTAAAACACGAAAATTTGTATTAAGGCTACTCACTACAAATAAAAATACAATTTGTATCTCATAAGTTTGTACGAAACCCACAGAGCGCGAGTCCTACTCGTACTTGTCCGGTTTTTATATTTTTTTTAGTTACGTGTAAGCATGAATTATCATATATCCCTCGTCTATTCTAAAACCCTGTATATTAAAAAAAGAATGCTGGCACAACCACTAACATTTAATAACTATAGGATGGTTCAAAAGTCCGAAATTACCATTTAGGTACGTCGTCAGACTATTAGTAGCACTAATAGACTAGTGTAGAATGTATGTTTCTCTTTGTACAAGTTATATCTCAATTTTGTTTCAATTGCACGCTCACAGTGGCAGTGGATTTTATCGGTAAGTATACAGGTACAAACACGGATTACTTATGTTGATGCAAGTTATTCCTAGTGCGGAATCCAAAGTATTGTTGGTCCGTGGGTTCAGACCACAGCTCGCACCTCCGAATTTTTCGAAATCTATGTGCGAATCCTAAATTTTATATGAATATCACTTGCTTACTTACGGTGAAGGACAACATCGAGAGAAACCTGCATGTCTTCGAAAATCTAACAAATTTTCGAAAGACATGTGTAATTCACCAACCCCACTGTGCCAGCGTGGTGGGATATGGCCTGAATTCCCCTCACACTGTGACTCCTGTAAGCCAGGATCGACAGTGTCCAACGATGACGCCGAGGTTTGACCCTCGACGAGTCGCGGGGACAAGCTAAGTTGTCTTGGAACCCGCACGAATTTAATCAAACGAAAGGATAGGAGGAGTTGGAAGAAGATTTAGAACTTATTGGTCTATGACTGTGTTATAGCGAAGTGATTTGTACCAAATGGATGTTTAAAAAAAATGATTTTCGGGTAACCAGATAATGGTTACTTGGATATGAGGAGGCTTTGGCTGAAAATCAGCGCTGGAGGAGACTCCGTTCCTCTCCAGCACATGCTGAGCCAAATGCCTTTCGGCACAGCTCACACTGAAACGTTGCTCGATGTATTACTATTCTATATTAGTTCTGCCTCTTCTGCCTTTGTATGTACTGTGTGTTGTTTGTGGTTCTGTGCTGTGCTGAATAAATGTTTTTGATTTGATTTGTACATTTATTTCCAGTGACAACCGTTACGACCGAGTACAATACGAGTGCATCCGTTGCCTGTCGGCCATATTGAACAACACTGTCGGCATCCGCACCATGTTCGATTGCCGGGAGGCGCTGCCGGTGCTGGCCCGGAGTCTGGACGCCAGGAAACCCATCTGCGCGCTGGAGGCTGCTAAGGTACGATTTTATACATACATATACTTACGACTGTATCTTACGGGTACTCACATTAAGAGTACTAGAGCGTATGCTCTGGCGGCAGGACCTACCGCAGATGGAGACCTACCCTCGTAAGGGGTTGCCAGGTATAGTGTGCCTTCTTTTATAACCTAACGGTTGGTGGGGGGGGGGGGTACTATAATAAATCTCTTGTTTAGATACGGGATGCGTTGTATCTTACGGGGGTTGGCAGAGACTATTGATTGCCACATGCTACGATTTTGACCAGGGTTGTAACGAAAAAATCACCTTATTTTAAACACGGTGATTTATTCCTTCTGATTTAAATCAATGTTTTAAACAATGATTTAAACACGTTTTAAACAGTTTTCATTTTAAATTTCCTGTTTTTTTGCAACTCTGATTTTGACACACCTCTTTTGCTTCATCCACATTCATGCACTGCCGTCGGTTGAGGGTGCTACGGACTTGACCTTTCTGGGAAAGACCATTAAATACTGTTACATTTGATACCTTTCGCTTTTAACCAGTTTTAAGTCAAATATGGAGAGGGCTTTTTTATGGGACTGAAGGGGCAAACCGGGCGGCCCGCCTGATGTTAAGCAGTTACCGTAGCCTATAGATGCTTGCAATACCAAGGGATTGTTCGCACGTTGCCGACCTGAAGGGGAGTGGAACGAAGGGAGGGCAAGAAGAGGCTATGCTCGGAGTTTCTCTACGAGATCGAATCAGAAATGAGGAGATACGTAGACAAACCAAGGTCACCGACATAGCCCTGCGAGTTAGTAGGCTGAAGTGGCAGTGGCCGGGACACATAGCCCGAAGAACTGATGGCCGATGAGGCAGAAAGGTTGTTGAGTGGTGACCACGTACCGGAAGACGCAGCGTGGGTAGCACCCCACAAGGTGGACTGACGACCTAGTGAAGGTCGCGGGAAACAGCTGGATGCAAGTGGCACAGCCCCCCTAGACGAGTGGCGACAAGCGTTTCTACAAAACGCTACGCTTCATGTATGGAAATGACATGAGTTACGTGATCGACTTATCGACTTGTAATGTAATTTCCGTACATTTAAGCGTAGCGATTTGTAGAAACGCTTGTTGACGAAGACACTTGTCTAGGCAGGCTGTACAGGGCGTTGTGGGACACCTTGGGGAGGCCTGTGTCCAACAGTGGACGTCTTTTGGCTGACATGATGATGATGAATGATGATATATTTATTTATGTATTGTCCAGGTGCTAGCCGCGATATGCCTGATACCCAACGGCCACGAGAAGGTCCTAGAGGCCATCACGATGGCCGGTGAGTCCAACCGCAAGCCGCGACTGCTGCCCATCATTGAAGGACTCGAGGCCAAGACGCCGGAAAGTTTAAAGGTAATGCGACAATGTTAATAGGATGGACTGTGACTTATGGACGGTACGCCAATTTTTGTTGGATGTACTGAATAGAGTATGGACTATAGGTCAGTGTCATATAGGTCTATACTACGCCACCAAGCCAACTAGGAGCCTGTGAAATGTGACGTCACCCGCACAACAAGGCGGTGGCGGTGTGCGGGAGGTGTGGCGGGCGGGGAAGCCGCATTCCATCCGAGTTCCTAGTTGGCTTGGTGGAGTAGTAGGACGTCTTGTCCGTGGCCAACCTGGTGTCAGAGTTGTTCAAGCCGCCCGAAGGCCTCTGACAAGGCTTAACGACTGCTGCATAGATGACAACAACCGGGACCGACTTTTTACGTGCACGAAGCACGGAGACGCTCAGTTCAAATGCCACTCAATAGTCACCGTTTTCTGCCTGACCTTACCGAGCGTTGCTTAACCTCCGACCGTTTACCGACCAGTGATTGCAGCTGGCTATAATCGCCAAAATATACTCTAAGTTTGGGTAATAAAGTCTATAACGTGTTGCAGACGGGCTGCATGCAACTGATGAACGCTATCATCACGGAGCCCGAAGAATTGGAGTTCAGAATACACTTGAGGAGCGAGTTTATGAGAACTGGACTCTACGATTTGATCGGTAAGGTCTAAATTACTTTAACAGAATTGTATCATAGCTTTCACATTGCTGAAATAACTGTATCGAGTGTTTCAAAAGTACGAAATAATAGTTAACGGTGATGATATGGAAAGGTTCTTGAGTGGCGACCACGTACCGGAAGACGCAGCACAAGGTGGACCGACGACCTAGTGAAGGTCGCGGGAAACCGCTGGATGCAAGCAGCATAGGACCGGACGTTGTGGGACACCTTGGGGGAGGCCTATGTCCAACAGTGGACGTCTTTAGGCTGCCATGATGATGATTATGAAATGATATGTAGATGCCTATATTAGCGGCACGTTACGAAGGCCGGTTTGACATTGGGGGGGGGGGGGAGAAAATGAACCTTATTATAACGAAATAAAACTGGCCGTTTTAAAAAATAAGGATGTCAAAAAATGAATGCGAAAATGAATCTTATTCCGTTATAATAAGGTTCATCCTTTTACCCTCACACAGTTCATACCGGCCTTCATAACGTGCCGCTACTTTAGTGAAGACAGAATATATGTAACTATATAAATATATGTTATGTGTAGATGAGCTACGCGCAGGCGCGGAAGGCTCGCGTCAGATCCAGATGACAGTGTTCGATACGCACGCCGCCGCGGACCAGGACGAGTTCCTGGCCAAGTTCGATGACGTCAGGTAACTCACTCACTGACTGACTGACTGACTGACTCACAGACACAGACCAATAAGTCTGGTTACAGACGTCCTATAGTCTGAGATGCCGTTACGCCGATATACTATATTATCCACCATTTTTAGCGTACCATACCTCAATAGGAACAAACGGAACCCTTATAAGAAAACTTTTTTATTCGTACTTTTTTTATTTATAACATCCCCCTTTACATCAAAAGTACTATTAAACTCATCCCCTTTTACCATGAGTATTATTAAACTCATCCCCTTTATTTGAAGAGCACCATTATACTCTTCCCACTTCTATAAATATTACTATTAAATTCATCCTCTTTATCATAAGTACTATAAAACTCAACCTCCTCTATCAAGAGTACATTTACACTCATCCCCTTCTATCAAGAGTACTATTAAACACATCCCCTTTTTTTTACGGTGAGGGAAACCATCGTGAGGAAACCTACCTATCCCTCGGGATTAGGTAATAGTCAGTTCCTGTATACACGGCGACAAGGTTCACCACCTGTCACGTTGGGTTCTGACTATCTGGTGAAACGTGGGCTTTGAGTTATTTAATATCTCCACAATGTGGTAGTGTATGGCCACTCAAGCCTCTGACTACCCCCGAATGGGGATAAAAGTCGTGACGTTACACACACACCCTTTTATAAAGGGCACTTTTGAACTCATTCCCTACTGTCAAGAGTACTATTAAACTCAACTCAACTCTCAACATCAAGAGTAAACTCCTCCATTTCTATCGAGAGTACTATTGAACTCATCCCCTACCATCAAGAGTACTATTAAACTCACCCCCTTCGATCAATAGCCCTATTAAATTCAACCTCCTCTATCAAGAGTACTATTAAACTCATCTCTCTTTTTACAAGAGTACTATTGAACTCACCCCTTGCTATCAAGAGTACTATTAAACTCATCCCCTACTATCAAGAGTCCTATTAATAGTATTAACTGCCCACAGGGTGGACTTCCAAGACGTGAACGAGTGCTTCGAGCTGGTGAAGAACCTGGTGATGGAGACGCCTGCGGAGCCCTACCTGCTGTCTATACTCCAGCATCTCATGTTCATCAGGGATGATGAACTCATCAGGTGATCACATTTGCGTATATAACTTGGTGCTAGTGAAGAACCTGGTGATGGAGACGCCGGCGGAGCCCTACCTGCTGTCTATACTGCAACATCTCATGTTCATCAGGGATGATGAACTCATCAGGTGATCACATTTTATTTATACAGTGTGAATTTGAAATCGTGGGCAAGATTTTAAACGGTGATTCTACACATGATTCAGAATATTTAGGGAATATTAATCAACAAATCAATTGATAAAAATTTATTACCCAGGTAAGGTATAACAGTTAACTGGTATGCTTATATGCTTACTCGAGCCGAGCAATATTTTTTTATCAATGGATTTAATTTTATTTTATACATGGTTTTTACTCCAAGTACAAATTCTAAGCAGATGAAGTCGCGGGCACTAGCTATGGTGTATTTTTTAATTCCGGAGACCAATTTAACAATAACAGTGTGGCTAGGTTATGGCCATTTTTAAATAGTGATGTCCAGCAATCGGAACTAATCGAAATACCGTAAGATATTTTACTACTATTTTTAAGTTTTTCTGCAAAATCGCGTAAACCTCGAGCAAACTTACAGAACTGGGGGCTTACCACGACCGCTAATCGCGATTCAATTATAGGAACGTTTTAACGTTTCAGCGACTTTTTGTGCAATGACGTACCTTATTGTCATGACAATAAGACACGTCATTGCACAAAAAGTCGCTGAAACGTTAAAACAATACTGCTATAAGAGGTGGTGGTAAAGAAATAAATATGGCATCATTATTTTCTAGTTTGACATTTTGCGTTAGCAATTTAGTCTCCGGAATTATAAAATACACTTTAGCATAACATATAAAAATACGGGCGATAATAAATATTTTATTATTCTCATGTTGCAGACCTGCGTTCTACAAGTTGATAGAAGAATGTATTACCCAGATAGTGTTACACAAGAACGGTTACGACCCGGACTTTAGAGCGACGCAGAGGTTCAATATTGACGTGCAACCGCTCATCGACGGCTTAATAGGTGGGTATTACACTTGCGAATACCCCTCACTCCCCCCCTCCCCTCCTCCTCTTTTCTAATTCAAATATTTAGGAGAGAAGTAGACTATTTGACGAGGAATAATCGACACTATTGAACAAAGTTTAGGGAACACGGGTATTATAGTGTTTATATGGTTCAGTACCCAAAGGGTGCCAACGGAACCCTATTACTAAGCCTACGCTGTCCGTCTATCCGTCTGTCAGCGGGCTTATCTCACGAACTGTAATAGGCAGAGAGTTGACATTTTTGCAGAATGTGTATTTCTGTTGCCGCTACAACAACAAATACTAAAACTAAAAAAAATAAAGGGGGTCCCATGCAATAAACTTGATGTTTTTGACGATTTATTCTACGGCGGTACGGAACCCTTTATTTGCTAGTTCGAAACGCACTTGGCCGGTTTTTATTTAAATTTGGAACAATTATTTAATGCACTTTCAACCTGCATTTATAAATTTTACTGGCCAGTACTTTTTGTAAGAGTTTTCTTAAATGAGTTGATATTGGTTTGTTCCATTGACCAGTTACTAAGGGGACTGGCCCTAAGCAAGTCGGCCGAGTGGTCGGCCTAGTACTAACATCGACATAAAACGAAGCGGGTAGTTCAACTATTTACCGGTAAATAGTAAAATGAAAATGAAAAACAATGACCACGTTTTGTTTCATACAAATATCTAATAAGGGCACCTCTTTCTTTAGTCTTTACTCTGTGGTTTGTTCCCTAGACTTTGTTGAGTAGTCTATTTGACTTTGACTATATTTGTAGAGAATAAGCAGTGATAGCACGCGTCTTGCGGGCGTAAGGTCCAGGGTTCAAACCCCGGCTCGCACCTCTGGATTTTTCGAAATCTATATGCGAATCATAACTTTAATATGATTATCACTTGCTTACGGTGAAGGAAAACATCGTGAGAAACCTGCATGACTTAGATAATCTAACAAATTTTCGAAAGACATGTGAAATCCACCAAACCGCACTGGGCCGGCGTGGTGGATTATGGCCTGAATCCCCCTCCCATTGAGGGGAGGCCCGTGCCCAGGAGTGGGACGTTAAAAGAGCTAATATTATTATATTTCTAGAGAAATCAAGAGCTGAAGAAGAGAAGAGAGTGGAAGAGTTGAAAGGCAAGTTGGAAGCCGCCATCGCGGCGAGGCAAGAGGCCGAGGCAAGGGCAGCACATTTAGAAGAAAGATTGAAGAACGCTGCCTCGCCCACTGGACCCGGCGGCCTCGCGCCGGGTAACATCGCCGCTATAGCCAAGGTAATGTATACACGGTGTAATTGACAGCCCTCCACATACTGATGGGATGACTTCAGTATGTAATGCTAAGATGATCCGTACATGAAATTAGTTCAGGAACTTTATGGTACCCGAATAAACTCGGTTTGTTTTATTAGTTTATACGCAATGTATCGTTACCGTGGCAAATCGCATGTAGCGAACGACCGCCCTCCCCGCCACAGGGTTAGTGCTTGCCGTCGAACGCGCTCGTACCACGTGATTCACGCGTTGTTCTTAAGAGGAGTTCAACATCCATTGCTGGTTTTTTTATTTTATCTGATTTATTTACAAAAATGGAATGCTGCGTACCGATAATGTAATTGTACATTGAAATAAAGGAATTATAACTGAAAAAAAAAGATAAAAAACAATTTTCCGGAGAAAAATTCAAGTGGAATATGATTCAAAATAAGGTCTGAATAAAATAAGGCCTGAATTCACCCTGTCAGTATGTAGAGGGCTGACACTTACACCCTGTATAATGTATGTATGTATGTAACGTTACGACTTTTATCCCCATTCGGGGGTAGTCAGAGGCTTGAGTGGCCATACACCACCACATTGCGGAGGTATTAACCAACTCAAAGCCCACGTTTCACCAGATAGTCAGAACCCAACGTGACAGGTGGTGAACCTTGTCGCCGTGTATACAGGAACTGACTATTACCTAATCCCAAGGGATAGGTAGGTTTCCTCACGATGTTTTCCCTCACCGTAAGAGAACTGTAAATTATGCACATAGATGAAAATTCATCCATCGGTGCATGCCCCACCGGGGATTGGAACCTGGGACCTTCTGATTGCTAGCCCAACATGTTCGCCCCAGGCTACAGAGTCTAGCGTTATTGGTTTTATTTATCTGTATTATTATTATTTTTCTAATTATTATTGTATTTATTAATTAATATAATTATTATTGTTGTACAGGCGATAGGCAGTCCCGGCGGGCCCGCGCCGCCCCCGCCCCCGCCAATGCCAGGAGGTGAGTACCAGAAAAATAGACCTAGTACAATAGTACATAAAGTATGTTTTTACTTCCGCAAAGAGACTGCGGAAAATTCGTGCGTAATTTCCGCGCGTGTCGGTTGAAGCTTTAATTCTAACGTTTGTAAAAAATATTAGCTGGGATTGGAGTAGATTGAGCACTATACTACGGCCAACTAGAAGTGATACAAAAATGATAAAATTATTTTATTCTCAGAATGAACCATGTATTCTTGTAATGGCCGTCCGCATGGTTGCGAGCCCGGCGTTGACTGACTAGAACTCGAACGTTAGTCGTTATCGATTATTCGATTCGCCTTAATTTATATTGAAATACCTGTACTTGCGACTTCATACGCGTGGATTATTTTATCAATAAAAGTATCCTAAGTAACTACTTACAACATCAACTATCTGCTAGTTTAAGTCCCGTTAAAATCGGTCCAGCCGTTTTGGAGATTAGCCGGAACAAACAGGCAGACAGACAGGCGAAAATTTATTCATTTGGTATACCGTTATATCATATGCATTTAATAACAAGCATTACCAACACACACTTCAATTTAATTTATTTGTATAAATTACAGAATGAACCACGAATTTTTAAAATGGTCGCTTCAATGTTTCGTATCGCTTCTCGGTGACCGTGATATAAATAACATAGAATTATTTTTTATATTAATATTATAAGTAGTTGTCACGCTAATAAGGTTACATGAAAAGATTTATAAAAAAAAATACTATTAGGGCTGTAAAGGGTGTAAACTCCGGCGTGCATTCGGCGACCTGCCGCGGCGGCCAGTAGCCCGATTCACGTAACCAAAACCGTAACGACATCTCAGCGATATAGTCGTTGATAGCCTTTTCGTAACAAGACAAGGCTATCAACGACTATATCGCTGAAATGTCGTTACGGTTTTGGTTACGTGAATCGGGCCCCAGGTCCCCGCAGCCAAGGTTTGGCGCGACCAGAATTTAAATGACTAAAAACCACAGACCAATAACCTATAGACGCCGTTTAGCGGGCATCCCTGTTCTCCTAACATACGCATTACCACTGCATATGTGTGACCGCAACTGACATTTTGATGGGTACGTTCAAGGCGCGTTAAAATTCGCCGTCTGTCGATACCCCGCCAACTTTTGATTACATTCTCATGCAATAATGTACGTAGCGGCATCTTAGCTTATTGGTCTGTGGTACTTGGCGGCCATACTAATGGACTCCGCTGGTCGCCTAATGCAGGATATTTTTTTTCTAATATTCAATTGCTGCGTCTACATCAGGCGCATGCCGCGCCCAAGCACTCAATGTTGACGTCGTAAAGTATAGTCATAGTAGAAAGATGGGTAGTAGGTTATCTTCATAGAAACGCACCGCGCGCGGCTTGTATGTGTGCGGCATGCGTATCTATGCGTCGCGCACGCACACTCAAACATCACATGCATTGTTTCGCACTGCGAACTGGGTCGAGATTTTGTTTGAGTGTGCGTGCGCGACGCATAGATACGCATGGCGCACACATACAAGCCGCGAGCGGTGCGTTTGCATGAAGATAACCTACTACCCATCTTTCTACTATGGTATAGATATAACGAATAGACTAATGTCATAACATAAGTGTTCGCGCGAAGTGTGCCAGGCATCTGGACGCAGCAAATATTTTTTTTCTCTCACCGCTATCTCACTCGCACTAAGCACGTGCATGCGACACGACACTATACCTGTCTCTTTCGGGTGTGTGGTTCTAGGGAGCGGGCCACCAGCGCCGCCGCCGCCGCCTATGCCGTCAGGTTGGTACCATTGATGCTAATATTATTATGTTGTACCCCCTACGTGATCTGGGCGCCGAGTCGCGTAGCCATTGAACTGCGACTGTAGCACTTTGCTATTGTGACTGACCTCTGATTGTTCGTTACGGTGTGGGAAAACATCGTGAGGAAACCTACCTATCCCTCGGGATCAGGTAATAGTCAGTTCCTGTATACACGGCGACAAGGTTCACCACCTGTCACGTTGGGTTCTGACTATCTGGTGAAACGTGAGCTTTGAGTTGGTTAATACCTCCACAATGTGGTGGTGTATGGCCACTCAAGCCTCTGACTACCTCCGAATGGGGATAAAAGTCGTGACGTATATTTAGTTTTATTTTTTTTCTGATTGGTTGTTTGATTCTCACCGACCAATCAGAGGGTTGTTCGCAATAGCAAAACGCTATAGTGGCAGTTCAATGGTTAAGCGACTTGGGGGCCTGATCTGATATCCAATAGGAAATATGCACGTTTTTTATATTATTTTTAACTCACTGTATAACTTATTTAAAAAAAACTCGCGTTTTATTTAACTAAGGTGGCAGACAAGCGTACGTCCCGCCTAATGTTGAGCAGTTACCGTAGCCTATAGATGCTTACAATACCAAAGGCATCGCTCGCACGTTGCCGACGTGAAGGAGAGTGAGTGAGACAGAGGGCTTGAGCTTCAGTCTCTCTCACTTATCGTACGAAACGCAGCTGTAATAGCTACTTTACACCGCTCTTCTGTGAGAGGGTGATACTACCTACGAGCCAGCCCTTATTCGTTTATTTGTGTTTTCACAAACGTTAAACTCGAGCTTCGTCAACATTTACAAGGGCTATTGTTATTAAATTGACTAATATTTTCAATGAACTAATTTTATTTACTAATTGTAGGTAGACAGCTTGTTTATAATTCATATCAAATGCAATAATCTGATGTTAAAAAACACTATAAATATCGCCAGACTTACACACCAACTGTATGGTCCAAAACTAAGCAACGCTTGTACTATGGGTACCGTACAATGGACTGGGGGCGATCCCAGTGACACCCAGACCAGGGTAATAACGAAAAGGCCGTTTCCGAAATTTGCACCGACGGGTATCGAACCCAGTCGACTAGTGGTTTGAGCGTTGGCCGCTCGGCTCACTGCATCGGGTGGTTGCGGGTTCCATTCCCGACAGAGGCAAATTTCGGAAACGGCCTTTCCGTAATTAGACCTGTAGCCCGATTCACGTAACCAAAACCGTAACCACATCTCAGCGATATAGTCGTTGATAGCCTTTTCGTAACAAGAAAAGGCTATCAACGACTATATCGCTGAAATGTCGTTACGGTTTTGGTTACGTGAATCGGGCCCCTGGTCTGTATGTCACTTGGATCGCTCCCAGTCCATTGTACGGTACCCATAGTACAAGCGTTGCTTAGTTTGGGACCATACAGTTGGTGTGTAAGTCCGGCGATATTTATTTTATTTACTCTTACTTCGGTGTTTACTCTTTAGATTGTTTCAATTGCTATAAATTATAAATACTATCTAACAAACCTCGTTTCGTCCTTATCACTCTTGCAATGTACATAATATATCTGTCACACTCACACGCATGCAGTTACTACACGAGCTTTACGGGTGTGCTTTTAGGAGGCAGCTTCGCACCCCCCCCGCCGCCCATGCCTTCAGGTAATTACATAATTAACTATGCGTCTAGGCAATCTCACCCCCAAATTCATAGAAAGTTATGATCGACTTTCAGTGGAGTTACAAATTACATTTGTTCCTAAAAATGCTTTTCATAACCATTGTAAACTGGCTAAAATCTCTATGAAGTTGTTGTTGTAACGTCACGACTTTTATCCCCATTCGGGGATAGTCAGAGGCTTGAGTGGCCATACACCACCACATTGTGGGGGTATTAACCAACTCAAAGCCCACGTTTCACCAGATAGTCGGAACCCAACGTGACAGGTGGTGAACCTTGTCGCCGTGTATACAGGAACTGACTATTACATATTCCCGAGGGATAGGTAGGTTTCCTCGCGATGTTTTCCCTCACCGTCAGCGAACTGTAAATTATGCACATAGATGAAAAATCATCCATTGGTGCATGCCCCACCGGGGATCGAACCTGGGACCTTCTGATTGCTAGCTCAACCTGTTCACCCCTAGGCTACAGTCGCTCTTCAGTCAGTCAATCTAATCTATGAATTTGGGGGTTAATTTATGAACAACTGGTAGGCTCACGGCCGAATACTCAAAGGCTACTCAATTGTTTAAGTTCCACTTAGCAGTTTGAGACGCCGTTGTCCGTCAGTTTTTGTATGGCGTGTCAAAGTTAAGCAGCTCTCAAATTTGAGTTGCGTACGAGTTTTCGGCCGTGAGAGCGCCACAGCAATTCTGTGCACAATGGTCACACTGTGACTATTTTACGGAAATTTTGCGGAATTCCTAAGGATTCTGCTCGAAAGTGAGATTTTTTTTTGCTTTTGCAGAATTGCTATGTGGTGTGTTTAGCACCTCTGATCAAATTTTGTCATTTGAAACCTTAGGGCCTATTCTTTTACAAACGAAAATCGAACGAAGTTTGTTTTTGCGTTCGTAAGAAATGTCGGAATCAATGGGAAACGTAGTAGGAAATACGCGAAATTTCGTCCAAAATGTCCTTTTCGTTTGTTAAAGAGTAGGCCCTCTTATTTGTTGTAGTTACCGCCAAATTTATAGAGATTGTTAAACAGTTTACAATGGTCTTACAAAGCATTTGTAGGACCAAAAGTGATTTGTAATGCCAATGTAAGTTCATCATTACTTATTCATTTGGGGGTTAATAAATACTATTTAAGGTGCATGTAAGGTAGTTGATATGTAAGGTCCGACCGAGACCGGTTTTTTCATCTCGGCCGAGACCGAGACCGAGAACGAGAGTAAAATAAATTCTCGGCCGAGACCGAGACTATAATTTTTTAAGCCTCTATGGTCTTGGGTAGTGAAGCCAACATTATAAAAAAAAAAATAGGCCGGCCCAGTCATGCACTATCCAAAAAAAAGTTTTTGCTTTGTAGCGCCCACAGAGTAAAGACTAAAGAAAGAGGTGCCCTTATTAGATATTTGTATGAAACAAAACGTGGTCATCGTTTTTTCATTTTCATTTTACTATTTACCGGTAAATAGTTGAACTACCCGCTTTGTTTTATGTCGATGTTAGTACTAGGCCGACCACTCGGCCGACTTGCTTAGGGCCAGTCCCCTTAGTAACTGGTCCATGGTAGCGCCTTACGGCGCCAGCGAGGCCGTAGAGGTTTTAAGCCGATTACAATCGAACACAAATTCAAATTCTCCAGTTACGCGCAGTCTCGGCTACGGCCGAGATTCTCCCAACATTTTCGTCGAGACCGAGACCGAGACGGAGACGTAAATTTTAGCCGAGAACGGCCGAGACCGAGACCGTGATCTCGGTCGGACCTTATTGATATGTAATGTTTTTTTTGTATGTTATACTGTCAATAAGTAGTCTAGTGGTTAGAGGGCCGTACTGTAACTGAGAGGTTCTAGGTTAATTATACTTAATGTTAGTGGCGTCTTGTCTTATTTGCCTGTGGCGACACTTCATCAATTAAGGGCCATAACACACCGGGACGCCAGGCGACGTGCGACGTCGCCGGCCACGTATCCAAACAATTTGTATTGACTGGCGACGTCGCCAGTCCGGCGCCAAGTGTGTTACCTCCCATACATTTCAACACGAATAGTTGGCTACGGTGGCTGGCGATGTCGCCATGGCTACCCGGTGTGTTATGGCCCTTAGATGAATCGTGGAGAGTTTAAACTGTCGTAAACTCTCGTACGTAGTTTAAAATTCAATTGACCTTACCGTCCTATACGTGTTATAGCAGGTGGAGGTCCCCCGCCACCCCCTCCGCCGCCGATGCCGGGCGGGGCGGGCGGGCCGCCGCCGCCGCCCATGCCGGGCATGGGCGGGCCGCCCCCGCCGCCGCCCATGATGGGGGGGCCCCGCCCGCCCCCGCCGCCTGGCGGCTTCATGGCGCCTAGAATGGTGAGTCTACCTATTCGATTGTAGACTTTTCTTTAAAATTATATTACAGAATATAGCTGTTCGGCTTCGTCCCCGTGAAAATTTGATTAGCCTTTGTTTTATTCCAGACCCTACACTATCTACGTTTCAAATTTCATTGAAATCTGTTTAGTAGTTCTGGAGATACGTGATAACAAACATTCACACAGACACACTTTCGCATTTATAATACTGGTAGGTTATAATCCGTTACTTGTAGCAGACATTAATAGCGAATAGGTATATCTTTGTAATGTTTTTTAAATTATTTCACCCTGTATCAAAAAAGATTAGTAGGTACTTTTGAGTTCATAGAATATAAATAGTCAGCATGCGAATTTCTGTTTTTGCAGCCACAACCCGACATCCTTCCATACGGCCTCAAACCTAAAAAGAAGTGGGAGGTGGAAGGGCCATTGAAACGTGCCAACTGGAAGACTATAGTGCCTCAAAAGATGTCTGAAAAGGCCTTCTGGGTTAAGGTAAGTTGCAACACAAAATGATTTCTAAATTAGGTTTTAAGACTAGAAACAGGCGTAGAATTAAATTATGAAGTGAAGTGAGTTAGATTGCGTCTGACGTGAGGTACGAAGCGCCTCAAGTGAGGTACAAAGCGCCTCAAGTGAGATACAAAGCGCCTCAAGTGAGGTACAAAGCGCCTCAAGTGAGGTGCAATGCGTCTCAATTGAGGTGCAATGCGTCTCAATTGAGGGGCAATGCGTATCAAGTTCGGTGCAATGCGTTGCAAATGAGGTGTAATACGTTTCAAGTGAAGTTCTATGCGTTGCAAGTGAGGTGTAATGCGCCTCAAGCGAGGTACAAAGCGCCTCAAATGAGGATTTCGTCTAAGCGCTAGTAAAGATTGAAATTTATATTTTAATTTATATATTTGTTTTTTTATAGGTGCAAGAAGATAAACTGGCCTCGCCGGATATTCTGTCTGGCTTGGCTCAGAAGTTCTCGAGTAAGCCAGTCGCTAAGAGAGGCAATGAGGACTCTGTAGATAAGTG
Source organism: Drymonia ruficornis (assembly GCA_947859195.1). NCBI lineage: Eukaryota > Metazoa > Arthropoda > Insecta > Lepidoptera > Notodontidae > Drymonia > Drymonia ruficornis. Next base: position 3,987,716 of record OX401932.1, on the reverse strand, counting down.
AGTAGAGTTCACTTTTTATTGTAACAAAGCCGTATCTTTCTCGTATTGTGGGCGTTTAGTGGGACTTACGGCCGAATACTTCACGCAACTTAAATTTAAGAGCTGCTTAACTTTGACGCGTTTAAATTTTTTTAAAAATGCGCATTTTAAAAAAATACAGTTAACGACGTCTCAAACTGCTAAGTGGGATTTAATACAGGGTGAATTTGAAATCATGGGCATCCTTTTAAACGGTGATTCTACACATGATTCAGAATACTTAGGGAATATTAATCAACAAATCAATTGACCCCCGATCGATCATTGTTCGATCCCCGCCAGGGCATGCACCAATGGATGAATTTTCATCAATGTGCATAATTTACAGTTCGCTGACGGTGAGGGAAAACATCGTGAGGAAACCTACCTATCCCTCGGGATTAGGTAATAGTCAGTTCCTGTATACACGGCGACAAGGTTCACCACCTGTCACGTTGGGTTCTGACTATCTGGTGAAACGTGGGCTTTGAGTTGGTTAATACCTCCACAACATGGTGGTGTATGGCCACTCAAGCCTCTCACTACCCCCGAATGGGGATAAAAAAGTCGTGACGTTAAATCAATTGACAAAAAATTATTACCCCCCCGACAAGGTATAACAGTTAACTGGTTTGCTTATTTGCTTACTCGAGCAATAGTTTTTTTTCCCCAAAATATTCTGAATCATGTGAAGAATCATAGTTTAAAAGGATGCTCATGATTTCAAATTCACCCTGTATTTAAGTAGCCTTTGAGTATTCGGCCGTTAAAATGACTAATAAGATCTCGAAATGGCACGAAGAGTTTCCAAGCGTGTGACTCGACTGCTCGGCGGCGCAAACCGTACTGCGCTGATCGATGCCGTACAATATAATATAATATCCTGGGACATTTTTACACACGGCTACCTGATCCCAAACTAAGCAGAGCTTGTACTATGGAAACCAGATAACTGATATTACTACATACACTACTTTTTATTTGTAAATACATACTTAATATACATATACACCCAGACTCGGGACATACAGACATGTTCATGCACACAAATGCATGTCCCGGGTAGGAATCGAACCTACGACCTGCAGCGTGAAAGTCGCCATCACGCCAACCACGCTAACTGGCCCGTCAAATGCAATGCAAGTGGACTCTGTCAAACGCCTACAGATGGCGCTGTCGTCCCATTTCGATCGTTTCAATCACAGAGAAAATAGACAGTAGAGATGTTCTTATTAGATTTCCCTATGAAACGACGCTTGACATTTTGCGGTCAATAGCAAAACTACTCGCTTCGTTCTATGTCGATGTAAGTACGTAGTTTAACTTTTTCAAACTAGATGTCACTAATGTAGGGTGATAAAAAAGACGTACAGAGGGTCGCCATCTAGTGTCGAATAGAATTATATTTGGGATGCGAACGTTGGCAAGACGTCTGCACAGGACGAACGCCAACAGCACACTGACTTAAGCCACGCCTACTGTGATGACGTCAATGGCCTAGTCGAGCCATATGGCCGAGTTCCTTAGACCCAGTCCTCTAAGTCATTGGTTCATGGTTTCAATACTTTTTAAAATTTGCTGTGCCGGCATCTTGATTGGTATGTTTTGATTGAGCGGCAGGGTCCACACGCTGAAGAAGGTGAAGGACCTGAAGGTGCTGGACAGCAAGGCGGCGCAGAACCTGTCGATCCTGCTGGGCGGCTCGCTCAAGCACATGTCGTACGAGCACATCCGCACGTGCGTGCTGCGCTGCGACACCACCGTGCTCAGCGCCAACGTGCTCGACCTGCTCATACAGGTACCACCTTTTCTAACTATCGCTCCCCCCCTCCCCCTCGTCCCCCTCCTGCCCCCTCGCTCCCCTTCCATTCTCCCTACCTCTCCCTCGCTCCCCCTTCGCTTCTCCCTCCCTCCACTTCGCTCCCACTTCTCACCACCCCTCCCCCTCGCTCCCCCTCCTGCCCCCTCCCTCCCCCTCGCTCCTCTCCTTCCCCTCGCTCCCCCTTCGCTCACCCTCACTCCCCCTTCCTTCCTCTCCATCCCCCTGGCTTCCCCCGCCTTCCCCTCCTCCCCTCCCTTCCAACCCGCCTTTCCTCCCCCTGATCTCCCCTCTCACCTTCTCCATATCTCATCTAAACGAGCAACTAAGATTGCTCAATCCTGGGCAATAGTGGGTAGTAAAACCAAGCTGTTGCCAATTGACTGGAGACTGTGAGGGGGTGGTACTACCCCGGTCGAGCCAGCCCATACATGAGCTGCAGTCAATTGGCTACAGCTTGCTACCAATAAACGTATGGCGTGTTGTCTTATAGTCTATACCAATCAGGTGACTTTGGTGCTAGTGATGTGCAAATGTAAATTGAAATGTTTGGTAATTTACTATTATGTATTGGAATGTCTCATATGTTTGTAACGTGTAGATATAGGATATTAAACCCTTGCCGTCTAGTTTGTTACACAGAGTAAAGACTAAAGAGGTGCCCTTATTAGATATATGTATGAAAAAAAACGTGGCCATTGTTTTTTCATTTTCATTGTTCTATCTACCGGTAAATAGTTGAACTACTCGCTTCGTTTTATGTCGACGTTTTACTAGGCCGACCACTCGGCCGAGTTGCTTAGGGCCAGTCCATAGAGTAAAGACTTAAGAAAGAGGTGCCCTTATTAGATTTCTCTATTAAACAACGCGTGGTAATTTGCGCGGGATGGCGCGGGTGGTGGGGGTTAAGAAATGCGTGGCATCTATCTACCGGGAAATAGCTGAACTACTCGCTTCGTTTTATTTCGATGTTAGTACGTAGTTTAATTATTTGCACTAGATGTCACTAAGTGTATGATCATGAAAAATTACGTACAAAGGTACGCCATCTAGTGTCGAATATAATTATATTTGGGATGCGAACGTTGGCAAGACGTCTGCACAGGACGAATGCCAACAGCACACTGACTTAAGCCACGCCTACTGTGATTACGTCACCGGCCTAGTTGTGTGATGTTTAAGTAACGCGGCTTAGCTGCTTAGACCCAGTCCTTTAGTATTAGTTCATGGGCCAGTCCCCTTAGTAACTGGTCCATGAGGTTGTTATCACCCAAAGAAGCCGTGCACTTAGTATGTATATAGCCTTTCCGTTACACGTTGTATAACCTTGTTCCAGTACTTACCCCCAGCGGACCAGCTCAAGAAGCTGTCTGAACTGAAATGCAAGAGCGAGGAGTTGACGGAAGCGGAACAGTTCGCGGCGACCGTGGCTGACGTGAAGCGCCTCGTGCCTCGCCTCAGGAGCCTCGCCTTCAGGGAACATTACGCTGAAATTATATCCGAGGTCAAACCGGTGAGTAGAGAATACCATACAATAATTTGTGAGGTGATTCTGCGACCTCCCCCCCTCCTCCCTCCTTTTGGTGACCCCCTCCCTCCCCCCTAATCGCACGTGGGTATTCTCAAAAGCCATATTTTTGTTTTAGTGGAGAAATATATTTAACCCAAGTTTTCTTGCAATTTTACACTATTTCTTGCGGAAAAAAAAGTGATATTTACTGAGGGGCGCCCCCCCCACAGACACCCTCTCACATAAAATCGGCGTAAAGTACCTGATACAGCTGCGTTTGGTACTATGACAGAGAGCCGGATGCCCAAAACACCCTCATCCCTTCCCTGTGTCCCACTCCTTTTCATGTCGGCAACGTGCGAGCGATGCCATTGGTATTGCAAGCATCTAAAGGCTACGGTAACTGCTTAACATCAGGCGGGCCGCACGCTTGTTTGTCACCTTAGTCTTTATTTTTTTATTAATAATTAACATATTATTTATATATCGCGAGGAAACTTACCTATCCCTCGGGATTAGGTAATAGTCAGTTCCTGTATACACGGCGACAAGGTTCACCACCTGTCACGTTGGGTTCTGACTATCTGGTGAAACGTGGGCTTTGAGTTGGTTAATACCTCCGCAATGTGGTGGTGTATGGCCACTCATGCCTCTGACTACCCAGAATGGGGATAAAAGTCGTGGCATTATATTTTATTAATTAACATATTAAAAGTAATTTTAACTTGAGTATAACCTATTTCTTCTCAGGACATTGTATCAGGAACGGCCGCCTGCGAAGAAGTCAAGTCGAGCGGGAAGTTCGCCAAAATACTTGAACTGTTACTACTATTAGGAAACTATATGAACACGGGGTCCAACAACGCTGGTGCCTACGGATTTGAGATCAGCTTTTTGACTAAGGTAAGAATTGACTGTTGTATGATGACGTCATTAGTCCATTTTCGTGTGTGCGCTTCTTAATTATGAGATAATATGTCATTTAAGGCTTGAGCGCAGAAAACAGTATACTCATTTGGTCACATCGTACCTTATTTGTGGCACATCGTACCTCATTTGGGGCGCATCGTACCCCATTTGTGGCACATCGTACCTCATTTGGGGCGCATCGTACCTCATTTGGGGCACATCGTACCTCATTTGGGGCACATCGTACCTCATTTGTGGCACATCGTCCCTCATTTGGGGGCATCGTACCTTATTTGGGGCGCACCTTACCTCACTCGACGCGCAAGTACCTCATTTGTGGGGCACTGTCCCTCATTTGAGATGCAACGTACCGCATTTGTGGCGCAGCGTACCTCAATTGAAGCGTAAATTCTTTATTAGGGGCGCATCGTAGGTACCTCACCTCACTTGAGGCGCAAGTACTTAATTTGAGATGCAATGTATCTCATTTGAGGCGCATCGACCCTCATTTGAGGCCATTTGTACAATTAATTGATTCCCTTGTTACAGTTAACAGCGACGAAAGATCTAGAAAATAAGCAAACATTACTACATTACTTAGTAGAAACTATTGAGAATAAATTCCCTGATGTACTGGCCTTCGCTGAGGAGATGCCTCATATAGACAGGTGAGTGGTCCGTTACTTACTGCGCTTATTGGCAACATGAATGCAAGGTAACTGCCTGACATCCACTTAGTCACGCGCCACCCAGCGTCGGGGCTTCACGCACGCCCAATGATGATGTAACTAATAACGTTACAATGTGGTAGAGCTAAGCTGTAGCCAATTGACTGCAGCTCATAAACGGGCTGGCTCGACCGGGGTAGTACCACCCTCTCACAGAAGATCGGCGTAAAGCAGCTATTACAGCTGCGTTTCGTACAATGAATGTAACACGGAAGTTATCACAAATAGTATTTTGTCCTACTTATTACTCTTGCTGTGCCCTGCCGGGTCCACAATTGGTCTATATTTAATTAAACATCTATTACACATTGTGGAATGCGAAATAAATATGAATATGAATATTCGAATGCCCATAACTCGGAATCTATGATAGTTACGTACAGTCTGTCTTCACTAGGCATCTACATATCAACTGCCGTATATTTAGTTGAATTATCATTTCGTACTTTTGAAACACCCTGTATAAAACGTTGGTTTATTAATGATTGTTATTCCCGTATCACGACAGGGCGGCTCGCGTGTCGATGGAGAACCTCCAGAAGTCGCTCAAGAAGATGGAAAACGACATCAAAGCGCTGGAGATGGATCTGAACAACTCGCGGGTGCCGCAGTCCCCGGACGACCTGTTCCACGACTCTATGGGCGTATCCTTTTATACAGGGTCTATGTACACCATCCCTTTATTGCTAGATGAGACCATTGACCTCATAACACGTAGACGACTGTAGGGGCTCATAGCCAGCCGCGGGGGAGGGGTAAATCATTGCTTGAATAGCACGGTGGGGGAGAGGCAAATCAGTGCTTGAACAGCCTAATAGGGGCGGGGGGGAACAGTGCATGAGGGGCCTAAGGGGGGGGCAATACGTGATTTTCTGTTGGTCAAGGGGTTGATAGATAGATAGATAACACTTTATTGTACACCATTGGAATACATAAACAAAATGACAAACAAAAACAAGAAAAAAAAAAAAAAAAAGTGTACAGTGGGCGGTTGATTTCTGGGTCTAGGGGATGGCTGCGCCCTCCCTCCTTTAACTGCCCTCGGGACACCCATGCCAGAAAAAATATCTTATTTAAATCAACGGCCAATAATGTTTGGCCGATGATCGACCGTCTGTGTGTCAATTTTGAATTTTAACACATATCCGTAGTAAATACATAGAGAAAATACTTTTTACCCCACTACGGCGGAGGGTTATGATTGTTTTGACCGGTATGTTCATCTGTTCCCGCCTAACTTCCAAACTACTTATCATAGCTTAACAAAATGAGGTAGACGGATTTTAGTTTTTGAACTTACTTTATTAAATGTTTGGTTTAAAAACACATTTTTCAAAGAAAACCACATACAAAGATAATCCTTAACTCATCAAACTACAGAACTTCGCCAAAGAAGCCCGTGAACAATGCGACCTGCTCCACTCGATGTTCCGTAAGATGGAGGCATTATACGGTGAACTGGCGGAATACTACGTGTTCGACCCGCATAAGTACACGCTCGAGGAATTCTTCTCAGACATCAAGACTTTCAAGGACTCATTCGCGGTGAGACTTGGCTTATTATATACTTGGCTTATAATGGCCTGCGCATATTGGCGGACGGGAGTGCAGCGGATTTTAAATTTATCAATCAAATTTAATACTTATCCACTCGAAGGTATATATTTCAATGCTCTGTGATCGACCTCGGAGCATCGCAGCGCAGTTTTCTTGGTGCATCGTAGAGCACGCTGGAGCACCTTAACTCGATTGGATAAGTATTAAATTCGATTGATAAATTTAAAATGTTCTGCTATGCCGTCCGCCAATGTGCGCAGGCCATTAGAGACTTAGTTTATTAGATAATTGGCTTATTAGATACTTGGCTTACCACTAATTTCTGGGAAAATCTGCCTATCACAAACTTCTTTAAGACTTGATCATCCACCATTGAGATTTAGCCCAGCATCACTGAGGCTTGGCCCACCACTATTCGATCTTGGCCCATCACCTCTACATCTTTGCCCATCATTATTTAGTCTTGGCCTATCACTACTGAGACCTGGCCCACCCCCATTTAGTCTTGGCCCATAATTAATGAGACTTGGCCCACCCCATTTAGTCTTGGCCCATAATTAATGAGAGTTGGCCCACCCCATTTAGTCTTGGCCCATAATTAATGAGAGTTTGCCCACCCCAGTTAGTCTTGGCCCATAATTAATGAGAGTTGGCCCACCCCATTTAGTCTTGGCCCATAATTAATGAGACTTGGCCCACCCCATTTAGTCTTGGCCCATAATTAATGAGACTTGGCCCACCCTATTTAGTCTTGGCCCATAATTAATGAGACTTGGGCCACCACCATTTAGTCTTGGTCCATAATTAATGAGACTTGGCCCACCCCATTTAGTCTTTGCCCATAATTAATGAGACTTGGGCCACCACCATTTAGTCTTGGCACATAATTGATGAGAGTTGGCCCACCACCATTTAGTCTTGGCCCATCATTACTAAGTCTTGTCCCACCACTACAACCCCATATGTATCCACCAGTCGGCCCACGGCGAGGTGGTAGTGGCCCGCGAGACGGAAGCGCGTGCGGCCCGGGCCAGGGAAGCGCGGGCCACGGCCGAGCGCGAGCGCCGCGACCGACAGCACCGGTACAAGCAGTTCGTGGACATGGACCACGCGCAGGACGGAGTTATGGACAGGTCAGTATTAAATGATGTCCACTGAGGACAAATAAACAGGGGGCTTACCACGACCTCTTATCGCGATTCAATTATAGGAACGTTTCAACGTTTCAGCGACTTTTTGTGCAATGACGTACCTTATTGTTATAACAATAAGAAACGTCATTGCACAAATGGCCGCTGAAACGTTAAAACAATGCTGCTATAAGAGGTGGTGGTAAGGCCACAGGTCACGAGATATCGCATGTTTTGAGTGGGTGATTATGTTTCCCGCGGAACCCTAATTTATTTACGAAAATAAAAGTAGTCTATGTTACTCCTTGTAACATCAGCTATGCCGGTCATGCCATGACAATGAAAATCCCGTCAACATCGGTCCAGCCGTTTCGGAGATTACCCGGAACAAACATACAGATAGAAAAAAAACTTTTTGTAGCGTTTTTATAAGTACCGTATGTACTTTCATATGCATGCTTTTTAGTGAAAAGCTGTTATTTTGGCATAACAAAAAGACGCTTAAATTTTATTTATTTGTGTATATGGTATATGTCACTGTAAGGGTGCGTTTCCACTGACGCGGAGTGGAACGGAGCGGTGGACTGTCATTGGCCAACTGTGACGGGCCAAGAGCGGAGTGGAGATTTCGAGCACTGTGATTGGCCTATTCACAGCCCGCTCCGCTCCACTCCGCCCAGCACCGCGTCAGTGGAAACACACCCTAAGGGTGTTACCAGACGAATCGATCGATCGTCGGTCGATACACATTGCGTTGCTGTTTTAAAAACATCCACAATTTTAATTTTTCTATTAAAAATAGTAATTATTGAGTTTCTTGCCGGCCCTTCTCAATGGAAACAGCATTAAGAACCGATGGTAACGCTAAAATATTTATGTTGACTATTCATAGTGCTTCCTTTATCCTACATGAATATAAATATTTTGACTTTGACTTATAATTAAAACAATATTATGTTCTTTCCAGTTTAATGGAAGCGTTGCAGAGTGGTTCCGCGTTTAGCAGAGAACGACCAAGAAAGAAAGCCAACCCACGGGTCGCAGGAGGTAAGATTACAATCAATACTTACGTTATAAAACGTTTTATAACACTGTTTCAAAATGTTATATAACGTTACACAACTCTGTATCAAAATTTTATTGACAGTGTTTCAAAATGTTATGTAACGTTACATTAAACTATATCAAAATGTTATATAACATGGTATCGGTATGTTATAAAACACTACATGATGATTCAGAGATCCGAAATAATTTTACATAATGCACGAGTGTAGGGCGCAGAACTAAGAGTAAAAAAATCTAAAGTAATGTTTTTGGTGCCAGTTTTAAACACTTGTTAATTTCGAGTGTTATGGGATGTTTTCATAGACTATTTTTTTGAATATTAGTGGTCGCTACTCTTGCAGTTTATACAGTTTATAAGTGTTTAAAGGCATCAACAGAAAAGTTGTGTCATATATTTAAAGGGTCATAACTCAGAAACTATGATAGTTACGCATAGTTCGTCTTCATTAGGCATCTACATGTCAGCTACCGTATATGTAGCTTAATTATTATTCCGGACTTTCGATACACCCTGTATTGTAATTATCCTGTACTCAGGTGTTTATATAACAATGTTATAAAACGTTATAAATCATAAGCAGTGTTTCGCACAAAGTAGTGATTGCTACGATGAAAACAGCATCACACCACTAAATCGATATGTTTTTAAATCGATTTTGACACGCACACACTAGTAGAGGATCACGGTGAAGAGGAGGGACTAGTTCATGCAATATTGCACCGAATAGAAGGTACGTTACATGCTATAGTGAGCCAAGAAAATAATGTTGCACAATTTTTGTAGAATTTTATTTTTGAATCCTAGCAACACTGTTTTATCACGCTGTGGTAGTTTTAATTTATTGTTACACTTATAAAAACATATCATTCTGTCATATAGGGTCGTTCATAAATTACGTGAGGCGATTTTGGTGATTTTTCGACCGGGGCCACGTGAGATAGGGTGAGATTCGGCTCTACCCCCCACCCCCACCTCCTCAGCGTCTCACGTAATTTATGCACGCGCCCTATCTAGTAGTGTACCTAGGTAGGTAAGGCACATGGTGCCATTCAAAGGCCCCACGCCAAAATTAAAAAAATATATATTACATAAATAAATAATACTAATTTTTTTTTTTTTTTAAATTTTGTTTGTTATTATAATTTCTAAGTTCCGATAATCATGGTAAGCTCATCCAAAAAAATGAATTGTACAACGAAATGACAGAAACGGTGGCGCCACTCCATTGTGGGCGGCGGCCACTCCTGCGCAGGCCCAGGGAGTCCTCGCCGCGGCTAGAGACATACACACAAGTGAACTGAGTGTCGATGTACGCTTTACATGTTCAACACACTAATCAACAGTCGTACAGTCAGTCCAGCGAGTTGTGATATTTTCGACATATTGACTTTGACAACAAGAATAAATAAAAATAAATAAATTAGAATATTGTTCGCCTAGGGAGGAAAATTACCGATTAACAGTGGATTTTCATACACTTTCAGTTCGTCCCCCTATTACATTAGGACTAAAATACCATCCGCGGGTTATGAATCCACTGCGGTACACCTCTGACTACCCCTTCGGGAAACACAGGCGTGATGGTATATTAAAAAATATGAAATTTTATGTCGTTTGAAGTTAGCTGTCAACAAAATGTCACAGGTGTCATAATTCGTTGGACTGACTATAGTCTAATTTTTAGTTACGTTCGTGGTTTATTACATAACAAGCATGGTTTTAGTAGCTACTAGAATTAATATGAAATAATAGGGTAAAATAAAACTAGGTGTAATTGGACAGTGTCAATAACTGGTCACTACATTTAACCGGCAATTTTAACCGTTTAAAATAAGAGTTTTATTCAAAAAACGCAATCGGTCATCACTATGGCGTTTTTTGTACATAAATCTTGTTTTATGCGGTTATCATAAGTAGTGGCTAATAACTGACAGTGGTCATTTACACCTAGTTTTATCCTACTAGTAATTCATTGTAATCAATGGAGTCTTACCATTTAAATTTTATAATGAAACTATCCATGGACACTTCACTTTCAAACTGTCCCATAACTGATGGTGTATTTTGGGGTACAAGCGAGACTAAAATTATCGATTTGTCCCCTCGTCGGCGATTGGGGATCTGGGGCCCTACCACCACCTCTTATAGCGGTACCTTACAGCGACTTTTTGTAATTATGACGTACCTTATTGTCATGACAATAAGGGATGTCAAATTATAAAAAGTCGCTGTAAGGTTAAAATAATACCGCTATAAGAGGTGGCGTTATAGCTGCAGATCAAATAATTTGTCCAATTTATCCCCTTGTACGTAACAAGGGGTCAGAACAAACTTTTTATTCCTGTTTGTTTCTGTGTCAAACGGGAATAATTCTGCCAGACAGCGTCGTACCTCTGTACTTATCCTTACTCTGTGACTATACAGTTGGGCAAGAGACCCCTTTTCCAAAATAAACTCGTCAGACCCCATAGCCAAATTACTTTAAAAATCCTATCTCTAGTTTTTTTTCCTATGGATACAAAATACTTAATTAGGTAATTATTTTTTGAAAAAATAAAAGTCAAGTCAAGTCAAGTCAAAGCGTTTATTTTGTTTAGGCCTTCGGGGGCACTTACAAATTGTCATTTTACATTTTTTCCTTAAATTCTACTGCCGGATCGGAAACGCGACCTCGACCTCGAAGATCCGGCAAGAAACTCAGCGGGCTTGTCTTTTTTACATTGTTTTTTTTTATTGTTTTATCTTAAAAAACTTCTTAAGAAACCTTTAAGATCGAAATAAAAAATCAGTGTGATTCAGTCATTCTTATAACAAGTTGGTACACGTAACACAACTTACTGTATCTTGAAAGTTTCAAATTAGAACTTGTGTTAATTATTAGGGGTCGATTTTTAGACCTCGTCGACCCCCAAAATCAGTTTTCGTTTATGTCGACCCCTGGGAAACCGATTTCGACCCCCCCCCCGGTCTAGTATGTAATATCGACCCCTCCCCGGTCTAGTCTGTGTATATTTATTTGTTTGTTTGTTCCACAGCTGAGAGGCGAGCCCAGCTGAGCAGGTCTCGGTCTAGGTCCGGACTGACGGGACCGATGACAACGCGGGAGCTTACCAAGTGAGTGTACATCTTATTAGCTGTGTCCACAAGAGCCGAGCGGCGCACCCGAGCAGTCACTTTTGACGTCTGACCACGTACGAATCACGTCATAACTGGGGGACGTCAACCTGAAGGGAAGTGGGGCAGAGGGAGAGGATGGGGGAGGGGGGGTTTATATATTTATTACATTATTTATTACATTGCGACCAAAATAATCGGTGAATTGTGCACTACCATTTCTATCTACCCGAGGCGCTCATAGCCAGCTGCAATCACTGATCGGTGAACGATCGGAGGTTAAGCAACGCTCGGCAAGGTCAGTCAGAGATGGATGAGCGTTTAGTGGCATTTGAACTGAGCGTCTCCGTGCTTCGGAGGGCGCGTTAAAAGTCGGTCCCGGTTGTTGTCATCTAGGCAGCAGTCGTTAAGCCTTGTCAGAAGCCCGCGGCTTGAACAACTCTGACACCAGGTACCAGGGAACCATACGATAAGAAGAAGGTCTACTAAATGAATGAAAAAAAAGACAAGCCCGCTGAGTTTCTTGCCGGATCTTCTCAGTCGAGGTCGCGTTTCCGATCCGGCGGTAGAATTTAAGGAAAAAATGTAAAATGACTATTTATGAGTGCCCCCGTAGGCCTAAACAAAATAAACGCTTTGACTATATGTTGTTGTTTTGTTGCAGTGAGCTGTTGGGCAACGCGTGATGTAACCGCCCATATCAAGTGATACTAGTAACATAATATTGACACACGCGAGATCCACAATAATAACGAATCATCATCATGTCAGCTAAAAGACGTCCACTGTTGGACATAGGCCTCCCCCAAGGTGTCCCCCAACGCCCGGTCCTGTGCTGCTTGCATCCAGCGATTTCCCGCGACCCTGGTCAACCTTTCTGTTATTCGGGAGTAGCAACCATTACTATTCATAAAATAGTCTGAAAATTTTGTGAAAGTTTTTGATATTTAAATTTTTATTTAAAAAATAATCGAATTTCAATATTCATCCAAACCCCCAATTATTATTTCTCACTTTTGGAACATTCTGTATACAAGGTGTCATTCTGTATACAAGTGTCTCTTTCTGTCATGGGTCCGCCCACAGAGTAAAGACTAAAGAAAGACGTGCCCTTATTAGATATATGTATGAAACAAAACGTGGTCATTGTTTTTTCATTTTCATTGTTCTATCTACCGGTAAATAGTTGAACTACTCGCTTCGTTTTATGTCGACGTTAGTACTAGGCCGACCACTCGGCCGACTTGCTTAGGGCCAGTCCCCTTAGTAACTGGTCCATGGGTCCGCCGTACTTTTGTCCTACCAAGAAAATGGCGCCAGGTTGTCTGGATCTCACGTGTGAGTTATAATCTTTATATTGCTTATGTTAAGCATACACAAGACACTAGACACTCAGTGTATACATCGAGTGTCTACGTGTGTCCACCACCTTATTACACTTGTAGTGGCGGTGTCGACACACTGAGATACACTGAGTGTCCAGTGTCTAGTGTATCCTTAGCATTAAATTGAGATGTTGAGTATTTTTTTATTGCAAAATTATGCTGAGTGAAATTACCTATAAGTCCTATATTGCTATTCGTAACTTTATTATTTTAAAATGCAAAAGGAACTCTGTCTGTCTGTTACGTTTTCACGACTAAACAGCTAAACTAATTTTGATGAATTTTGATATATACATAGACAGGACATTAGAGAAGGATATACTCTACTTTTTGTTGCGAAATTAAAACTTGAAACATCACAATTCGTGCAATATAAATGTTATATCAATAAATAGTTAAGTGTAAAACATTAAATTATAATTATAGTTCTTGCAATTCACGAAGGCGACCGGCCCTTGGTTGTGAAAACACGTATCTGTATACGTGTTAATGTGTGCGTTAACGGCTCCGCCACGCACGCACACTGTCACAATTGTGTATGTACATGTCGAACACAACCAAGGACCGGTCGCCTTCGTGAATTGCAAGTACTATACCTACATAATTGACATTAAAAACTTAAGATGCTTACATTCCAGCTTGAAATTTATAAAGTTTATTAATTGCCCACTGCTGGGCATGGGCAAAGAGACAATCACTAAGTATCTATCATTCTAATCTATGAATTCTATAATACAATGGACTGGGGGCGATCCCAGTGACACCCAGACCAGGGCATATTGCGAAAAGGACGTTTCCGAAATTTGCCTCTGTCGGGAATCGAACCCAAAACCACCCGATCTAACTTGCAACTTGGTCGTCAACTTACAAATATATTTAACTTGGCAGTGGCTAAATGCGAAAAGCAAGAGCCTATAATAAAAAAAATACACATTTGACAACTGTGGTATATTTTGTTTAAGTGTTGCCATTAAAAAAAATAAAAGTGATTTACTCTTTCTTGAAATTCTGTAAACGCTTATCCCCAAATTTATAAAGAGTTATGATGGACTTATACTGGCCTTACAAATCACTTTTATTTGCTTTGTAATATCGTTGTAAAGTGGCTAAAAATAACTATAAATTTGAAGGTCATTTTCATTTTAACCCCACACTTTTTGTATAGAAAATAGTTCTTTATTTAGTTGTAACACTGCAATTGTTCTTTACTACACGCGAAGGATGTAAATGTAATTAGGTGCGGCCACAAGTCCCGAGCCTCGCCCGTGCAATCAGTCACTACGTTATTTCTACGGCGTTAGATTTTTGTGAGATTTTTGGAAATAAATAATTTATGAAAGCTGATGACTCGGGCGCGCCGCGGTTTCTCGGTACATGTGAACGCCGACAATTTTGATATTATAATTAAATAAACATTAAGTTTTTTAATATGTATAGACGGGGAACTATGTACACTCAGCGACATATTTTGGTGAAGCTTTTTGATTTATTTATAGAATCGATGTTGATCAACGACACATCGTTTTATGTTTACGATTTACGGTTTGTATACGTCTTTTAAGATAATCATGCACTTTATTTAGAGATTAAAACGCTCTTTAGGGTACTGAAATCGAATAAACCATCTAATTAGTTTTTTTTAATCGTAAAAAAAAATATTCGTAATAAATACGTAGGTAATATTTTTTATTTATTCAACCTGATTTTTCTTTTTATTTATATTATAAGGGAAAATTTATTAATCTATACAAATAAATAAAATTGACATGTCTGTTTATAATGCCAAAATAACAGCTTTTTACTTAATACAAAAATTAAAGTAAACATGGTACTTTAACTAAAAAACATTTTTTTTTGTATGGTTATATGTCCGTCAGTCTGTATGTTTGTTTGTCTGTCTGTCTGGATGTTTGTCCCGTATAATCTCCGAAACAGCTGGACCGATTTTGACGGGACTTTCACTGTCAGATAGTTGATGTAATAAGGAGTAACTCAGGCTACTTTTATTTAAGAAGAAAAATTGTGAGTTCCCCGCAAAAAAAAACAGGCTGCCGTAGTAATTTTTTAAGAAAATCACGCGTACGGAGTATTTTAATATACATATTTTTAACGTAATTAAAGTAAATATCGTACGCGACAAAGCCCCAATGGTACTGCTAATAGCAAGCACAAAAATACGTATACAATTCACATTATAGTTAGAAATTATATAATTGTAATGATCGCTATCAAATTTATGTCGCTGAGTGTACCTAGTATTATATTACAATGTAAATATATTTTTGTAAAATGTTACATTTTTACTTAATAATAATGTTTTTGAAACTATGTGGTTGTATTTATTTCCCGTAATCCCATCAAAAATACCGGGCCCCGAGTCTGGTAATATTTTTTAAATGTATGTGACTACCAATCAGAGGGTCCATCACTATAGCACAACGCAACAGTGGCTTCACAATGGCTAAGCGACTTAGGGCCCTGATGTTAATCAGTTACCGTTGCCTATAGGCTTGCAAGGGGAGTGGGACAAGAGGGATAGGAAGGGGAGGGGGATTGGGATTCCCCGGTTGTATCTATAAACAGTGATGCTATGTTATTTCTACGCATGTCATAATATAATAATAATATCCTGGGACATTTTGTTACACACGGCTACCTGATCCCATACTAAGCAGGGCTCGTACTATGGAAACCAGATAACTGATATTACTACATATACTACTTTTTGTTTGTAAATACATACTATACATAATTACAGCCAGACTCGGGACATGCAGACATGTTCATGCACACAACTGCATGTCCCGGGTAGGAATGGAACCTACGACCTGCAGCGTGAAAGGCCGAATCTTAGCCAAACGCCAACGGGTCCGTCAAAAGTAAATAAACTATACTAAAGTAAATAAAATACAGTCAACATCGATCTTAAAGTGGGCCACTCCACACGTTTTCAAGCACCTCCCAGTAGAGATTAGTGCCAAACTCTGAATAAGGGCCCTACTATGAGCACGCAAGCACAAGGCTTTACTCTGCTTCAAACGAAAACGAAATTTCGGACGAAATTCGCGTATTTCCTACTATAGTCTGATTTTTAATTAGACGAAGCAAACTGATAGCTATAAATGTCACTGTTCTATGAATTTGAACCTTATTTGTTCTATTTATATCGAAAAGTGACATTAGCACCTGTCAGTTTACTTCGTCTAATTAAACATCAGACCATACGTTTCTCATTGATTTCGACATTTCTTACGAACCAAAATTGTTTGACGTCTGCGTCGTCGTCGAATCTAAACGTCAAACAATTTTCGTCCGTAAGAAATGTCGGAATCAATGAGAAACGTAGTAGGAAATACGCGTATTTCGTCCGAAATTTCGTTTTCGTTTGAAACAGAGTAGGCCCTCAGATGCAAGTTACTATCCTCGAGAGATATTCACAAGCTATGAATTCACAAGATTTTTTCTGTATACACGGCGACAAGGTTCACCACCTGTCACGTTGGGTTCTGACTATCAGGTGAAACGTGGGCTTTGAGTTGGTTAATACATCCACAATGAATGTGGTGGTGTATGGCCACTCAAGCCTCTGACTACCACCGAATGGGGATAAAAAAGTTAAACCTTATTTTTTTTTTTTATGGATTCACTTAGATCGTGCATCGTTTACAACAGGGGGTTACTTTGAAAAACGAAACGAAAGCTTCGGCTGACGGATCGGGCGAACGGATCCGAAGGACGGATTCGATCGTGATTTGACGTTTCTTCTTTCGTGGATCCTACTCTGAAAGTTATTTGACATTTACGATTTCAGCGTTTGACATGGTTTTGATCGTAAGAAACATCAAAAATCACGAGTATCGAATCCGTACTTCGGATCCGTAGCACTTTCGGAGTAGGAAATCGCCCGATCCGTCAGCCGAAGCTTTCGTTTCGTTTTTCAAAGTAACCCCCCTGAAACGTTTTGGGGTTTGAACCTTTTACAATACGAAGTATTACGGTCATTCGATTTTTACTCAGTTTACAATGATTTTACAAAGCATTTCTAAACAATAGTGATTTGTATTGCCAGTGTAAGTCAATCATAACTAATCTAACAAAGGCTTCGCTCGTACGTTGGCCACCTGAAGGGGATTGGATAAAAGGGGGGTGGGGGGGGGCTTCTGGCTATCTCACTCATCGTAGTTCTGTACTACCTACTATATCATGACAGTATCAAAACAGTCCGACTGGGCGGGGTTACTCTGCAGCCAAGTCCCGCCCACCGGCGCGCGCGCCTCGCGAACGCTATTCATAATCTTGCGAGCTCAAAATAAAATTGTTATAGGTAGGTTTAAATAAATATCGCCAGACTTACACACCAACTGTATGGTCCCATACTAAGCAACGCTTGTACTATGGGTACCGTACAATGGACTGGGGGCGATCCCAGTGACACACAGACCAGGGCAAATTACGAAAAGGCCGTTTCCGAAACTTGCCTCTGGTGGGAATCGAACCTGCAACCTTCCGATGCAGTGAGTAGATCGGCCGTCATTTATGAAAGTAGCAAGGAACTGAACCCTGAACCCCGAGAAATGTAGATAATGGGTTAGGCGCTCATAGCCAGCTGCAATCGCTGATCGGTAAACGATTGGAAGTTAAGCAACGCATGGCAAGGTCAAACAGAGATGGGTGACCGTTTAATGGTATTTGAACTGAGCGTCTCCGTGTTCCGGAGGGCACGTAAAAAGTCGGTCCCGGTTGTTGTCATTTAGATAGCAGTCGTTAAGCCACGTTAGAGGCCTTCGGGCGGCTTGAACAACTCTGACACCAGGTTGGCCACTAACCATACGATAAGAAGAATGGGTGCTTGCTAAAATAAAACAAAATAATTAGTTATTCAATATAATTTATTGTAAAGATATCTACAAAAAATGATTTAACTAATTACCTATTTATTTTATGAAATAAAACTGACCTGATACTTACATACTCTTTAGTAAAGTCTTCTGTATAAGGTTTTTAGGTACATTTTAATGAGCAATTATACCTACAGCTGGCTTATTAAGCAAGAGAGCTATACCACGGCCAACTAGAAGCGATACGAACATGAATACATCCCACTTCCCACTAATATTATAAATGTGCAAGTTTGGGGCCATCCATTAATTACGTCACACGAATTTCATGATTTTTAGACTCCTCCCCCCCTTGTCACAGCTGGTCACATTTTCGAGACTCCCCCCCCTCCCTGTGTGACGTCACATATTTTTTTACAATTTTCAGAAATTTTCAAAAATGTTCGGTTACAGTTCAAATTTCGGTTTTAATACTTGGATATATTAGATTTTTTAATGTGACGTCACTTAACTTAGGACCCCTACCCCTCCCTTGTCACACAATGTCAAATTTCGTCGACCCCTCCCCCCCTTTACGTGTGTCGTAATTTATGGATGGCCCCTTTGGATGGAAGGATGGATGTGTGGATATATTGATGGATGTTTGTTACTCAATCACGCCAGAACGGCTGAACGGATCTGGATGAAATTTGGCACAGAGATAGTTTATAACCTGGATTAACACATAGGATATTTATCCCGATAGTAAGTTATGCGCGGACAAAGTCGCGGGTGGAACCTAGTTATTTCATAAGTTAGTATGACCTACGTAAGTTATTTTTAATCTTTCGCCTTATTTAATTTTTAACTAGCTGTGCCCGGAATTTCGTGCGTGTGCAATTTATCAAAAAATTAACACCAATTGCAAAAATTAACACCAAATGGCCGCCCAAATTTTAGCAATCCCGGCGATAACCAACTTGAACTCGAACATTTCGTTTCGTATCGCTCTTCGTTGGCCGTGGTGTACATAGCATTATTTGTCTTTCTGTGCGTTACCTAAAGGTCTGCTACAAATCCTTGATAATTAGGGTTCCGTACCCAAAGGGTGCCAACGGGACCCTATTACTAAGCCTACGCTGTCCATCTGTCCGTCTGTCAGCGGGCTGTATCTCACGAACCGTAATAGGTAGAGAGTTGAAATTTACAAAGAATGTGTATTTCTGTTACCGCTACAATATAAACATTAAATAAAATTTAAAAATAAAGGAGATTCCCATACAAAAAACTTGATATTTTTGACGTTTTTATTCTCGGTGGTACGGAACCCTTTATGTGCGCGTCCGACACGCACTTGGCCGGTTTTTTATTAATATAATTATTTATTTAATTCTAAATCGTTATGGTACACCATCTTTAGCGGCTAGGGCTTGCACGATGCACCTTAGTCTAGCTAAACTGTTCACTCCACACGACGAATTGTCACCTGCACAAAAAGATACAGTTACGACATATATTAATTATTAGCGGCTGTAGCCAGGGGCAAACAAGTTGGGCTAGCAATCGGAAGGTCCCAGGTTCGATCCCCGGTGGGGCATGCACCGATGGATGAATTTTCATCTATGTGCATAATTTACAGTTCGCTTACGGTGAGGGAAAACATCATGAGGAAACCTACCTATCCCTCGGGAGTAGGTAATAGTCAGTTCCTGTATACACGGCGCCAAGGTTCAACACAAGGTTCCTATTAAATGCCATCGGTCGCTTACAGCGTCACGCGTACGCCGCGTCACAATGCTTACTTAGAAATGTACTGTTGTGGTGTCTTTCACACGCCGACGTCACTATAGTAACATTGTGACGCGGCGTACGCGTGACGCTGTAAGCGGCCGATGGCATTTAATATGAGACCACGGCCAGGGGAGCAGACGCGGCGCCGACCTTTTAGAGACCAGTAAACATGCCCTTTGACCCCATGTTGTAGAGGAGTCCAAAGGAAAGACCTACCTACCTTCATCATCCCAGCCGAAAGACGTCCACTGCTGGACATAGGCCTCCCGCAAGGTTCGCCACAATGACCGGTCTTGCGCTGCCCGCATCCAGCGGACTCCCGATTGGATTCGATCGGATTAAATTGCGGATTGCCTACCTACCTTAGTAACATAAAACAAACTTACTACTTAAGAATGGTTTTTCTTTCTCTGGTTTCGTTTCAAGTCTCTCGTACTGACTTCTGGGCATCGTGACCGGAGACTCCATGTAGTTCTTACAAGACTCAGACTCAAGCTGTGAACAAATAGATAAATAATGCAAGTTTATAGAATAATAAATATCCTGGGACATTCTTTTACACACGGCTACCTGATCCCAAACTAAGCAGAGCTTGTACTATGGAAACCAGATAACTGATATTACTACATATACTACTTTTGTTTGTAAATACATACTTAATATACATATACACCCAGACTCGGGACATGCAGACATGTTGATGCACACAAATGCATGTCCCGGGTAGGAATCGAACTTACGACCTGCTTGATAGGCGGAATCTAAACCAACCACGCCAACGGGCCCGTCAAACAGTAGGACAGAGAGGAGGAAAGCGGACTATTTTGGACAATCGCATGTCTTTAAGTTGTATGTATGTCTGTAAGTATGTTTTCGTGTTTTTAATAGAAAATCGTTCGTCACAGACAGAACAATATTATTGGCAATTTATACGAGATGTCGTGTGCGTGCGTCGCGATGTTAAATTGTCATTAATACCCGTCCGCGGATTATTTATCTGTACACGTGCGCGTGCGCCGAAATAGAATTACAGAGAAGACGATATTTAATTGCCTCAACTCGCTGCGGACCTTGTGATTTTGTTTTGAATAAATCATAAATGTAAGCTGGATATGATAAATACTAGAACTTGGTTTCGGTGAGGGTAAACATCGTGAGGAAACCTACCTATCCCTCGGGATTAGGTAATAGTCAGTTCCTGTATACACGGCGACAAGGTTCACCACCTGTCACGTTGGGTTCTGACTATCTGGTGAAACGTGGGCTTCGAGTTGGTTAATACCTCCACAATGTGGTGGTGTATGGCCACTCAAACCTCTGACTACCCCCGAATGGGGATAAAAGTCGTGATGTTACATTTATTTATATTTTTATAACTTGATTTGGCCGAAAAAACATAGCGCATAGATAGTTCATAGCCAGCTGCAATCACTAATCGGCGATCGGAGGCTAAGCAACGATTGGCAAGGGGTGTGGTTAGAGGGGGAGGAAGGGTTTCGAGCCGAATCTCACGACATCTCACCAGGGGGTGGAGTTGAAAATTCACCAAAATCGCCTCACTTTAAGGACGTCTAAGGGGGCGTCCATAAACGGGGGAGGGGGTCGAGCATAATCTCACCAAATCTCACGTGGGAGAGAATCTCGGCAAATCTCACGTAATTTTTTTTTACCGCAAGAAACAGTATGAAATTGCAAGAAAACTGCCACAGAATATATCTTTTGAAAAATCTCATGTGAGATTAGAGGGAGAGGGAGGGGGTCGAGCAAAATCTCACTAAATCTCACCAAGGGGGAGAGGGGGGGGGGGTCGAAAAATCACCAAAACCACCTCACGTTATTTATGGACGGCCCCCTAAGGTCTAGCGGGTGCGCGGCGTCGCGAATCAAACCCGCATTTGATACGTACATGGAATAGCGACTTGCGAACCGAAATAAACCATGTTCGTATCTGCCGGATGCAAATTATGTTAAATTGTATCTATCTCTGCCATACCACAGATTAAAGACTAAAGAAAGAGGTGCCCTTATTAGATATTTGTATGAAACAAAACGTGGTCATTGTTTTTTCATTTTCATTTTACTATTTACCGGTAAATAGTTGAACTACTCGCTTCGTTTTATGTCGATGTTAGTACTAGGCCGACCACTCGGCCGACTTGCTTAGGGCCAGTCCCCTTAGTAACTGCTCCATGTGCCATACATAGCGTTACAGCCGTGGTCTCCTTTAAATGCCATCGGCCGCTTACAGCGTCACGCGTACGCCGCGTCACAATGTTACTATAGTGACGTCGGCGTGTGAAGGAGACCACAACAGTACATTTCTAAGTAAGCATTGTGACGCGGCGTACGCGTGACGCTGTAAGCGGCCGATGGCATTTAATAGGAGACCACGGCCTTCATGACACTGGGTGACATCTAACTTGTTGGCACTTCTTCTTCTTATCGTATGGTTAGTGGCCAACCTGGTGTCAGAGTTGTTCAAGCCGCCCGAAGGCCTCTGACAAGGCTTAACGACTGCTGCCTATCTAGGCAGCAGTCGTTAAGCCTTGTCAGACAACAACCGGGACCGACTTTTTACGTGCCCTCCAAAGCACGGAGACGCTCGGTTCAAATGCCACTAAATGGTCACCCATCTATGCCTGACCTTGCCAAACGTTGCTTAACCTCCGATCGTTTACCGATCAGTGATTACAGCGGGCTATGAGCGCCTCAATAATAGTAAGGTAGGTACTATGTAAATAATAGTACTGTGTAGTGGGTAGGTACTGCACATTAAGGATCGCCTCTCATCCACGTGCAGTCCGCATTTTGACCTTCTTAGAGCATATCTCGCGTAGAAGCTCCGTCAGCCTGGAAAGGCTTATTATGACGGGAAAAGTGGAGGGCACTAGATCTCGTGGCAGACCTCCCGCTAGATGGAGCTCGCAGATCACTGAGCTTACGCATCTCCAACTGCACAAAGCGGTACACGTCGCGGGCGACAGAAGCCGGTGGAGGAAAATTGCCCTCCAGAAGTAGAGTATTTTGTACATACTACATTATCGGAAAGTCCCAGGTTCGATCCCCGGTGGGGCATGCACCAATGGATGAATTTTTGAAGAATCTATGTGCATAATTTACAGTTCGCATACGGTGAGGGAAAACATCGTGAGGAAACCTACCTATCCCTCGGGATTAGGTAATAGTCAGTACCTGTATACACGGCGACAAGGTTCACCACCTGTCACGTTGGGTTCTGACTGATGAAACGTGGGCTTTGAGTTGGCTTAATACCTCCACAATGTGGTGGTGTATGGCCACTCAAGCCTCTGACTACCCCCGAATGGGGCTAAAAGTCGTGAGGTTATAATTTTTTTTTTTCATAATCTTCACGATCCTCAGAATGGAGGTAACGACTGGGAAGAGAAGAAGTGGGTATGTACTAACCACAGCTGCCGCTCTTAAGGCTGCTTGCAACCGTTCTATATGCTGTATTGCTGCCCTTAATATCTCCAGTTTTGGCAGCCGCCCACTGCCTGCGCGGGCCCTTATTCTTAGTTCTTCAAATGCGGCGTTTACCTGTAAAGAAACTCTCATTGTCAGAAATCAGAGTTATAGCCGCTTGCCGCAGTGGTTCGAGCGTTGGCCGTTCGGCTCACTGCATCGGATGGTTGTGGGCTCGATTCCAGGGGTAAATTTCGGAAACGGCCTTTTCGTTATTAGCCCTGAGGGCCTACTCTTTTACAAACGAAAACGAAATTCGCGTATTTCCGCCTTATCTATTCTGTGGTATTTCCTAGTTTTCCGGAATCAATGAGAAACGTAGTAGGAAAAACACGAATTTTGTCGAAATTTCGTTTTCGTTTGTAAAATAATTACTAGCTCCCGCCCGCGACTTCGTCCGCGCATAATTTATCCCACGGGAACATACTATCGGGATAAAAAGTATCCTATATGTTAATCCAGGTTATAAACTATCTCTGTGCCAAATTTCATCCATATCTGTTCAGCCCTTCTGGCGTGATTGAGTAACAAACATCCATCCATTTATACATACATCCTAACTTTCACATATATGCTGCGTTCCATTCACCGTAATTTTTGTTATTTTCGTCCACAAAAAGTGTTAAAAACGATAATTTTGATCACTTTCAGTACAAGTTGGTGCGAGTGGAACGAGATTTGTGGACGAAAATAACGAAATTTACAAAATTAACAGTGAATGGAACGCACCACTCATATAAGTGGGATTATTAATTAAAATTATGTTGAAATCATGTCAATATTGCCAATACGGCAATTCTGGTGAATTACCAATCAGAATGCCCTCAAGTTTTTTATCTAGTCATTGAAATGTTAGGAGGTACAATATTTGCTAAAATACATCGATGAATTATACTTAAGGTTAAAAACTATTATCATTTAAAAAATCTGATACAGAATAATAACATCTTTCCAATAATAAAGATAGAAGTTTTTTTTTAATGATTCTCAAGGGTTGCACTTTAAAATCATTTGGAATTTTGTTATAGATAACAGGTGCCATACCGATAAAAAAAAAACTCGATAGTGCAGTTTTATAGCCACTTGTATGCAATAGGTTTTGGTATTGAGACCTCAATGTAACAGTTCTGTGTCTAGTTTCATTTAACGTTATAAAAAGGTCTAAAAGTAAAAGTAAGTTAAAATAAAAGTAAGTCATATAAGTACGTTTTAGGCCGCGCTCACTTTGAATGCTTTTTGTCCGAATTTTACTCGTGCATACACGTACGACCAACTCGCACCCAGTGTGCGCACTCCCGTAGTACTTGGAAGGTCGGGATCATTCGTGTTGTTCGTACGTGTATGCACGAGTAAAATTCGGACGAAAAGTCATCCAAAGTGAGCGCGGCCTTAGAGGCCTCGGCGGGCTTGAACAACTCTGACACCATGGGGCTTACCACAAGCTCTTATTGCGATTCAATTATAGGAACTTTTTAACGACGTTTTAATGACGTTTCTTATTGTCATGACAATAAGGTACGTCATTGCACAAAAAGTCGCTGAAACGTTAATACGTTCCTGTAATTGAATCGCAATAAGAGCTTGTGGTAAGCCCCCAGGTTGGCCAATACGATAAGTAGAAGAATCTTTTTCAAAACTATTTTTCCATTGGATCGTGTTGTCCTAAAATAGTACAAACCGGTTGATATTCCTCAATGTGTCTTCCGGATTTGTCCGCCCAGCTCACTATAATCCAATAATCCTTCGTACGTGACTATTGAGGAGACAGCATTTTATTTATATGTTATTACATCTTAGAACTTTGACACGAGATTAACGAGTTTCTTATTTAATGTGGCGCAGGGCTGGGCAGTATTTGAATTACTTGTAATTAAAATACGTAATTGAAATACAAATACGTATTTTGTATTTGTATTTTAATTACTTCTTAAAAATGTAATTTGTAATTAGTATTTCAAATACCTGACGCTGAGGTATTTTAGTTAGTATTTCAAATACTTATGGCTTCAAAATACATTTGAACATAAATACATTTAGCGATCTTATCAACGGCAAAATGAATGATGTAATTTTTATTTTAATTAAAGCAAAGCATGTATTTTTCCTAGCCCTGGACTTATGTGACAATCAAGCGTACGGCCCGCCTGATGTTAAGCTGTTACCGTAGCCTATAGATGCTTGCAATACCAAAGACATTGCTCGTACGTTGCTTACCTGAAGTGTGGAACAGAGGGAGGAATAAATATCGCCAGACTTACACACCAACTGTATGGTCCCATACTAAGCGACGCTTGTACTATGGGTACCATACAATGGACTGGGGGCAATCCCAGTGGGAGATTGGTACCTACTGGGGATCTAATAGGTAGCGACACTATGCAACATTGCAGCAATTCTACAAAAGCAATTCATTGTTCCGACCCTCCAGCAGAATCCGCTAAATTTCCGTGAAATGTTCACGATCACGAATGGCGAAGAATATGACTATTTAGCGGATAACTTAGCGGAATTGCTAAGGATTCTGCTAGAAAATCAGTAACATTAATTGCATTGGCAACGTTGCATAGTGCCGTTCACGACCAGACGGGCTAGACAAGCGGCTGACGTCTACAAGCGTTCCTTCAAATCGCTACGCTTCATGTATGGAAATGACATAAGTCACGTGATCTACATAGCAACTTGTTGTTGATCTACATAGCGACGTTTGACATTTCCATACATTGTGAAGTCTATTCTATTCTATTCGATTAGCGTTCATGCCACTTGTCTAGGAGGGCTGGTATTATTCTAACCCAATATCCATAGATTACCAATACCACAGAGGTACTATTTCTTCCACAGATTAATAGAAATAGGCAGATGTAGTCTTGGCAACAAACGATGTGAAGCCGCGTAGCATTTTATGTGTGCGTGACAACTAGGAGCGGCACTAGGGGCACATACATCTGTGTGCGTGTAAAGTTGTGTAGTTATAAGGCGAGATTGTATTCGCTTTTTTGTTTTGTATTTGCTTTGGTGGCCTCACTTTCGTGTTCTATGCACTCCATCTGTAGCTCCTAAATCTATGATTTCTTCCATCTTAAAAGCTATCACCACAAATTTTATTTAAAAGCTTCCCCGCCCTGACACTCAGTTTAATTGACTTTAAAATACCCGGGGGGTGGCCTGTCAGGGCAATTTACACGCGCCGGCACATCTGTGACGTGTTTAGTGATGAGATGTTCTCGAGAACATTCTCACCCGCGGAAACTTACGGAAACTTACTCGTGAGAATTTTCGAGAATTTATCTTCTGAAGCATGTTAAACTTGGCACAAACCAAATTAAACATGCAAGTATGGTGGTTTTAATTGTTTTTAAGATTGAAAGTTAGGATAACGTCACCCAAAATAAAAAAATCTCACGAGTAAGTTTCCGAGGGTGAGAATGTTCTCGAGAACATCCCATCACTAGACATGTTTAAGTATATTCACGGCTATTCCCTTGTGGGGTTGGCGAATACAGAACTCTTTATTACCTCGGTAATAGGAAACTAAAGCTAAAGGGCTCTACTGGGTGAAATCGAAATCGTGGGCATATTTTAAACGGTGATTCTACACATGATTCAGAATATTTAGGGAATATTAATCAACAAATCAATTGATAAAAATTTATGACCCAGTAAGGTATAACAGTTAAATGGTTTGCTTATTTGCTTACCCGAGCAATATTTTTTTATCAATGGATTTTTTTATTTGTTTTCCCAAAATATTCCGAATCATGTGTTGAGTCATATTTTAAAATATTGCCCACGATTTCGATTTCACCCTGTATAGCCGTTTACTAGTACTTATGCAATCCATCTTGACTAAGGCTCGTAATAATAAATGTATCTCAAAGTTGAGATCGATCTTAAAATGTTTTTGACTGTTTTTGACAGATGTTCCACAGGTACATTAAACGCATTACCTATACGGTATTTTATAATTATATGTCCGCGTTATCTTATCACCCAGCCGTAAAGAGCTCTTTTTTAGGGTTCCGTACCCAAAGGGTGCCAACGGAACCCTATTACTAAGCCTCCGCTGTCCGTCCGTCCATCCGTCCGCCTTTCAGCGGGCTGTATCTCACGAACCGTAATAGGTAGAGTTGGAATTTTCACAGAATGTGTATTTCTGTTGCCGCTACAACAACAAATAAGTACTAAAAATAAAATTAAAAACAATGGGGATACCAAACACAAAACTTGATATTTTTGACGTCTTCATTCTACGGTGGTACGGGCCCTTTATGTGCGAGTCCGACACGCACTTGGCCGGTTTTTCTAGTTTACACTTTTCGACTTACTATTAATTTGATTGTATTCATTATATTAAGAGTCGGTCCCGGTTGTTGTCATCTAGGCAGCAGTCGTTAAGCCTTGTCAGAGGCCTTCGGGTGGCTTGAACAACTCTGACACTAGTTAGCCACTAACCATACGATGAGAAGAATTAAGAAGTAGAAAATTCTGAACTTTTTTAGTTCCGTATGGGGCCATCCATAAATTACGTCACACGTAAAGGGGGGGGTCGACGAAATGTGACATTGTGTGACAAGGGGGTGGGAGGGGTCCTAAGTTTTGAGACGTCACATTGAAAAATCTATTTTAGCTAAGAATTAAAACGAATAAATTTTGAAAATTTCTGAAAATTGTTAAAAATATGTGACGTCACCCAGGGAGGGAGGGAGTCTCGCAAATGTGACCAGCTGTGACAAGGGGGGGAGGGGTCTAAAAATCATGAAATTCGTGCGACATAATTTACGGATGGCACCAATCTCCGTGTCATCTAATCACAAAACTTTAAATAGATTCATTTTTAATTACAATATAAGATATTAAAACATGTCCCCTATAACTCAGACCACATAAAAATCGTACCGTCACTGACATCAATCGGGACAGATTTATTGTTAGCAATCATAATATTTAACATCGGCTACAAAACGGTACAAGTTCTTTGTAAAAATAACCCCGGTTCCCGTTTGAGAGGCATCGTAAATCGCTTTTTATGTGAAATTAAGATGTGCGCAGTATATCTACATGTTTACTGATCTCGCGACGCTTTTCTTATTGTTGGGTTGCGTTCATAGTGCGGTGAAATAGTAGATTTTAATAATTCACAAGTCCTTTGTTATAAGTTCTTGCAATTTGTTATTGCATATAACTAAAATGTTTAAAACAATTGATTTGATTAAACATGGAGACGCCTTTTTTTACACGACTGTCCAAAAAGAGGAGTGTATATGTGTTTAGGGTTCATGTATGTATGTATGTATGTGAGATTCTTTATTCCACCATAACTTATAAATGCCTGAACCGAATTGGATGTATGGGGTATCGTTAGAATCCTTACATCATTCCGGGTAACACTGGAATGTTTATTTTTGAAAAAAAAAACAATATGGCGGAATTATGGCTCAAAATTCAAATGTGAAAAAAAAATTTTTTTTTCTTCCATTATTACAATACTTATGGGTATCAAATTGAAGACCTTGATGTGCACATTTCAAAAATATATATTTTATTTTTGGCATAATTTAACATAGGTAGGGTGTACATGTAAAACAAACATTACATTTTTGGCTGCTGTCACTAAAATGCATAAACTAAAAACAAAATTAAAAAAAATTAAAAACACGACTACTCTGCCAAAAACGAACTAAAAAGTATAAAACAAGTGCAGTGTCATTGCAGTCGGGGGACCTCTTGAATTAAAAAATGCCACAGCACGGTCCCCCAACTGCAATGACACTGCACTTGTTTTATATTTTTTAGTTCGTTTTTGGCAGGGCAGTCGTGTTTTTTTTTTAATTATTATTTTTTTGTACTAAGCATCTATACTCCAATCACAATATATAGAGTTTGACACTAGGTTGGCCACTGACCACACGTTAGGAAGAAGATTATCAGATATCACTACTCAAATACAATTAAAAAAAAAACAGGCCATGTGCGAGTAGGATTCGCGCCCTGAGGGTTCCGTCCAAATATTATTATGTTTGTAGATCAACAACTAAGTTTGTATTGTTCCGAAAACAGGCAAAAATCGTTGACACTCGAATCTCGGGATGACTACTTATCTACAAACATAATAAATAACATTTGTACGGAACCCTCAGGGTGCGAGTCCTACGCGCGCTTGTCCGGTTTTTTATTTGTAATGAGTAGCCCAAATACAAATGTCCATGTCTCCAACTTCAGTAAAATTGAGAACCCTATACAAGCTTCCACCCCTTATTTTACCCCTTAGCCTTAGGGGTGGAATTATCCAACATCCTTCCTATGCTCTTCTTCTACGCTATAAAAGATAAAGACCGTTCAAATTTCATGCTTGTAACACCTGCGGTTTGGGCTGTGCAACTCTTGACAGACGGACGGACAGACAGACAGACAGATAGATAGACGGACAACAAAGTAATCCAATAAGGGTTCCGTTTTTTCCTTTTGAGGTACGGAACCCTAAAAAACATCTAATTCCGCTCCCAAGGTCCCAAATTCCGATTGCCTCGTGTGAACGAAACTTTAAGCGCAATACACACTAGCTTGGTGTCGGCGGCTTTAGCGCTTACACACCGAAGCAACACCCTTCAAAATAAGCCGCCGACACAACCCATCGACTTGTCGGCGGGTCGGTGACTTCAGTGTGTACTGCGCTTTACGAACTAATTCGCTGTTTTCAGGGTTTTATTTATTGTCTCCTGTAATGCGGTCGCGCTAATAGCTTCAATACTAATAATAAATTATTGTACACTTTACAACGGTAATGTGACTATGTAAATAGTATAGTGTTCATTAATGGCGGAAAATTGTGGTTTTGTGGGAGTCTAACTCGTTATTGGAAATCCTGTGTGGTTAAATAAAAGTTAAGATGCACACATTTGATGATCTATGTGTAAAAAGAATAAATATCCCCGACTTAGGTACACACCAAACCCCCAAATTTATGGACAGTTATATTCTGGGGACATTCTTTTTACTCACGGCTACCTGATCCCAAACTAAGCAGAGCTTGTACTATGGAAACCAGATAACTGATATTGCTTCATATACTATATTTTGTTTGTAAATACATACACATAATTACATCCAGACTGAGCACATACAGGCATGTTCATGCACACAAATGCATGTCCCGGGTAGGAATCGAACCTACCTGCAGCGTGATAGACGGAATCTTAACCACGCCAACGGTTATGACTTACACTGGCATTACAAATCACTTTTGTTTCTAGAAATGCTTGGTAAAACCATTGTAAATGCTAAAAAAAAATGTAATGTAACCACGAATTTTATCCCCGTTCGGGGGTAGTCAGAGGTTTGAGTGGCCATATAACACCACATTGTGGAGGTATTAACCAACTCAAAGCCCACGTTTCACTAGATAGTCAGAACCCAACGTGACAGGTGGTGAACCTTGTCGCCGTGTATACAGGAACTGACTATTACCTAATCCCGAGGGATAGATAGGTTTCCTCACGATGTTTTCCCTCACCGTCAGCGACTGTAAATTATGCACATAGATGAAAATTCATCCATTGGTGCATGCCCCACCGGGGAATAGGGGTGGAATTATCCAAAATCCTTCCTATACTCTTCTTCTACGCTATAAAAGACCGTTCAAATTTCATGCTTGTAACACCTGCGGTTTGGGCTGTGCAACTCGACAGACGGAGAGCCAGACAGACAGACAGATAGACAGACGGACAACAAAGTAATCCTATAAGGGTTCCGTTTTTTCCTTTTGAGGTACGGAATCCTAAGGGCTGTATCACACCTGGTGACGGGATTGGCGACCGTCACCAAGTAGAGTCCTGTCATATTTTGACATAATTCAATACGAATTATTGGCGACGGTAGCCAGCGACGTCGCCGGCCACGTATCCAAACAATTCAAATTAACAATTGGTATTACCTACCTGTCAAATTCAATACGAATTCGTCGGCGACGGTGGCTGGCGACGCGCTTGGCGTCCCGGTGAGATAGAGCCCTAAAAAACTTCTAATTCCGCTCCCCCAAGGTCCCAAATTCCGATTGCCTCGTGTGAACGAAATTTTAAGCGCAATACACACTGGCTTGGTGTCGGTGGCTTTAGCGCTTACACACCGAAGCAACACCCTTCAAAACAAGCCGCCGACACAACCCACCGACTTGTCGGCGGGTCGGCGACTTCAGTGTGTACTGCGCTTTACGAACTAATTCGCTGTTTTCAGGGTTTTATTTATCGTCTCCTGTAATGCGGTCGCGCTAATAGCTTCAATACTAATAATAAATTATTGTACACTTTACAACGGTAATGTGACTATGTAAATAATATAGTGTTCATAATGGCGGAAAATTGTGGTTTTGTGGGAGTTTAACTCATTATTGGAAATCCTGTGTGGTTAAATAAAAGTTAAGATGCACACATTTGATGATCTATGTTTAAAAAGAATAAATATCCCCGACTTAGGTACAGAAAGAAGAAAAGAAAGAAAGAAAGAAATAACTTTATTGCGATAAGCAGAAGCAAAGTAAAAAGTAAAAAAATAAAATTAATATAAAATATAAATAAAATTAAATTAAAAGGTAGGTAACAAGAACACACAACTTCTGCTCGGCGCAAACGAACCCAATACAGCATGTGCTGATCGACAAGGACCAGCGCTGGTCTTCCATTTGGCCCGTTTGGCGACCCCACGGGCGCAAACCACAAACAAATTTAAGAAAAACTAAAACCATAACTAAAAACACTACACACCAAACCCCCAAATTTATGGACAGTTATATCCTGGGACATTCTTTTTACACACGGCTACCTGATCCCAAACTAAGCAGAGCTTGTACTATGGAAACCAGATAACTGATATTACTACATATACTACTTTTTGTTTGTAAATACATATGTAATATACATAATTACACCCAGACTCGGGACATACAGACATGTTCATGCACACAAATGCATGTCCCGGGTAGGAATCGAACCTACCTGCAGCGTGATAGGCGGAATCATAACCACGCCAACGGTTATGACTTACACTGGCATTACAAATCACTTTTTTTCCTAGAAATGCTTGGTAAAACCATTGTAAATGCTAAAAAAAATATGTAATGTAACGTCACGACTTTTATCCCCGTTCGGGGGTAGTCAGAGGCTTGAGTGGCCATACACCACCACATTGTGGAGGTATTAACCAACTCAAAGCCCACGTTTCACTAGACAGTCAGAACCCAACGTGACAGGTGGTGAACCTTGTCGCCGTGTATACAGGAACTGACTATTACCTAATCCCGAGGGACAGGTAGGTTTCCTCACGATGTTTTCCCTCACCGTCAGCGAACTGTAAATTATGCACATAGATGAAAATTCATCCATTGGTACATGCCCCACCGGGGATCGAACCTGGGACCTTCTGATTGTTAGCCCAACCTGTTCATACCTAGGCTACAGTCGCTAGTAAAAATCTTTATAAATGCTAAAAATCTTTATAAATGCCGGTAACGGCAACCATGGTTTTAAACTAAACAATGCTTGTATTATAGCTATCATATCGTGGACTGGGGGTGATGACAGTGACACCCAGACCAAGGCAAATAACGAAAAGAACGTACCTACGGCGCATAATGGTACCTATACAGGGTTATTGGTAAAACACTAACAACCTTGCAGGGGCGTATTAATGACATCAAAAACAACAACTTTTGTTCTATGACTTTTTACAAAAAAAATAAAAAACACTTTCTAAAATGTATGGATTTTTTTTTTCTCATCTAGAGGAAAGCCATGGTACGTGGTTGTATTCCACTTTGCCCTAAAGTACCTAAACGTACCACGGCTATTCTCTAGATGAGCATATTTTCTTGTTTCATACATTTTAGAGTGTGTTTCCTTGTTAATTTTTTTTTTATTTTGTAAAAAGTCATAGAACAAAATTTGTGGTTTTTGATGTCAGTAATACGACCCTGCAAGGTTGTTAGTGTTTCACCAATAACCCTGTATATATTTTATTTTCAGCCGACATATAAACCAAAATGTTTATTCCCATCGCTGGTAATGCGACGAATAATATTTTACAATGAATTAAATGTAAGGGGATGTCGTGACACGAGTTAAGATAGTTTAATTTTAAACTGAGTTCATGTTAAGCTGCTTGGCATCATTGAGCTATGCACTATACCTACTAGAGCAGGGGTTCCTAAACTTTAAAGATAACGGAACACCAACCAAATACCTTTTATTTTATGGAACCCCATATCAAATGATTACAAATCAACACTGAAACTTATATAAGAACATTTTTTTTAAGAAATAGGTAATAGGTATAATTGAAAGTCTATATTATGTCCGACAAGTGTATGCGTATATCTGGGGTAGCATCACAGAGTAAAGACTAAAGAAAGAGGTGCCCTTATTAGATATATGAATGAAAAAAAACGTGGTCATTGTTTTTTCATTTTCATTGTTCTATCTACCGGTAAATAGTTGAACTACTCGCTTCGTTTTATGTCGATGTTAGTACTAGGCCGACCACTCGGCCGAGTTGCTTAGGGCTAGTCCCCTTAGTAATTGGTCCATGGGTAGCATCCAATCTTGACCTGTATTTGTTTTTTGTATAAACGTAGGCTGAAAAGCCTATTTCACAACGATACGTTGTGACGAATGGGAGCAATGTTAAGATAGGCTTTTTGGCTATTTCAGGGTATTCACTCCTAACACCAACCCAAAACTACTTCAAAATAATATTTGTAACCGTGTTATTTTTTAATAGCTAATAATAAATTATTTTGGCGGAACCCCGATGACTATTCTACGGAACCCCTAGGTTCCGCGGAACCCAGTTTGGGAATCCCTGTACTAGAGGACTGTTAAACAGATGGCATATGGATGCATGGATAACAACACGTCGAGCTATAATGAAGGATTCACGAAGATAATATTAGAGACGGGGGGTCCAATAGCGACACTATGCAACATTGCCAATAGGCGTGTCTACAAGATGCACATGCCTCGCGTAGCACGCGACGTTTGCCTCAGTCGCAAGCCGCGCGAGGCAAATGGCGAGGCAACCTACACTCTAGACAGAGAAGGGTATACCGAGCAATCAGTTTGACACGTTTGACATCGTTCTGTTTGATGATATGCCAAAATAGGCGAGGCAAATGACAGGGCTCAGGTGAGGTAGGGCGCGCATTTGCCTCGCGCGAGGCAATTTGCCTCGCACGGCATGTGAGACATCTGGACGTGGCTAATGCAATTCATTTTTCTGCTTTTATGAGAAATCCCAATTCCGCTAAATTTCTGTAAAACAGTCACACATTTTACGCCACTCATGACCGGCATGGAAATTTAGCGGATTCTGCTGGAGGGTCGGAAAAATGAATTGCTTTAGCAGAATTGCTACAATGTTGCACAATGTCGCTATAAGCCCCGCAGTGGTTTCGCAATGGATAATTAATTGTTAGGGCCTCCGCAGACTAGCTACTTTTAGCATCGGCGATCGGCGATTTTAATGCTGCGTCTCGCTCGTTCGCGCTCGAAGAAACGCGACGCAGCATCGATACGTCATAAAATCGCCGGTCGCCGATGCTAAAAATAGCTAGTCTGCGGAGGCCCTTAAGAGACTCGCCCTGTAAACATGCCCTTAGAAGAACCCTATGACGTTATACTAAACTTTAAAAAAAAATAAAAAAAAATATAACTTCACGACTTTTATCCCCACTCGGGGGTAGTCAGAGGCTTGAGTGGCCATACACCACCACATTGTGGAGGTATTAACCAACTCAAAGCCCACGTTTCACCAGATAGTCAGAACCCAACGTGACAGGTGGTGAACCTTGTCGCCGTGTATACAGGAACTGACTATTACCTAATCCCGAGGGATAGGTAGGTTTCCTCACGATGTATTCCCTCACCGTCGTAAACTTTTTTATGTATTTTAATTCATTCTTTATAATGGGACACCAAATTTTTGAATGTGAATTTGAAATCTTTTAATAATTCATTAGTACTTTACGGTTTAATTCTGTTTCGGAATTAGCGCGCGCTTATTAGTGACGCGCCGTTTGAGAGGCGGCGCGGGCGCACGCGGTACGGTCCATAAAGTGCGATTACACATGTTTTATGGAGGGTTCCGAACTATCAATTGTAAGGTTTGACGGCCGCTTGGTATATTTTTGCTTATTGTTTTGTTGTGTAGTGGCGTAACCATAGGAGTAACATAGAAGCGTAGCTTAGTGGCGAAGCGTAGTAGCGAAGCGTAGTAGCGTAGCGTAATAGCGTAGTGTATTAGCGCAGCGTAGTAGCGTAGCGTAGCATTGTCAAGCAATGCGCTGAGATAGTGTTCTGGCGTTCAAAAAAATATTTTCCAATGGAACCCTAATTTATATTTGAAAGCCCAGTATTTCTTGTGACAAATATAATAATTTAGTGGCAGATGAAAGGGAATCATGTTATGACTTATACCGAATGAATAATAGTTATATGCGATGTGGAAATATTTTTATTATACACGCTCCTTTTATTTATATTATTATTATGTACCTACTTATAATAAAAATATAAAATAGGTACTTATTTTATGAGTTATAAGCTTCGGCACCTATTTCTGGAAACACACTCCACATGGAAAATACAGAAATGATTTTTAATAATAAAAGAGAAGGAAAACTTGTTGTGGAAACCTGCATGTCTCAGAAAATCTAAAAAAATATCGAAAGACATGTGAAATCCACCAACCCGCACTGGGCCAGCGTGGTGGATTATGGCGTAAATACCCCTCGCATTGAGGGAAAGCCCGTGCCCAGGAGTGGGACGTTAAAAGGGCTAATATAAAAAATTTAATGTAACGTCACGACTTTTATCCCCGTTACTTTTATCCCCGGGGTAGTCAGAGGCTTGAGTGGCCATACACCACCACATTGTGGAGGTATTAACCAACTCAAAGCCCACGTTTCACTAGATAGTCAGAACCCAACGTGACAGGTGGTGAACCGTGTCGCCGTGTATACAGGAACTGACTATTACATAATCCCGAGGGATAGGTAGGTTTCCTCACGATGTT
Organism: Drymonia ruficornis; assembly: GCA_947859195.1. Taxonomy (NCBI): domain Eukaryota; kingdom Metazoa; phylum Arthropoda; class Insecta; order Lepidoptera; family Notodontidae; genus Drymonia; species Drymonia ruficornis. Next base: position 3,951,327 of record OX401932.1, on the reverse strand, counting down.
TTCCCTCACCGTCAGCGAACTGTAAATTATGCACATAAATAATATTATTAATGAAAGGGAAATCCCTCTCGAATTACTGTCCTTAGTCTTATTGTAGTCCTTGTCCAAATTGTCCCTAGTCTTTCATTTGCACTACAACATGGGGTTCTTCAAAGTGCATGTTTACAGGTCCCTAAAAGGTCGGCGCCGCGTCTGCTCCTTGAGTTGCAGATGTCCTGGGCGACGGTTGCCACTTACCATCAGTCGGACCGTCTGTCCGCCTTTCTAGGCAATAAAAAGGAGGAAAATGTCTTCATCTTCTGTGATGAGATGCATAATGCGAAACGTGTCTTAAACGCGAAAATCGTTTAAAAAATGCGAGAGTAACTCTGTCTGTCTGTCACGACTGAACCGTTAAACTAATTTCGATGTTTGTTTCACTCTGTTTTCACGACTAAACCGTTAAACTAATTTCGATGCGTTTTGGTAGTATAGAGATGGATAGGACTTTGGAGAAAAATATAGACTACTTTTTGCTGCGAAAATAAAACTTAAAGGGCTGAATATAGGATGAAAGTTTGTATGGCAGGCCAATCATTTCTCGAAGTACAAATTCTACGGAGACGAAGTCACGGGCACAAGCTAGTGATGTATAAAAGTTGCTTGATTAAAAAATATATAATTACTTTTCTCAATCGCCGTCGCTCCCTCAGGGTTGCCGCTTTCCGTCGGTCGACTACCGCAGTTTTCCGTTTGCAGGCCTTACAGGCCCAGGCCAGACACCTCCTGCTAGGCCCCAGCACGTGTTGCACGTGGCCATCTTTCTCTTCAACATTCTCCCCATTTTTACCCTCATTTTTAACTCGGCAACACTCGTCCGTAACTTTTTTATCGTCTTTTTGAAATTCGAACTCTTTGTAGTGGTTGTTGTTGTAACTGTCGTAAATGGCGTTATAACTCATTGTTTAATTTGTTTTTAAAGTTCTTTTATTAAATATTAGTGACTGGCGGCGTTGATGAATCGTTCATTTCGGTTTATAAATTATTTCGAGTTATTTTATTGTTTGGGTTTATAACTAAGTTTAATTTCCACAAGTTAAATTATTTTTATTAATAAAACCGCACAACACTGAAGATAAATAAACATATTTATATTCACAGCACTAAATGATTTTTTAAATTAAATAGTACTTAATTAATATAATTATTTATCTGCAAACGTCACATTACTAATATTTACTAACTACAATATTTTTATAAATTCACAGTCACCATTTTTTTTAACACCACAAAAAGTTCCCGCCCAAACTGACAGTTCACATTTCCCGCCACATTTTTTTTTTCAAGCGACACACGCCACGGCACAGGCGACACTGAAGCCGAGGGTTGATGTCGCCGGATTTACAAAATATGTCCGCTATTAATAAACTGTCTAGCGTTAATGATAAAATAAACAGGACTGCGCACTCTGCAGCAAAAAACCCTTCAAATTCCTGAAAAAGGAACATATTGATTATAATAAATAAGTAGGTTATGAATCGCCAGACTGAGACCAAACTGTATGGTTCCAAACTAAGCAGCGCTTGTACTATGGCTACCGTACAATGGACTGGGGGTGATCCCAGTGAAACCCAGTCCAGAAGGACTAGACAAGTGGTTGACGTCTACAAGCGTTCCTTCAAATCGCTACGCTTCATGTATGGAAATGACATAAGTCACGTGATCTACATAGCAAATTGTTGTTGATTTACATATCGACGTTTCACATATCCATACATCGTGAAGTCTGTTCTATTCGATTAGTGTCAATGCCACTTGTCTAGGGGGGCTGGGCAAATTACGAAAAGGCCATTTCTGACGGGAATCGACTCAGCAACCCGAGCGGCCTACGCTCAAGCCATACTACACCGAGCGCTCGTCAGAATTTTAAGGGAAATTTCAATAATAATAAAGTTTTAAGCTTAGCAGTGATAGCCGATTGGTTAAGCACGCGTCTAACCAGACAGGATTTTTCGAAATCTATGTACGATGCGAATCATGCCTTAACTTAATACTTATGATTATCAGGAAACCGGCATATCTTAGAAAATCTTATACGTAAATTGCCGAATGTGGTGGATTATGGCCTGAATCGCATTGAGGAGAGGCCCGTGCCCAGCAGTGGGAAGTTAAAAGGGCTAATATTATTATTTTATATTATAATAAAGTTACAAGTATCAGACGATGTGGTATTATATTGAGATTTAGAAGATTTGTATTTTCTTTGTGAGTACAGATACGTTCCGTATAATTCGTAGTCTAGAAACACCCCGGTCTAATTATAAATCTCTGTCCACGGCGCGGAGCACTCATGTCGTTGAGCGACGCCAATTTATAAGTGTTTGGATTGAAATTGATGCCGGCAATATATTCCCTTTAAATTTGTTACGACGAAAGCGCGGAGACGTTTTTATATAGCCACCTCGTTTTCGTATTTCGAATCGATTTTTAATGTGGCTTTTTAAGTTTTCTTTTTTATTTTATTGCTGTGTTTTTTTTCTGTGTGGGACATTATTTTTAAATAATCTTTTTGGTTGTGTTTATTTTATATTACTAAGGTGGTAAAGCAGCAGTTACCGTAGCCTATAGATGCTTACAATATACCAAAGGCATTGCTTGCACGTTGCTGACCCGAAGAGGAGTGTGACAGAGGGAGGGAATGAAGGGGGAAAGTTGGGCTTCCGGCACTCATCGTATGAAACGCACCTGTAATAGCTACTTTACGCCAATCTTCTGTGAGAGGGTGGTACTACTCAGGTCGAGCCAGCCCGTATATGAGCTGCAGTCAATTGGATACAGCTTGGCGCTACCACCAATAAAAGGTTAGTATTTAATCATGGAAAGAGAAAGTTGAAGAATGCTCATTCGATAGACTAGATATTAAAAAACCGGCCATGTGCGTGTCGGACTCGCACATAAAGGGTTCCGTACCAATGTAGAATGAAAACGTCAAAAATATCAAGTCTCTTGTTTATTTTTAAATTTTATTTTATTTTTAGTATTTGTTATTGTAGCGGCAACAGAAATACACATTCTGTGAAAATTTCAACTTTCTACCTTTTACGGTTCGTGAGATACAGCCCGCTGACAGACGGACAGACAGACGGACAGCGTAGGCTTAGTAATAGGGTCCCGTTAGCACCCTTTGGCTACGGAACCCCAAAAAAAAGGTGATTGTGACAATAGGCCTACTTCTGTGGCCTATTTATTAATACCTTTACGATGCTACTTACCCTTCAGGGAATACGAGGATAATGATATACATTGACTAAACACACATCTAAAAAATATGTGTATATGTATACAATGTGGTAGTGTGCGTGGAAGTGCGCGCATGCGTGGTGTGGAGTTGCAAGAGAGATGGATGCTGGGTTCGGAATAGAGGAAGGAATGGAGTGGAATTTGTTTATTTTTTTGTTGCAAGTTTTAAGGTATGTGTGTTAGTTACGTGCTGCAATATAGTTATTACTTTTGTGTTGTGGGATTGATGAACGGCTACATATCGAACATGATTATTTTGTAGTTTTATTGTATTTTATTACACATATTTCGTTTTTCTCTACAATTTTATTAAAACTCTTAGCGGCAGTCCTTGTATGGCGGCGCTTAAGGCGACATTTTTAAACGTTTATTCTTGATTGTTTAATCTTTATCGAATTGCTAATAGGTGAATGAAGGTAAAAATATACTGGGACATTCCACCAGAATTTAAACTTATCAAGTTTGTGACAGTCCACCAAAATTCAAACTTAGCAACTGTATACCTGAATAAATAAGGCTTTTTAATTATTAAAAAAATGACGTCACCTTTTCAAAGGTTTATTTTCATCTTATCACACATAAATTTAACTCCATATTCCTATTTCACACATAGCGACCACAAAACCTTCATAAAACACACAGAAACTTCACAAACAACATTATTCTCGGCCCAAACGTTTTACTGCTTTACTATTTAAGCGCCATTTAATATTTTATAACACAACAACTACTCAATTCCATTCGCTATTCTGTGAGCATAACATCCCTAGAATTGGGGTGTGATTCGCCTCGGAAAAGTAAAATTAACAATTTAACTACAATTTTGTAAATAAAACCAATAGAAAATAAGTAAATTGTAAAGTAAATGTATTATATTTTGATGTGCTGTAGAAATATTGTGTGAATTTCGTGTGGGAACGTTGGAATAACGTGTTATAAGAAAAATGTCTACCGTAAGTAACGATTTTCTATTTTACTCCCTATTTTTAAACGAAAGAACGTCTATTTTAGATAAGTTATAATAATGATAGCCACATTGATTTTAATTTGGTCATTTTTTAATATTCCGATTTCTCAATTATTTTTAAAGATGACGTGTTCTATTTACTTAACTAAATTGACTTGATGATTTCCCTAAAACAAGTGGTAAGTAAAATAAGAACCTTTTTTATTTACGTAACATATTTTTAAAATGTTTTTTTTTATTTCAAGAATAAAAAAAAATATTTAAAAGAAATAGTTTTCTTAAAACGTAAGTCTATATTTTTTTTATTATTTATTGTTATTTTCATTCATAAACTTAATTTTATTAAACTTAATAAATAGGCGTATTTTTAAAAGACAATATTTATAAATATATTCGAAGATATTAGCATCCCTCCCTCCCTGATAGGTTGACCTAGCTGAACCCTTGTCGTGAAATATTTACCTTACAGCTCAGCAACTCCAAACTAAATGATGACAGTCGGTACAGAGACTAACATATATGTTTCTTAAATATTTATTATCTCTCAAATATAGTGCTAGAACAGCGAGTCTGTGAGTGAAACTAGTTTCACTCACAGACTCGCTGTTCTAGCACTATATTTGAGAGATAATAAATATTTAAGAAACATATATGTTAGTCTCTGTACCGACTGTCATCATTTAGTTTGGAGTTGCTGAGCTGTAAGGTAAATATTTCACGACAAGGGTTCAGCTAGGTCAACCTATCAGGGAGGGAGGGATGCTAATATCTTCGAACGAAGCTCTTCGTGTAATTGTGATTGAACTTCACGTACAGGTAAGTTCGTTTAATCACTAATTACACTCGAGCTTCGTTCTCGATATTAGCATAGATACACATGTAGATGTTGAGATTATACGGATTCAGTCGTGAAATATTAATAGTAAGTTCGTATAATGTCTATACTGTAAACAACTGAAGAATGCAATAAAATGTATATATACAATTCTATATTTTTATTCAATCAAAGATAAATTAAAGTTTCTTATTTTAACAAAAAATATTACACGAAGGTACATAATGAAATGAACTCATAATCATATATTATGTGGACACTCGAATATACTAATAATGAGAAGACAACTTAAATTATTTATGTTGAGATTTAAATAATCATGGAATAATCAGTGTAATATATTTCTGGCAAATTCCGACTCATTAGCCATATCGGATGAAATAAATCGGTTATAGTGTTTTGCGAAAACTTTGGAGTTGGCACTCCATCCGGCAGTCTTACGTATTACATCAAGACTTACGCCTAACTGAAGAGTCAAGTCATCTGCTCAAGGTTTGTGAGCTTACGGCCCGATGTGGTTTTCGAAAGGATATAAATAATGAATCATTGTCTTGACGAATTAGTTGTGTCTTATCCACGTAACTATTTAAGCAATTAGCGGGACATATTTCCGGTTTCGCGGGATAATAAGGTAAGGAAAGTACTGGTTGTTGTGCGCCTACGCGCGATGTTTTGATCAAATCGGGTATTCTTATTACCAAACCCGCCTCATTTCTGGTGATATTTTTTATTTTTATTAAAGAAAAAGTTTGTGCCCTATGGGCAGTTACGAGGGCTAACAATGTTATTAATTTTATACTAAGCTTTTCTAGATTTAGATCAATGTTAGGATACCAGCTACCTATGTAATTCAAAACCTGATCGGTATCCCAAGTAAGATTGTATTTAGGTAATGTCGGACGCAGTCGGAAAGCACCTTTTAGCAATCTGTTAACGTGAACGTTATTTAATAATTTTTGGCCAAGTAATAATGATAACGCAGAACGAGAACTGTTTAAGGTGCCATATTTAGCACCCGTGTTATAGAGATTTGTTAGAAAACAAAGAACATCGGATATTGAAGAACTATTAACATCTATCGAGTTTTCATTGCAGTAAGTGAACCACTTTTTTAAACAAGAGTCATACTGTTTGACCGTATTGTCTGAAAGTGACGCTAGAATTATGGGAATGGACGTTGGTGGAATTCCTCTTCGTAGTAATGACGCCCGGACAGCATCCCGGCAACCAGGGTAATTTTGCGGTGTATGTCCCGATTGCTACAATGAGAAATAATTAAATCGTCACTTGAGTTCAAAATCAATGGTTTTGAAATAAGCAGACTTTTAAAAAGTGGGTACCAGGGCTGTGTAGGCCACTGTGGCACAACAACAATGCCAGTGGCGTTATCATTAATTATTTTCCGTAATGTTTTTAATATTATAGATATAGGCGGAAACGCGTAAAAGAAAAAAGCAGTTTACCAGCGTTCTTGTCCTCGGTCTACAGCACTGAGGTATTAACTAGGAAGATCTTAGCGCCTTCCATGGTTAATTACGTCGTGCCGTATTTGTCCGATGCCGTGAACGCTTGGAAAATAGCTTGCCCGAGCACAGATTTACCCGACAACCTGTCCTCCCAGGGCCAATGGGACGCGCCGCTCTGCACTTCCACACGGAATGAACTACTTAATACGTGTAGGAATGCTGGGGAGCGTGCGCGTCTTTTGGCGGTGGGAGAATGGGAGGCCGGTCTGTGGTTGCAAGCACTGCCGTCTGCCAACATTGGCACCCTTTTGGACAACACCACTTTCCGTTTAGCCGCCTCCCTCCGTTTGGGGGCTCCGTGTAATGCTCCACATCGTTGTCGATGCGGTGAGGCGGTGGACAGCTTGGGCCACCATGGGTTATCTTGCGGCAGGAGCGCGGGCCGCATGCCTCGGCATGCAAGCCTTAACGACATAATTCGTCGGGCCCTTGTCGCCGTCAATGTGCCAGCCATATTGGAGCCCAACGGGCTGGCGCGCGACGACGGCAAGAGGCCCGACGGTATGTCTTTGGTGCCTTGGAGGATGGGACGGCCCCTGGTGTGGGACGCTACCTGCGTTGACACCCTGGCGCCGTCGCATCTTCCAAGCACGTCGGGGCGCGCCGGCGCTGCTGCTGCAGAGGCAGAAAACCTCAAGCGGCGCAAATATAGTGGCCTCCCTGGAGGCTACTTGTTTGAGCCGTTTGGGGTTGAAACCCTAGGTGCATGGGGCCCTAACGCGCGGCTCCTTTTCAAGGAGATTGCGGCGCGTCTGTCCGCCGCCTCAAATGACCGGCAGGCTGGCCTTTATTTCGCGCAACGTATAAGCATAGCTATACAGCGCGGAAATGCGGCCAGCCTGCTGGGCACTTTTGGCATCGACGACGACGTGGAGTCCCTTTTGTATATATAATTTTGTATTATTATTATTATTTTTTATTATTTTCTTTATTTAGGTTAGTGTGTAAATATTTATAATAATATGTTAAAGCTCTATGTATATATAAACACAGACTAATTTTAAATATATTTAGGTTTAAATACCTATTTAAAGCTAAAATCGAATGTCTGTGACCTAAATGCGCCTGGATGACATACCAGTCTGAAGTCGCGGTGACCTGGGTCATTGGATTGTTAACCTAGGAGATACGCGGGTACCAATCTCCCCGAATCTCCCCTCAGAGGAGGGGAGATTTAAACGAGTTTCGTACAGTTAAACGTGGATAACTAAGAAATCATGTTTTTTAACTAGAAATACCGAGTTAAATGGACTTACGCCCTTTTTCTTAGTCATTTAGTTCACTTTTTTACAGTATCTTAATTTTCTTTACTCTATTTACATTTATGTAGAAAAAATACATTAATTATTGTTTTGTTATTTAATTTAAAAGTTTTTTGTTTTTAATTTGACAAAAAAAAATGTTCTTTGTAATACTAATAGGTCATTTTAATAGTTTTTTTTTTTTCAAAATTCAGGTTTCCACCACTTTTTTTTAAACACGCAAAAAAAATAGCTTGCATCCGTGTCTTAAGAACAAACGCAATCTTGAAACTGAAGCCCTAATCTAATTAGGTACGATATAGGTAATCTTGATAACGCCAGAGAAAAACTAAGCGTCTGTGACGGACGCACGGACTCGTAAATCTTATTAAATGTCGCGTAACATGAACATTTATTTAGCAAAATACAAATAAAACATCAGAATTTTGTTCTACGCGCCATTAGCATACAGAAAAAAAAAACAAGAAAAGTTTTTAACGTAAAAAACTTTCAACTTTTTAATTTTTTATTTGTTTTAGAAGCTAAAAATATTAGACGCGATATCACGCTGTTAAAATAATAAAATGTTTTTTTAAATAGTGTCAAGCGTTTGTAATTCCACTTTAAAAAAATCAATTTACCTACTTTTAAATCTATCAAATTTTCGAAAGACATGTGAAATCCACCACTGGACCAGCGTGGTGGAAAATGGCCTGAGTCTCCCTCGCATTGAGGGGAGGCCCGTGCCCAGCAGTGGGACTAAAGGGCTTATATTCATCATCATCATCATTTCAGCCAAGATACGTCCACTGTTGGACATATTATTATTACTTTAAAGCACTCTATTTCCCTTTCAATTTGTAACATGCACTAAAGTGTTTATTTCAGTACAGACGAACATGCATTCGTCTTATTTATGTTAGAAACATAACTCTGAGCTGGCTGACAAATATATTGGACACTCAGATAGTTCTGGCTAGTGAAGATTTGTTTAACTCGACATCTTAAAGGCTGTTTATTAGAGATATTAGATGGTATTAGTAAAATTTTACAAGATTTGCACAATGGGTTCGAGAAAAAAATCTTAACAAGTGCGTGTCGGACTCGCACATAAAGGGTTCTGTACCACCGTAGAATAAAAACGTCAAAAATATCAAGTTTCTTGTATGGGGACCCCATTTATTTTTAATTTTTTTTTTATTTTAAGTATTTGTTGTTGTAGCGCCAACAGAAATATACATTCTGTGACAATTTTAATTCTCTACCTATTACGGTTCGTGAGATATAGCCCGCTGACAGGACGGACGGACGGACAGCGGAGGCTTAGTAATAGGGTTCCGTTGGCACCCTTTGGGTACGTGACCCTAGAAAGTACCTACCTCCCTCCCTAAGTTCTTATCTCTGATAAGTATGGGTACCGACTCAGAAAAAGAAATTATTTTCTCGTCGTTTTAGTGCCTTGTAAACATACAAAACAATTACGCCGCTATCTGTACCTACGACTTTTAACAGGGTTGTTACGAAAAAATCATCTTGATTTTAACACCATGTTTAAAACATGTTTTAAACATTAAAAAACAGTGTTTTTTCTCCTCCTGTTTTAAATCAATGATTTAAAAAAAAAATGTAACGACACGACTTTTATCCCCGTTCGGGGGTAGTCAGAGGCTTGAGTGGCCATACACCACCACATTGTGGAGGTATTAACCAACTCAAAGCCTACGTTTCACCAGATAGTCAGAACCCAACGTGACAGGTGGTGAACCGTGTCGCCGTGTATACAGGAACTGACTATTACCTAATCCCGAGGGATAGGTAGGTGATCAATGATTTAAACATGTTTTAAACAGTTTTGATTCTAAATTTTGCTGTTTTATTTTGCAACTCTGCTTTTTAATAAATACCTATCTATCAGTCAAATATGGTAGACAGACACTGGCCAAGTACCTATTGTAAAAACGCGACACAAAAAGGAATACTCAAGTAGGTACAATAAAACATTGAAAATTATAAAAATAAAAACATCTTGGTAATCCTACTGGAATATTCAATTCAAGTAAGTGCCGATAATTGGGGTCCGCACCCCGCGTTATCATTCCTTCCACTCGACACCACCAAAACGACACCACCGGTGGTGTCGTATGGAATCTCTAGTCCATACGACACCACCGACTATTAGTGAGGTTACCTACATACAAAGTTGTTGATATGAAAACTCCAATTAAGCAGTTTCATTAATGAGGTATGTCATTTGATAAAGTTTATATTTATCTGTTAGTTTAGTTAGTTTAGTTCATATTTATTTCATAAACTCTGTTTTATTAATTATCGTTTAACTATAGATAACTTGAAATAATAACTTTGGGGTCGGATCAATGTATGTGATGTTGTCTGATATTTATTTATTTATTTTAATGAACTGGGAGCTGTTTGTCAAAAACACGCGTTTCTGGACATCACTAGGGTGGTGTCGTATGGACTAGAGATTCCAAACGACACCACCGATGGTGTCGTTTTGGTGGTGTCGAGTGGAAGGAACGCGCGTTATCATCTCACCCAAGAGATCTCGCCGTTCGTATTTTTTTGGGTTTTTGCTAGGAGAGTCTACTACTATTACTCAGGGGCGTAGCTACCGCCGTATCAGCCGTATCAATGATACGGGGCCCCTGGGCTAAATCTTCACCCTTTTGGGCCCCTTAACAAATGATACGGGGCCTGTCTAAGCGCTAACATACACGGACTGCATTTTGCAGTTTGGTTGCAGTCGACGGCACGCGACTGCACACGGACTGCATTTTTGCAGTCGGCAGTGACAGCTCTATTGGAGTTGGTTGCAGTCGACGGCACGCGACTGCACACGGACTGCATTTTTGTAGTCGGAAGTGACAGCTCTATTGCAGTTGGTTGCAGTCGACGGCACGCGACTGCACGCGGACTGCATTTTGCAGTCGGAAGCGACTGTAAAATGCAGTCGCGTGTATGGTGGCGCTAAGTCAAGCTACGCCACTGCTATTACCTACTACTATATTAAGAAAGAGGGAGGCTGACAGTTTTAAATAGTATGTTCCACTAAATTGAGTCCGTGGACACAGTACGACTCAGTCGTTCGCGGAAAATAATGTTGAAAACATGTTGGTATTGTGAATTATAATAATTATACGCATTGTCCAATTATATTGCGAGTGCGATATCAAATGTGTGAATGTCGCTGCATGTAGTGGTGCTGAGCACAAGTCTAGTGATTGCAATGTTAGGACGTACCATATCTGCTAAAATAATACCTCAATGCAGCCCATTCCGTTAAAAAGCTAAACTATATCTATTGCGCAGGTTTCATCGCCATAACAGATGGATTTGCTTAGAACACCTGCGATGGATATGCAAGCTTTTGTTTGTCACGATATTTTCGCTTGATTCAGGTAAGAAAACCGCCTACATTAGTGTATGTACGGACTTACCAAGTCTTCTTCTTACCGTATGTTTAGTGGCAAACCTAGGCCCGTATTAATAAATGCATCTCAAACTTGAGATCGATCTTAAGATGCAGTTTTGACGTTTAATGTATGGAACATCTGTCAAAAACAGCTTCTCAATTTCTCAGTCGATTTATTAATACGGGCCCTAGTGTCAGAGATGTTCAAGCCGCCCGAAGTTTCCATATAAACTTCCATCCCTGTTTAACACCCTTATGAGATGATTTTTAAAAATCCCTTCTTAGGACCTCCGCACACTAGCTACTTTTAGCATCGGCGATCGGCGATTTTGATGCTGCGTCTCCCTCGTTCGCGCTCGAAGAAACGCGACGATACGTCACAAAATCGCCGGTCGCCGATGCTAAAAGTAGCTAGTCTGTGGAGGCCCTTAGAGCTTGCCTACGTAACATAGGTATCTAAAGTGCTCCTGCGCAAATTGTCATGCTTCTAAACCCACCGCCTTAGGCTGTGCATTTAGGATTTAGGAATTGTTAGTAAGCGCAAGCAGGCTAACTCTCGGTAGGCTGCAATCGCTGATCGGTAAACAATCGGAGGTTAAGCAACGCTCGGCAAGGTCAGTCAGAGATGGGTGACCGTTTAGTGGCATTTGAACTGAGCGTTTCCGTGCTTCGGAAGACACGTAAAAAGCGGTTCCGGTTGTTGTCATCTAGGCAGCAGTCGTTAAGCCTGGTCCGAGGTCTTCGGGCGCCTTGAACAACTCTGACACCAAATTGGCCACTGACCATACGATAAGAAGAAGGTAGCTAACGCAGCTATATCTGTCTGTTTCTGTCGCAGAGAGCTTGCACGGTGTGCGAGCGAGAGGACGCGATGCACCCTGCCGGCAGGTGACGCTGCCGTTTGCACCCGCGGAACATGTCATGGGACTCAATCGAGTCGCGCGACTTCCTCGGGTATGTCTTTGTAGGGTGTGTTAATGTGTGTTATTTTGTTATTTTGGTGTGTTGGGGTGTGTTATTGTGTTGTGAGTTGCGATTCCTCGGGTATGTGTCTTTGTAGGGTGTGTTAATGTGTTTTGTGTGGGTGTGTGGGCGTGTGTTATTATGAAATTAAAACGGTTTGTTTAGCACAGACGGACACACAGAACAACACACCAGCTTGCTGGCCAAGTAGGTTTATCTACAAGCTTTTCTATAAATCGCTACGCTTCATGTTTGGAAATGACATAAGTCACGTGATCTACTTATCGACTTGTAATGTCATTTCCACACATTTTAGCATAGCGTTTTGTAGAAACGCTAGTCGGGCCACCGCAGACTTGCTACTTTTAGCATCGGCGATCGGCGATTTTGATGCTGCGTCTCGCTCGTTCGCGCTCGAAGAAACACGACGCAGCATCGATACGTCACAAAATCGCCGGTCGCCGATGTTAAAAGTAGCAAGTCTGCTGAAGCCCTAAGCCACTTGAATAGGGGGGCAGAACAGCAATAAAACTAACTCTAACTGTTTCCTTGCTCAAAAAATTAGTTTAACAATACAGAGAGGAAATGCAGCCAGTATTCTTGCCACCATCCCACGCGGACGGGATTTGTTTGATGAGGGGTAGGTTTTTATTTTATTTTATTTGATATTAATTTTTAACCGACTTTAAAAAAGGAGGAGGTTCTATGTTCGTCTGGATGTATGTTTTTTTTTTTTTTTTTTTTTTTGTGTGTTCACCGATTTCTGCGGCATTTATGAACCGATTTGAAAAATTCTTTTGCAGTTCGGTAGATCGTAGCTTCAAGTTGGTCCCATAAAAAAATAATTCCTAGAATCAACCCCTAAGGGGGTAATTTTGGGGGGTAAGGTCGTCTGAAAAATTTTTTTTGTCCGATTCATAATTTGTATATTCAAACTAATAAAGATCGGCATTTTCCCCTCTAACTTCAATGTGAGCTGTGCCGAAAGGTGTTTAGCTCATACAAGGCGTAAAGAATGGGAAAGGGTCTGCTCTGGGTCCAGCGCAGATTTTTATCCATAATCTCCTCAATCGCTTTAAATACATAATGAGGTTGAATTTGTCATTCCTTCCACTCGACACCACCAAAACGACACCACCGGTGGTGTCGTATGGAATCTCTAGTCCATACGACACCACCCTAGTGATGTCCAGAAACGCGTGTTTTTGACAAACAGCTCCCAGTTCATTAAAATAAATAAATAAATATCAGACAACATCACATACATTGATCCGACCCCAAAGTTATTATTTCAAGTTATCTATAGTTAAACGATAATTAATAAAACAGAGTTTATGAAATAAATATGAACTAAACTAACAGATAAATATAAACTTTATCAAATGACATACCTCATTAATGAAACTGCTTGAACTTAATTGGAGTTTTCATATCAACAACTTTGTATGTAGGTAACCTCACTAATAGTCGGTGGTGTCGTATGGACTAGAGATTCCATACGACACCACCGGTGGTGTCGTTTTGGTGGTGTCGAGTGGAAGGAATGGAATTTGTTCTACTGGTGTGTTAATGTGTGTCTCTATACACATACTAACACACTTGACATCACAAACACACCCTACAACTTTTTGTAGGGTGTGTTTGTGATGTCAGGTGTGTCAGTACGTTCTGTTGTGGAGTGTGTCAGTGTGTGTTGTGTTGTAGGGTGTGTCAACGTGTGTTGTGTTGTGTTGCAGCGGGGTGCCGGCGCACCAGCTGTCGGCGACGCGGCTGCTCAGCTCACCTGACCCATCGCGACACCATCTTGATGAGCAACAAGGTATCTTGAGCCACAAGTGGGGTTGTTAACAGCTCCACACACTTTTGTGTCTATGGTCACTCAATCCAACGTGACGCCAAACTGGTCGCAATAGAAGGCAATAATATACCTAATAAGCTAGATTTTTTTGACTGAATTCAACGTGGTGTAGCTTTTTGTTTTTTTTTTATGTGACAAACAAGCGGACGGCCCATCTGATGTTAAGCAGTTAACGTAGCCTATAGATGCTTGCAACACCAAAGGCTGAAAGGGTGTGGGGACAGAAAGGGGAAGGGAGAGGGGGCTAGGCTTCCAGCTCTCTCACTCATCCTACGAAACGCAGCTGAAATAGCCACTTTACGCCGATCTTCTGTGAGAGGGAACTGCCCCGGTCGAGCCAGCATGTATATAAGCTGCAGTCAATTGGCTACAGCTTGGTTCTGCAACCAATAAAACAGAATTGCTACTATACTTACTATTACTTCCAGAAGTATACCCATTCTCGGAAGACTATCCTGGGGTTGAGAACCGCAATGGCGCCCTGCGATGGGGCTCGCGGTTCGGGCCCGCCCACCGCCCGCCCACCGCAGGGCTCCTCGACTGCTTCAGAGCGTGCCGGTCGCGGCTGGACCAGTACCTTGCGAGGAGGAAGGTAGGAGCATTTTGCCACGTAGTTACTAAGGGACAAAGTCGAGAGACATGTCGCAAGCAATCGTGGGGCATTACAGGTAGGTAGGAGTTCGATGCAAGCGGCAGACGGCAGACGGCAGTCGATCTCATACAAATTGTGGCGATAACATGTGCCGCGACGGCAGACGGCATTACAATTTGTATGATCGACTGATGTCTGCCGTCTGCCGCTTGCATCGAACTCCTACCTTTACGCGCGACTGTCTGGCGACAATGTCGAGGATAGTCGCGGAACACAGCAACACACGTCCACGAACGTAAATACATACCTGGACTGTTCACTACTGCACAAAAAACGAGCCGAGCGAGAAACCCCAGTTGGGACCATGTCCCTTTCACTCCGAGTTGCCATGCCAAAATAATATTATCGTTGGGTAGTGATTGTTAGTTTTTAAATCAAGCAAATAAATTAATTTATTATTTATCGTGACTATTGTTTATATGATAAAACAATATTATTATTATTATTTATTGATACACTAGCAGCTCTGAGCTGATGCGTGTATATCACTGCACTTGTATTTATTCATATTTTAAATGTCCGTCAAGTCTATTTTTAAAACTGTTCACTGTTGGAGCACTTATCACTATTTCTGGGAGAGAGTTCCACAAGTTCATCACTCGATGTGTCAAAAAGTGTGTTCTAGGGTTGCTATTACATGGAGGCTTGGTTAATTTCAAAGAATGACCTCTTAGAAGAATAGTCACGATAAATAATAAATTAATTTATTTGCTTGATTTAAAAACCACCAATCACTACCCAACGATAATATTATTTTAGCATGGCAACTCGGAGTGAGAGGGACACGGTCCTAACTGGGGCCTCTCGCTGGGCTCGTTTTTCTGTCTACAGAATTGTCAAGGTATAATAGACCTTAAACCAGGAGTATAAAGTTGAATTTCTTCTTAACCAAAAACTCAACTGGTTTATCCTGTAGTAATAAAAGATCCTTGCACACGTCCTCACTACTCATTACGACCATTAGATAACTGTGCGTTGCCCTATGATGGGGCTCCAGCCCACCAGCCTGCACAACTACTGCCAAAGACGGTCGAAGCTGAATTTCGCTTGAAGCTAAGAGATTACTCTAAGGGCTTGCGGCTCAGCCCACTATGGCCGTGGTCTCCTATTAAATGCCATCGGCCGCTTACAGCGTCACGCGTACGCCGCGGCACAATGCTTACTATAGAAATGTACTGTTGTGGTCTCCTTCACACGCCGACGTCACTATAGTAACATTGTGACGCGGCGTACGCGTGACGCTGTACGCGACCGATGGCATTTAATAGGAGAACACGGCCTTAGAAATGTACTGTTGTGGTCTCCTTCACACGCCGACGTCACTATAGTAACATTGTGACGCGGCGTACGCGTGACGCTGTAAGCGGCCGATGGCATTTAATAGGAGACCACGGCCTATCTGCATTATCTGATCGCTGATTGCTTAGAGGAATCTAAGCAAGATACCCACGTAATCTAGCCGCGAATTCCCATTCAACCCGAAGGTTGAACGGGAATTAATGACTAGGTATGTCTAGCACGGATATTGCTAAGACAACATATTATAGATTGTCACACATAGGTACTATCCTGTATCCTGTATCCTGGATAACGATGGAAGTAGCAACTTGGTGACTTGTGCCTTGTGCCTTGTGCCTTGTGACTTGTGACTAGTGTCTTGCGACTTGTGACATTTGTGTCAACTGCAGAGCTACCAAGGGGCTTGCAAGGAGGGGCTTATTCATTTCTGATCATCCCCTGGGCAGCGTGTGAAGCGTCTACTGTTCTTCCGCCTCCGTACTATACTGGTAGCTAGTTACTAAGGCCCGCCACATACATACGGAATTTTCCGTACGGAATTCCGTTTCGAAATATCGTATCGGGGATTCCGAACGCAGTAAATCCATCCAAATGTATGGACGTATCGCGTTCGGAAACCCCGATTCGATATTTCGAAACGGAATCCCGTACGGAAATTCCGTATGTATGTAGCGGGCCTAAGCATTGGAGTATGAAGTAACAAAATATCGACTTTGCAATCCATTTCTTCTTCAGATCGAGCGAGGCGTCCGTCTCTACGGCCAGAACGAGCAACGGTTAGCCGTAAAGGTGTGGCTGTCAGCGCTGAGAGGCGTCAAACATCGCAGCGACAAGTTCGCGCTGCTCGGACACTTGTATCAGGCTTACATGGACTTTGGGAAGTACAGGTAAGCAGAATAAAGAAAAACATTTATTTGGCACTTCACAAAAGACACAATACAGTTAATATAACAAATGATCAAAATAGAACAGACCACCACCTCTTAAGCGCCGCCATACGCGCGACTGCAAAACTGCAGTCCGTGTGCAGTCGCGTGCCGTCGACTGCAACCAACTGCAATAGAACTGTCACTTCCGACTGCAAAAATGCAGTCCGTGTGCAGTCGCGTGCCGTCGACTGCAACCAATTGCAATAGAGCTGTCACTTCCGACTGCAAAAATGCAGTCCGTGTGCAGTCGCGTGCCGTCGACTGCAACCAAACTGCAAAATGCAGTCTGTGTATGATAGCGCTGTAAGGTTAAAATAATACTGCTATAAGAGGTGGTGGTATACCTAGGTGCAGGAAACAAAAACAAAACACAACAGAAGAAGACGAATGTGTCTCACGGCTGGACCAAAAAGGTTTCCAGATCAGACTAATGCCAGGCATAAGCTTGGCGCTGATTTTCTAGGACCTGAGTGCCTAAGTAACGGATGTCAAGCAGAAAATAGAATTAAAATATACCTACTAAAAAGGCTAGCATATGCGTCAATACAATACCTTTGTCACGCATTATGTCCCACCGGGCTGCTCTTACTTAATGCTAGGAAAGAATGAGACAAAATGTATATATCTCGCGTTTTGTCTTGTCACGGCTGTCTGTGCTACCAGTGTAGCTACAGGGACAGGCGAAAGCAAGCGACACAGTCAGGCAGGTGACGCAGACAGGCAGTAGAGATAGGTGACAATAACTATTTATAGAGACAGGTAGATAGGAGACAGCAGACAGCAGACAGGCGACAGGCGACAGGCGAATAGCGACCTTTCTTCTTTTGTCATTGATAGCGACATAGTCACGCGACTGAGATATAGAACAAAAGACAATAGGGACATGTTACGATAGCTGTCGTCCGTTTGTGACTGTATTTATCTGTGAAAAATTTGAATTAATAATTGGCCATCTTCTATTTACATCTTGAAGATAAGTATTTACTGTTTTTGTTTTGTTTTGTAACTCTACGTACGTAGAGAATGATTTTCATCCTTAAAGACATGCGCCATACCCAAACTCAAGACAGGTAATAGACACAAGAGACAAGCAACAGTCGTCTATTGCTTGTCTCTAATGATGAAAATCATTCTCTTGTACGTCTATTTTATTGTATTTCTTCAGGTGACGAAGCCTGTGAGATGTGAGAGGGTTTTCACAGAAGATTGGCGTAGAGTAGCTATTGCAGCTCCGTTTCGTGCGATAAGTGAGAGAGCCGGAAGCCCAATCCCCCTCCCCTTCTCCTCCCTCTGTCCCACTCCCCTTCAGCAGGGTTATTACGTATCTCAGTTGACAACTGGCGTCGGTTGTACACCGAACTTTGATGGTAAATTAGAATGACATAACATTGGTATTACGTATTTCTTGCAGGGCTAACCTAGCCTAAACTCACTGTACCTTGATATCCATTCACCCAAATACGTAATACCAATATAATGTCATTCTAATTTACCATCAAAGTTCGGTGTACAACCGACGCCAGTGGTCAACTGAGATACGTAATAGCCCTGCTGGTCAGCAACGTGCGGGTGATGCCTCTGGTATTGCAAGCATCTACAGGCAACGGTTACTGTTTAACATCAGGTCGGACGCTTGTTTGCCACCGAAGTCAAATAAAAAAATGTATATTCCGCAATTGTGATTCCGGAAATCGTAGACATTGTATTCGTTTTGACATCGTGCCAAGTGCGGCGAAGTTTTATCTCAGTAATTTATTATTATGAGTAGTTATGTGATCGTGGTACCGCACGCGGAAGCTTGTGGCTTCTATCTGTGCGGCTAATGTGTGGTCGTAAGTCTCGAGGACTTTGTTTTTAGTTTTTGCAATACTATTCGAGTGGACGAATGTATACAGAATGAATTTTAAATCATGAGCATCCTTTTAAAATGTGACTCTACACATGATTCAGAATATTTTGGGAAAATAACTAAAATACTATTAATAAAAAAATATTGCTCCAGTAAACAAATAAGCAAACCAGTTAACTGTTATAGGTACCCATGAATACCCGGGTAATATTTTTTTGTCAATTGATTTGTGTATTAATATTCCCTAAGTATTCTGAATCATGTGTAGAATCGCCGTTTAAAAGGATGCACATGATTTCAAATTCACCCTGTATACCCATCTACGTTACCTTGTGGGTATCTCAATATTGTGGAAAAGTGGATGTTCGTTGTGAAAGTGTGTGTGTGTGTGTGTGTGTGTGTGTGTGTGTGTCGCAAGCACCCGCTCATGTGTATATTGTTATTTGTAGGGAGTCGCTGGAGTTCGCGAACCGACAGTTGGGTATATCCGAGGAGCTGGATTCGGCGCCGATGCGGGCCGAGGCCTACCTCAACTTGGCGAGAGCACACCAAACTCTAGGCGGACTGGACAGGTAACATCCTCCCCCCAGACACACACACACACACATACACTCCCACACACTCCCACACACCCCCACACACTAACACACACCGCACACACCCCACACATTTCCACACTCCAACACACACCCCACACACACCAACACACTCCCACACACACTGCTTAAGCATTAGTTAGATGGGTGGGAGAAACGTTGACTAGAGAGCGCTAGAGAATACCAAAGTGATATCTCACGGATGTATCAAACATATACGTCACGACTTTTATCCCCGTTCGGGGGTAGTCAGAGGCTTGAGTGGCCATACACCACCACATTGTGGAGGTATTAACCAACTCAAAGCCCACGTTTCACCAGATAGTCAGAACCCAACGTGACAGGTGGTGAACCTTGTCGCCGTGTATACAGGAACTGACTATTACGTAATGGTAATAATAATAGTACCTAGGGGTAGGTTATTGTAAGGATATTTGATCTTATTGAATGGGTGCGTCCAAAACAGGCGAGCGGCGCAACGAGAACGTTTGACCACGTAGTCATAATGTCTTAGGGCCTCCGCAGACTAGCTACTTTTAGCATCGGCGACCGGCGATTTTGTGACGTATCGATGCTGCGTCGCGTTTCTTCGAGCGCGAACAAGCGAGATGCAGCGTCAAAATCGCCGATCGCCGATGCTAAAAGTAGCTAGTCTGCGGAGGCCCTAAAACATGCCCTTCGAACATCTCTTTCTCTCCTAGGTCTCTCTCCTACGCCCGTCAAGCCCTGTACAATGATTGCGGAGGTGGTTCCACGGCTGGATGCGTGCATCTTACTGTGGCAGCGGTCAGCCTCGAGCTCGGAGCCTTCTCTAAAGCAATGGATGGCTTCCAGAAAGCGCTGGCAGTTGCCCAAGCGCAGAACGATAATACCCTGTTATTACAGGTTAGTTAAACTGCGTACTTTTTTTTTTATAGGACTGCGATGGCAAAAAAGCGTACGGCCCGCCTGATATTAAGCAGTTACCGTAGCCTATAGATGCTTACAAAGGCTACTCGCACATTGCCGACCTGAAGGGGAGTGGGATGGGGGGAGGGGGGGGGTGGGCTTACGGCTCTTGAACTCGTCGTACGAAACGCAGCTGTAATAGCTGCTTGACGCCGATCTTCTGTGGGAGGGTGGTACTACCCCAGTCGAGTCAGCCCGTTTATGAGCTGCAGTCAATTGGCTACAGCTTGGCTCTACCACCTCGACCACCTCTACCACCTCTTCCTCTTCACCTTCTTCTTATCGTATGGTTCCCTGGTACCTGGGGGCTTACCACAGGGTCTTATTGCGATTCAATTACAGGAACGTATTAACGTTTCAGCGACTTTTTGTGCAATGACGTACCTTATTGTCATGACAATAAGAAACGTCATTAAAACGTCGTTAAAACATTCCTATAATTGAATCGCAATAAGAGCTTGTGGTAAGCCCCCTGGTGTCAGAGTTGTTCAAGCCGGGCGGCGTCTGACAAGGCTTAACGACTGCTGACTAGATGACAACAACCGGGGCGATTTTTTTTTCCGAAGCACGGAGGCGCTCTGTTAAAAATACCACTAAATGGTCACCCATCTCTGACTGACCTTGCCAAGTGTTGCTTAACTTCCGATCGTTTACCGATCAGTGATCGCAGCTGGCTATGAACGCCTCACTACTACGTTCTGAGTAGGTACTTACTAGGAATAGCAATATCCTGGGACATTTAATAGCAAATTCAAATAGTTTATTATCCCGTATAGGCCTACGGGGGGCACCAATTGAGCGTTCTTCACTGACCCGGCCCGGAAACGACATGTCCGTAACGACAATTTCAAAAACATATGCGTTCGCTGATGTCGGTATCGGTGCCGGGCCGGTGTCGTTGCCGGGCCGTGTCGGCCAGTGAAGAAACGCTCATTGCCATCAGAAGAATATTACTTATTATAGCTTTTATATCCCTTTCTTCAGGTATACGTAGGTCTATCAGAGCTCTGGCGTCGTCTCCGCGACGCTGAACGGGCGGTGGCGTGCGCGGCGAGGGCCTGCGACCTGGGGCGAGGGCCTAGGGCTGCGGACCTGAACACACGGCACCACAGGACGGCGCTGTTGCAAATGGCAGCGGCGTTGAGAGCGAGGGGGGAATTGGGGGATGCACATGATTATTGTAATGTAAGTTTTCTTGAACATCATTTTCACAGGTAGTTTAAATATATTTTTTTTATGTGCAAACAAGCGTACGGCCAGCCTGATGTTAAGCAACTACATTAGCCTAAAGATTAAGGGCCATAACACACCGGGACGCCATCGACGTCGCCAGCCACCGTAGCCAACTAATTCGTACTCGTGGCCACGTCACCAGTCAATACAAATGGATACGTGGCCGGTGATGTGGCTGACGACGTCGCCATGGCTACCCGGTGTGTTATGGCCCTAAGGGTTAGGGTTGTTAATGTTTGCAGGAAGCATTGCGACTGGCAGCGGTTGCTGGCGACCAGGGCTGCTACGCGAGGGCCGTGCGGATAGCTGGCGATGTGTATAGAAGGAAGTGCGACGTTGGGAAGGCGTTGAGGTACGTCCTTACGTAGTGGTGGTGGTGTGCTGGGGACAAGTACTCTGTTGTCAAGTACTCTGTGGTCAAGTACTCAGTGGCCAAGTACCTACTCTGTGCTAAAGTATTCAGTGGTCAAGTAGATACTCCGTCAAATACTCTGTGGTCAAATAATTTGTGGATAAATACTCTGTAGTCAAGTACTTTGTCGTCAAGTACTCAGTGGCTGAGTACTCAGGTACGCTGTGGTCAAGTACTTTGTGGTCGTATACGCTGTGATCAGATAAGCTGTCATCAAGTACTCTGTGGTCAAGTACTCTGTGGTCAACAAGTACTCAGTGGTCAAGTACTCTGAGGCCAAGTAAAAGTACTCGGTGGTCAAGTATTCCTTCATACATCATTGGTATTCCTTCAAATAAAAAACTCCAGTAAGTATTCTTTGTCCATTAGACATTACGAAGTAGCGATGGGCGCGGGGCAGGCGCTCGGCGACCGCCTCGCGCAGATGGAGGCCATGGACGGCGCGGCGCGGTGCCTCGAGGCGCTGCGGCTGCAAGGCAGGATCTGCAACTGCCGCCCGCTCGAGTTCAACACGAGGCTGCTAGAGGTCGCCACTTCCGTTGGAGCTAAGGTAAGGTTCCACTACTTTTCTGAATTTAAAAAAAAAACTCTTTTTCGTAATTATTGACCTCACTTAAATCTCACCTACACCTCATGCCTTACTGTGGCCCGATTCACGTAACCAAAACCGTAACGATGTCTCAGCGATATAGTCGTTGATAGCCTTTTTGTATTACGAAAATGCTATCAACGACTATATCGCTGAGACATCGTTACGGTTTTGGTTACGTGAATCGGGCTACTGATCGGTAAACGGTCGGAGGTTAAGCAACGCTTGGCGAGGTCAGGCAGAGATGGGTGACCATTTAGTGGCATTTGAACTGAGCGTCTCCGTACTTCGGAGGGCATGTATAAAGTTGGTCCCGGTTGTTGTCATCTAGGCAGCAGTCGTTAAGCCTTGTCAGAGGATCCTTCCTCACTTCTTTTTGGCTTCGAGGTCACTAATTCTTCTTCATCTGGCTCTTACATCAAACGTAAGCTCAACTTCACCTCGACCTCACTTCAACTTCACCTCGACCTCACTTCAACTTCACCTCAACCTCACCTCGGCCTCACCTCGACCTCACTTCCACTCACTTCAACTTCACCTTGACCTTAGTGCGCGACCTCACGTTGACCTCGACCTCGACTTTGACCTTTACAGATGCTAGTCCGCCGCGTCCGTCTCCGTCTAGCGGAGATCTACACCGGGCTGGGCGACAACGAGGCAGCGGCGCGGCAGCGGCGCGCGGCGGCCGCGTGGGTGGCGCCCGCGTGCGCGCGCTGCCGCGAGCCGCTCGCGGACCGGCCCGAGCCGCTCGCCTCGCTGCCTTGCGCGCATATAGTGCATCATGCGTAAGTATTGTTGCCCAAAGTGTTAGTGTAATTGCCTATGATATCATGTGTGAATATTATTGACTAAAGTGTTTGAGTGAGCAGAGTTGCACATAAGTGTGTGAATGAAAAGAATTGCCCATGATTATGTGAGTATAATTTCCCGCAAGAGTGTGAGTGAGCAGAGTTGCCCATAAGTGTGTGAATGAAAAGAATTGCCCATGAGTGTGTGAGTATAATTTCCCGCAAGTGTGTGAGTGAGCAGAGTTGCCCATAAGTGTGTGAGTGTAGTTCCCCACGAGTGTGTGAGTGAGCATAGTTGCATAGTTGCATAGTTGAGTGTGAGTGTAGTTTCCCATGAGTGTATGATTGAGTAGAGTTTCCCATGAGTGGTGCGTGTAGTTTCCCACGAGTGTGAGAATGAGCAGAGTTGCCCTTGAGTGTGTGAGTGTAGTTTCCCACGAGTGTGTGAGTGGGCAAAGTGTGCCATGAGTGTGTGAGTGTGTCCACGGAAGTGTTATAGTGTGATTACCCAAATGGCCATAATTTGAAGGCCTCCTCTGATATTCTAGTTGTATGCCGGAGTCGTGGTCCCGGCGCTCCACCCGCAGCGCGGCGGGGGCGGGGGCCGCGCCGGAGTGCGCGGAGTGCGCCTCCCCCCGCGCGCCCCGTGCCCCTCCGCCCGCTCCACCTGCGCCCCGCACACTGCCGACACAGGTATATAGAATTCATTGTTCTACTGTCTTTACCCAATCTAATAGCGGGAGGGTGCCCGTCGGGTACCCATCAGATGCATCTGCATGCACTACAATTGCTTTTTTTTTACAGGAATTTCCATTTGGTACACCTCCTACGCTCCGAGAGTCCGATCTGAATTCCATTATATCTGATCACAGCAGTCAGCAAGCTACATCCAGTGTGTAATATCCTTAATTTTATATTATGTTAATTTATAAATAAATATTAGTTTGGTTCATCTAAAGCGGGAAAATAATGACGGACGATTTTATTATCAACGGTTTTTTTTAATTTGGGGACCGTCAGGTCTAGTTGCGTAAGTATGAATTCACAGATTTTGAGTTAATAATAGATGATTGCCATAGATAGATGATTAAAAATTTTCACTGGTAAGACATTATCAAAACGGATTTTTTATATTCCTAGAAATTAACTCTGACATATTTTTTCATTTATTTTTTATGAATTAAAAATAAATTCTACCTTATGTATTTATTGTTAAGTTTTTTAACTCTTTATGGTATGGCATAAAATATTCAAATCAAAGGATGTAATTAGCTCGGTAAGTTGGTAAACGATTATTTGTACGAATGTCCATATCCTTATAAATATAATTATATAAATAAATTAAAGACACTTTATACTGAAATGTTGTCTGTACATTATTTAAAATGTTTGAAAATTGTAATAACTTAAGCCAAGTTATTTTTAAATACAATTGCGATTGGGAAATGATCAAAATAGCAATTTTTCTACAACGTGAAAGGTATTTATGAGAGACCGTCACAGCGATAATAGGGTGTACTGAGTAGATACCAAAAAAAAGTGAAGAGTGGAAAAAAATGTGGTAATTGTATTGTATGAAAAGTGTTATTAACTTTTTATGAATGCGAAATTGCATTCCGATTTTATTTGTGTTTATGGGATAGTAGCATTACTCAAAAATCTACCTAAAAGTGTGGACAAAACCGCGGGCAACAGCTAACTTTATTTAAGGTGTATACTTAATTGTGTATTTAGGATACTGAATCCTTTGAAAAATACGCTTTAAATTAAATATCTTTTGATTTTGTACGAATTAAAAATGTATTACTTATAAGTAATTCAATGAATCCGGTGTCGATGTAATGAGTCTTAGAATAAGTAATTATGGTTGGTCTATGAGTGACGGTACATAAATAATATGACGGAAGGGCAAGAAGAGTGGTTTGATGATAATGACGCCAATCTGTTGTTGAATAGCGGCATAAAATGCATGAAAGGAAGAAATAAGCACTTATTATGTTCAAAATGACGATTGATATTTTACGGAACGTCATTTAGAGACTCGTGTAAAATATTGTGATTTATTATGTTTTTCAGATATGAAAACCATTATACGCTTGTATCGTAATATTTGTTGTGTTGCTGTTTTTATATGTTGTAGGATGTACATAGTTACGTATATAATACATATATTTCTAAGTCTTACGGATAAAACTAAATTGAAAAGTAATTTCTGTATGACCTCCGGTGAATTATTTAACTTATTTTTGTTTATTATGGTATCGCTGAGAGATGCTATAATTATAGATAGAATATTAAATGAGCAAGACAAAGCTATATAGTGAGACATACTATACTGGTAAGAGTTTTGATGAGAGTGACGTTTCAAAAGTTAATGCTTTATTCAGACGGAGGTCAAACCGTAAGAATCATATAAATAAAATAATAACAAATAATAAAAACAGGATTTAAAAATAAATTATATTCTAAATCCAATACATTTTAACCGTCAATTATGTATCACAAACACATTTAAAAATATATTAAAACGCATATAATAAACAGTACTATAGTTGCACTGGTTCGTCGAAGGGCACAGATAAATTTATATACCTAATGGAGTAATTAAAGGGAAAGACAAACAAAACATTTGCGTAAACTTCCTCTCATAGCACTGGGGGCTTACCACGAACTCTTATTGCGATTCAATTACAGGAACGTTTGAACGATTCAGCGTCTTTTTGTGCAATGACGTACCTTATTGTCATGACAATAAGAAACGTCATTGCACAAATGGCCGCTGTAACGTTAAAACAAAACTGCTATAAGAGGTGGTGGTAAGCCCCCTGGGTCAAACATTGATCTGCCTATTTGGTATTACACAATTTAATTACACAATTTTAATAATCTGATGGTTTCTAGACAAGATGAATTCTTATAGACGACAAAAATACATGGGACTGATTCACGTTAGGTATTAACTTATTGTCAGGCTTTAACAGATTTGATAGATTTGAAAATGTTATTACCTATTCGTCTTGTCTAGGGACTAAGTAGACTGAAAATAGCACAAAAAAATGTAGGAAAAGGCTAAGAAACAAGACACCTGTGAAGTACCACGTTTTCTACTCTCTCAATCACTGTTAAATACATATAATTACATATATAAATAAGATTCAAATTCTAATTAAATATATTCAATCAGCAGTCCAAAGTCTATCGTCGTTACCTATTTTAATAATGTGTAGTTTAAAATAAGTACATGTTTTGTTGTATTTAGTTTTTGGCAGCAAATTTCTACAGTTATTTATATCTTAAAATATATGAAATTGGTGGAAATATGTCATATTTGTCATAAATATAACGGGCCTTTATTCCTTGTCCCGAGTTTAATGCTTATTCGATTTCATATGTTCTTACAATTTTTATTTAAAATTCACACTACACTGAAAGTCATTTCGTCCTGATTGCTATACAATTTCTATACAGTTATAGCTAGACAGTCGGATTTCGACTAAATATTTAGTAAGGCCACAGCAGAGTCAAAAATAAATGCGATTTAGTTCAAACAACCTAATTAGATGCATTTGATCGATCATGGTTTGTGTATATTGGAAAGTATTTCTTATAAAAGTCTTCGTGAAGGTAATGGTTTTGGCAGGGAGGATGGATGAAGTTCATCAAATTAGTAATTTGCACATTTCTAGATAGGTAGAAAATAAATAATTTTAGTTAGGGCATCGAAAATCTGTTTAAATAGGTCAGTCTAGCAAGTTTATTTCCGAATACTTTTACACGATTCAAATAATACATACCTATAATATATTAAAATAAATACTTTCGCCGCAAATTCTGGAAAAATATTCATACCGGCAAAAAGTAGCGTTGTAATATTTAATTGTTTGTATGTTAAAGTGAGTGAAAATGTATAAAATACAAAAACATTTATATATCAAAAGTGACGTTAAAAGGTAAATGTAACGTCACTTTGGAGTAAAATGTAATTATAATGGAGTAAAGTTTTGAATTCGATTTTTATGTGGTCTTCTAGACCTATAAATATAATTTAAATGAATATAAAAAATATAATATTTAATAACTATATTTATATAAATATGTATTATTGTGTCTTTATCTGTGTACCTGCACCTACAAACCTACTTGATACTTAATACCTGCCTATGAAAAATACTATTTTATTTATACTAATTATCTATAAAACTTAGTAAGTATATTTATATTCGTAAAGTTTTGATCTGTTCATTCCGGTGAAAGAGTGGTATTACCTTAATGAAAAGTTAAATGGTATAATTTGACGTTGACGATGGAAAAATGCTTTAAAAAAAGTAATGGTTAAAATATTTACTTACAGAACATACCTTAGATTTTTTTGTTCTTCTAGTACCTATCAACTTAAATAGCAACATCTCTTTTATCAGTCGTTCAAAAAATCAAAAAGTAAAATTTTAAGGTTATGCAGTTTTCCATCATCGACGCTCTAATAACTCTATCAAAAACATTTTGTTAAACTGTTGTATCGTTCCAAAAACTATTTCTCACTGAACTAGCTAAAGTAGATAGATTGCACACTATTTATTATACCTACTTATAGAATTTACAATTTTATTTATTTCTAATTGTAGATCTTAAGGAAATGTGAAGATATAATTTCGCAATACATAGAAAATATGCAATAATATTTGTTAAAATGTGTGTACGCTGTTATACTTTTTTTAAGTCAAGTGACGTCATTTATTGCAATTCCTACACATACGCTCTTTGCAAACTTGAGTGGTATTCCCTCCCTGTACGTTTTGCGACACAATATCGAGAAATAAAGTCCTGTCTGGGTGTTATTATTATTTAAAGGCTTTGAAGAGAGCAAAAGCAAGTAGATATATGCAGGGGCGGATTTGATCCTCTGGTTGCCATAGGCCTATGAAAGATTGCCGTCCCCATATTCCCCTGTAAAGCACGAAAATTTAAATTATAATGTATAAGAATTAAAATTAAAAAATAACGAAAGTCTGTAAATGATAAAATCATGTCAATCAGTGCTAACTGCTATGGACACATTTATTAATTTCTAAACGTTGACGTATAAGTTCAGAGAGGGCGCGACTACAAAAAAAAACCGGCCGAGTGAGTGTCGGACTCGCACATACTAAAGGGTTCCGTACCACCGTAGAATAAAAACGTCAAAGATATCAAGTTTCTTCTATGGGGATGCCCTTTATTTTTTAATTTTATTTTTAGTATTTGTTGTTGTAGCGGCAACAGAAATACACATTCTGTGAAAATTTCAAGTCTCTGCCTGTTACGGTTCGTATGATACAGCCCGCTGACAAACGGACAAACGGGCAAACGTACAGACGGACAGCGTAGGCTTAGTAATAGGGTCCCGTTGGCAACCTTTGGGAACGGAACCCTAAAAAATCGCCAAGTTCTGCCGCCCCCGAAATTTAGCCGCCCTAGGCCCGGGCCTACTCGGCCTATAGGGAAATCCGCCCCTGGATATACGATTGAGCATACCAAAGCGAAATATTTGCTTGTTCGCACAGCTCTAAACCTAAGAAATGAACGCGAGTTGAAATAAAAAGAAGAATTACTTTTTTAAAGATGCCAATTATTTGTTTCTGTCTTTTTTTATCTTAAAATAAGTCACGCCAAAGGTTCCCATGTGATTCCAAAATAATATTATTGTTATTATAAATAAATAATACTTATCGTAGTTGTGACTTCGGCGTTGTGTTAATCGGACATTTTTTAGGATAAAGTCGAGAGTATAAATGATTGTTCGTTATATTTTAAAATTTTAATTGAGAATAATAATAATTTGAAAATGATTGAATTGTGGTTTTATTAATCTTTACCCTGCTACGTAATTAAGGAATATAAGTAACGATTATATACGTGGTGAAGTCGACACATCGTATAAAAATTATGTTCTTAGAATCTTATCTAATTCTTATCTTTATTAAATACAAATCACTTATTTAAACAAAATTTTATGATCAAATACATCTGCAGATTTTTTTAAAATCCCGCTGTTTTCAAAAATACCGCCAATTATAAATTTTGAAGCAAAAGCTTTCGTTCTGAAACGTACATAGCTGATAGTATACTACATTAGTATCATTTATTGTTTTATAGCGGTAGTTATTTACAATAATAGGATCATTGTTATTTTACAGTATCAAATAGTGCTAAAGAATATAATATAATTTAGTTGCGGAGTTTGTTTTTTTTGGTAAAATATCATCTTTGGCTTTATGGGTGTAAGCTATGCCGTCCCGAAAAAAAAAACAAAAAAGTTGTTTATAAAAAAAACTTGCATTTGTATTGATTTTCGGAGCTCTCCCAGATTTTCCAGCGAAAATATATATAAAGTTCTGACAAAGAGGGTGTATTCCGGGAATAACAACAAAGATAAATCCGTGTAGCTGCTAAATGTCTGTCTATAATACCCTAAAACCTACTTTTCACAGTGTGTAACCAGCCGTAACAGTCCTATTAGATTCACTTTGAATTCTACAAGTTTTATTACAAAAACTATTGTGTTTTAGTTGATAATGAGTGCTATAGCGCAACAGGAATCTCTTGTTAAGGAGAGTTTATTTCAGTTTATCACTAAGAACATTCCTTCGGCTGATTTAAATGTGATCGATGAAATAGTGCTATCATATGTGATTTCGATACTTGAAGAGGCTTCCCAGGATCCGTGCTTCGATGTGGAAGGTCAGTAAAGCTTGTGGATACTCTACAATTACTTAAGAATCTCGTACACAGCCATAAGTACTTATATCTTACTTAATATAGCATCTTAGAGTTAGTACATAGAATATCTACCTATATGTTCATATGGTATATCACCTATTGTTTTGAACCTGCTATTGTTTGTCAGGATAACAAAACATTCGCCTTGACACATTTAATAGGAGTTTTTTAGTACTTAGTAGACTAGTACTTAGGACATAAGTACCTACATATTTCGTTTTAAACTATATGAATAAATTTAGTAAATAATTCATAAGAATAATAATATTAGCCCTTATAACGTCCCACTCCTAGTCACGGGCCTCCCCAATGCGAGAGGATTCAGGCCATAATCCACCATACTGGCCCAGTGAGTTTTGGTGGATTTTACATGTCTCAAAAATTTATTAGATTTTAAAAGACATGCAGGTTTCCTCACAATGTTTTCCTTCACCATAGACAAGTGATGAGCATATTAAAGTAATTATTCGCACATAGATTGTGAAAAATACAGAGGTGCGAGCCAGGGTTTGAACCCTGGACCTCGAGCCTGCAAGATCCGTGCTTAAACAATCAACTGACACTGCAGTAAATAATTTATGACAAATAATTTATGACTAAAAATACTATATATTGAAAAATGAAAAAATGTTTATTTTAAATACCGAAATCGGTTACAGTTACTTATTCTATGTAATTAAATATAAAATGTAATCTTCTTAACCAAAACAGGAGTATTACCAGAGGTTCCCAAACTAGGCACAGCCTGTATCTTGGGATACCAATTATTGAGTTTAAAATAAATTCTTAGTTTAGTGAAGATTATAATACGTAAAAATCTAAAAAATACAAAATATTAAGAATGTAAGGCTTATATAACAAGTTGTTCTAAATTAATAATCGAGTTGGTGTGTAAAAATAATGTGAGTTACGAGAATTTGTATTAATACGGTGTTTTTAAAAGAGATTCAGTCATTTCATAGTCATGACTTTGTAACCATGTTGTAATTTTACTTTTAGCTTCGTGGACAGAACAGTTTTTAATGTCGCAAAGTTTTGTGACTTTATTATATATCGATGGGTATGCATAAAATTCAAATCTTTTCACAAAACTAGACTTAAACGTGGGCAGTTCTAACCTAAAGACTCTTTTATTTATAAGTGTGTTGTATAAGTCAGAGTTAAGAGTAGCCTTATGTGTCGACAAACAGGCTTTTACTATGTAAAGTTGACGGACTCTAAGAACGCCAATCTCCTTGTATAAAACATCCGTTGAAAATCTTAAAGGTTTCAGCAACATGACTTTTAGGACAGCTCGCTGTGCTCGTTCAAGAGGCAGCATGAAGGTTTTAGCAGCACCACCCCAAACGCCAATGCAATAGGTGAGCAAGGACTGACAAATAGCCACATATACGAGTTTGCGAGTAAGAACGTTCGCAGAATTGCGGAGAATTTTCATGATGCCAATAATTTTTCTTACTCTTTTCACCAGACTCGTGATATGAGATTCGAAGCATAATCGATCATCCAAAATTAAGCCTAAGTACTTAAGTTCCTTCGTCCGTGTGATAACTTCACAATCACAGTTTGAAGGGGAAATGGAGTGACACTTGTGGATCTTGATTTCGAGCATTTGAGAAGGTTGACTTGCAGCTGTCTTGTGGAAACACATATATTTTGTTTTATTTATATTCAAAGTCAAGAGATTTTTCTGTAGCCAGCCAGACACTATAGACATACCCTTTTCAGCCGCCCTTCTAGCACTATCCCAATTTGCACCATAGAATAAAATTGCGGTGTCATCTGCATAGCAAACAATTTCAGACGATTCCATATTAAGCTCATGTAAATCGTTCATATAAATAATAAATAATAATGGACCCAAAATGCTTCCTTGTGGTACACCGTAATCAATGGGGAGAGAAGAGCTTCTCAAAGTTTCCACTTTCACAAGTTGTCGTCTATTTGAAAGGTAGCTGCGGAACCAGTTCAAAGCTATACCACGAATTCCCATACTCTCCAATTTCCGCATTAGAATAGGGATCGACACAGTGTCGAAAGCCTTGGCAAGGTCAAGAAAGACTCCGACACATTTAAGGCCTCCATCCAAGTAAGAAGCAACGAAGTTAACTAGTTTTTGAGCGGCATCTTCTGTAGATATGTGTTTTCTGAATCCGAATTGTCTTTCTGAGAGTAAGCGATTTTTTTCTAAGAATGTCATCAAGCGCCTGTTTGTTAATTTTTCTAATAGTTTAGAAAAAACGCTCAGCAGAGAGATCGGTCTGTAATTGCTCGGAATGTTGACTCTTTGGGTTCTTCAGAATTTGAGAATAGAGCATGAGCTGAACTGTTTTTCTGCTTGAAATGACAGATTTTCTTAATAGTACGCCAAAGTGCCTTGGTATTATTATGACTCTTATCCAGTTCATTGCTTTCATATTCACATTTTATTTTCCGCAGTAAATCATTACAGAAATTTCTGTATCTAGAATAAGTTCTTGATAGGATATAATTGTTGGGATGTTTTCTGGATAGTAGATGAAGATGATCTCTATGTCGGATACATCTTAGCAAACCAGGAGTAATCCATGGTTCAATGTTAGATTTTGATCGGCTGACTTTTACTTCTTTTGTGTGCTTCTTTATGATAGCAGATAAAAAGTCCAGGAACATATGTGTAGCTGTATTAACGCAGTTTTCATTTAAAATCGGTGTCCAATCTATTTCCTTCAGTTCTTCTGTAACTTTTTCAAAATCAGTTTTCATTTTTAGTCTTTGAGGCTTATTTTTCAGTTTTTTATTTTTAAGGCCCAAAATAGCAATCTTGTGATCGGTTATATCAGTTTCACATACTATGCTTACCGCATGAAGTTTAGATTTTACAAGAATGTGGTCCAAGCAAGCGTCTAATCTGGTAGGCAGGGTAATAGCAGGGTAAAGACCATGTACATATATTAAAAGTTACATGTTGATATTGTTTCAAACCTGGCTCTCCCCTCTGGGTTTTTCTAAATTGACATGTGAAACATGTAGAGGGGGAGCCCTTGATGCTAACTGTGGATTTACTCGAGCGTCGCGGAAACCTATTAGATTTGGTAGATTAGATGATAGGAAGAATAAATGGTTAAAACCCTTTCTTAGTGGATCCTAGACTTCACAAAGAACACCCTGCAGATTTCATGTCTCTAGGGCAAGGGGTTTAGGCTGTGTGTTGATATATCAGTAAGTCAGGACTTTGTTTTTCTTTTACATATATAGATTCCAGATGATAATGATGATGTGTGATTGTTGTCAGGGTTCATAGAGATGATGTCGGCATACGTGCCGGAGTTTGAGCGCATCGACGCGGGGCAAGTGTGCTCGTGGGTGCTCGAGCTGGAGGCCGAGCTGTCCCGCCGCGAGGAGACCGACTCCCTGTCAAACCACGGTGCGTTATACTGACACACGACGACACTGACATTCGACCAAGGATCTTTTATTACTACAGAATAAACCAGTTGAGTTTTTGGTTAAGAAGAAATTCAACTTTATTCTCCTGGTTTAAGGTCTATTATACCTTGACAATTCTGTAGACAGAAAAACGAGCCGAGTGAGAGGCCCCAGTTGGGACCGTGTCCCTCTCACTCCGAGTTGCCATGCCAAAATAATATTACCGTTGGGTAGTGATTGGTGGTTTTTAAATCAAGCAAATAAATTAATTTATTATTTATCGTGACTATTGTTTATATGATAAAACAACAGCCACGATAAATAATAAATTGATTTTATTGCTTGATTTAAAAACTACCAATCACTCGAATTTAAAAAAAAATGAATTAAATTATTATTTATCGCGGCTATTGTTTATATGATAAAACAATAGTCACGATAAATATTAAATTAATTTATTTGCTTGATTTAAAAACCACCAATCACTACCCAACGATAATATTATTTTGGCATGGCAACTCGGAGTGAGAGGGACACGGTCCCAACTGGGGCCCCTCGCTCGGCTCGTTTTTTGTGCAGTAGTGAACAGTCCAGGTATGTATTTACGTTCGTGCATTCGACACAAATGTCGACACTACTACAACTAAAAAAAAATTTATACCAGTTTAAGAACCGACTCAATAAACACCTGAAAGAGAAAAACTAGAAGCGAACAACAGGATACAGGCACCTATCAGTTGAATCAACTGCCTGCCTGATAATTAATAATAATAATAACTGCACTACAACTACAACAAGGTGTCGCAGTGGACACATGTAGACACTCGATGTATACACTCGATGTATACACTGAGTGTCTAGTGTCGTCCTGTATCACAAATCAAATTAAAAAGTTGTAGTCAAATCTTATACTCCACCAAGCCAACTAGGCGCCTGTCAAATATGACGTCACCCGCACAACAAGGCGGTGGGGGTGTGCGGGAGGTGTGGCGGGCGGGAAGCCGCAGGCGGTGGCGGGTGTGCGGGCGGGGCAGCCGCATTCCATCCGAGCGCCTAGTTGGCTTGGCGGAGTAGTACCACCATAGATTTATAAAAGCGCACGCGCTTTAACTAGATGACGCCCTACTAAGAAAAATAATTCCAAAAATTGCGGCAACTTATTATGGTCGCGGCATGTCAGTTTTATACATTTTTACAGATGATTCCGCCGGCAGTGATAAGATCAGCCTGACACTGCAGACTCTCAGCGAGATGCTGCCATCCATCACTACCAAGACTAACCGGTCAGTAATTGAAATAACTAATAAACTACACTAACTGTATGGTCCAAAACTGAACAACACTTGTACTTTTTCCACTTACCGTACGGTCCGTGGCCAACCTGGTGTCAGAGTTGTTCAAGCCGCCGGATGGCCTCTGCTGCTGCCTAGATGACAACAACCGGGACCGACTTTTTACGTGCCCTCCAAAGCACGGAGACGCTCAGTTCAAATGCCACTAAATGGTCACTCATCTCTGACTGACCTTGCCTAGCGTTGCTAAACCCCCGATCGTATACCGTTCAGTGATTGCAGCTGACTATGAGCGCCTGTGTGAACAAGCAAAAAATATAATATTCAGCATTTTTGAAAATTCTACTCCTCCTAAGTTTGTACGGCACCCTCAGGGCGGGAGTCCTACTTGCACTTGTCCGGTTATTGTACACCAGGTCCCACTCGAACTCCGAGAGCTCCGAGTCGGCGGAGTGCCTGGGGGGGAGCCGGCACACACTGGTGGAAGGTGACGAGCACGCCGAGCTGTGCCGCGCGCTGCACGAGATGTTCCCCAACACCTGCGCTATGGAGGTGAGCACAGCACTACCCCGGACACACAACATCACACCCCGGTTAAACAACATCACTCCCCCAGGCAAACAACAACACTCCTCCTTTTAAACATCATCACTAATCCGGTCTAACAACATCACTATTCTGGTCAAGCAACATCATCACTCTGGTCAAACGACATCACTCGTCTTTTCAAATAACATCACTACTCTTTTCAAACAACATCACTTCTCTGGTCAAACAACATCACTACTCTGGTCAAACAACATCACTCCTCTTTTCAAACAACATCACTACTCCATTCAAACAATATTACTACTCCGTTCAAAAGACACCACTCTTCCATTCAAACAACGCCACTCCTGTATATTACCTAAACCCCTATAAAAAAAAACTCTGCATTGTGATTTCTATACCTTTCTCTAAACTGTGATATTAACCCCTTTCTGCACAGTGATTGCGTATATCTGTATAATACCCCACTCTAGATTGTAATAGGGTCCATAACTACCTTTCTCTGACTTGTGATATACAAGGGGTATACCTCTCTCTGAACTGTGATTTCTAAACAATTCTCTGCACAGTGATTGCGTCTCGTCTCTTAATTGTGATATCTATAGACAACTTGCTTGTGTTTTATGACTGTTGGTATATCACCCTGTGTTTCGTGTCAGATAAAGCACTGCGTGTCGATCGCGCGCGGCGACGTGGAGCGCGCGGCGGCGACGCTGCTGCACCGGCGCGAGCAGGGCCAGGCGCTGCACGCGGCCGCGCTGCACGCCGCCGCGCGCGCGCCCGTCTGCGACGACCACGAGCTCAAGAACAGGATCATCGCGCGGTCAGTACACACACACACACACACACACACACACAAACACACACACTGTACGTAGGGTTGATGAGATAAGGATGAGGTAATGTAATGAGGAAGAGGAAGATATAGTGAATGAGGAAGAGGATGCATGAGGTAATTATGATGAGGAAAACTTAGGACGGCAACTCCTAAATGGGATGTTTTTTTTTTTCATACACATTAAAAAGGGCGTCAGACAGACAGCAAGATACATATTTTTTTGGAATTCTTCCTTTCAGGGGGAAAAGATTGGAGATGGAAGTTTTTATGGAAAACCAATTTATTTATAATAACAAATTACAACATTCCCAAACAACCCCTAAAAACCAATGTGAACTGACTAAAAATCTCTATGAAATTGGCGTTAAACTTTTAGCCACTGAAAAAAAAAGTTTTAAATTTTATCTATTGGCCACAGATATTCGTACGTTGACAAGAACTCGGAGAGCAAGGAGCATAAGCCGCTCGCGCCGAAGATCGAGCCCAAGAAACTGGTGCGCTACCGGGACAACAAGATAGTGTCGCTTAAGGGAGAGAGGTACACTGAGGTGAGAGCACTGTCGGTCAGACCGACAATTGGGTTGACAATAATTGAGTTGACAATAATTGAACTTAGATCGACAACGGTGTTTACGATAATTGAACTTAGTCAGATCAACAATGGGGTCGACAAGAATTGATCTTATTAAGATCGTCAATGGGGTTGACAATAATTGAACTTAGATCGACAATGGTCTTGACAATAATTGAATTTAGTCAGATCGACAGTGGGGTTGACAATAAATGAACTTAGTGAGATCGACAATGGGGTTGACAATAATTGAACTTAAATCGACAATGGTGTTAACAATAATTGATCTTAGTGAGATCGATAATGGGGTTGACAATAATTGAATTGACAGCCAGACCGACTATGGGGTTGAAAATAACCGGGTTTACAATAATTGAACCTATAGCCAGACCGACAAAGGGATTGACAATAATCGGGCTAATTATGGATGGACCGACCGTCAGATTTACAATGGGATTGACACAATTTAGGCCGAGAATAATTGCACAGACAATAGAACTGACAATGGAGATGACAATAATGGGATTGACAATAATCAGACTGGCATAAAGCAAAGAAACGGGTTGACATTTACTGAGACTGACAGTAACACTCACAATCGAGACAACAAGATCGTGTCGCTAAAGTGAGAGAGGTACACTGAGGGGAGTCAGCACTATCGGCCTAGCCAACAATGGCGCTGGCAATTGGGTTGACAATAATCGAATTGACAATCAGATCGACAATGGGGTTGACAATAATTGAACTTAGATCGACAATGGGGTTGACAATCATTGAACTTAGTCAGAACGACAATGGGGTTTATTTTGTTAACAAGAATTAATCTTACGTACGTATTAATCGTACTAACGTTAAAAGGGCTAATATTATTATGATATCCTAACAGGTGCCAAAATCGGGGATCGACGAGGAACATTTGAAGAAACCCAAAAAACATCACTGCCCTTAACCATTAAAATTATGTCAGTATTGTGGAAAAGCGGAGTCAGCGCCGGCCCCACTCTACCTGCCCCCCCTCTGTGTCCCCCCCGCACGCCCGCGCACTCCCCCCCGCGCAACCCACTGTCGCGTAACGTACGGTCGCGTAAAGTATTGTCGCGTACCGACAATCGTTTACGCAATTATAAAATTGATGTTAAATGTTCCATGTAATGTGATTAAGTATAATATAAAAGTAATGCGTAAGTGTTTAGCGAATTTTAGCGTAATTTTTACGCGCGCAATTCGCTGTTTTTACTGGGATAATGTTAAGAACGGACGCGCAAAAGACTGTGTTTTGGACGATAGGAAAGATCGGTGCGATTTACGCGGGATGTTTTACGTAATTCGTGTGCGTAATATTGACGGCGATTGCGTAATTAATTCGAAACGTATTGAAATAATCGATTTTAATGTTGATGAAGTCTTCAATGGGATTTCAAGTTTAGACGTGAATTTTAATAGTCGCGTAATTTATTGTCGCGTAACGCGTAATTTCTTGTCGATACGCGGGCGTGCGTACTGTCGTAGTGTTAGTATAGGTATAGGAGCGCGTGATTCGTACTGCAATTATTTTTATTATCCGCTTTTTTTCAGTACTGATTTATTTCTAAGATGGCTGCAACTTACAATATTAGTGTATAATTATTTTTACAATTATTTAATTTCAATTATATTTATTATTAATTTTAAGCTCTCTATGCAGCTAGGCAGTATTATTTCTATCGCGAGAAATCGGTTTGTATCGGTAATCGGATCCAATCGATGCGTATCGATTCGATTTGTATCGATAATCGGGTCGAATCGATTTGCATCTACAATCGGATGCAATCGATTTATATCGATAATCGGTTCGAATCGACTCATATCGATAAACGAATCGAATCGACTCATATCGATAATTGAATCGAATCGATTTGTATCGATAATCGGATTGAATCAATTCGGATTGAAATCGATCAATCGTTTCGTAGGCCCGATCCGCCATTTCGTAATAGTTTTAAGTGCAAAGATCTTTTTATCTGTGATTCGTTATAATTTTATTATTAAAAATGTGATTCCTACGATAGTTTTAAAGTTTTTTACCACATCTGTGATTGGGATGCCATTTTATTTGATAGTTTACCCTTTAAGCGGTTTTAGTTTAAGCTCGGGATGTTATATTGACAATTTGCAGTTTATATTGTGATGATTGTATTGTTTAGTTTTTAGTGGTGTGTATTGATGATTCGCGTTTTTTTTATCTACACCGCAGCACTATACTCTGTTTTTTTTAATTTAGTGGACTAAAATGACAGATTTTTATGTCAATCGTAAAATTAATTTGATCTGTTCATCATGAATTATGTTGTTTTTTTATGATTCTGGTTCAAATTAATTCAATTTTACTTAAATAATGAAATAAACAAGCTCACTCATAAAAACGAAACCGTGAGGAAACCTACCTATCCCTCGGCATTAGGTAATAGTCAGTTCCTGTATACACGGCGACAAGGTTCACCACCTGTCACGTTGGGTTCTGACTATCTGGTGAAACGTGGGCTTTGAGTTGGTTAATACCTCCACAATGTGGTGGTGTATGGCCACTCAAGCCTCTGACTACCCCCGAATGGGGATAAAAGTCGTGACGTTACATTTACACATTTTTTTTAGTCATAAAAATAAATGTAATTAAAACTTAAATTGACATTTATAGCTGTCATTTTAGTCCACGAAATTAAAAATCAGAGTATAGCAACACACCCGATCGTGACAAGACAAAACGCGAGATAAATCGATTGTGTCTCCTTCTCTTCTATGCATTAAGAAAGAGAGAAAGCGACTTACTGCGACAAAATGCGTGAAAAAAGTCTTGTATTGGCGTGTGTGCTAGCCAGGTACCAGTTTGATCCCGAAATTAGGGATGGCCAAGTGAAATATCG
The DNA here is from genome assembly GCA_947859195.1 of Drymonia ruficornis. Taxonomy (NCBI): domain Eukaryota; kingdom Metazoa; phylum Arthropoda; class Insecta; order Lepidoptera; family Notodontidae; genus Drymonia; species Drymonia ruficornis. The sequence continues at coordinate 3,911,616 of OX401932.1, read as the reverse complement.
ATAATTAATAACAGTATCGATGTTATAGAGATTTTCATGTATCGATATTTTTGTCCCGAGGCCAGTATTTATCTATAAGTATTCCCAAAATATCAAGACGAAAATTATGAAAAAAAACAACTTTTTAAGTATCGTGGTAGAAAATATCAATGACAATAATTTTCGATTATTTCAGGAAAATATTTATTTTTTTCTCGATACTAATCGATACTGTTTGTAAATATCGGTATGATATTGCGATATTAAGCCTACCCAAAACTGGTAATTTGTCAGTAATATTTTAGGCCTAGCCAAAGGTCTTCCTATGCTTGACGGAGCCGCAAACTTGAAATATATATTTTACATGACACTGGCTATATGCGAAAAGCGAATCCATAGAGAAAAAAAAATTGAACGTGAATCATGAACACACATCAAATTATTTAATGAATTATTAAAATATTTTTCTTATAGACTGATTTCTTATGATCTCATGCAATGAGTGAATCTTTTTAAATACGTAGCTAGGCGATACGTCTATCTCTTTCTTACTTATTTATTTTCGATATAAGTACACTCTCTTCCGATTAATAGTTAAATGTTTTAGCTGCAATGGTACAGATTACATACAAAAGCTCTTGTTACGACGCAATAAAGTGTATTTTAGCTCGCACAGGGTGCCCAAAATTATATTGATCTACAAAGCTATAATAATAAATAATATCGCCAGACTAACACACCAACTGTATGGTCCCAAACTAAGCAACGCTTTTACTATGGGTACCGTACAATGGACTGGGGGCGATCCCAGTGAGTGAGCTATCTCTTTCTGTCTATATATTTTTTTATTTCATCGACTGTTATAGCTAAAATATTTAATAACTGCGTCGGAAAGATGAGCAATCTAATTTGGATTTTATTGTTATATGAAATATGATTGCGATTTCAATAGCACTAACACAGGACATTGCTAAGATTGGCCACCGTTTAGTGGCATTTGAACTGAGCGTCTCCGTGCTTCGGAGGGCACGTAAAAAGTCGGTCCCGGTTGTCATCTAGGCAGCAGTCGTTAAGCCTTGTCAGAGGCGGGCGGCTTGAACAACTCTGACACCAGGTACCAGGGAACCATACGATAAGAAGTTTGTGAATAACTCGATGGGAGAAACGCTCTTAGGGTACCTATATTCGGCCTCTGACAGTGTATTTTAAATCGAATCGTATAAAATGACAAATTTCGCCAAAATTTTGGTGCTAAATTAACAAAGTGATTATTAAAAAAGTATGAACAAATTGCCAAAACGTTGTAGGTAATATAAAAATTATTTCGAAACTCAACGGTAACTTGTTAAGAGTTTATTTTTTATTTTATTAATTTATTTACTATTTAATACTTCTACGCTTCAATTGTTTTATACAATGAATTTATTTATTTTATATGACCTTTATGGAGTGGTTTTAAGACAACATTCCAATTTAACTACAAAAGTAGTGTGGTGTTGTAAAAAAGTGTAGGTTGTATTAAAAAATCTAAATAATAATATAGGTATAGTTCGCGACATGTCGAGATGACATGCGGGTTATGAGCTTTTTCCAGAATAAAATCCGAATCAAAATTAGCAGGACTCGATAAACAATTAAAATCGCCCACAAAATAATTAAATTAAATTATTCTGTTGCGTTGCGGGTCCTGCTAATTTTGATTTAGATTTTTTAATACAACCTACACTTTTTTAACTATACAATGGACAAAATTGAAGCTTGATCACCTTAAGCTTACATTTTGCGTGCAGTGACCGGCGGCTACTAGCTTGGTTGTTTAAAATCTAACAAGTCTTAAAAAAAATAGTTTTACGAAAAAAGGGCTTTTGTTTCAATAGAAGATTTTCTTCTCATTGGACATTGGATAAGTTTTTAAAACTGCGGGGCGATTGCGTAACTTTTTCGTCAATGTTTCAATTGGTTTCGTTCACCCGGTATTGCATATTCAGTTGAAATTAATTAAAATCCGGATGAGTCTAGAGTTCACTCTTCCCGATTTCAATAAATTTCAATTGATAAAGCAACACAGGATGAACGAATCCAATTGAAACATTGACGTAAAAGTTACGCAATCGCCCCGCTGATCAACCTTCAACTTTGCTGGTTGTACATTTACGGTAGATGTACTAACATTTACATCATGATCAAAATAGACATTAATTTTTTGTTGTCTTAAAATTGCTTTATAAATGAAAATATTGACTTTACTGAATCTCTTAATTATTAATTTTAAAAATGCTAATTCTATTGTTCGACAAACCAAACTTGACTATAGCACGGTAACTGAGCACGAACAATATCGTACAATGACCGGTCTTTTGTCTCTGTCGCTCACGCATAAATATATATTTGCCGTCGCGCTCGCACGGATGCGGTGACCGGTGTCATCAGAGATTGCAAACCTTTTGATCATTACAATAAGGATAATTCTTGCGCATATGTTCGTTGGTTTCTAAATCGGTAGATATTTTAATTTACTTACATATTCATTAGCTACACGATATTATGCATAATAAATATATTTTTAACTAGATAACTGCGCCCGCGTAAATTTTAGAAAAATATTACTAGCGACTTCGACTGCATGGAATTAAATGTTTTTTTACAGGGAACCCTAATATTTTTATAAAATAAAAGTAGCCTAAGTTACTCGATATAACATCAGCTATCTATCTGTGAAAGTCCCGTGAAAAACGGTCCAGCCGTTTCGGAGATTACGAACAAACATTCAGACAGACATTTTTTTTTTAACTACGCAGTATTGCATAGATTCGCCTATTATCTCAAATGAGACCACTAGCAGTCACAAAGGTCATTGAACGAAATTCTTAGTGCTCCGTGGCTGGACTTTAAATATTGCCATCCAGACGGTAAGTCTGCTTGACGCCTGGAACATCGCATTGCCTCTCAAAATTGTATACTTACTAAAATAAATGATATAAATTTTATATTTAGCAATTCGTCACACAAAATTGTAAAGTTAGACTCAAGCCTCGTATTCACTAAGCAACATGTTGTACAACATGTTGCTAATCATGTTGATCGGCAACGAGCAACTTTCGCTATCTGTTAATGCGTGACAAATCGTCGATGTTGCGAGCCAGCTGGCAACGTCGCGCGTTGTTGTGCAACGTTGCAGTTCTTGTTGAGCGTCACGTTTTGCGCGTCAATTGTTGCCTAGTAGATACGAGGCTTTACGTCAGCTTGAGATATTACTGTTTTATACATTACAAAAATAAAAAAATAATTTTAATTACAACTTTGGCATTAAACCATGCCATGCCTATAAATACAATTAATAAATACAATTTATTTTAAAAAGTGTACAATTTTGACAGTTCCCAAAAATGGCGGCAATCACAGATGATAAATAAAATCAAAAACTCTAAAACTGATTCGCATTTATTTTGTACGATTATTATTAATTATTGTAATTATTTAGCGTTAAGTGTAAAATGCGAGGAGCGCGCACTTCGATGTCATATCTACTAAGTCCAGTGTGAACAATACAATGTATTCAATATATCGTTACATACCCCTGAATGTGTTTCATTTGTACAAGTATACGATTAGGTACAGTCGACAAAGATAGCGGTTGACCACTTTGACGTATTTATTACTTGTCCTAAAGCTATGGGTTCCTCCAATAGCGGCGCCGTTATATAACGGCCGCACTAGAACATTGGCTACGTAAACAACGGTGTCCATTGTTTGCAAGGTTTATTTTATTTGTACAGTCAAAATTTTATCATCGCGTGGTCACCCTAGTAGAAAGGAACACTGTACCACAATGGGCCTCTCGTTCGGCTCGTTTTTGTGCAGCAGTTAGCTGTCCAGTATTTATTTTGGTTCAAGGTTTTTCATGAAAACATGGCCGATTGAAAACATCTGTCTACATATTTCCTCGGGCGGGTGCAAAGCGATGAAGTTTGGGGGAAAAGGGAAGATCTTCCAGCTAGGCGGGCGGTATGCCTGGCGGGGCCGGCATACTTCATTTTTGTACTGTAGCGTGCTTGCACCCAGTGCCATCTTAATGGTGGCGTCGTGAATGCCTGTATGGTCGCTACAGACATAATAAAAAAAAATCCGACGATTGTAGCGAAACAATGTTTAATGTTAACAATTATGTAGTTTGTAGAGTGATACACGCAGGAGACGCAGCTTTAGTTGTTCCAACGAGAAAATGAGGCAGGAAGCAATAATAGCCCGCTATTCTTTTGACTTCACGCGGCTAGCGATATTTTCTGCAAGAAAAAAATGTTTTGTTAAATATATTATGATCAAGCCTCCCTTGATATGATCCCCGACCATGGACCAATTACTAAGGGGACTGGCCCTAAGCAACTCGGCCGAGTGGTCGGCCTAGTAGTAACATCGACATAAAACGAAGCGAGTAGTTCAACTATTTACCGGTAGATAGAACAATGAAAATGAAAAAACAATGACCACGTTTTTTTTCATACATATATCTAATAAGGGCACCTCTTTCTTTTTTAGTCTTTACTCTGTGTCCCCGACATTCGCACGGAGCTTGCGCCCCTCTTTAAGGGTTCGTTTCTACTGACGCGGAGCTGGGAGGAGTGGAGAGGAGCAGACCGTGAATTGACCAATCACAGTGCTCGAAATCTCTACTCCAGCACTGTGATTGGCCAATTCACGGGCCACTCCGCCCAGCTCCGCGTCAGGGGAAACGCACCCTAACGGCCCGGCCACGACCCTGTCGCTATCAGCGACAACTTAGCGCGGGGGTACTAAAATGTTGCATCGACCGAAGTCGGCCGGGCCGTAAGCTATCTTTCGACGGTGCGTGATACTGCGGACCACAGCGGGGCTAAGGGGGCGTAAATCTCACCTAATCTCACGTGGGGGAGAGAGGGGAGACTCGGCAAATCTCACGTAATTTTTTTTACCTCAAGAAGCAGTGTAAATTGCGAGCAAATGCTTAGGACTAAAACATTTGAGTGACCTTTGAGTATTCGGTGGTCAGAAACAATTATAAATATCGCCAGACAAACACCAACTGTATGGTCCCAAACTAAGTAAAGCAAGCTTGTACTACGGGTACCGTACAATGGACTGGGGGCGATCCCAGTGACACCCAGACCAGGGACAATTACGAAAAGGCCGTTCCCGAAATTTGCCTCTGGCGGGAATCGAACCCTCAACCACCAGATGTAATGAGCCGAGCATTTGAATCACTACTAAGTCCAACTACCAAGCTAAGGGACACCGCAGACTTGCTACTTTTTGCATCGGCGATCGGCGATTTAATCGCTTTTAGCATTGGAGCAGTCGCTGCGTCCGACCGCAGAGTCGCCAAAACGCGATACAGTCGCAAAAATACAGATTGCCGATGAAAGAAAGAATGAAAACATTTTTAAAAAAAGCAAATAAAAATAAGCAAAAAGTAGCAAGCCTGCGGTGGCCCTAATAACTAAATTACTAATTATTTGATATTAAAATGAAACAAGTAGAAAATAATGACCAATTTATTCAACAATTAACATTTAGCTACAATAAATAAATACCTAAATACAATTTTAATACTTTACATTGAAGACAACATTTATTTTTACAGATCTATCAAACTATTCGAAAGTATGTTACTATGGATCAATTCTGTGATTTGACATGATAATAATATTAAGCTTGAATTATTGTCTCACTTTTTCTTATAAATAAATATTTTTTTACGCTATTGTATTTATATTGCTTTTGTTCTCTGTAAAAGTTGCATATACTGGTCAAATCAAGTGTCTAACTAAATAAATAAAAATAAAATAAATATTGCCAGACCAACACACTAAGGGTGCGTTTCCACTGACGCGGAACTAGGCGGAGTGGAGAGGAGCGGACCGTGAATTGGCCAATCACAGCGCTCGCCATCTCCACTCAGCTCCGCGTCGGTGGAAACGCACTCTAACTGGTCCCAAAAGCCCAGGAGGAGTTTAGTTGTTTTGTACAATAATTGCAAGGAACAAAAATAATATAAATAAACCATATAAATAATGAACATTTGGCATGATATAGTACAAAAATCACTATGAATGAAATAAGACCGTCGCAAATGGGAGATAAAATGTAAAAAATGTATAGCAACAGTGACATGTACACCTTGAACAGCTCACAATGGCAGACAAGACTAATATCCTTCACCAGTGCATGAAATGTTACGTATGTATAGGTACAGAATGTATATTTTTACATTGTGTTATGTAGCTTATATTTATTGGCGTGAGGTTGATTTTCCTAAGTTGTACATCTCGGCGAAGGCTAGACGTAAAGTATATACTGTGGTACGTCATTATTTATCAAATACCGTGATCCAAACTGATCGTGTGGGCTAGTGTACTGATGGATGACAGTATTTACCACGAATTTCAATTCCAGAATGACAGTTTGTGGTAAATACTGACATCCATCAGTACAGTAGCCTACACGGTCAGTTTGGACCACGGTATCGTGTCATTACGCGTCGCGAAAGCAATAGAGTGGACGTCTTCTGAGATTGCGGACTAAACCTAGCGTTAAGGTAATATCCATACCTACACGCTTTCGTGTTTCATTTGACGTCTGCACTGCTACGTCACTATACTGACGGAATAAATACTGAACGTGTAGCCTGCCTGTTTATTCCGTCGATGGAATGACATCCATCAGTATTTACCATACTGACGAACCACAGTATATACTTTACGTCTAGCCTTCGCCTCATGATGATTTTAGGCCACACGATACGGCATGCTGTTCCTTACGAAATGAGAGTGCTAAGGATATGTTAAAAATGTAATTCAAAATAATTTGCGTTTACAACATTATTTGCCGTGCCATGTCGCCTATAGTCTGATTTTTAATTAGACGAAGTAAACTGATAGGTGCTGATGTCAATTTTCGATATAAATAGAACCAATAAGGTTCAAATTCATAGAACAGTGACATTTTCATCTGTCAGATTACTTCGTTTAATAGAAATTCGGACTAAAGTCAGCAACTTTTAGTGTAATGTAAAAATATACATAAACGAACCTAAAAATTCATATAGAATTGTTTTTTTTTTTTTTTTTTTCAGAATAAAAGAGTTATAAATTGATTTTGTAACTTATAAATTTGGGGGTAAATCTCCCATTCACAACGGCCCATCGACCACATAACCGAGATAGACACCGAGATAATAAGGTGGTTAAATTGCAAATTAACAACCTTCTAATGAAATGTCACTCTTCAGAATATACTGAAAAGTTGGTGTTACTGCACCTAGGGAACATTTATCCAGCGACGTTGTCGCCCGACACGAATTCTACGGGACAGGCGACGTCGCGGGACATCGCCCGGCTTCGCGGGCGACATCTGCGGGTCGCGGGATATGTCGCGTGACCTTGCGCGAATTCTTGTATCATCACGAATCAAATGAATGAAGAATGAATGAGTGAATCATGTCCCTCTACGGCATTTGAGTAGTGAGGACGGAGTTCCGCGATTATCCTCGACATTGTCGCCGGACAGTCGCACGACAATGTCCCGCGACATGTCTCTCGATTTTGTCCCCTAGTGAATACGCGGCTTTAGGTGTCTATCTCAGGTTATATCGCTACAACGACCACAAACTAAATTATTCATGTCCAATATTACCGATGATAGCGTTGACGACTTCAGTGGATGAGGCTGTGCCCCCCACATCGGGGGTCAGCACTCGGTCCACGTTGATGGTCTTTTGCACCGCTCGGTTGATCAGATCAGCGTGGTAGTGATGGCCGAGGTGCTCGAGCATGTCCATTGACGCGTTGATCATGGCTATCGGGTTCGCTACGTTCTTGCCGGCTATGGCGGTGCCTGAAATTTAAAAAAAAAAATACTGAAGGCCAATCCCCCATATACAAGCCTGGAATTTTTATTGATGGTAGAAATGAGCTGTAGCCAATGCGAATCAATACTAGGTCAACAAATCAACTCATAACGAACACTATAGTTAAAACTAAGCTTTATTATAACAATATAATTTTGAAAAACATCGAAATCGGTCCATCCGTTGCGATTTTATAACACATTTTATGTAATATTTTATTTGGGGACCTTACGGCCAATTTCACAGAATAGGTTTGATTAAAAATAAGCAAATGCCAATTACAAGCTTCCACATATAGAAGAAAAACAATGTAATGCGCGGCATGTGCGTGTGACGTCACACGGGGACGTCGGATTGAAGGCGCGTTGTACCCGCGCCGCCGTTCATTACAAAGCGCGCGTGGCTCAAATGACGTCACAATAAACGCGCGCGGACTTCGCTAGTAATTTGGTCACAGCTTCATCAATTTTTGTCGTAGACCAAAAATGTTTGCACTGTATGTTATGGATTTCTTAGCTCTATAAAACTGCATTCTCAACTAAATTCGTTACGGATACCCATTGTTCTCCAATGGGTCAGGCCTAAACTTTGCCGATAGTACGGTACACACCAGTGTTCCTGGTGCCGGGCTCGAAGACCGCGTAGTGGTCGCCGTAGTTGCGGCCCGAGAGCAGGCCCGCGCCGCCCAGCAGCCCGCACACCACGTTGGACACGATCGACCCGTACAGGTTCGTCATCAGCATCACGTCGAACTGGTGCGGCCTAGACATACATCATACAAATAAATAAAGCCATAGAGTCTATGGCTTATTTTCTATGGCCTATTTTTCTTGTATGGCATAAACAAGAAAAATACAACTTGTCGATGGCTTGGACTAGTGGTTCAAGCGTAGGCCGCTCGTCTTACTTGACTGCGCCAGACTAAGGGAAGGCCACCAAAGAATAGGCCCGGCTGATGTTAAGCAGTTGCAGTTGCCGTAGCCATGATTGCAATACCAAAGGCATCGCTCGCACGTTACACCCTGAAGGTACGGTCCGACCGAGACTAAAATTTACGTCTCGGACTCGGCAAAAATGTTGGAAGAATCTCGGCCGTGGCTGACAGTGCGCGTAACTAAAGAATTTAAATTTGTGATCGGCTTAAAACCTCTACGGCTTCGGTGTTAGGCGCCACAAAAGAAAAAAAATTGGATGGTGCGTCTTAATTATTTTTTTCACGTTCTCGATCTCGACAGAGATAAAAAAAAACTGGTCTCGGTCGCACCTTACCTAAAGGGCGTGGGTCACAGGGAGGGAAGGAAAGGAAGGGATGTTGGGCTTCAGCTCTCTCACTCATCGTACGTAACGCCATAGTAGAAAGACTGGGAAGTACGTTATCTTCAAACGTTAACTCAAACAAATCTCGACCCGTTTTGCGTGCGGCGACGCATAGATACTATGGTGCACACATACAAGCCGCGCGCGGTGCGTTTGTATGAAAATGTAAAAAATAACCGACCTGGCGACTAGCTGCATGCAGCAGTTGTCTATGATCATGTCGTTGTGCTCTATGTCTGGGTACTGTTTGGCCATCATCCTGGATGTCTCGAGGAACAGACCGTCCGATAGCTTCATAATGTTGGCCTTGTGAACTGTTGTCACCTGGAATATAATATAAAATATAAATATGAAAATAATAAATCGGCGCTCATAGCCAGCTAGACAATTGGCATGAACGCTAATCGAATAGAATAGAATAGACTTCACAATGTATGGAAATGGCATTACAAGTCGCTATGTAGACCAACAACAAGTTGCTATGTAGATCACGTGACTTATGTCATTTCCATACATGAAGCGTAGCGATTGGAAGGAACGCTTGTAGACGTCAGCCACTTGTCTAAAGGGGCAGATCGGTAAACGATTGGAGGTTAAGCAACGCTTGGCAAGGTCAGTCAGAGATGGGTGACCGTTTAGTGGCATTTGAACTGAGCGTCTCCGTGCTTCGGAGGGCACGTTAAAAGTCGATCCCGGTTGTTGTCATCTAGGCAGCAGTCGTTGAGCCTTGTCAGAGGCCTTCGGGCGGCTTGAACAACTCTGACACCAGGTTGGCCACTAACCAGTAACCATACGATAAGAAGACGTATATAAATATCGCTAGACTTACACACCAACTGTATGGTCCCAAACTAAGCAACGCTTGTACTATGGGTACCGTACAATGGACTGGGGGCGATCCCAGTGACACCCAGACAAGAGCAAATTACAAAAACGCCGTTTCCAAAATTTGCCCCTGGCGGGAATCGAACTCGCATCCACCCAAAGCAGTAAGCCGAGCGGCTGTCGCTCATCGTAAGAAACGTAGTAATAGCTGCTTTGTGCCGATCTTCTGTGAGAGGGTGGTACTACCACGGTCGAGCCAGCCCGTATATTGCCCGCAGTCAATTGGCTACAGCTAGGCTCTCGCACCAATATCATAATTTTCTATTGGGGTTAGGGGCCATCCATAAATTACGTCACACGTAAAGGGGGGAGGGGGTCGACGAAATGTGACATTGTGTGACAAGGGGGAGGGGTACTAAGTTAAGTGACGTCACATTTAAAATTCGAATATATACCAAATAAAACCGAAAATTGAACTGTTAACGAAAAATTGTATTTATTTGAAAATTGTAAAAAATATGTGACTTCACACAGGGAGGGGGGGGGGAGTCCCGCAAATGTGACCTGCTGTGACAAGGGGGGGAGGGGTCTAAAAATCATAGAATTCGTGTGCAGTATTTATTTTTGAAAACTGGCAATACCTTCTTCCTGCCGTTTCTCCTCGCGAACTCGAACGCGAACCTGGCAACCCTCTCAGAGTTGCTCGCTGTCACCACCTTCATGGACTCGACGACGCCATTAACGGATTCATGCTCCAACATCGCGTACTCACCTTCCGTGTTCTGTCTGCAATGTACAATCGACAAAGTTAATCCTGACCAATCTTAAGGCACTTGAAAAATTAAATGAAATGTAACGTCACGACTTTTATCCCCATTCGGGGGTAGTCAGAGGCTTCAGTGGCCATACACCACCACATTGTGGAGGTATTAACCGACTCAAAGCCCACGTTTCACCAGATAGTCTTTACCCAACGTGACAGGTGGTGAACCTTGTCGCCGTGTATACAGGAACTGACTATTACCTAATCCCGAGGGATAGGTAGGTTTCCTCACAATGTTTTCCCTCATCGTCAGCGAACTGTCAATTATGCACATAGATAAAAATTCATCTGTTGGTGCATGCCCCACTGGGGATCGAACCTGGGACCTTCTGATTGCTAGCCCAACATGTTCGCCCCTGGGCTACAGCCGCTTAACGTATACTATTTGATATACTATTTGTTATGACTATTTGCTTAATGTATTATATTCAGAGATCGGAGTAGGTAGATTGATTTTACGTACTTGCGCCATGAGGAGGAATGAATGAAGGACATGCCATTTTTCCGGAATTACCAGAAATGGAACTGGGATGTCAAAACATTTTTTGATTTTCATCGGTTACAATTTGTACATCCTGATTATGTGTCTCTATACAATTAAAATAAATAACCAAGTTTTTCAATATTTTCTATTCTCAATCTATTTCTTTTGACGTCTAAAATCCATTTATAAGTAGAAAATACTCGTTCAATATCTGTAGAAGTCTGAGTCTTATCCATATTAACATTAACGTTTGACGTCATTTACCGTAAATCAATCTACCTACTCAGATCTCTGATTATAATACTATGATGATAATATTGTTTTCTCACCTGATAATAACAACATCAATATCCTTATGGCGAGTACTGACGCCGGGGTACGACTTGCAGTTAAGGACATAAGCATACATGTCAAGCTCGTTACGCAGGGCAACGTTCCGTGACGTCACGTACGCTGCCTCGCTCTTCGTCTCGATGTTGCCCTGTACAAATAATATTTCCATTGTACACTAGACTCAGAAAGACAAAAGAAGAGAATGAGACCAAATCAACTTATCCCACAATTTGTTTTGTCACCAGTATCATACCACACCACACCACAGACCAACCAAGCGTGCCCAAAAGTTCGTGCTAAGCACAAACTAGACGCACTTATTACTTTTGTATTGTCATTCCTCTGTCATCGAATCGATTTTAAAATCCATTTACAGTAGCGGCACGCTATGATGGCCGGTTTGACATATGGGAGGGGAAAAGGATGAACCTTATTATAACGGAATAAAAATCATTTTTGCATTCATTTTTAGGGTTCCGTACCCAAAGGGTGCCAACGGGACCCTATTACTAAGCCTACGCTGTCCGTCTGTCTGTCTGTCTGTCTGTCTGTCTGTCTGTCTGTCTGTCTGTCTGTCTGTCTGTCTGTCCGTCTGTCTGTCAGCGGGCTGTATCTAACAAACAGTAATAGCTAGAGACATGAAATTTTCACAGAATGTGTATTTCTGTTGCCGCTACAACAACAAATACTAAAAATAAAATAAAACTTAAAAATAAAGGGGGTCCCCATACAATAAACTCGATATTTTTGGCGTTTTTATTGATAACTCATAAATTAAACAATATATAAAGAGAAAACTAACATTTTAACCATGAGTGATCATTATGACATATTTTAGATAAATTGTTGACAAAAAAAAGAAATGTAAAACTACATTTTTGACCCATAAATAAGTTTTAAATTAATAGTACCAGTCAAAGTAGCGCCATCTAACATTGTTATGATACATTGATTGGCATTACAGTGTCATAAGTAGTATAATAATTCGAGTGCAATACTAAAGATCATCTTAGCCGTATGGTTAAGGCGTTAGTCCACGTGTATGTGGGAATTAGGTTCGAATCTTACTATGAGTTGTTTTTTTTTTTTGAGTAATTCGCATTTTTTTTTGTCGCTCACAGCTTAAATTAAAATAATGTTAACACTAAACTGATTTGTGCAAATACATTGTTTACGTACGTAAACATATTTGTAAATCAAGTTTCAAATGCATTCGGAGTTTCAAGCACAGAGTATTAGAACTATAGATGGCGTTGTAATAGTTTTTCACAGAATGTGTATTTATTTATTTGTGTACTTTATGTACCTATTATTGCAGGTGTGTACTAACAATTATGGGACTGAGGTGGCAAAAAAGCGTACAGCCCGCCTGATGTTGAGCAGTTTTTTTTTATGGGAGTGAGGTGGCAAAGAGTAAATAATTGTTGCTATAACAAAGATAATATAAAATAAGAACCTCATAATATATAAAATAATAGTACCGCTACGCACCACTAGATGACGCTAGATGAACTCCTAGATCGCGCTATGGTTTCGTTTTTCAGATCGCAATATAGTCATGACCAAAATTCGCCTGCTATTGACAAGTTTTGCGTTATCTCTAGGTTTCGATCGATTGGAAATTGTTGTATTGCTTTCATAGTGTCATATTTGATGGCAGAACACTCCCGTTGCCTCCGACTATAGTGTGCGGGGATTTTAATGTAGACTTACTGGAATCTAATGAGAATGCACCTTTAAAAAAATATTTTGACCATATTGGTTTAAATTCAAAACTTCCTCGTGTTGTTACCACAACGGGTTATACTCAAATAGATAATGTGTTTATCAATATTGACTTGAATGCTGGCACATACTGTGCACTCTTTAGTTACCATAGCCCTTTATGGATACAATTTCGAATTGAGCAATAGATTTTATCAAAACTATCCGAAAAGTCAGAATAAAATTTGTATTTCTGTTGCCGCTGTAACAACAAATACTAAAACAGAATAAAAAAATATTTAAGTGGGGTTCCCATACAACAGACATGATTGCCGTTTTTATAGAATGGTACGGAACCCTTCGTGCGCGAGTCCGACTCGCACTTGGCCGGTTTTTGACATTCTTATATTTTAAAACGGCCAGTCTTATTCCGTTATAATAAGGTTCATTTTCTCCCCCCCCCCCCCCCCCACACATGTCAAACCGGCCTTCGTAGAATGCCACTACTATAGTCGTCATTCTGTTAGCTCACTGACGCTTAGATTGAAACGATTCTGTTTACGTTGAGCACATCACTAAATGGCTGGAGTGACGTCATTGTAAGATCTAAAAAAGATGGCATGCTCAGTTTTCATACTATCTAATGAACTTGCGTTATCTAGTCGCTCCATGTCTGTGCTTGTCACGATCAGATATGCTACCAGTGCTAGCATGACGATAGGCTGTAAATAAAATATTTTATGCTTCATACCTTGAGGCCGACACCGTTTCTTTTGATAGTTGTGATGGCATACTGGACATCATCATCGTTATCCACCGTCGGATCAATGTCCACCACTTCAAAGTCAACAGGGGCACCGATGTATCTGAAACATGGTACCAGATTATTTTATCATTGTTTCTAATGCTTAGGACTTAGCGACATAAGAAAAATTACTTAGAATAAAACAGTTACATAAAAAAAAAAACAGCCAAGTGTGTGTCGGACTCGCACATAAGGGGTTCCTTACGTCAAATATAATTTCCTGTATGGGTACCCCCTTTATTTTTAAATTTAGTACCAATTTGTTGTTGTAGCGGTAACAGAAATACACATTCTGCAAAAAAAATAAATTCTCTACCTATTACAGTTCGTGAGATACAGCCCGCTGATAGGCGGACGGACAGATGGACAGCGGAGTCTCAGTAATAGGGTTCCGTTGGCACCCTTTGGGTACGGAACGCTAAAAATATACCCCAGCTGTACGCACTCGTCAAAACACCACGAGACAGGCCAAGTATGAGTGTGTACATGGTGCCCTCGTCGCGTCTCGCGGCGCTCATTCGCTTTCGGAATCATATCGGTTCTTCGCTCGAGTCAAGGGTTTCTTTTAGGTCCATCACAATACAATGAGTGTGTACATGGTGGAGCCTCTACGCGATGATGCACGCGAGGCGATGAGACGAGCGTATACAGCCGGGGTTATCCACCTTTTCCAACATTGGACCGCTAAGTAATAAGAAAACTAAGAAATATTTTATTTTGTCTGGACCACTTAAAATAGGTTTGTGGACCCTAGGTTAGATGACCACGGTCACGATAATCCTCTACTGACCTTCACAGAGCCTGAATAACTCTTCAAATACGCAAAATATGCCATCAATCGCCTTTGACAATACTCAGCTGATTGTATGGATATAACTCACTTGAATATGTCTCTGACGTAACCCATGCATTCTGGACCGATGCCTCCACCAGGCAGCATGGTGACAGCATGACGACCACCGTACTGAGCCTTCGGAATCAGCTTCTGTTTCCTGATCACTGGAGTCTTGTGTTGCATATCAAAATCGGACAGAGTAGCGGGCGCCGCCGCCGAACTCGCGTGCGCCGCGCCGCGAATATCGGGCAGAACCTTCAGTTTCGACAATAATCTCACAGCCATCGTGTATTCTTCAATAAAAACCAATTCCAAAATGTTAAATAATCACAGGAAAAGGAAGGAGGAAAATCTTGCGGATTTCGTAAAGACAATTTTCGTCGCCAGGTGGCGCTGATCTGTCAAATTGAAAATCAAGATGGCACTGCATTTATTTTTTTATATTGGCAACGTGAACATGAGGGATTTTTGAGCGTCGTATGGTTCTAATTCAGCTTATAGATGTGTTAAAAAATATTCTGCATGAATAAAAACTGAAATATAGTGATGAAGAACTATTTCAAGCTTTAATTTGCAAGAAAATAATCAAAAATCTAATCGAAATGAGGTTTGGCATGGCAACATTGGTTAGACAACTTTTTTTTCAAACTGACGTGTGCGGCGCTTTTCCTTTCTCGGCGGAGTTCTCGAGCACGAGCGGCTGAAGAGAGGGCGTCCATTTTGCTTCGCCATATTGAATTTGGTCGGACATCTTTGGACGCCATGTTTAGTCGGACATATTTTATAAACATTTTCGCGTAAATTTCAAATATTTTTGAGCCTAAATATCGAACTTTTTTTCACTGAAAACTGTGGCACCATTTGAGGTGTATATTACTTGGGAAAATTCCGTGCCAACGCATCTGGCCATATTTGTCTCCTGGGGGCCGTCGGCGCTAGTTACTGGATAAATACAGGTAAATTATTTCCATCCAAAACATTGTACTTTTTGACGTATAGTAACAAGTGTTTTGTGTTTTCTATGAAAATACGGGTTCGGGGGTTATATTGAGGGCGAGAGCATGAAGGTCGCCGCGTAGGGTGTTCAGGTGTGAAGCGTTTGGCGTGGTCATTTTATAATTATCTAAAAAATCGTCTCGGCCGCGGGCCCGGCCGGCCGAGCCAGGCTGCCCGCCAGTGTCGGCGCACCTGCCTCGAGAGATAGTTGTTTAGGACCGAAGCAACATTCTCTATCGTACTATTATACAAAAGATATTCTAAGTTTCAGTAGGAGTCATTCGATACCAGTAGAACCGATAATGCGACACCGATGACGTATGGAATACACTATTTACTCAGCAATCACCTTTGTTTACCCCTTGCAGTGTGTTTAAAAATAAAATCATGAAAAGCAAATCAAATGTACTCAATAAAATGATAATGAGCTGTTTTATTTACATCCTTTGATGTTTTTGTACATAATCAAAGAGAATTGTTTTTTATTTTGACGATCTATCCAAACAGGCAAAGGTGTTGCATATAGCCTGTTAGAAAAAAATGTTGGTGTGGCTAACAAGAAATATTGCTAATTAGTTTTTTTATGATGCAAAGAACTTGTTTCATGTTCTAATTGCTAATAAAATACATAAATGTCGGTGTTGGAGATTATTTTCCTCATTTTATTGTGTATAGTAATCATTTTATACTGTGTAATAATGTCATTGAACTGTAATTTAATTTTTAAATTATTATAACTGCCTTGGATACAAACCCTTTGGCTCTCTATGTTTTTTCACTTGTGATATAATGTTTTGCCATGTTATGATGTTTGGGTCATCTCTCTCTAAATGCCATTAGGTAGGTACTTAATTCAGAAGTGAAACCAAATAGACCCACCCACTATTTGCCTACAGAATTTATAAATGTTTTGTTCTTTAGAATCCTATTACTTAACACTAAGAATATTGAACAAAATTACTAGGTACTTATTAAATTTGGTCAATGTTATTCCTAAATTGTATGTTGGTCTATTTTGCCAAGACGGTCCCGAGCCAAAATTAAATATGGTCAACAAAACTATCAATACCAATGTGTCAATTTGAAAATTAATTTAGTCATCAAATTTACAATAGGCTTATGATTAAATCAAATTAGGTCAAGTCATTCATCCATTGCGCTACGCAAAATGAACTGAATACTAACTTCAAGCATTCTCATTTCAAAAATAAGTGAAATGAAAAAATCAACCTCATTTCAATGACCAATTTCAATCATCACCTCATTTCAATTCAAAACCCTGTTTTAAATGCATTAAAACATGCTCTCCTCTCCAAACTGGTCTGTGTGAACGGACACTTAGGATGTAATGCCTTTGCTGTGGGGGTGGCCGGAGCTTCAATAAATACGAGTGCCAATATTTCAGAATTTGGGCCACCTTCGATAATTTGCCAAAATTAAAACAAACTATCCACTCATGTACTAGGCACTTTTTTTAAATACTTAAGAATGTCGTACAATTGTATTTTTTAAGAAGGAACCACAATAATTTCGTTTTGTCTATGGAAGGAACTCAGTGTGGAAGTGCATAAAGTTTGTTTTAACTTTGGCAAAATAATATACCCAGACCTTTAGTTCAGGATTTAGTTTTTTTTTTTTTTTTTTTTTTTTCAGTTGTCCAGCAGAACGGTCCGTAATGATGAACCAGGAGATAATGTGTGAAGTGGAGATTGGCACCCATGGGTCCATGGTGGAGATGGATGGCGATGATCAAGTGGGTGTCAAGGTAATTTGTACCATATGGTGCTTCCACACTGCAGTTATAAAATGGTACAATCGTTTGTACTTTTGGGGTTAAGGGAAGATCTTCCAGCCAGGCGGGTGGTATGCCCCGATGGTTATTGTCGGGGTCTTCTATACACACTAAAGGACTCTACCCACTACAACGTATCATACCATGACCGTGCTATGAACGTATCAGACACGACAAGCAACACGATACGCTCTACTATGCCCACTAGAGCGTATCAATTACGTATCAAAGTCGTATGTATCGGCTTTAATGTCATGCACAGAGCGTATCGCCACCGGCAAAATATTCTCGCCGACAATCCTTGCCGCTCCGTGCATGGCACGCTACGGTGCTGGTCGGTAACGAAACGGGCTAGTGGGCATGGTCTCATACTTTTTAATACAGAGAATATTTTTTTGTCTGACACGTTCATAGCACGGTCATAGTATGATACTGTGTAGTGGGCAGAGAGCTTAAGCGTCTTGCGAATCTTGCTTGCGTGGTTCAGACTTCATTTTGTACTGAAGCGTGCGTGCACTCAGCGCCATCTATCGGTGGCGTCGTGAATGTATGTACGGTCGCTACAGTACAATTGTTAACATTTTATAACGGCAGTGTGTGTAAACATATTGTTATAGTACTACCGCAACCGCTGTACCGCGCCTTAGGTATGCGCGGGGAGGTGGGAGGGTGCGTTGGCGAGAGCGATGACGGGTGGGAGTGAGGGACGGCGAGAGCGATGAGCCCCCCCGTCTCGCCGCTCGCGTACCTAAGGCGCGGTACAGCGCTTGCGGTATACCTATAACAAACATTTGATCACAATGACAAAAAATGTTTTCATGTTAAATTATGTTAGTGAACATTTCTAATCAAAATTGTTTGTTAACAAATAAAACATTTCTTGTCTTTTGTTCGTAAACATTTATCCAGGCGACAGCAAGGTATGCGGAGAGTGCGGATCCCGTTTTAACGCCGCGCCGTGCTGTGTAATAGAATTGTCATGTTTCCATGTTATACATGTTTGTAAAAAATTTCCATCAGTGTGGGAGCGTTAAAAACATCTAACAATTCCTATCAGCATGTAAAAATTCCTAACATTTGTTAGTAAATGTATTACGGCCGAATACTCAAAGGCTAATAAAATATTTAAGTCCCACTTAGCAGTTTGAGACGTTAACTGGCATTTTTTGTATGGCGCGTCAAAGTTAAGCAGCTCTCAAATTTAAGTTGCGTACGAGTATTCGGCCGTTAGTGTTACAAAATGTTCGTTAACATTTTATAACAGCAGTGTGGGAGCGCCATTAAAAGTTCAAGAAGCAAGTTTGTTTTTACCACGAACGTAAATACATACCTGGACTGTTCACTACTGCACAAAAAACGAGCCGAGCGAGAGGCCCTAGTTGGGACCGTGTCCCTGTCATTTCGAGTTACCATGCCAAAATAATATTATCGTTGGGTAGTGATTGTTAGTTTTTAAATCAAGCCAATAAATCAATTTATTATTTATCGTGACTATTGTTTTATCATATAAACAATGGTCACGATAAGTACTAAATTAATTTATTTGCTTGATTTAAAAACTAACAATCACTACCCAACGATAATATTATTTTGGCATGGCAACTCGAAATGACAGGGACACGGTCCCAACTAGGGCCTCTCGCTCGGCTCGTTTTTCTGTCTTAAGAATTGTCAAGGTATAATAGACCTTAAGGCAGCAGAATAAAGTTGAATTTCTTCTTAACCAAAAACTCAAGTGATAAATCCTTCATTATACATCCGTGGTTTTTACCTTATCAACTAACATTAAGGGGTGTTTCCAGTATGAAGAGATAGAGACGGGGCAATATGAAGAGTATATCACCGATGATCAGTATGAGGAAGTTGAGGAGCAGGTTATCGGGATGCAGCATCTCGAAGAAGGTCAGTTCTGTACTTTAATTGGTACTTGTTAAGGTTTCATTTCAATTCTATTGGCCTTTTGAGATAGGTCAGTTTGGGAGGGCCCCATACTCACCGCACCAACAGGGCCACCCAGTATACTATAATTTGATCCAGAAATATTATGGAGCCCCGTAACTGTAAATGAAATAATTGTATATCCGAAAAATAAAATATCAGTAACCGAAATCGATATAAAAGTTTCGGATAGGGGCGGAGTCTAAATGATACTACATGGCAGATAAAAGTTTCGTATAATTTCGGATAGGGGCGGAGTCTAAATGATACATGACAGGTTTTTGTTTTTGCCGGCCGAGCCGACACAAAAGTCTCGCGCGTCCCCTGCATTTAGTGGTGTGCCGATTCGATTATTTGTATTTTACTTTTAAAATTATTGTGTGAAATTTGTGAGTATGGATGTTTGTTACTCTTTCACGCAAAAACTACTGAACGGATTTGGATGAAATTTGGAACACAGATAGTTTATAACCTGGATTAACACATAGGATCCTTATTATCCCGGTAGTATGTTCCCGTGGGATAAATTATGCGCGGACGAAGTCGCGGGCAAAAGCTAGTCCGAAATAATCACATATCCGTAACCGTTATAATATTATCCCTATATCCGTATTCAGATCCGAAATTTCATATTCATAACATCCTTAATTAATAATAATAAATAATAATTTAGCCCTTTTAACGTCCCACTGCTGGGCACGGGCCTCTCCTCAATGCGAGGGGGATTCAGGCCATAATCCACCACGCTGGCCCAGTGCGGGTTGGTGGATTTCTCATGTCTTAAGACATGCAGGTTTTCTCACGATGTTTTCCGCCATCGCAAGCAAGTGATAATCATATTAAAGTTATGATGAAGTTATAAGAGGTGTGAGCCAGGGTTTGAACCCATGACCTTAAGCCCGCAAGACGCGTGCTTAACCAATCGGCTACCACTGCTCCTCCTTAATTATTTCTTGCGGCTTATCCTTAATTGAATCTGTAAATTTATATGTCAATGTCGGCACTGCTGACAGATTATAAAATTACAGTGGGCAGCGAGGAGGTGATCCTGCCGGGTATATCCGGGGAGGAGGTGCTGGGCACGGCCGCGGACAACCCCTACGACACCGGCTACACGGCGCCGCCCTCCACCAGTAACAGGTGGGGTACCGCCATATAACTAATCTTTAAGATAGTCCTGACTTAAGCTTGTATTAATAAATGTATCTCAAAGTTGAGATTGATCTTATGGCCTGCGCACACTGGCGGACGGCAGGGGAGAGCATTTTAATTTTATCAATCGAGTTTAAGACTTATCCAATCGAAATAAGGTATATAGGTGGACGCTGGAGCACCTTATTTCGATCGGATAAGTCTTAAATTCGGTGACGTCACGAGGCCCACTCGCGCTGTGTAGTAAATGGCGGCGCGGGCACAGCGCGCCTTCAAGCCGATCCGGCCGTGTGACGTCACACGTGCCGCCCGCACATCATATAAAGTTCAACATTCAATTCAAAACGTTTATTTTGTTTAGGCCTACGGGGGCACTTACAAATTTTCATTTTACATTTTTTCTTAAATTCCACCGCCGGATCGGAAACGCGACCTCGACTAAGAAGATCCGGCAAGAAACTCAGCGGGCTTGTCTTTTTTACATTGTTTTATTTTTATTTAATTTTTTAAATCGCCATTTACTTATCTTAATACAATGTATTTTGGTAAACAATAGCTCCAGTGTGCTGCCCTGCGAAATAAGCAAGGCAAGACACGCTACACTTTGACAATGAGTTATAACAAATGTGTTATAAAATCGCAACATGTGAGTTTATTTTATGTTTGTTCCTGCAGAGGGCGCGGCAGGCCGCGGTCCAGCGCCAACATACAACATCTGATGCCTATTGGTGAGTAACGGTCTGCCGAATGTAATTTTTTACTGTAGATAGGGGTGGTGGTGGGGTTAGGGGTAG
The DNA here is from genome assembly GCA_947859195.1 of Drymonia ruficornis. Lineage (NCBI taxonomy): Eukaryota > Metazoa > Arthropoda > Insecta > Lepidoptera > Notodontidae > Drymonia > Drymonia ruficornis. The sequence continues at coordinate 3,889,957 of OX401932.1, read as the reverse complement.
GGGGGGAATTTTCGTCTATGTGCATAATTTACAGTACGCTGACGGTGAGGGAAAAACATCGTGAGGAAACCTACCTATCCCTCGGGATTAGGTAATAGTCAGTTCCTGTATACACGGCGACAAGGTTCACCACCTGTCACGTTGGGTTCTGACTATCTGGTGAAACGTGGGCTTTGAGTTGGTAATACCTCCACAATGTGGTGGTGTATGGCCACTCAAGCCTCTGACTACCCCCGAATGGGGATAAAAGTCGTGACGTTATATTTATTTTATTTATTTATTTATAGGGGTGCTAACTAGTGATGCCAAACTATCGATAGTATCACTATGGATAGTTTAAAAAAAGTTAGGATATCGATAGTATTGATAGCATAAACGATACTTTCTGAAATATCTCGGTCTCGCTGGGACCTTATAGTCAGATTTTTAATAGGATGTAGTAAACTGACAGCTGAAAATGTCACTGTTCTATGAATCTATTTACAGGGTGGATTTGAAATCGTGGGCATCCTTTTAAACTATGAATCTACACATGATTCAGAATATTTCCGTAAAATAAATACAAAAATCTGTGGATAACAAAAAAATTGCTCCAGTAAGCAAATAAGCAAACCAGTTGACTGTTATACCCATAGAGATTTTAATTAGAAGAGACGTTCTTAGTAGATATCTCTATGAAACAACGCGTGGTTATTATACCGGGATGCGTGGCATCTATCTACCGGTAAATAGCTGAACTACTCGCTTCGTTTTATGTCGATATTAGTACTCGGCCGAGTTGCTTAGACCCAGTCCCCTTAGTAATTGGTCCATGGTTATACCTTACCTGGGCAAAACATTTTTATAATTTGTTGATTAATATTCCCTAAATATTCTGAATCATGTGTAGAATAATTGTGGATGCCCATCATTTAAAATTCACCTTGTATATCGATATACACGGTGAATATCGAAAAGTGACATTAGCACCTTGCAGTTTACTTCATCTATAGTCTGATTTTTAATTAGACGAAGTTAACTGACAGCTGAAAATGTCACTGCTCTATGAATTTGAACCTTATTTGTTCTATTTATATTGAAAAGTGACATAAGCACCTATCAGTTTACTTCGTCTAATTAAAAATCAGACTAGAATGTGTAGTACATATATTGTGTTGTGCAGGCGAGGTACCGCTGGGCGTGATGGAGGGTGCGGGGGCGCGGGGCGGCGGCGCGGGGGGAGGCGCGCGGCGCTGGGAGCAGAAGCAGGTGCAGATCAAGACCATGGAGGGGGAGTTCTCTGTTACCATGTGGGCCACCGGGGAGGATGATGGTCAGTACATACAACACAATCTAGGGATGCGCTTAAACGTTAAAAAAATATTACACTGCTAAATGCTAATGCTAAAAATAATTAACACTTAAAATTATCAGCAATTTTAACAACGACTAAATTTAAAAACAGGCAGATTGTTAACATAATTAATTTATTCAAATTTTTTTACGGTATCACTATCGTAAAAATGTTCCATATTTCACTTTTTTCGTGAATATCCATTTTAGAGTACTTTTTGAGTTTTTCTTTTTAAAATGTAAACAACACTACACAAACAACTGAAATTTTACTCACAGTACCCATTACCTAGAACATACTGCACCATTTCGAATCTGAGCGGCTAGCCAAGTGGCATGAACGCTAATCGAATAGAATAGACTTCACAATGTATGGAAATGTCAAACGTCGCTATGTAAATCAACAAAAAGTTCCTATGTAGATAATAATAATATCCTGGGACATTTTTTACACACGGCTACCTGATCCCAAACTAAGTAGAGCTTGTACTATGGAAACCAGATAACTGATATTACTAAATATACTACTTTTTTATTTGTAAATACATACTTAATATACATATACACCCAGACTCGGGACATACAGACATGTTCATGCACACAAATGCATGTCCCGGATAGGAATCGAACCTACGACCTGCAGCGTGAAAGGCGCCATCACGCCAACCACGCCAACGGGCCCGTCAGATCACGTGACTTATGTCATTTCTAGATGAAGCGTAGCGATTTGAACGAACGCTTGTAGACGTCAGCCACTTGTCTGGCCCTTCTGTACTGCAGTAGGATTTTCAACCGTACAAATTCCTCATAGACCTTCATGTATGTTGATTGCAGATGATGGCTCGAACCCAGAGCCCGACCCCGATTACACGGAGTACATGACCGGCAAGAAGAACATACTGGGCAACGAAACTATGCCAGGTATTATTTTAAAATATACTTCTTCTTATCGTATGGTTCCCTGGTACCTGGTGTCAGAGTTGTTCAAGCCGCCCGAAGGCCTCTGACATGGCTTAGGAGCGTCCATAAATTACGTGAGGCATTTAGGGGGGGAGAGGGTCGAGCAAAATCTCACGTGGGGGAGAGGGGGGGTCTCGGAAAATCTCACGTAATTTTTTTTTACCGCAAGAAACAGTGTAAAATTGCAAGAAAACTGGTTTAAATTAAGTAAAACACGTTTCTCCTCTAGAATATAGCTTTTGAAAAATATCACGTGAGATAAGAGGGGGAGGGAGGGGGTCGAGAAAAATCTCACGACATCTCACCAATGGGGGGAGGGGGGGTCGAAAACTCAAAAATCACCTCACGTAATTTATGGACGCCCCCTTAACGACTGCTGCCTAGATGACAATAAAAGAGACCGACTTTTACGTGCCCTCCAAAGACGCTCAGTGGAAATGCCACTAAATGGCCACCGACTGAGCATGCAGACCGATATGGGTGGCCTGACCAAGCGGTCGGACCTTGCTAAGCAAACACAAAAACTAAGATGGAAATCAAGCGTACGTCCCGCTTGATGTTAAGCAGTTACCGTAGCCTTTAGATGCTTGCAATACCAAAGGCATCGCTCGCACGTTGGCTGGTTTCTAATATTAATATTATATTCGTAAATTCCTCGTTTATGCATGGCAAACTATGTCGGTCAGCATTGGTCAAGAATTTACGATTTATAATTGAAAATTCACGAAGATAAATATTAGATTTGAATGTAATTTATGTGTATGTATAAGTGGTAATTTATGTAAGTACACCCCCGTATTATTTTATCTTTAGATCCTCTCCATCCAAAGGTTGCCTGGTAGAGATCACTATTAGTGATAAGGCCGCCCATTTTCCACTTTCTGTGTAAATTGTGTAATTATTTATAAATGTTTATTTTTCTAGTGGTGGATTAATAAAGAGTTATCTATCTATCTATCTAGATTTCGCAATGGACAATTGTCAAAAGACTCGAGGGACTGTAATTATGTGTAAATGTTTTCAGGACTGGACCTATCGGACCCTAAACAGTTGGCGGAGTTCGCGCGGCCCGGACACAAGATCAGGCTAAAGAAACCGATGCCGGAATCATCGGACAGGACCATCGGTAAATACTTGTAAAAAATGTAAAAAAAATGTTACGTCACGACTTTTATCCCCATTCGGGGGTAGTCAGAGGCTTGAGTGGCCATACACCGCCACATTGTGGAGGTATTAACCAACTCAAAGCCCACGTTTCACCAGATAATCAGAACCCAACGTGACAGGTGGTAGGTAAATACTTGTGTTTTATTTTATATGACTATGGTGGTCATGTGGGATGAGCTCGGAAAGCAGGCGTCCATAAATAACTCGACTCGCCTCTAAAGAGGGGGTGGGGGTAGGGCCGAATCTCACCCAATCTCACGTGGGGAGAGGGGGAGTCTCGGCAAATATCACGTAGTTTTTTCCGCAAGAAATAGTGGAAAATTGCGAGAAAACTGGGGTTAAATTCAGTAAAACATGTTTTTCCATTTCGCAAGAAATGGTGGAGTGGTTGCGAGAAAACGGGTTGAATTAAGTAAAACAAGTTTCTTCACTAAAATGTGGCTTTTAAAATGTTATGTGAGATTAGGGGGGGGGGGATCGAGCCAAACACGACATCTCACGAAATCTCACCAAGGGAGGAGGAATTGGAATTTTACAACAGATTCTGCTAGAAAATTTAGTTGCATAGTGGAGCCATTAGAACCCATGTACTTTATTGTATGTGTATACTGGGTGAAATCCAAATCGTGGGCAATATTTTAAACGGTGATTCTACACACGATTCAGAATATTTAAGGAATTTAATCAATAAATCAATTGATAAAAATGTATTACCCAGGTAAGGTATAACAGTTAAATGGTTTGCTTATTTGCTTACCCGAGCAATATTTTTCTATCCATACGTTTTTTTTATATTTCTTTTCCCATTATAATCTGAATCATGTGTTGAGTCATATTTTAAAATATTGCCCACGATTTCGATTTTATTCTGTATAATAATAATATGTGTTGTTATGTTAGCGTGTCCACACAAAGGATGCTCCAAGATGTTCCGCGACAACTCGGCTATGCGCAAGCATCTCCACACGCACGGACCGCGTGTACACGTCTGCGCAGAGTGCGGTATGTACACACTACTTGTTATATTTATTCATTTACTAGCTGTACCCTGCGACTTCGCCCGCGTGGAAATTGATGTGTAAGATTAGCCTATGTCTTATACCAGGGCCTACACTACCTACGTTTCAAATTTCATTAAAATCGGTTTAGTAGTTATGGAGATACGTGGTTACAAACATTCACACAAACATACTTACTTTCGCATTTATAATATTAGTAGGACTTCAGGCAGCAGCGGTGGCATATCAATGATAGCCAATTGGTTGAGCACGCGTCTTGCAGGCTTAAGGTCTAGGGTTCAAACCCCGGATAGAACCTCTGGATTTTTCAAAATCTGTGCGAATCGTAACTTTAATATGATTATCACTTGCTTACGGTGAAGGAAAACATCGTGAGGAAACCATGTGAAATCCAACAACCCGCACTGGGCCAGCGTGGTGGATTATGGACTGAATCCCCCTCGCATTGAAGGGAGGCCCGTGCCCAGGAGTGGGACTTGAAAGGGCTAATATTATTATTATTTATATGTGTATATGCAGGCAAGGCGTTTGTGGAGAGCTCGAAGCTGAAGCGTCACCAGCTGGTGCACACCGGAGAGAAACCCTTTCAATGTACCTTTGAGGGCTGCGGGAAGCGGTTCTCGCTCGACTTCAACCTCAGGTACCATCAGCAAACTTACGTGCATAAATTACGTGATGTGATTTTTGAGATTTTTCGACCCCCTCCCTCCCTCTCTAATCTCACGTGAGATTTTTCAAAAGCTATAGCTATTTAGCTATTTTAGAGGAGAAACATGTTTTACTTAATTTAACCCAGTTTTCTTGCAAGTTTACACTATTTCTTGTGGTAAAAAAAATTACGTGAGATTTGCCGAAACCCTCCCCTCTCCCCTACGTGAGATTTGGTGAGATTTTGTTCGACCCCCCCCCCCCCCCCCCTAAATGCCACTAAATGCCAATGTTTGTAAATACTCACTTAATATACATAATTATAATAATAACCATTTAATTCAGGCAACAATGGCCTATATTATAAATAATATACCCATATACACATATTATACCCAGACTCGGGACATACAGACTTGTTCATGCACACGTGTCCCGGGTAGGAATCGAACCTACGACCTGCAGCGTGATAGGCGGAATCTAAACCAACCACTCGAACGTGCCCGTCATGTAAGTCAGTAATAACATTGTTATGCGCAGAACCCACGTGCGCATCCACACGGGCGACCGTCCGTACGTGTGTCCGTTCGACGGCTGCAACAAGAAGTTCGCGCAGAGCACCAACCTCAAGTCCCATATACTCACACACGCCAAGGCCAAGTCAGTACCAGATATTTACTACTATGTACAATCAGCAAAGTTGAAGCTTGATCAGTTTCAAAAACTTGTCGCTTTCAACCAATATTCATAGCTCGCCCCGCCCATTAGGTCTTGGTCCAATGAGGTGAAAATCATCTGTTACGACAAAAATATTTTTTTTCGTATAACCATTTGTTTTAATTTCTTGTATGACATGTTAGATTTTAGACAACCAAGTTAGCCGCAGGTAGCCGCTGGTCACTGCACGCAAAATACAACCTTAAGATGGTCAAGCTTCAAGTTTGTCCATTGTACGTACCAGCTCCGAGACTATTGGAGATGCTAAATCTCTCATAACCTTTAAAAACTACTAAAATACTATATTTTAACACATTGACTGTCCAGCCTATTTTGGATGCACACTCTCGTACGTCCAACGTGGTTTTTTAAATAATATGATTTGTTCATACGTCCGTTGAAAATCAAAGATCTAGCTTACAATTCCAGTCCAAAAAACGCCATTCAGTTTACTTTTTTTTCTTCCCTATTGGCCTCTTTCCATTGAGTCAGGCAGGCCCAATGTGATGTGTCAGTTTACTTAGGCTTGTGTATTACATATAATGCACGGACGTCAAAGCTAGATTGAAAATGCATTACATGTAATGCACAGACAGTCAACGTGTTAAAGGATCTTTCATGATCGTAGATAAGCCACCTAGATATACTCTCTAATATTATCGTCGTGAATCGCAAATTCTTGGCGGTCGGCATGTTGTAGGCCAGAGGAATGCTAGCTGATGGCCGACAACATATCAATAGGCTGGGTCTGTTTCGCATTTTAGTAAAATATCGCCAGAATTACACACCAAATGTATGCTCCCAAACTCAGCAACGCTTATACTATAGCTCCCATACAATGGACTGCCTATCTTAAATAAATATCGTCTTTTTCAGATCAAGAAACTCACTATCCCGTAACGGCGGCAACACATACAGCGAGTCTGCGCGCACGACGCCGCAGTTCGTGCAGCTGGAGATGACGCACGACGACTCCAACCCGCAGCTCATCTTCTACACGCACGATTGAACCAGCACACGTGGTACAAGACTTTTGTAACAAGCGAGACTTGCGGTGCAAGGCTTTTGTGACACGCAAGACTTGTGGTGCAAGACTTTAGTAACAAGCAAGAATTGTACAAGACTTTTGTTATAAGCAAGACTTGTGGTGCAAGAGTTTTGTAACAAGCAAGACTTGTGCAAGACTTTTGTTACAAGCAAAACTTGTGATGCAAGACTTGTTAAAAGTAAGACTTGTGGTGCAAGAATTTTGTTACAAGCGAGACTTGTGGTGCAAGACTTTTATAACAAGCAAGCCTTGTAGTGACGCTATAATTTGAAACAGTGAACGTAAAAGTGATATTAATCTCATTGTAAAGCAAGACTTTAATAAAAACACTTGTGATGCAAGACTTTTTTATCCAGTAAGACTCAATAGTGACGCAATACTTGTGAAAGAGTGAACGGTGATTAAATCAAATTATGAAGCAAGTCTCGTAATGCAAGGCTTTTGTAACAAGCAAGACTCAAAATGACGCATTACTTGTGAATGGTGATTAAAAGTCATTGAGTAATTGCTAAGCAAGACTTGTAATCCAAGACTTTTATACTAAGCAAGACTCTGAATGTCACGCAATACAAGAGATAGTGAACAACATGGTGATATAGGTTCAAATGTAGCAAGACTCGTCATGCAATACATTTATAATAAGCAAGACTCAGTGATGCAAGATACATGAAACTGTGATTTAGGCTCATTTTAAATACACATGAGACTTGTATGTGTGCAAATGATTTCATGATGCAAGAATTTCGGCACAAGACTACAATGCATGAATTTCGAAGCAAGACTGTGGAACAGACTTGCATTGTGATTATTATCTATGGATTAGTGGAAGGATTTATTTTTTAAATAGCAACACCAAGATTATGTTGGTCTTATGTTGCCATACTAACATAATTAAGTTTAAAGCACATTTTATTTAAGTTGTATGCACTGTACAATAATATTTTACAGAAATAACTAAAGTTTGTCAAACAAATGCTGCTTATGTCATAATACGCATATCAAGTTTCAAAACAATGCTATATTGTTACCATGGCAACGCTTTTTGTTGATACGATATCTATACCATAGCCAACGAGAAGTGATACGAAAATGAATAGATTATTAACACGGATGTAATAATGTAACGTCACGACTTTTATCCCCATTCGGTGGTAGTCAGAGGCCTGAGTGGCCACACCACCACATTGTGGAGGTATTAACCAACTCAAAGCCCACGTTTCACCAGATAGTCAGAACCCAACGTGAGAGGTGGTGAACCTTGTCGCCGTGTATACAGGAACTGACTATTAAACACGAACACGGATGTATTAAAGTTTTAGATGCGACTTGATTTGATTTGATTGTGTGACTTGATACGCGTATATGCAAGTAGAACGGCAATCACAATTTTAGGTACAGTCAATGTCAGAAGTCGATGACGCCGGACCACAGACATCTTCTTCCTCGTTCCCTCAGTTCTGAGGATCGCGACTATTGCGGATGCCCTTCCAATTTTCCCGGTCATATGCGCTGTGTACTGCCTTGTAAAAACTGCCGCCAACAGCAGCTTTTATAGTATCGGACCATCTTGCTGGTGCCCTTCCTCTAGCACGTTTGCCTTCCATCTGGCCCAGTATTATGTACTTCTCTAGTTCATGTCTGGGAGACCGCATGATGTGTCCGAAGAAGCCGAGCTTCCTTTCCCAACAGATTGTGGTGAGCCGTGTGGTGATACCAAGCTCTTTGAGAATGGACTCATTAGTCCTCATAGCGGTCCATAGCGACCACAGACATACAATATGTTAAAAAAACCCTGTCCGACCCGAAAACGTATTGCTGGGTATCGAGATTAGATACCATTTATGTAAAAAAAAAACTTTTTTTTTAATTTTTTTTTTTAATTTTTCAATTTTTTTTTTTTCATTTTTTTGGCATTGTTTGTGTCCCACTGCTGGGCAAAGGCCTCCCATATTTTTTTGTAATACAAATACCCCGTTTACATAAAAAAAAAATTTCATAAAATGACGTCATCACATACTTTGTGGTCTGAGGTGACGCCACACGATCTAACATAATTACTTCCGGTAACGGTGTTGTCATACTTTTAAAATTAGCTACATTATGTGGGAAAAAGGCAAAAAAAAATGGCACTTAAAATGTTCATTAATATGTTTACTATCATGTTTTTTTTTATTATTATTATTTTATTTGGTCATGTGATTGGGGAACCTAATTACCGGTTTCGGCTCGGACAGGGTTTTCTTAACATGTTGTAGATCTAAATAAATAGATAACGCATGTCCCTTGTTTTGTATCAAAATCAAGTGTGCCACGGTTCTCGCCTAGCGGAGTTGGTTGACGCACGAGTTATTGAGATTTCCGAGTGAAAATTGCCATTTAGTTGCTTTTTTTTCGTTTTTATTGAGATTTATTTTTGTTTTGGTGGTGGTAATTACTTTTATGATAAAGGTACCTTATCTAGATTACATCATTAACCGGTCAATCTCACCAAAAACCAAGTTTGGACCAACCGACAAATCAATCTCCTGTGTCTTCGCCACTACGTCGACATTGGCAGAATCACATTGGGCCTGACTCAATGTAAAGGGGCCATTAGGGGAAAAAAGTGTCCCACTTTTTCTACCTACTGGCCTTTTATCTCTGTCAACTTTTCATGTGGACTTTTTACAGCTCGATACGGCACAACTAGGCATTATTTTAAATGTCGTATATCGTCCGGCACCGACAGCGGTTGAGTGCGGACTGAATAAACTGCATCAAAGGCAGTGCAATGCACTGCCTTTTGTACACATTTTGGTACGCTCAGTACATATACTTGTCGCATCTATTTAGGTCTGCGTCTGTGCGCCGAACGCGCCGAACGCCGCATTAGGAAAAAACTAACTAAAAGGTAATACACAAGTTGTATTATTGAATTGTCATTGCAGTCGGGGGACCATTCTGTGGAACACTTTAATTTAAGAGGTCCCCAAAGATAATGATACTGAAGTTGTGATAGCCATAATGAAATTATTTATAAAATAATGATCCACTTATTTTGATTTTACGGCTTAGGGGAAAAATATAAAAATATTCTGTTTTATGAACAATCTATTTTTTTAATGTAGTAAAATGGATTGCGATATTATTCAATTAATTAATAATTATAGATTGTTCATGAAATATTATTTGATTTGTACATTTTGTACTATACAAATGCCAAAAATAATAATTACAAATGTATTATAACAAAATAATTATAGGAGGATTTCATATTGTAATTCTCGTAAGGGCGATTACACACTATCTGTATTGTTTTATAAATTATGTAATATGAATTCTCCTTAATGTATGCATGCAAAAACGAAATAAAATGTATTTAGTTCAACAACAATGACAGTTGATATATTATATATTTATAATAGACTTAACGAAACTAAATAAATATCGCCAGACAAACACCAACTGTATGGTCCCAAACTAAGCAACGCTTGCACTATGGGTACCGTACAATGGACTGGGGGCGATCCCAGTGACACCCAGACCAGGGCAAATTACGAAAAGGCCGTTCCGTTGTCCGGTGAGCCGAGCGGCCAACGCTCGGGCCACTGCGCCGTCACACTAGCTCAAAATAAGTATATTGCTGACTTTCTCATTTCATCAGTGTATGAGCAAGGCAGCAATATGTTTAGTTGAGAAGTTAGTCGAAATTTATAATAGAAATATAATAGATTTGGTGTCAACTCCAATCTTCCTACGTTGAATTTGTATACTATACCTAATCGTAAATAGAATTATGTAATTATGTTCATTTTATTTTTGACTGTACTACGGCGAGCGGGCTGGCAACATGTTCGGTGATCCTTGGTCAAATCATCATCATCATCTCAGCCGAAAGACGTCCACTGCTGGACATAGGCCTCCCCCAAGGTTCGCCACAATGACCGGTCTTGCGCTGCCCGCATCCAGCGGATTCCCGCGACCTTCACCAGGTCGTGGGTCCACCTTGTGGGAGGCCTACCCACGCTATGGTCAAATATGTAATCTATTCTTTAAGAAATATACCCCCAAGTTTATAGAAAGTTATCGCCATTCATATTGTCGCACGGGATTGTAGAGGATTTTAAATTTATCAATCGAATTTAATACTTATCCAATCTAAATATGGTATATATTTCAATGCTCGGTGATTAAACCTCGGAGCATCGCAGCGCAGTGTTCTCGGAGCATCGAAGAGCACGCTGGAGCACCATATTTCGATTGTGTTGTCATCTCGCTCGTTCGCTGTGCCGTCACTTTCTACCCAATAGTCGTTTCTGCCTGCATACAAAAAATAGTTTACTAAACATTCTAATTCTTTTTGTAAGTTAGTTTAAATACGGCAAAGCGTTCCGTGAAATAAATTAAGGGTTTTTTTTTTGTAATAAACGACTGATGTGAATTGTAAATAAATAATATTTTCAAGGTCCGTATGCGGTGTGTATTGCTGTTCGGCTAAATGAACTTGCAATCGTTGTAAACAATAATTTTATTACGTTACTCGCACAACACAACTAATGTTTAGTACAGCAATACGACCAAACGAGTGATGATCTCTGATAGGAGAGAAAAAACTAAAATAAATTGTAAATATTTATATAAAATGTGTTTTATTTGCTACTGACGGTTCCTTTTAGAGATTCACAATAAAGGGGTAGTCTCAATTTTAGGTTCAATCCCATATTCCTCTGAAATTCATCTTGAAGTAGATCTTCGTAAGAACGTAAAACTTATCTGCGCCATTCTTAGATACATCCATGGCGCCATTGCATGCTTTGCACTGACACTAAAATCAATAAAAAGAAGATAAAAAGAAACGTCTGTGTATTTGGTTTGTACTGGTTATGCGTGAAACCGAACGCAATTTCGATTTTATATCTGTCAACTTTGACATTGACATTTGAACACCACCAACCAAGTGACGTGTAAACTGTATTCGTCGGCACCCCACAACTTTTTAATCCAAAAGAAAAAGCTCAAAATGAGCTTCAAACGCGATAAAAAGGAGGAGGAGGACAGCGGAGGCAACCCCTACCAGAATTTGGACAAAACATCAGTCCTGCAAGAGGCCAGATACTTCAACCAGACGCCCGTAAACCCTCGAAAATGTTCCCTGATACTCACGAAGATATTGTATTTACTGAACCAGGGGGAGAAATTTACGACCCAGGAGGCGACTGAGGCGTTTTTTGCGACCACAAAACTGTTCCAATCCAAGGATGTGATGTTGCGAAGGATGGTTTATCTTTGTATTAAAGAACTGAGTACATTAGCACAAGATGTTATCATCGTGACTTCGTCTTTGACTAAGGACATGACTGGGAAGGAGGATTTGTACAGGGCGGCGGCTATTAGGGCTCTGTGCAGCATCACGGACAGTACAATGCTCCAGGCTATCGAGAGGTACATGAAACAGGCGATTGTTGATAAGAACTCTTCTGTTAGTTCTGCGGCCCTAGTGTCCGCTTTGCATCTGTCGTCGAGCGCCCCGGATTTGGTGCGGCGGTGGGCGAATGAAGCTCAGGTTTGTATAAAATTGCATTTGTTTTAATAGGACTGCGGTGGCAAAAAAGGAGATGGCCCGCCTGATGTTAAGCAGTTACCATAGCCTATAGATGCTTACAATACCAAAAGCATTGTTCGCACATTGCCGACCTGAAGAGGAGTGGGATGGAGGGAGGGGGAGAGGGGTTGGGCGTTCGGCTCTCTCACTCATCGTACGAAACGCATCTGTAATAGCTGCTTTATGCCGATTTATAAATAAATGTAACGTCACGACTTTTATCCCCATTCGGGGGTAGTCAGAGGCTTGAGTGACCATACACCACCACATTGTGGAGGTATTAACCAACTCAAGCCCACGTTTCACCAGATAGTCAGAACCCAACGTGACAGGTGGTGAACCGTGTCGCCGTGTATACAGGAACTGATTATTACCTAATCCCGAGGGATAGGTAGGTTTCCTCACGATGTTTTCTCTCACCATCAGCGAACTGTAAATTATGCATGTAGATGAAAATTTATCCATTGGTGCATGCCCGATCGGGGATCGAACCTGGGATCTTCTGATTGGTAGCCCAACTTGTTCCCCCCTAGGCTACAGTCGCAGCCGATTTATGCTTATGCTTTATGCCGGGTCGAGCCAGCCCGTATATGAGCTGCAGTTCTAATCTACCACCTTCAAAAAATATGATTGAGAATATGGAAATGAAATATTAAAACAGTCATCTTTCAAACTATAAGCAAATAAATTAGCCAGACTAACACACCAAATGTATGGGTACTGTACAATGGACTGGAGGCGATCCCAGTGACACCCAGACCAGGGCAATTTACGAAAAGGCACATTCCAAAATTTGCTATTGGTTGGAATCGAACCTGAAACCATCATATGTAGTGAGCCGAGCCGCTTACTCTCGAACCAATGAGCCAAGCAGTCACGAAAGTGGGAACATGAAAATAAAATTTTAATTATTGAATCTGCATAACAGCCTATCAATCAGTATCATAAAAATACAGAATCCGGAAAAATCTTATTTTTTTTAATAACATATTTCGTCCCACTGCTGAGCAAAGGTCTCCCCCATCCCCCTCCACCGATCTCTATCCTCAGCGACTCCTTGCCAGTTCTTCTCGAAGGCGTCAAGATCGTCGCGCCATCTCTTCCTAGGCCTCCTGCGGCGCCGCTTTCCATCCTCCGGGACCCACCCGGTTGCAATTTTTGCCCACTTGTCGGGATCCATTCTACTTATATGGCCCACCCATCCATATAATTTTAGTAATAGAACGTAGTGTAGTGTTTCGTTGTTTCGTTTGTGTGTGTGTTTTCCTTACTTTTGAACAATAACAAATGTTTGCTGTCAATAATATTTAAGGTACTTTTTCCATACTCTGTCTATTGTCTATCCTATTATAGCTATTGAAATTTGAAACTACAATTCCTGGCATAAATCTAGTAAAACAGTAATAATTTCCTCATCCTTTTTTGGCATAATAAGTTATATTTTAACTTTAATTAAATCATAGTACCAATTCTTTAAACCATAAAGTTGTCTTTATCTATTACAGGAAGCCATCAGCTCCGACAACGCAATGGTATCATACCACGCACTGGGCGTTGTCGCCGGCTCGCGTAGGAACGATAAGCTATCCACCGTGAAACTCGTCACCCGCCTCGCTAGGGCTCCACTCAAGTCCCCATACGCACTATGCCATCTCATCCGCCTAGCAGCCCAACTAGTTGAAGACGATGACTCAGACGCTTCTCAACCTTACATAGAATTCATTGAATGTTGTCTCCGACATAAGTCTGAAATGGTGATATACGAAGCCGCCCACGCGATTGTAAACTTACGAAAGACGGCTAGAGACTTAGCCCCAGCAGTTTCCGTACTCCAGCTGTTCTGCGGGTCCTCAAAAGCAGCTCTAAGGCTAGCAGGGGCTAGGACTCTGGCTAGGCTGACAGCCAAACACCCCACAGCGGTAGCAGCGTGTGCTGTAGATCTGGAGAACTTGATTTCGGATCCCAACAGATCTGTTGCCACTTTAGCTGTCACTACTCTCCTAGCCACTGGCGCTGAAAGCTCAGTTGATAGGCTGATGAAGCAGATATCAAGCTTTGTGTCTGAAATTTCTGATGAATTTAAAATTGTCGTTGTGCGAGCTATAAAAAGACTGTGCACCAAATTCCCGAGGAAGCACCAAGCTTTAGCTGCGTTTTTGGCTGGCATGTTGCGAGATGAGGGAGGCTTGGAATACAAAGCAGCTATCGCTGATGCGATCATCGCTTTAGTGGAGGAAAATCCTGATGCTAAAGAAACAGGGTTAGCTCATCTCTGCGAGTTCATTGAGGACTGTGAACATACTGCTTTAGCTGTCCGTATCTTGCACTTGCTAGGTCGCGAAGGACCAAAATCCCGTCAACCGTCACGATACATCCGATTCATTTACAATAGAGTTATTTTAGAATCGGGGCCAGTCCGTGCCGCGGCAGTTTCAGCTGTAGCGCAATTCGGTGCTCAAAGGCCTGAGCTACTTCCGAACATTAGAGTGCTGTTAGCTCGCTGTCAATTAGACGAGGAAGATGAAGTCAGGGATAGAGCTATTTATTATAGCGCGATTTTAGATACAGAGGACAAGGAATTGATCAATGATTACATAGTCAACATACCTAAACCGAATGTGGTTTTGCTTGAAAAGGCTTTGAGGGATCATCTGGCGACGGACCCAACAGAGGCTTTCAATTTACTATCAGTGCCAGCTGAAGAAGTGATAAAGGAAAGCAAGGAAGCGCTCGTGGAAATAGAAGTTCGCAAGCCAGTACAGACGTCCATTGAAGAGATATACGCTGAACAGTTAACAAAAGTCCCGGGTATTGAGAGGTTGGGGCCAGTCTTCAAGACCAATCTGCCTGTTGATTTGACTGAAGCTGAAACGGAATACAGAGTGCGATTACTGAAACATGTCTACGCACGCCACGTGGTGTTACAATTCGAATGCGTGAACACATTAAGTGATCAGCTGCTAGAGCAAGTGTGTGTCAAATTAGACATGCCTCCGGAGTACGAACTGAAATGTATGGTGCCATGCAAAAGCTTGTTTTATGACAAACCTGACAGCGTTTTCGTGGTTTTGGAGTATCCGTGCGCGTTCCTTGACAGTTTAGGCACTTTTGGGGCGACTTTGGAGTTTGTGGTCCGGGATTGTGATCCGAATACCGGAGTTCCGGATCAGGGTGAAGGGTACGAGGATTCCTATCCTCTGGAAGAGTTCGAGATGAGTTGTTCTGACCAGATCCGGGCGAGAGCTGGTTCTGACGATTGGGAACAGACTTGGGATAGAGCGAGCAATGTCCCGGAAGCATCTGACACCTTTATTTTATCACAAAACGATATTAATGATGCTGCTAAAGCCGTTTGCGAGCATTTAGGGCTCCCTAAATCGGCTGTTGTGGGTGATGCAGTGAAGGAAATACGGGGAGGTGGTATTTTTAGGGGGGGAGCGCCAGTGTTGGTCAAAGCGAGGTTGGCGATGGCCCAAGTGGGAGTTACCATGAAGTTGGCGGCCAGGTCGCCGAGGGAAGATGTGGCCCAATTGTTATTGGCCGCTGTTGGTTAAGAATACTTGAAGCTAGAATTATTTGCCCAACGTACGCCGAAGTTTGTACCAATACGGTATTTGACTAACATTATTTATCGTATAATTACTCAAGGTGAAACTTAGTGTCCTAATTTTTGAAACTTTGTAAAATTAATACCTTTTCTTCTTCAACTTTAGACCAAAACCGAGAATTAAAAAAACAGGTTCATAAAAACAGTAAAATTCTATATTAGACTAGTCAAACACTATTGAGCTGTGCGTGAGCGGCGTTGCTGGCGTAGATATCATATTTCCAATATACTTTATAATTATATATGTATTATGTTAAAATAAATGTTTTATAAGATAGAAAATATTTTTAGTAAGGGTATATAACTTGAACACTTGCGTGGTTTCCTCATGCAGGGTTGCCAGTTTTAATTATTACTTTACTCAAGATTTTGGACATGCCAGATTAGGTATAATAATAATGAATGATCGCAGTTCGTTTACTAATGAAATGAAACTAAAATAATGTATTTTTATTACTATAATTTCAAGTTAATTAAAGCTATAGAAACGCCATAATTCTTATAATGTCTTGCTGCATATTAACTTGTGCAAAATGCACTATTTTTAATGATGTGATTAGATCATCCTGTGTTAAAATGCCACTCCACGCAGAAGTTTCAAGTTATATACCCATACATGCTATACTATGAGCAACACTTGCTCGCTAGCGACTGCGTAAAATACGTTTAATTTTACGTAGACGGTAGCGACTAGCGAACGTATTAACTTAGTACCTATAGCTAATGTATTTTGCTTACCTGTCGTATTTATTTAACAATCTTGACATGATTTATTTTTAAATAATTATTTAGAACAACTAGTTCCCCTAAGACAACTGAGCTTGTCCCCGGGACTCGTCGAGGGTCAAACCTCGGCGTCATCGTTGGACACTGTCGATCCTGGCTTACAGGAGTCACAGTGGTGGGAGTGTGTGGCGGGCCTAGTCCCATATTTATTTATTCTAATTCTCCGATAGTTATTAGGTTAAACAAAGCTAACTAATACACTTCTCATCAAAAAAATCGAAACGCATGCATTCATTTATTGGATGAAAATTCTAACATTTAAATTCAAATTTGGAATTGTGGTACACCATTGTGTAGACTAAACTGCCAGCTATTTATTGGTGTATTTTTTTAATGATATCAATAAAAAAAAAAAAATTAAATGCCTGAATAGTACTTGCAGTACTGTTTCGATGTTTCTGATGAGAGGTGTATTTATACTTAATTGTTAGTCTTTTAATAATCCTGAATGAATAATAACATTTAAAACATGCCAAGATTGTTAGGAAAATACACTTTTAAATAGATATTCGTTGTAAAGTCCGCGGGTGAAACCGCGAGTGATAAATAAAACAATAAAATCCAAATCAACTTTTATTTCAACTATCTTCAAGAGTACCCAGAACACAGTACCAGACTACTCCACCAAGCCAACTAGGCACTCGGGTATAAATATCAAATGATAATAAGTCAATGATTCCGCGGTCCGACCACGTAGTGGGAGCTACTGCCACAGGAGTGCCGGCATAGGCCCAGGCTCACTACGTTGTGGACGGACCGCGGAATCATTGACTTAATTATCATTTGATACCCGAGTAGTGATGGGATGTTCTCGAGAACTTTCTCACCCTTGGAGACATACTCGTGAGAATTTTTGAGAAGCCTATATTTTGGGTGACGTTCTCCTAACTTTAAATCTGAAAAACAATTAAAACCACCATATTTGCATGTTTAATGAGGTTTATGCCAAGTAGAACATGCTTCAGAAAAGAAATTCTCAAAAATTCTCACGAGTAAGTTTCCGAGGGTGAGAATGTTCTCGAGAACATCCCATCACTATACCCGAGTAGTTTTAGTTTTATACCCGAGTGCCTAGTTGGCTTGGTGTAGTCTATGTATAGTATACAAAGACATGTACTGGACTTTTTGTACTTTAATGATTCTTATACACATTTACGCTTAATACTAATAATTAAAATCTTGGATCATACAATGATGATTCACATAAATCTTGAGGTTTGGAGTTTTACTATAAGTTGTATTGGTACATACTGCCCTTGGGTCCAGAGTCTCTTAACCATAATAATTATTGTATTTGTAGTGGACAATTATTGTCCATTGCGAAACCACTGGTCTCCCATATTAAGGAGCCATCCATAAACTACGTCACACGTAGTGATGGGATGTTCTCGAGAACATTTCACCCTCGGAAACTTCTCGAAAACTTACTCGTGAGAATTTTTGAGAATCTTATATTTTGGGTGACGTTATCCCAACTTTCAATTTAAAAATCAATTAAAACCACCATACTTGCATAATTAATGAGGTTTATGCCAAGTTTAACATGCTTCAGAAGATAAATACTCGAAAATTCTCACGAGTAAGTTTCCAAGGATGAGAATGTTCTCGAGAACATCCCATCACTAGTCACACGTAAAGGGGGAGGGGCTCGACAAAATGTGACATTGTGTGACAAGGGGGGTCCTAAGTTAAGTGACGTCACATTTAAAAATCCAATCTCTATAAAATTGTAAAAAATATGTGACGTCACACAGGGAGGGGGTCTCACAAATGTGACCAAATGTGAGAAGGGGGGAGGGGTCTAAAAATCATGAAATTCGTGTGACGTAATTTATGGATGGCCCCTAATTTGACTATATGGACCTAAACTCCTGGACAAACAGCTATAGTCTGATTTTTTATTAGACGAAGCCAACTGACAGCTGAAAAGTTCGAATTTGAAACTTATTTGTTCTATTTATATTGAAAAGTGACATAAGAACCTGTCAGCCCACTTCGTCTAATTAAAAATCAGACTATAGTTTACGATAATTTGATATTTTTATAGCATAGCCTACATAACCTACTGGTTGACCCCTTAGAAATAGTACAGAAGACCTTATGCTACTCATAATTTGTACTTAAGCACTTTAATCTTAAAACCAAGTCACAGTCTCTTAGGAACATAGTTTCAAAGTACGACTATACAACACTTATAGCGAATAGAAAAAATATACTTTATAAAATATATCGCGAAAAATATTAACGAAATAAAATTTCTAACTTGCAATTACAAAATATTATATTGGCCCCAATTGGGAATCGAACCGGCGACATTTAGGTTGGCGCTTTGTATCACAAGGATAGTGTACCGAGAGGGGAAAGGAGGGGGGGTTAACTGCCATTCGTTAACTTTGATATTTTTTACTTAAATCAAAAATGTCTCTTAAAATTTAGTTTTTTTATGTTACTAAGGTGGCAAACAAGCGTACGTCCCGCCTGATGTTAAGCAGTTACCGTAGCCTATAGATGCTTGCAATATCAAAGGCATCGCTCGCACGTTGCCGATCTAAAGGGGAGTGGGACAGAGGGAGAAGGGGGTTGGCTTCCGGCTCTCTCACTCATCGTACGAAACGCTACTTTACGCCGATCTTCTGTGAGAGAGTGGTACTACCCCGGTCGAGCCAGTCCATGAGCCAGTAAGTATATGAGCTGCAGACCACATATATCTCGAAATAATAACAAATGGCTAGCCTGGAACCAACGTGGCCTATGATACTAAATAAACTTCTTCCTAGCCTTATCCCATTATGAGGGGTCGGCTTTCAGTCTACCCTGATTTGGCTGATCGCCGATATTTACACGGAGCGATTGCCATCTGCCCTCCGAGACCCAACTAGTGGGACTATCGGCAACCTAAGGGTAAGACCATTTTAGTCAGTATATGATACAAAATAAACAATTTTTATTTAGTATCAAAGACCCCATAACTAAATTGGTCTATGTAAAAAAAAAAAATTAAAATAGACCACTTTATTTCTAGGGTAGCCAAATAATTTCCGTATAGCATATCAAAATTTGCGCACTAATTGTTATTTTTTACCCGACTACGGCGGAGGGTTATGATTTTGACCGGTATGTATGTATGTATGTATGTATGTATGTGCATCTGTTCCCACCTAACTTCCAAACTACTTGTCGTAATTTGACAAATGAGGTATCGTTAGAAGCGGCTTAATGGCGCGCTGGTTATAGGCTATGTGACGTCACATAAAATTGCATATGGCGCCCTCTAGAAGACATAATGTCATGAACTAAAAAAAAAACATTTTTTAATAAAACCGTGTGGGGTATCAAATGAAAGAGCTTGATGAGCACATTTCAAAAATATACATATTGTTACCTATAACTCCAAAATAATTAAATAAAAAGTAAGTTTAAAAACTAAAACCCGACTACTGAAAAATCGCGCTCTAAAAAGTATGAAACAAGAAAATATTCTCATCTAGAGGATAGCCGTGGTCCGTGTAGGTCCTTTAGGGCCAAATGGCATATGAACACGGACCACGGCTATCCTCTAGATGAGAATATTTTCTTGTTTCATACTTTTTAGAGCGCGATTTTTCAGTAGTCGGGTTTTAGTTTTTAAACTTACTTTTTTTCCCGTATAGGTATTGGTATGTATGTATGTATGTATGGACTATGAGGTAATATCGAAGATATTGAAATATCTAACGCTGGAACCGACCGAGTCCACTCCGATGGACGCAGAGTCCATTTCTCCTGTCAACGAGACTATAATCTTCAAGGCCTTCGACAGGATGCCAGCTTGCTCCACACATTTCGTCACGAATTGCCTTAAATAATAATAAATCTACTTAATAAAACACAAATAAATATCGCCAGACTAAAGGTGGGAGTTCGATCAACGCGGCAGACGGCAGACGTCAGTCGGTCCATAGAAACTGTAATGGCGTCTGCCGTCGCGGCACATGTCATCGACACAATTTGTATGAGACCAACTGTCGTCTGCTGTCTTGCCGCGTTGATCGAAATCCCACCTTAAGCTCGTATTAATAAATGCATCTCAAAGTTGAGATCGATCTTAAGAGGGGAGTGTCTGGCGGGCCTAATCCCATTTTTTTTTTCATTTCCACTCGTACAAGTCGCGAGCACGGCTAGCAGAAAATAATCATAAATGAATTGATCGATCGTGAACCTTTTACACCTTATTGAGATTGTTTCGGAAATTGTCTTGGAGTGCGGAGTCCAAACAGTGGTCCGTGCATGGGAATATCAAGTGGAAGAAAGGCATTAGCTATAGGTACAGTACTTACCTGTATCTTGATATTCGCTTGTCGGCCGACGCTTCGATGCCCGCTTGTAGTAATAGTGTCCTCAAAGCAGTAGTTTCATTTAGTTCTCTCGTGATAATACTGAAATACACAAACATACAATGTTTCAAGTTGATAACATGATGAACAAATAAAGTATTAGGACCAATTAGGGGCTATGCGCACTGGCAACTTTTGCGGCAACTGGTAACTCGCAACTAGCTGTTTTCATATAAAACAACCGCGGCAACTGGCAATTGTTGGCTGCAACTGCCAAAAAAACATTTAAAAATTGATAGTTTCGGCAACTAAAGTTGCTCTGTATGCATAGCCTCTAAAACAATCGCGGCAACTGTTGCTGCAACTGGCAACCTTTAACGAAAACCATTAAAAAGTTGATAGTTTCGGCAACTAAAGTTGCTCCGTGTGCATAGCCCCTAAGGGGCCGGCGCTAGGGCCCTAGGGGGCCGGCAAGAAACTCAATGCTTACTCTTTTCAATAGAAAAATAAATAATTGTATACATTTTCAAACACATCAACACGCAGGTATAATGTCATACCCACCTATTCATCTGATGTATCATCACGCCCAAGTGTTCAAGGGACTTGGCAGCTTTCTCGTGTAATACTTTCTTCCTATCTTCAGATGGATTATTTTTTATTTCTTTCGCACAATCATTTCTGTAAACATTTTAAATCTCTGGTTAGGGGGCGTCCATAAATTAGAAAAAGAAAGAAATGATTGATGATGATGATGATGAGATGTAGTGAGATTTCGCTCGACCCCCTCCCTCCCCGTCTAATCTCACGTGAGATTTTTCAAAAGCCATATATAGGGGAGAAACATGTTTTACTTAATTTAACCCGGTTTTCTTGCAATTTTACACTGCTTCTTGCGGTAAAAAAATATTACGTGAGATTTGCCGAGACCCCCCCTCTCCCCAACGTCAGATTTGGTGAGATTTGGCTCGACCCCCACCCCCCCTAAATGCCTCACGTAATTTATGGACGCCCCCTTACGTGAAATGCTTGAGGAATGGAATTTCAATATAAGCTAGGGCCAGTGTTGCCAACAACTAGACTAAAGCACTAGGCTTTGTCGCTAGACAGAAGGTTCAATACTTACATGAATTTATGAATGATTTTGAAGGAATCACTTAATTCAGTGAAGAATATTTTCACGACGGAATGAGCGCAGGTACTATCATTTTCGAAGCCACTATCATTAGTGCAGGAATCATTCCTCGAGACATCATTACCCCGGTAATCATTAGACGAATCCAAATAATCATTCATCGAGACTCCTTGATTTTTGTTTGTTTTGTTAATAATAAATGTATTTTCATTATTTATTGTATTTTTGTCATTATTTAAGTTATCATTTTTTGATTCATCATTAATGCGGTTATTATTTGCTTGGTTTATATTGAGAGTGATGTCAGTTGCGTTGTAGGAATCGCATGATATACTAATGATATCATCATTACGGTGGGTCTCAGCGCATGATTCATTAATTTCTGAATAATCCAGCAAATCCAAGTCGAGAGGTTGTTTAAACTTATTTTTGTATTTTTCAAGCGATTTTAAGTTTCTAATCACTTTCGGGCCAGCCGTTTCGTCTTTGCTTTGTAAGAATGTATTGCCGTGTATTGGGCTTTCGAGGCTCATCAATTTCGATTCAGCCTTTTGTAAAGTATCTTTGATATGCTTTTCAAAATCAGTTTCATTTTTGAAATGATCGTTTGCGAGCGTTCTCACTAGTTTTGGTCCAGCATTTTCAGTCTCGCTAATGTTTACTGCATTTTTTGTATGTGATCTTGTAATACGTTTATCACATTGGATTAGTTCCACCGTTTCTGGCTTAGCTTTATTGTTTTCGGTGTCAATAGCTTTATTCAAAGGTTTCTTTAACGACAATGATCTTTTTACTCCTTGATTGGTTTGAGATAATTCAATCATTTTGGGTCCATCATTATTATTAATCCCAGTATCATTGGTGGCCAGAGACATATATTTAGCGGCAGATCTTTCTACGGGTTGTTTATTATTTAACGATCTTATCGTTTTCGGTCCATCTTTTTCGGGATCGTTGTCTTTGAGAAGAGATATAGATTTATTGTTGTCTATTTTTAGCATGTTAAGGTGTTTTCCGAATGTTCTTACAACTTTCATTTCTGGTGGCTGAAATAATAAATAAATAATATCAGCCCTTTTAACGTCCCACTGCTGGGCACGGGCCTCCCCTCAATGCGAGGGGTATTCAGGCCATAATCCACCACGCTGGCCCAGTGCGGGTTGGTGGATTTCACATGTCTAAAGACATGCAGGTTTCCTCACGATGTTTTCCTTCACCGTAAGCAAGTGATAATCATAATAAAGTTATGATTCGCACTTAGATGTCGAAAAATCCAGAGGTGTGAGCTAAATAGTATTAATGCAGTGATAGCCCATTAAGCACGCGTCTTGCGAGCTTTAGGTCCCGGGTTCAAACCCCGGCTCGCACCTCTGGATTATTCGAATGCGAATCAAAACTTTAATAATTTCCTTACGGTGAAGGAATACATCGTGAGGAAACCTGCATGTCTTAGAAAATCTCACAAATTGTTGAGAGACACGTGAAATCCACCAATCTGCACTGGGCCAGCGTGGTGGATTATGGCCTGAATCCCCCTCGCGTTGTGGGGGAGGCTCGTGCCCAGCAGTGGGACGTTAGAAAGGCTAATATTATAATAGTATTATCAAGACTATTATCACTTACCGCTGTTACTGAAGGTTTTTCTTTCAGTACATACAACTCCCATTCCTTATAATGCTTTTTCAGGTAATCTAGTACATAGCTTGCATCTTTTACGACTGAAAATAATAAATAATATTACTGAAATAAAATAATTTAAAAGTAAAGCTTCGAGAGTCGAAAGCTAGCCTGTAGTTAGTCTGTAGCCTAGGGGTGAACAGGTTGGGCTAGCAATCAGAAGGTCCCAGGTTCGATCCCCGGTGGGGCATGCACCAATGAATGAATTTTCATCTATCTATGTGCATAATTTATAGTTCGCTGACGGTGAGGGAAAACATCGTGAGGAAACCTACCTATCCCTCGGGATTAGGTAATAGTCAGTTCCTGTATACACGGCGACAAGGTTCACCACCTGTCACGTTGGGTTCTGACTATCTGGTGAAACGTGGGCTTTAGGTTGGCTTAACGCCTCCACAATGTGGTGGTGTATGGCCACTCAAGCCTCTGACTACCCCCGAATGGGGATAAAAGTAGTGACGTTACATTTTTTTTACATTTTTACAGAGAGTCGAAAGCCCAACCCTTCCTCGGTCCCAATTTCCTTTAATTGGGCATCGTGCTAGCGATGCCTTGGTATTGTAAGCATCTATAGGCTACGCTAACTGCTTGAAATCAGGTGGGCCATACGCCTCCGGCTTTCTCACTCATTGTACCAAACGGAGCCTGATGTTAAGCAGTTACCGTAGCCTATAGATGCTTGCAATAACACAGGCATCGCTCGCACGTTACCGACCTGAAGGGAAGTTGGGCAGAGGAAGGGGAATCGGAAGGGGGAGTTTCGGTTAAGGCTCTCTCACTTATCCTACGAAACGCAGCTGCAATAGCAACTTTACGCCGATCTTCTGTGAGAAGGTGGCACTACCCTATTCGAGCCAGCCTATATTTGAGCTGCGGTCAATTGGCTACAGCTCTACCACCAAATATACAATTTCTGTTTCACGTAGAAAGAGACAACTCACAATTAGATCTGGAGACTTCTTCTTCCATCTCGCTTCTGCACACGGCCGGCGGTAACAGATCAAATTCCTCTATATGCAGCTCTATGGGACACTCTATGGTTTCCAATAGAAAATTCAAGTTTTTCTCAGCGTCCACTAATTGTCTATGATCTGGGTGAATGTTCTGTGGAATTTTGAACCATGTAACTTCTTCTTATCGTATGTTTCCCTGGTACCTGGTGTCAGAGTTGTTCAAGCCCGAAGGCCTCTGACAAGGCTTAACGACTGCTGTCTAGATGACAACAACCGGGACCGACTTTTTACGTGCGCTACGAAGCACGGAGACGCTCAGTTCAAATGCCACTAAATGGTCACCCATCTCTGACTGACCTTGACTAATAACACAAGTCGATTACGTCCAGTATGGTATGAGAATGTAATGATGAAATAACGACCGCTTGGCGTAGTGCATCGGGTTGTTGCGGGTTCGATTCCCGCCAGAGGCAAGTTTCGGAAACGGCCTTTTCGTAATTTGCCCTGGTCTGGGTGTCACTGGGATCGCTCCCAGTCCATTGTACGGTACGCATAGTACAAGCGTTGCTTAGTTTGGGAACATACAGTTGGTGTGTAATTCTGCGTTATTGGCTATGGCTATACATCGTTTGTCTATGCGGCGTCTATGGCTTATTGGTCTATACCCTGACGGACCTGAGCATTCATTGATCTGAGCATTCGATCGAGCATTCCGTCCAACAGGAGCATTTTAACGAGCATTCCAATCAATGCATAAAGAAATGCATGATGCACATAAGCATTTCATCAGACAAAACAATTTAACGAGCATTTTATCGAACGGGAGCATTTTAAAGAGCATTATATGTAGGGATTCAACAAAAAATCATCCTACGCGCGAGCATTTTATAAGACAACAGTATTTTAACGAGCATTTTATCGAACGGAAGGATTTTAACGAGCATTTTATGTAGTGAATTTGTTCTCTTACCTTAAATTGTTGAACTAACAATATACCGCATCCAAATATCATCATGAAATCATTTGATTTCATATTTTTATTTAATTTACCTGAAAAATTTAATTATAGTTAACAGACAGAGTGTTGATACAATTTTAACAAGGTTGTCCTAGTATGGATATAATTTTAGCAAGACCGACCGAGTTTGGATACAATTCTAGCAAGGACGACCGAGTATGGATCCAATTCTAACAAGGTCGATGGAGTATGGATGTAATTCTAGCAAGGTCGACCGAGTATGGATACAATTTAGCAAGGGAGACCGAGTATGGATACAATTTTAGCAAGGAAAACCGAGTATGGATACAATTTTAGCAAGGAAGACAGAGTTTGGATACAATTTTAGCAAGGTCGACCGAGTATAGATACAATTTTAGCAAGGACGACCGTTTATGGATACAATTTTAGCAAGGTCGACCAAGTATGGATACAATTTTAGCAAGGATGACCGAGTATGAATACAACATTAGCAAAGACGTCCTAGTATGGATTTTAGTATGAATTTAGCGCAGATTATAGAGACTTACCATTCGTACAAGTAACGTTGGCTAAAGTATCCAAATATTTTTGAACCAAATATTTCACAACAGCTTTATCTTCGTATATTATTTGTATATTCAATATTGCTTCTTGCAGTGTCCATGGCGGTGTTAATTTCTTTTTGACTATATGATCTGATTGCTAAAATAAAAATTAAATAAAACCATATTTATTGGTAGTAACGCAAAGCTGTAGCCAATTGACTGCAGCTCATAAACGAGCCGGCTCAACCGGGGTAGTACCACCCTCTCAAAGAAGAACAGCGTAAAGTAGCTATTACAGCTGCGTTTCGTACGATGACTGAAAGAGCCACAAGTATCAACTCCCCCTTCCCCTCCCCCTGTACCACACCCCTTCAGGTTGGCAAAGTGCGAGCGATGCCTTTGGTATTGCAAGCATCTAAAGGCTAGGGTAACTGCTTAACATCAGGCGGGCCGTACGCTTGTTAGCCATCTTAGTTACATTAAAAAAAAACCATATGAACGAAATGTCGTGGACTCGTTAGGGTCTGTCAGAAATATTATTTTTGTAATTTAAATCTGGGTGTTACTGGGATCGCCCCCAGTCTTCTATCAGTACCCAGAAGTAGGAAAGTAATCAGTAAAAAACTTGGTTATTCGTTATTCAACGTTACATTTCGTTAATCGTTAGTACCCTTCACGATAACTCTAAAATATGTAGTAAATAAAATTGATGTTTATGACTAGTTTTTAAATGTATTTCCTTACCTGTAATACATCGTTTAATATGTCCTCCATAATATGTATGTAATTACACAGCCATTCTTCCATTCTTCTCTGTATTTTCCCATCGATAATTTTACTTTTGACACAAAACCTTTTTAAATCCAAATCTATATTTTTTATCTGTTGATCTAATACTGGCATGTGATCGACTTTATTTTTAATTTCGTTTTGTGTTTGAACATGGAACGATGGTGGTATCTTCAGGTTTGTTTGGTGGAATTTGAATGTGGAATTCAAATTAATTTTAACTGGAAATGATGGTTGCTTATTTTTTTCAAGTGTTTTTGGTTCAGTTATTTTTGGTATATTATTATTTTCTACTTGTATTTTGTTTGGGTTTTGAGGTATTTTTGTTGTTTTGGTATTTTCAATTTGTATATTATTCGGGTTTAAAAAAGTATCAGTAATTGTACTTTGTTTTTTTAAATCAAACGACTGAGTGCTGGCGTATTTCTTAGCTGCGTTTTGAAATAGGAATGATTCATTACAATTCAAATTAGGAACAGGGTTTTGAAACAACATACTATTTTCACAATTCCATTTCGAAATCGGTTTTTGAAAATGGAATTCATCTCCGACATTTGAATTTGCGACCGCTTTTACTATTCCTTCCTTTTCATTTCGAACGTTGGATGCATTTGAATTCGGATTGTAATTTGAATTTAGAACGGTTCTTTTTATTTTCAAAACTTGATTCTTATCTTTCAAATTCAGATTCTTGAGATCTCTTATTTCATTAGTGGTTGAATCACTGTCGTAATTTAGAATCGGGTTCTGAACATTTTTAGAATCAGTTTTGTGCCCCTCTACTTTATTTTCTCGGAGCAACTGTGTTCTGTAACTGTCAACAGACATCTCTAGTGTATCATCTGATATAATGTCTATGGTTTCACCGTTAGGTATATCGTCATAGTCCCTAGATACAGTTATTTTGATATTTTTAAGGTCCAGTTCGGCTTGCGTGTGTATATCTGTGTTCTTAACGTCCTGTATCTTGTAGCACGGGATGTTATTGGACTTCGCTTTTATATGAAGCTGTGGATCATTCGAAATTATGATCTGCGAAAGAAAATGTTAAATCAAAATATGTTATTCGCGATTTTTTATTACATTTCCGGGTAGTAAAGGTTGTAATCAGAGTATATAACCCAGATTTTGTTAGTTTTTATCGAATAATTAATTATCCGATACAAATCAAAGTCAGCCACACTAAGAAACCTACTTATTTTTGTTTCGGCCACAATGGCCACAAATATTGGATTATATTAATCAAAGACCATTTAGAACCCTTGGCCTAGCACAGCAACGCGACAAAACTTTATCTCACGGATTTTTTCACGCTGAGTCGCGCTCTCTTTCGATTTTCTTAAAAGAAATTGAGACAAATTTGCCACTCTTACATTTTGTCTTGTCACAGCCAGCTGTGCTAGGCCAGGTTTATACATACCACGTGATAATTGTCGTTGACGGCGTCAATACAACATTCCAATATACTGTCGGTTGTGAACAGAGTCCCCGCTGCGGTGGACACGGCGGAATCCACTGTAGAACAAACATAAATTGGAAGTTCCACTTCTTCTTATCGTATGGTTCCCTGGTACCTGGTGTCAGAGTTGTTCAAGCCGGGCGGCCTCTGACAAGGCTTAACGACTGCTGCCTAGATGACGACCGGGACCGACTTATTTCGTGCAATCCGAAGCACGGAGACGCTCAGTTCAAATGCCACTAAACGGTCACCCATCCCTGGCTGACCTTGCCAAGCGTTGCTTAACCGACTTGTTTACCGATCAGTGGTTGCAGCTGGCTATAAGCGCCTCAATAACGCGCTAAAGCTGTACGGTTAACTTGATTTGATGATGCGAAACCTATAGGAACATTGCTACATGTGTACTGAACCCTGAATAAAAAATTCAAAAATTATTAATTTATTTTTATTTTATGCATTTTAGTGACAGCAGCCAAAAATTAAATGTTTGTATAGCGTGTACACCCTACCTATGTTAAATTATGCCTATAAATTCTACAGTTTTAGAATGTGCTCATCAAGGCAATTCAATTTGATATATAATAGAAGAAAGAAAAAAAATTTTCACATTTGAAAATTGAGCCATAATGCCGCCATATAGATTTTTTTCAAAACTAATATACCCAGTGTTACCCGGAATGATGTAAGGATTCTAACGATACCCCATACATCCAAATCCGTTCAGGCATTTATAAGTTATGTTGGAATAAAGAATCTCACATACATACATACATACATACATGAACCCTAAACACATATACACTCCTTTTTTGGGCAGTCGTGTAAAAAGGGGGAAAGGCACCCAAGTCGCTTAACCATTGACTTGCCACTGTAGCGTTTTGCTATTGTGACCGACACTCTGATTGGTCAGGATCAACCAAATAATCAGAGGCTCAGTCACAATAGCAAAATGCTACAGTGGCAATTCAATGGCTAAGTGACTCGGCGCCCGGGTGAATACTCACCGACGTAATGTTGCGGCGGCGTCGCGCACCGCCGCGCCAGTTGACGCGCGACGAACACGCGCTGTCGCCCGCGACATTCGCCCTGCGACAACGCTTCGATGTCCGTACGAACTGCGTGCGGTATTAGGAGCTTGCAGTTTTTATCTGTAAGAGACAAAAAGGATGACAAGAGCTGTATCAAATAAATAAAAAAATATACGTCACGACTTTTATCTCCATTCGGGGGTAGTCAGAGGCTTGAGTGGCCATACACCACCACATTGTGGAGGTATTAACCAACTCAAAGCCCACGTTTCACCAGATAGTCAGAAACCAACGTAACAGCTGGTGAACCTTGTCGCCGTGTATACAGGAACTGACTATTACCTAATCCCGAGGGATAGGTAGGTTTCCTCACGATGTTTTCCCTCACCGTAAACGAACTGTAAATTATGCACATAGATGAAAATTCATCCATCGGTGCATGCCCCACTGGCGATCGAACCTGGGACCTTCTGATTGCTAGCCCAACCTGTTCGCCCACAGGCTACAGTCGCTTAGTTGTATCATAGCGCCTGTATTCCTCAGGGATAGGCAGAGGCGCACGATGGTACTTTGGTCCTAATATAATAAGGGCGAGCCTTTTGCTATTACATCGAGCACACTTATACTGGTGATAGAGCCAAGCTGTAGCCAATTGACTGCAGCTCATAAACAGGCTGTCTCGACCGGGGTAGTACCACCCTCTCACAGAAGATCGGCGTAAAGCAGCTTTTACAGCTGCGTTTCGTTCGATGAGCGAGGGAGCCGTAAGCCCACCCCCCCTCCCCCCATCCCACTCCCCTTCAGGTCGTCAATGTGCGAGCAATGCCTTTGGTATTGTAAGCATCTATAGGCTACGGTAACTGCTTAACATCAGGCGGGCCGTACGCTTTTTTGCCACCGCAGTCCTATAAAAAAAAAAACACATTCTTACCGGACAGCACAATGGTCTCAATGAACTCATGCTCGTCTAGCCACACGTCGGTGTCCACCACAATGTACCACACTGTCCTTGTGGCTGCCACATTTTGAGACACTTGTGGGCTCTGCTTGGCTGAAGTACTCGGCTGGAAAGGAAGAGCAGACAATAAGCCAAGCCAAGCCAAGCCTCCATGTAATAGCAACCCTAGAACACACTTTTTTACCCGACTACGGCGGAGGGTTATGATTTTGACCGGTATGTATGTATGTATGTATGTATGTGCATCTGTTCCCACCTAACTTCCAAACTACTTGTCGTAATTTGACAAATGAGGTATCGTTAGAAGCGGCTTAATGGCGCGCTGGTTATAGGCTATGTGACGTCACATAAAATTGCATATGGCGCCCTCTAGAGGACATAATGTCATGAACTAAAAAAAAAACATTTTTTGATAAAACCGTGTGGGGTATCAAATGAAAGAGCTTGATGAGCACATTTCAAAAATATATATATTGTTACCTATAACTCCAAAATAATTAAATAAAAAATAAGTTTATAAACTAAAACCCGACTACTGAAAAATCGCGCTCTAAAAAGTATGAAACAAGAAAATATTCTTATCTGGAGGATAGCCGTGGTCCGTGTAGGTCCTTTAGGGCAAAATGGCATATTACCACGGACCACGGCTATCCTCCAGATAAGAATATTTTCTTGTTTCATACTTTTTAGAGCGCGATTTTTCAGTAGTCGGGTTTTAGTTTTTTGACACTACGAGTGATGAACTTGTGGAACTCTCTCCCAGAAATAGTGATAAGTGCTCCAACAGTGAACAGTTTTAAAAATAGACTTGACGGACATTTAGAATATGAATAAATACAAGTGCAGTGATATACACGCATCAGCTCAAAGCTGCTAGTGTATCAATAAATAATAATAATAATAGCTATTGTAAATTGTTTGGGCATTTTCCGTTCCATCCGAATCACAGATATAGATCTAAATAGATGCCGCAAGTCCCTCGTTTTGTATGAAAACCGTGACACTTTTTTTCTACCTACTGTGAGCCTTTGGGGGCGTCCATCAATTACGTGAGGCATTTATGGAGGGGAGGGGGTCGAGCAAAATCTCACCAAATCTCACGTGGGGGAGAGGGGGGTCACGCCAAATCTCACGTATTATTTTTTACCGCAAGAAAACTGGGTTAATTTAAGTAAAACACGTTTCTCCTCTAGAATATAGCTTCTGAAAAATCTCACGTGA